>OX422140.1:14291470-14891470 GCA_949129095.1 Volucella bombylans
GTCCTCTCGGTAGGACTATTATGGGGACCGTAAAATGGGCGAAGCGCGCGGAACGTTGCTCTAACATAACACCCATTTTGACAAAACAATTTTATCTTTTGCACGTGTTGTTGAACGCTATGTCCGTCCATGGTAATTTGGTAAAAGAGACTGAATAAATGACTGCGAATTTGACAGATGTAGCTTCAACATTATGGCCGCTATCAACTGTCAAAGTTCGGAAGTACCTATTGGAAGACCCTGTACCTCTGCAGTTGAAGGTCTCCTTTTTTGTGGATCAAGCAAACGATGATGAAATCCCATTGATCAGGCGTAGACTTCACTCACTTTCAACAGATTTGAATACCTCGGCCGGTATGCCGGCAGGTTCAGCAGCTTTGTTGGATTTAAATTTGAATATTTACTTAGTTTTTCTGTTCCTTTATTACTCTTGTGCCCTAGTACCTACTAGGGCTTGGCTTTGTTTCTTTAAGATACTGGCAGTCCTGACGAGTATTGAAGCAATGTAGCGCCGATTTAGTTTCAAACGCTTGACTGTACGTGAGTAAATGGATGGGGCACCTTTCATTCATGTTCCCAGAATGATACCGGCACTTTTTTCGATGGCATGAAGCTCAGCTTGAAAGATGCAGGGACTATTTCCCATTGGGCTTACCGGGTAGCAAAGACTTGAACCACAATTTTTGTAATAACTGTTTATCTTGGATGATATTGCGATTATTGAAGATAGAAACCTCGTGATCTTTTTCTTATAAATGCCATTGGTCTTACTTTTTTAATTTTAGGCACGGCTTTTGAAATTGTCCTAATTTTTCCCCGTTCGTAAAAAGTGTCCTCTAGCTCACTGCGCTCTTACTATGATGTAAATACCATCAACTAGACTAGCAAGACTTGTGAATTTAATATCATCCTTCCGAAAATGAGGTTTAAGAAGTAGCATGACTGCTAAGCACACTTAGCTGACCTTTCAATCAATAAAAGGGTGGTAAGAGCCCTGAATGGACTTTTCGGTCTTGAAACTCTACTGATAGGGACGACTCTACTTGTTTTGTTTAGATTTAAAGGACACTTCATTCGTGTGACTCGAGGAAGTAAAGCTAGATCGGGCATGACTTCATTCGAAAAAAAATTGCAAAAGTGTTTAAACCATCTCCGCACCAGGTGCTCACTTGCAGACGAAATTTTTTCAGGAGAAAGACAACTGCAACAGCCTTATTGAGTTCGAATAGTGCTATTCTTACCTTATAGACAGAAGTATTGGCTGCCAGATAGCAGAACGCTTGTCATCTTCGTAGCTAAGTAGATAGGGGAAAGTTTCACTTCAACTGTGAGTGGTACTACTAGGTATAGTTTTCTGTCTCGATGGCCTTTTCTACATTTTGATAAAACTTTCCCCCCTCTCACCTTCTCTTGAAGAAGTTTTTTTCTGGACGTAGAGTTTGCTAGTTTTATGCATTGTCTCTGAGCATGCATCGATTTTCGGGCTGCATTTATTCGCGGACACGCCAAACGTTTGCATGTTTGGACATTCTCTAAACTGTAGAGGTTTATGATCCGGGTTCATGTTTACTACAGACAAATGTCGGTATTCAAATAAGTATTAGGAGCATGTCTTCCATCGACCGGAATATAAATTATCTGAATGAAATGATCTGGAGATCGTCGCTGAAGCTTAAACCACGTCATAACGCTCGACAGGAAGACTTTCAGCCTAGTTCCAGATTCAGTTGACAGATGGAGGGTCTACTTATGAAGTCCTCTTTAAACAATTGTATCGTAATATTTGGGACACTGCTCAAGACATACGAGTATCAGTCGAGGCGCTTATATAAGTAATCTTTGGCAACGTCATCCGTTTATTCTATGCGAGTAGCGGCGTTCGCAAATTTGATTTTCCTCAAGCTTGAAGCTTCCTGCCTTATTATGTTGCCAAAAATTCAGGTACCAAAAATCCTGGTATCAATTTCATTTCTCTGAATCGTGAACAGTAAAATCAATCACATCAGAGGCAGGTTTTTGCTTCACCGTTGCATATTTTTATCGATTGGGTACGTGCAGTCAGTGGACTAGGAGCTATGCATATGAGTTTTTTGCTAATGAATATCTAAGGTCGTATGAGTCATCATTTAAACTCGTCTCACTAGGTCTAAGGTAGAGGCTACATCAATGACGATGACGGATTTTATGCGCACAGTATCTGCTCTGCTGATTCTACTTCTTCGTTGCATAATCTGCATCTATTGTTCATGCTGTTTGAGAAGTTGCAGCTGTTATGTCATTTTCTTGTCGCGTGTTGCACGTCTGTTTTCACAGCCCTAATGAGCTTGTCACGCAGTAGTTTTGGCATCGCGTATTGCGAAACAGATCCTTTTCTGGCGAATTAATCTGCTATTTCGTTGTCGTTGTAGTCGACGTATCTTGGCTCTTTAAAGAAAGTTAGGAAGTTACTCGTATGTAAGCATATGAACTGGATGCAAACTCAACCTAATCTAAATTTTGTTTCGTATGCTATAGCAAACAGCATAGATTAAAGATCTGCTTAAATTGTGGCTGATGCGTAGCGTGTATTTCATTCTACAACGCAGGAATATTATTGGGAATTCCTTAAACCATCACTTGACGAAGTTGAGAGCGGAGACCGCAATTTCAACGTCTAGACCGCGCATTTCAGTCATTGTGAGAATAGATTTGTTGTAAATAAAAACAGTTTTTTTAGGCAAGTTTACGGGTCCTGCAATCGTCCTTGCAGTGGAAATAGTCAAAAGTGGTCGATATGTGCTTGAAGGTTTCGATAACATTGGCATTTACAGAAGAAGTCGGAGCAGATTCACCATAAGCCCACGTTGTGCCATCACACATGATATTACAGTGAGTGAATCTTCAGCACCCTGGTCTTAGATGGGGAATAACTCCTATTTTACGATCTTTAGCTCTTCCTAACCCCATGGAAACCCCATTCATGCATCTTCAGTGAAGGTTAAGGTCTATTTACAATTTCCTCCAATCTATGGGTCGTGGGGCACTGGATTTGCTACACATACGAGTAATCCGACGAATGTCAGAAAACATTTCTCTACAATTTAGTTTTAAAGCACAGCCATGACACATCGAACCAATTAGAGTGAAACCGCACTTCCAGAGGATTCTGACTCAAATTTTTCCAGATTTAGCCTCTCGTCAGACTACCAGTAAGACGCCCAAAATTCTCAAGACTGGTAACCGAAAGCCTTCAAAAATATAGTCGGTCACATGCGTTATTCATCAGTCAAAAGTTTGATGTCCATATGCTATACTAATACAGATGGATCTTGTGTTATTAGGCAGTGCATACAGGATTAAACGAGTAATCGTCATAAAATAACAGAGGGCTGAGATTACTACCTTGGAGTACCCCGGATTAGACTATTATGTGTTCTGATGCTATCTATTATAGAAAGGTGTTGTCTGCTCTATGAAAGCTAAGGCTATAGACGTGCTCCGAGAAGACAGTTTTGTGACAATTATCACACAAAAATGGCAGGTGAGGGTTACATGGTAAAGATGCAACAATGCACTCGTAAGTATCCCTGCAGCTGGAGAAAATAGAATCGAGCTGTCTGCCGTGACTGTAGCGCATGCCACTTGTATAATTAGAAGGCAACAGAGTCGGTGACACAATCGATTAAGAAGGTTTCCTCTCAGAGTTCGCATTGGCAGAGGTTAATATAATTAAAATGTGAAAAGCGAAGAAACACTTGGCATGGACTTCAACATTACATTTAAGGCATCTAGTAGTAGCTTTTTGACGGCAGAATGCACATCGTGTTTCACGGTCTTAAGATGGTCCAAGCAGTCATAGCGTAAGTCAGTTCCATTCGAAATACTGGGACGGCTTCTTTGATAAGTGGGATTTTTGCCGTTTTGCAGCAGTAGTGCTGTAGCAATTCCTCCTTGTTGGCGATGTAAATGCCAGCCGTTTTGAACCGCCATATCAGTGCAATGGATCAGCAAAGGGGTGTACCACTTTTTTCCTCTGATTGAGGATCTGATCGATCCACGACTCCCATACTTGAGTTGTATAGGTGGCCGTTCAATTTGCAGATTTTTCTTTTCTTTTTGAGAATAAAGTTTGACCGAATGAATGGGCAAAGTTCCTGCGACATTCGAAATCAAGCAGACCACATTATTATCATTCAATTTTACAGCAATAATATTCTGATCAGAGGTTTTGGCGTAGTCATAGCTGCCTCGGATCTTCTTTTTTATTTCCTGTGTACTCATAAGAGACGTTCCTTTTAATCGATTTTCTCTGATCGTTCCCGTTGCGTTTGGGTTCCATTTTTTTTGGTTTTTGGGCCAGAGAAACAGAGCTGAAAAAGTTATAAAAAAAAACAAGTGAAATTTTGTATGGGGCCATTTAGCACGCAGAGCTTGAGCATACTCCAGTACTACTCCTGCACCAACGCCTAGTTCTGCATAATCTTTGCTGATAATCAACTAATATCCTTGGTACGGTTCAAACCAATTTATGTATCCCAAGCGAGTAGGACTAACCCACAATTTATATCCACATCGAATGGGTTTAGCGTGTATGTACTGCTTACACCCGTGATGGACGTTATAAGGCACCATGGCTTCATCAACAGAATGCATTTCCTCGAGAGGTGCATTTTCCACTTTTGTAAATTTATCTCCAGGATCTAACATATCGTTACCGCTCACATGCCAGCAACTAAAAATCAAATCGAAACGATCTCTGGCAATTTCTTCTGCATCTAAAACATTGCGAGTATCTTCTCCGTTTTCCCAGTTTGCGCCTTGGCAATTGCAAATAACCGCTGAGAATTATGACTCCAATGAACGCCATCATTTCAGATTTCTCAATGTTTCCGGAACGGTTTCTCTTAAGTGCATCAAAATGAGATCTATTATTTCGTCGTTAAATGGTTTGGAAAATATTTCAGAAGCTTCCAAGCGCTCAGGACGCTGCAAATTATTTTCTATTGGAGCTAAGTTTTCCATTACCCAACTGAATATCTTTTGCTTTTTTGTCGGTTTCTGTTGTTTTGATTGCTTTTTCTACTCAACGGAATCCTATCGTCGGAATCATCTGAAGTAAATGATTCACTGTTGTTTGGTACTTGTAGTCATATTTCTGCTAAAGCCTGCAGTTATGATGCTGAAAAATTATTCATATTGAGAGATTCTTCAGCACCGTCATCTTCATCAGTGACATCACCACTTGCATATCCGGGAGGCAAAAATGTTATTTCGTCAGCCAACGCAGCTATTTCTTCATCATCTTCCGATAAAGCAAGAGCGTCCTGAAATGATAGGCCTCTAAAATAAAACAACACAATAGACATACATACACAGGCGATCACTAGGATGAGGCCATACATTTTGCAACCGATTTTCACTCTTTATACCTGTTGGAAATTTTGTACATATTTTCTCAACAGGAAGTCATAAAATTAAAGGGTAAATAAGAAACGACCGTTGGAATTTCCCAAGACCAAACAATGAACTACCCGAAAAGCGTATAAAAAGATCAGCCACTAGGATGAGGCCACATGCAAAATCTTCGAAAGAAAGGAAACAACGAATAAAATGTTTACATTTTATGGCTTTAAAACATTTACACCTCTATTCTGCTATATGTATGTGCGGATCGAACGTGCCCTTCACCTATTCGATTCACTTTCACTTCGAATCGGTATTCGGTATACGGCAAGTGAACTGCCTTACCGTTTTCCATTTCAAAGTTCCGAAGATTTAAACGTCATCCCTTTGGAAATTTAAGCGTCATTTCAACTTTATTTCAATTTTGACTCGGAAACAAGAGATTCTAATTATTTTTATGAGGACACTCGATTCGTGCGTATAGTGGAATATAAAACTGCGTTACCGACAAATGAGTGTTTCACTTTGAACGGATAGCAGGATCCGAAAACTCGTAGTTGACTGTTATTTATTACGTTTTTCTACATTAATAATGAGTATGCCCGCCATTTTTCGATATAACCTCTATAAGACGGTTTGGAATACAATCATCCAGTTTTTTTGTAAATAATCAAGAGAAATTTGGGCCCAGGCATCACGAATAGCTTCGATTAAAGTCTCCTTGTCTTCAAATTTTCTGCCGCCTTTACACTTTAGGAGTTAACCATGCCTAAACATTTTCAATTATGTTTACGTCAGGTGAGTAGGGCGGCTATGGCAAAAGTTCTACGTCTTCTGATTGAATCCAACATCTAACAACCCTGGAAATGTGGATGTAAGCATTATCTTGTTAGAACATCCAAGACAGTGGTCCGAAAATATTTTTCACTTTTGGAAATGACCGTTCCAGCAAAAATTTGTAGTTGTTTCCGTTCATTGTTGTGGACAAAAACTCCAACTCGATTGTAGGTAATAGCTCCATTACCATTACTACACCATTACACCTAATAATCGGCTGTGATGTCTTGCCAATATAAGCTCCTCCTTTCTTAGATCATGGAAATAAAAGTTGTAACCATCGCGGCCGTCCAGGTTATACTTTTTTCATCTGAAAACAACAACTGAAACAACGCGGTTTCATTCACAGCTCCTAGCGACATATTCTCCCGCAAAATTCATTCGATGTTCCTTGTGTACTTGCCTCAAAACAGGTTTCTTTTTGAGTTTTCTTCTCTGTATAGTACCACTTTTTCATATTATCCTTCGGACCGTTGCTATGCTGGCTGATACTGCGCTTTTGGCTCTTATTTTAGTCGCTGGTAGAGTAGAATTTGAGGCAAACCGTAGAATTAACCGCTTTTCTCGCAATGCTATTGCTTCTGCCGTGCGTCCGTTTTGATTTTTCCCATAATGTTGTGAATTCGCAAGATAACTGTTTACAACAGTCTTATTTCTATTAAGCCTCCTTGCAATTTATCCCCCTGAGAGTCCTAACTCATTGAAAGAATCTATTTTTCCTCTTTCTGTCGCTGTCAAAGTCTTTCGGGAACCCATTTTTTTTTAAACTAAATAAAAAGAACTGTCAATGCTTTTTTAAATATTCTTAACAAAACTTTGAAAGAAATTGCTGATGTGAACTCCTGCAACGAAATATTCGCAATGGCCTCATCCAAGTGGCGCATCTTTTTATACGCTTTTCGAGTAGTGCATTGTTTGGTTTTGAGAAATTCCAACGGCCGTTTCTTATTTACCTTTTAATTTTATGGCTTCCTGTTGAGAAAATATGTACCTGTTCACAAGTAATAAAAGTTTCCGGGTACAAAATTTCCAACAGGTATAAAGAGTGAAAATCGATTGCGAAATGTATGGCCTCATCCTACTGATCGCCTGATGTACTACAAATAGGACACCAATTTTCAATCACTCACAAATGCAAAAATTTACAAAAAACTTTAGTGTCCATTTTTTTTTAAATAAAAATACACTGTTTTAGCTTAACTTTTACAATACTATAGGGTTTTCCAATAAGGACTTGACAACTTTTTTTTAAATAAAACGCAAACCATTTGAGATATTTCAAAAACTTTATTATCGGCTTGAAGTACCATCATTACGAATGGAACTCGACTTCGTTCATAAGGCCACCGCGGGCACGTTTGCAGGGGTCGATTCGTTGGACCCAATTTTCAACGACTCGGCCACACATTTCGGCCGAAACGGCCGCTATTTCGCGTTCAATGTTGGCTCTGAGCTCTTCCAACGTCGTCGGCGTGTTGGCATAAACCGATGACTTAACGTAGCCCCACAGAAAATAGTCAAGCGGCGTTAAATCGCACGAACGAGGCGGCCAATCAACTGGACCATGTCTTGAGATAACACGCTGACCGTCTTACTCTTCCATAAATCGATTGTAGCGTGTGCTGTGTGGTTTGTGGCATCATTCTGTTGAAACCACGTGTAGTCCAAGTCCATATCTTCCAATTTGGTCCAAAAATAATCGGTGATCATGGCGCGATAAGTAACGTGACGATCGTTATCGTCGACGAAAAAATATGGCCCAATAACGCCGCCGGCATGCAAACAGCACCAAACAGTTATTTTTTGTGGATGAAGTGGTGATTCATGAAGCACATGTGGATTTTCACCCGACCAATAACGCATATTTTGCTTATTGACGAACCCATTGAGCCAAAAATGAGCTTCGTCACTGAAGATGATTTTGCGATGAAATTCATCATCTTGGCGCATCTTCTCCAGAACAAAATTGGAGAACGTACGTCGCTTCAAATTGTCCATCGGCTTCAATTCTTGAGTCAGTTTGATCTTGTATGGGTGTAAACAAAGATCCTTACGCAAAATACGCCATAATGTGGTCTGAGCAATGCTCAATTCTTGAGAACGCCATGGTATTGACTGATTTGGATCGTTTGCTACGGACGCCTGAACGGGAGTGATATTTTCGACACTTCGACCAACCCGTTGTCTCACTGACACGGCAACATCACACAACGAATATGTAGACTCAAATTTTTGCATTAAACTTGTTATTGCCTGTCTACTAGGGCGAGAATTACGACCGAAAATTGGAGTTAACGCTCTTAAAGTTGCAGTCACCGACTCCGAATTTCGGTAGAAAACTTTTATAATTTACAGACGTTGCTCGTTCGTGTACTTTATCATGATGAAAATGTTGAGTTTACTGAATAAATTGACAGTAACAGTTTGATGATTAGTGAAAGAGTGCGTTCACAAATTAAATTCAAAGTTGTCAAGTCCGTATTGGAAAACCCTTTACTTGGATATTTCTTTCACTTTTATATATGTACTGTACATATTTTAATTAGCTTGCCTTTCAAACCGTACTTCACAACTTTCGGCTTAACAAGCACACCCTTCGACAGTAAAACAAACAATGAGGGCTTGCTCACTTGATTGCGTTTTCACTGCGCTGCCACTCGCACGTATGCGCGATGGGACATGTTAGGGGTGTGCTACCAGGGACAACTGGGTTAATCAGTTTAAAATCTCGTAAGATAGTAACAATGTTGGTGATTTCAATGTGGCCGCATAGGGGGTCTGTTGATTCACTTTCGTCATTGTTACAGTAGACACCAGAGTCCTTCGTAATGGCACACATATTTTATGAAAGGCTTCTTTCGAGAATACTGCAGAAAGGTTAGCTGATAACTTTTTTAGTAGCATGATATATGAGAGATAAGCACGTGCGAACGGTCTTTCAAGAACTGTGTAGGTCAAGTGAAAATTTCTCAAGAACTCCTGTGACTATCGGTATCTGTTTTCTAAGGATAAATTACATAACTTGTCTCAGTTCTTTATAATTCTAATTTCCTTGTTTTTTATATAAGCTTTTTAAAATTCATTAATTCATTATAAATGCACAATTGTATACTTGATTAAATCGAATATGGAAAAATAGAGACAACAATCTCCTTTTCTCCTTCATTTAATCACCAAAGTCATTTGAAAATTGAAAAAAAAGAAAAGAAATTCATTCATTCGTAGGCATAATTACGTAATTTTAAGTTAAAGTGTAAATTAAAAAGAATAAATTCCCTTCCTCTTTAGCGTGCCATTTTTATTGTATTTTCATTCATTCATTCAATTACAAACTACCCGTATACTTCAATTCCTTTTTGCCTATCCTCTGTATGAAAATAAAATTTGTTACTCTAGAATTTTATTATTTTCCAACTAGATAAGTATATATTTAATACATTTAGTTAAAAATATAAAAATTCAATGAAAAGTATTAAAAACACAAAGAAAACAATATTCTTAGCACTATAGTCACGTAAAGAAATGTATTTAAATTATTTGTAACATTATAGGCAAGGATTTATAGATAAAAAGTAAAAAGCAAAAAAAAAAAAAAAACAGAAACAGAAACAGAAACAAATAGATATTTTATTAAAGCAAATTGTAAATGTACGAATTAAACAGAAGAAAAGGAAAACAAACTTATTAATATTAAATGTAAAGTGTAAGATGGAAATGAAAATAAAACAGCAAAACATTTTAAGTATATAAACATTAAACACGATTTTTATGTCGTCCTTTTTGAGACAAGGAACTTATTATAAAAAATATTTAGAAGATAAATTTAAATTAAAACAAAAACAAAATACGGTAAAGAATGGTAAAGAAGGTAAAAAATCAATTGTGAGATTCAATTTGTGTGATCAAACTGAACACTGAACATGATTTTAAGTCATAAAAAAATTCAAAAAACAAAATATAAAAATTATATATATATTAATATGAAAGGAGTTAGTTATATATTAAAAAACCAAAACACAATCTATTATATTATATAATTTAAATGAGATATCTAACTTAAAAAAATACGAAAGACAGAAACGTAAAAGAACGTAAATTTATGTACTAAGGAAGCGATTGTAACAGATTAATATATATTATTTAATTACTATGCAAGAAAACAGAATTATTAATATACAACAGGAAAACCGATAAAAGAGTAAAGAAGTGAAATAAAAAAAAAAACTATACAAAATGGAGTTTTTTTTATTTATTTAAAAGGTTCCCAAAATACAGAGGAATACTGTCAGAAACGCTATCCTCTGAACTATCAAGTCCCCCGCGTGACACCAATGAGCTTGACATGAAAGTCAAGGAATTTACTCTGGCTCTCAATCAGGCTATATGGCCGCTTCCTGTCCGCTCATTCAACCTAGGGGCAAGAAAAAGCCACATTGGTGGACATCAGCACTGGGACTGCTCAGAAACTCTTGTAGAAAACTTTTCAACGTAGCAAAAAGCACAAGAAAAGTGATTGACTGAGACTCATACAAAGAATCCCTCAAATTATACAGAAAAGAACTGAGGAAGGCAAAGCGACAATCCTGGAGGTCATTCTGTGACTAAATCACAGAAACCCTGAGACATCGCGGCTAAGAAAAATCCTCTCTACAAATCCTATGATGCCTAGCTGTTTGAAAAAAACCGACGACTCCTGGACAACCTCAAGTGATGAATCACTCAACCTGCTACTGGACACCCACTTTCCAGGTAGCTCCCAACTCGGGGCCAGTAGCAGCCCAAATAGGCCTACTGCAACCGCGACCAAAATTCATCGTCTGATTACGAGAGACAAACTGCTCTGGGCGCTGCACAGCTTCAAACCATACAAGTATGCTGGTCCGGACGGTATAATACCTACCGACCTACAGAGGTGCTCAGATTTTATTTTGCCTGTGCTAGAAAATATTATGAGGAGCTGTGTAGAACTTATCCACATTCCACTGTCATGGAGATAAGTCAATATAGTATTCATTCCCAAAGCCGGAAAATGCTCTCATGTTGTCCCAAAGAACCACAGACCTATAAGTCTATCATCTTTCCATATCATATACGGGCTAAAATTGATCAAAGGCTTCTGTCAACGGCTCAACATGCCTGTTGTGAAGGAAAGTCGGTGGAAACGACTCTGCACTCTTTGACTGGCCACATCGAACGATCCCTGCAATATAAAGAGTACACAATGGTTGCTTTCCTGGACATAGAGGGCGCCTTTAGCAACGTCGACACATCTGAAATCACGTCTGCGCCGTCAACTCTGCAGGTAGACGACTCACCTGGGTGAATTGATCAGTCTTAAGCTAAATAGCAGGATAATCGACTCCAAACTGGGTGAGACTTCTGCTAAAAGATGCGTCAGCAGAGGTACGCCGCAAGTCGGTGTCCTTTCTCCCCTTCACTGTAACTTAGTGGTTAATGAACTACTGATATACCTTGAAACGGGTGGTAGCAGGGTGATTGCCTATGTGGATGACGTTGCTATAGCCGTCTCAAGTAAGCATCTCAATACCATTAAAGAACTCCTTCCAGTAAGTCTCTATAGATTAACCCGCTGGGCATATCGCTGTGGATTGGGAATAAACCCCCATAAAACTGATCTTGTCCTCTTTTCCAGGAAATACAAAATTCCAACTAAAGGCCCTCCTTCAATAAACGGTATCAGTTTAATATTTTCCGATACAGCAAAATATTTGGGTCTCATTTTTGACAGGAAACTAAACTGGAAACGTAACATTCAGGAAAGAGTCAAGAAAGCTACAGTAGCTTTATTGCTTTGTAAAAAGTCGATTGGGAATAAATGGGGCCTTCAACCTCGCATAACCCACTGGCTATACATCTCGGTCATAAGACCGATACTTACTTACGGGGTGGTTGTCTGGTGGACGGCCTTGGAGAATGCAGTCAACCGCAATAAACAGCATGCCTATGCACAAGCGGAGCCTTGCGGTCTACCCCCTCTGCGGAATTAGATATTCTGTTTCACTTGACACCTCTCGACATTTTTAGCAGGCAAGTATTTGCGACTGCAGTGGACAAATAATTCATTTGGCCACGCCAACATTCTTAATCCATTAGGAATCCTCACAGAGAACATCGATTACACCATACCTAAACTTTGGTTTGACAAAAACTTCCATGTAAGCTTCCCCTGTAGATCATTATGGGAGGAACATGCTTTAATTGAGGACAAGTCAATCCATCTCTACACAGATGGATCTAAAATCGATAGCGGAATTGGTGGCGGTATTTTCTCAGGTAAGCTAAATATAAGAATCTCTTTAGCCTCACTGTAGCGTATTCCAGGCGGAAATTTTTCGGATTAAAGAAGCTCTGTCCTGGCTGAAGAAAAACGTGATATCTCCAAAGGATATCCGCATATTTTCGGATAGTCAGGCCGCCATCAAGTCCCTGGACTCGGTCTCATTATATTCTAAAACCGCCCTTGAATGGCGATCATCTCTCATGGAGATGGCAGAGCAGTTCAGCATTCACCTTTGTTGGGTTCCGGGGCACAGATATATTCCAGGGAACTGCAGAGCCGATGAACTCTCCAAAATTGGAACCACTCTACCTATTCTACCGGAAAAGGTAGTATACCAATCGCTAACGTGCAAACCTTAGGTGGACTGCTGGGCAAACATGTCTAGCGACCAAACAGATCTGGCCAAAGCTGGATCTGAACCGCTCTAAGTGTCTTTTAAATAATGATAAAATCATTTCTGTATAAGAACCTACTCTGTACATGTCCAGCTCTCTCCCAGAGAAGAAAGCTTCATCTAGGAGCTCTTTTAGAACGACCTAAACGATCTAGAAAATACAGAAGTTAGGTCTCCTACGCTTTATCATAAGCTCAAACTGGTTCCATTAGTAAGAGGATCGTAGATCCACGTAGCCTAAGTGGGTTGGTATTTCCAACAGCCACTCTTACCAAACCCAACCCAACCTACCCTTTATTTAGCAGAGTTGGAAATAACTTCATTTCACCCCAACGGATAGCAAAATCAATATCTTCGAGTATCTTAACAAATTTTCTACAGTGAAATATTTAATTCCATTTCTCTTTACGCCCCCTTTTCACGGCATAAAACATCATCGATTTCCCCTCCATCATACAACAGAAGACTTCGCTTTTTACGAAACAAAAGAAACAAATTATGGGCAGTTTTTCTTCACACCAATTCTTATTATGACTGCTCTAACTATCTTGGGACCTAACTCCAATTCACCCAGCTCTATAACTGCTTCTATCAGCGCTTTCTCGACACAGCGAAAACGAACCTTATCAACGATCCTAAGACATTTTCAAAAGAAAATCAGACTATTTTGCAAACTTTTTTAAACCTTCCCAATTTATCCATTGGCCCCTCTCTCTCTCTCAACCTTTACTTCACTCTAAGAGTTCAATTTTCCACATCGGAGACATCTGGTTGAATGCCGACAATCTCTGCAATAACTAGCTCCCACAGTTGATGAATACAGGGTTTGCATTTTGCGACGTTTAGACTGTTGTCATTGCCAGCCTTCCCAATTCGAAACATCAGGTAGGTGATAGCGGCATCCTCATTGGAACGTAGGTATCATTCATTGGGGTGTCAGGGTTTTCCTGGTGGTAGATTTTGCGGACCCATAAAAAGTTCATTTTGGCCCTGTTCGGGACGGAAGAAGAAAGTGTGATTCTAGTTCCGATAGGTTGGTTGGTCGGTTTCATTTAGTGTCACTTCAGCCGACATATTTCTCTTCTCTTCTAGAGGCATGAGACTTTTAGCACTCGTGCCTTCGGCAGCATTGCCCATCTCTTCAAATGCCTCTCAGACAATATGTCTTTTAGAGTGTGTCTCTTCTGAAGCCCGTTCGAACATTTCGGTTTCCCGAGACAAGTCGTCAAAAGCAACACTCTGCTCTGACCAATCACTTAACTATCCTGATGGTGTTTAATCAGAATAGGCAGATCCTCTCCGTTACTCTCTCCATAGTTTCCAGCCCAATCTATCGAACGTGTCGTAGAAAGAGCCACATAGTCATCCGATTCAAGTAATCCTGCAACTCCTAGGTCAGTTTGGAGTTATCTCCATACTATTGCCATTTGACGTTTTCTTTTTATAATTTACGCGCGCCTAATCCTTTTACTGTTGCTAGGGCGCGGGCGGAAAGATAGAAGGAGGAGAAAGGAAAATTGTTTTTTTTTTGTAGTGGTTTGTCAGGTGTGTTTGGTTTTTATGTTTTGCTCTCTAGGGGTGGGAGTCCGAATAGGACGGAGAGTTTTTCTTCACTCAGAGTTGATTCGAGATATAATTCCCAGTATTTTTTTCATTGCTTGAAAATCTTATAACAGCCAAATCTACGTGTCAGTGTTATATGCCTTCACACGCAGAAATTTTTTGTCTGAGTTCCAATTACACAATGAAAAACTGATTTGCCATGGGCAGGATTCGAACCTGGACCCTCCGAGTGAGAAGCGTTTGCTACTACCACTACACCACGGCCACCCCCTAAATTTGACGTTTAATGGCAGTCAAAGAAGGTTTGGTTTGGTTTTTTATTAAAAAGTTTAATTTGGAATAGTTCGCTTTTTCATAACTGCTACTCTCATTTTTTTACAATTCGTGCTCGTGCTCGAAGGCCTAAGTTTTCCCTAAAAGGCTTGCACACAGTGCCGCCGAAGGTATTATAAATTAGGGAGAAAAGGAATAGAAATATCGATATACGTTGGTTTTGAATGTTTGCATGCTATAATGACTAGGGAAAAAGGAATTCGGCATGACGTTCTACAAGTCCGATGCAATCAAATCATCTGTGTACCTATTGTTGCGAAAATCGTACCGCTGCTCATTGAGAAAGTTATGTTTCTAGATATTTCATCAACTGATGAGTTTATCAGAGTTTCCACAACTTTCAATGTTTTTTTAAGGATGGGGTGGACAAATTATTTTTTCCAAAATACAGCCATGGCTATAATGTGTATGTGATGTACTTCATGTAATACATTTTAGAATGCTTCATTAAAAATTTGCTGCCTGTTTTTAGATAACTTGATAGAATATTCCGATTTTGACCATTAAGAATTCAAGAAGTTTCGTCGACCGAAAGGATGTAATTTCCCCAATGCATTCTGCTGATATCTTTTAATATTGGGTAAACTGCGATGAAGTGGTGAACGTCTTTAATGTCACGATCGTTACACAAGGAACATTCCGCCTCCACATGCCGTCTGGTTATAACTTATAAACTTTTATCAGTAATTCCTCTAGATTTTCTTTCCACGATAAAATATTGTTTTCCGAAAGCTTGACCATTCGGGTACAAACTGTAATTTGCTACATATGTATGTATGTGATGCATGACTACGTTATCTTTGAGAAATATCTGAGCATTTTTTGCACTTCTTCATATTGGAAAATGCCCCACTCCATAGCACATAATTGATTTTCCTACAGCTCCATAGACTTTATCTTTAGAACTAAGAGCTATGATTCTTTAAATTTTTCTTTCAAATGTCTTTTAAAAATCACTTGAAGTGTTATTGTAGCTCCAAATTATTATACTTATGTTGTTCAACGTTCTCCAAAATTTCCGTTTTCCACATCCATTTTTCATTCCACGCGTAGCGCCCAAATCCATTTTGAACGACAATTATCTTCGATTTATTGGTGTTAACTTGAAGACACCACGCTCAGCTTTTCTAGCTTAGTATAATTGCAGATCTTTCCTAGTATCTTTTATTTTGAACTCATTCACTGCGCACACATGTCTTATTAAAAGGTCTTTCAGAAGTTGCAACCTTTTTTTATGTCATCTTTGACATTTGTGAATTAGACACATGAGCTTTGTTCAATGAGTCTGCCCAGCTCAGTCCAGAGCATGAAAATTTCAGGCTTTCGTGTTCAATGAGAAAAATTTCTACCCAGCTCATGTTTGCTTTTTGTTCAATGACTCTGCCTTGGGCAGAATAGAGCAGTTTTGTGAGAAACGTCAAAATCAGCTGTGATTGAAAATTAATTGTTTTGTCCTCGAAGTGAAAAGCTGGTTATTTTACTTAAAATGGAAGAAATTGAAATACAATCAGATAGAGGGCAATCGGTTGTTGTTAAATGCTCCCCAAATACACAAAAAAAAATCCACAACAAAAAAACTGGCAACAATAGGACCACATGCCCATAAAGTATGTTTTTTCTGTATTAACGTAAAGTTTTTTCATAAACCTATTTACCTACATATATATTAAAGTGAGCTCTCGGACATCATGCTAGACCGACCGTCAATCGTTCCTACCTATCTGTTGGGAAGTACAACTGGAAGTGGGAAAACCAGGGAAACAATTCTGGAAGATGGAGGAATTAGCTCCTTTACAGGTAGTTTTTTAAAACATTTTTCTTTTAAGAATGTTACTTCCTCATATTTGTTTACTTAGAAGAATTGCCAATTGCACCCAGTGGAAGCGAGACTGCTGCAGTAGAAGAGGACTCTTTTTTGGTTTCTAAGAGGCAAAAAGAGAACAACACAGTGGCAGCAGAACTGAGAAAGTGGAGGGAGGAATTTGCTGAAGATAGAAAGTTTAAGCGGGACTACAGCAAGGCCAAACTGGAGGCATATAAAGAGCGGACGAAAACTTCCATGTAAGCTTCCCCTCTAGATCATTCTGGAAGGAGGATGCTTTCATGGAGGACAAGTCAATCTACATCTCTACACAGATGGATCTAAAATCGATAGCGGAGTTGGTGGCGGTGTTTTCTCAGAAAAGCTAAATCTTGTCCGTCTTCCAAATCACTGTAGCGTGTTCAAGGCGGAAATTTTGGAGATTAAAGGAGCTCTGTCCTGGCTGAAGAAAAACGTGATATCTGCAAAGGATATCCGCATATTTTCGGATAGTCAGGCCGCCATTAAGTCCCTCATTATATTCTCATTATATTCTAAAATCGCCCTTGAATGCCGACCATCTCTCATGGAGATGGCAGAGCAGTTCAACATTCACCTTTGTTGGGTGCCGGGCCACAGAGACATTCCAGGGAACTGCAGAGCCGATGAACTCGCCAAAATTGGAACCACTCTACCTATCCTACCGGACAAAGGTAGTATAGGTATACCAATCGCTACGTGCAAACTAACACTAAAGCTAGATGCCAATAAAAGAACAGACCTTAGGTGGACTGCTGGACAAACATGTCTAGCGACCAAACAAATCTGGTCAAGGCTGGATCTGAGTCGCTCTAAGTGTCTGATCCTTTCAGATAGGAAACATCTCAGCGGCATAATAGGTGTCATTACCGGACACTGCCTCATAGTCAAGCACGCAAGAAGGCTTGGCGCTTTTACTAACGATTTCTGTAGAAGCTGCATGGACGAGGAAGGGGAGGAGACAATCCCCCACCTACTCTGCACATGCCCAGCTCTCTCTCAGAGAAGGAAGCTTCATCTAGGAGCTTTCTTCTACAACGATCTAAACGATCTAGAAAAAATAGACGTTAACAGTCTCCTACGCTTTATTATAAGCTCAAACTGGTTCCAGTAGTAAGAAGATCATAGATCCACGTGGCATCACAATGGGCCAATAGGCCTAAGTGGGTTGGTATTTCCAACAGCCACTCTTACCTAACCTAACCTATCATTTCATCGTCACTGGACTCCAAACTATCACTTGAAAAACTATTATTGCTTTCTGAATCCATCGCCTCTAATACCATTTGTTTCAACAAATTAAGTTCCATTATTTTATTGTTTTTATTTCACGATTTATACTAAACTTGTAAACTCAAATAATTATCCAACAATCGAAAATGAAGTTGTCATTTTTGACAACTAACTTATGGCCGTAGTTTTCTGCTCTCATTTGATCTGACATTTTTCACAAATTTGCGCTGCTCTGACTTGCCTTTTTTCTCATTGAACAAAGCTATGTACAATTTAGGTAAGCCATGGATAGTTACATGCAAATAGAACATAACCAATGCAGAGCTTTCGTCAATTGGTTGTTAGAACATGGTGCTGGGTTTTCACGTAAAATCATCAGTGAAGAAAGTTAAAGAAATCCTTTACGAGGATTCCAAAAAGTATGCAAAAGTGTTCGACTTACGAAAAGGAAACAATTTTTTCGAACACGTTACAAAAATCTTTTTTGATCTAAAACAATAAACCTTGTTACAGTTAAGATTACATCTGACTTCACAATCCACTCTCATCACACTCCAAAGCTTTGCCTCTATCCAAATGTTCCCATAGATATCTCCTGACGCGTCACTTTTGATATTTCGCACGCATCCCATCTGGTGTAGCTTGCGCATGAATAAATTTCCATGGGAATATCTGCAAGCAAAATGAAGATCATTTCACATTGGGTGGATTCGTCCATCTGGGGGAAGAAAATCCTCCAATAATTTCAGGCAAATCATTACATCTAAAAAACTTCACTGTTTAGTGTGGTTTTCGGGCTGGTGGAATCATTGGTCCATCTTTCTTCGAAGATGCAAATGTAAGATGTTACGGTATAGACATATGATTGAAGATTTTTTGTGGCCTCAAATTGCAAAAAATAGACACAGACGATCTTCCAGGAGGATGGAGCTACGAGTCACACAATACGTGAAAATATTGAATTATTTATGTTTCCAGGTCAATTAATTTCACGCATACACCGGTAGTGTGTGAGCGAGTCCTTGAAAATTTTGTTGTTCGTATGAGCGCCTGTAGATGTGCGCGTGGTGGACATTTAAATGATGTTATTTTTCACACATAATTATTAAGAGCCAGTTTTTTTTATAAAATTAGAAACGTCAGAAAAAATCTTAAGTATTTACATGTTTTATCCAAAAAAAACAACTAGGTGTGACTTTTGAAAGAGAGCCGATAGTCATTTGTTGTGCCTTCATAAACGTCTTGTCAGAGCAAAAAAACGTATGAATTTGGCTTTTTCCAGAGAAAAGTGTTAGTTATTTTTATCACAATAGTTCTTACATACGTCTGCTAACTTTTTCTGCAGCCACAATTGAAACGCCTAACTGATCTGAACGCAAGTTCAGAGTTAGCTCTGCAGGAAATCTGCATTATTGAACGCAACTGATGCAGTTCTTTGTTACTTTGACGTTTTTGAAAACACCCTGCTTCTCCAACTTTTTGATCATGATTTACATCATATTTGGCATTTCCAACAAAATTACGCTATCGTCGGCGTATAGAGGTAGTTTAATATTTCGTCCCTCGAATAAGATTCCCTCGGGTAAACCACTGCTGATATCATCCAATAAGGAGAAAAGCAGCGGACTGATGAGGCATCCTTGTTTAACACTCGAACCAATTTCTCACATTATTGCCATCCCAAGCAGCAGTTCTGTTTTTTTCTCGTATAGGCTTTGTAGAAACTTAAGGACCTTTGTTGGTACTTTCAGGCTGCTAAGTTTATAAAAAAGTGGTTTGCGGTCGATGGAGTCAAAAGCTGCCTTGAAGTCAACGAAAAACGCGTATAGTTTTTTTTGCTTGTTAGATGTTTGGGCGGGGGTCTCGTGTTGTTTGCGCTTTTAGAGGGTTGAAGGCAGTTTGAAAGTAGAGGGTTGGAAGCGGGCTTCAGGTTAAATGAAACTCGGTTGCACTTCGGCTTAGCTAAGATAGAAGCTGATTTGAGATTGGTGGGTAAATGGAAGGATTTGTATTTTCGACGTTCATTGGTTTAATTGGCAAACGTTTAAGGAGAAAAATTGGGGAACACTCGAGTTTTGAAACTCTAATTCGAGTCTTGATTGGAATTTAGAGAGGAAGAATTTGATTGGGGCTTAGTTTTAGGAATAGAATTACCCCTATTGTCCGCTTTCACACGTCGCAAGTGTGTAATGGGCATGTTCTGGTTATTTTCTTTTGAATTGTAATTCAGTGATGCGAGCAACTCTACATGAAGACTTTCCCCTTCTTTGAGTTTGCATGTTATTTGACAGTTCTTCTTCATTTCATCTTTGGCGCTCAGTCTTTCATAATTGAAAATGAACCCCCTTGTTAATTCTTTGGTCCATTTCAGTTCATCCGCCATACTGAAATGTTGTGCTCGTAACACAGCGAAAGAAGTAATGAAGCAAATGCGAAAAAGAAAGAAGAAGGAGAAAAAGAAATGTCAAATGCTAAGAAATTGCTACCCACATGCAGTGGAAATTTGGTTAATTGTGTATTTTTGTTTCATTATTTCTCTCTTTTGCACTCATTTGAATCTTTCGAAACTTGCGACATGTAAAAGCGGACATAACGGCGGGTGCACTACCTTACCGTTTTATATTTCAAAGTTTCGAAGATTTAAACGTCACCCGTTTGGAAATTTAAGTGCCATTTCAACTGTGTAATTTGTGTGGACAGTTTCCACAAAAATGGATAGTGCAGCACTTTATTTCAATTTTGACTCGGAAACAAGAGATTCTAGAGGACATTCGATTTGTGCGTATTGTGGAATACCGACCTGCGTTGCCGACAAGTGAGTGTTTCGAACGGATAGCAGGATCGGATAACTTGTATTTGACATAAACATTCCCCCGGCGTATGGCAGAATAGGGCTGTTAAGCTAAGAATTTTTTTTAAAATTTTCCTAGACTTCATTGGTGGTTTTCTGTTTATTTCGTTTCATTTATTATTCAGTACAGTTACAATTCACTATTTAATTCTTTCTCTCAGTACAATTCAATTTCTCAACCACATATACTTTTCTTATCTTTTACTTAAACCACTTATCACTTCTTCTAATTAACACTTCAAATTCAACTTTGGAACTGATTTGCATACCTTTGGGATGCTGGTATTTATACTCGAATGACATACTTCGAGAACAATCCTCGCCACCCAGCGTCCCATACAATTTCCAATTTGCTAGAAAATTCGATTCTACTCTCCGGTCGAGACTTTGCTAATCCAGTATCGAAACCTTCTAGTCTTCGAGTTTCGACATTTTCTGCTAGATGTCGCTGCTCACATTTGAGTGGTTATCACATTGCTCCCTCCCTACAGTTGTTCGTCCCGAATAACTTCGTCATTCAGCATCCCGTTGAAATGACACATTCTATCCAAATGGACCACTTTAAATTTTCCTCGATCCCCACGCTGGATCCGGTAGACAACGTCATTAATGCGGGTTATCACCTTGTATGGACCTTCCCAGTCCTGTTGCAATTTTGGTGATTTGCCTTTCTTACGCTGAGGATTATACAGCCAAACCAGATCTCCTTCGTTGAAACCGGAAGATTTCGCCTTGATATCGTACCTAGTTTTCATGCGGCTGCTTGCTAGCTTCATCTTTTCTCTGGTGTCTTCATGCAATTTACGAATCCTGCTGCGTAAGTCATTCACGTACTCGTTCACCTCTTTGGGCTCCGTCGGTGGGGATCCGAATTTTGCTTCACTTGGCAACCGAATTGTTTGACCAAAAAAGATCTCGGATGGTGTGTGCCCTGTTGAGCTATGGGCCGCGTTTCGGTAGGCCATTAAGAAGAGGGGTATGTGTCGATCCCAATCCCGCTGGCAGTTGCTGACAACCTTAGATAGATGCTCATTCAAGGTCCGATTGAATCGCTCGACCATTCCATCAGATTGAGGGTGTAGTGGCGTTGTCCTTGTCTTTCTTATTCCCAAATATTGACATATTTCCTGGAAGACTTTTGATTCAAAGTTTCGCCCTTGATCAGAGTGCAGCTCCATTGGGACCCCAAATCTGCTCAGCCAGTTGTTGACTATCTGTTCGGCTACGGTCTTAGCCTCTTGATTTGGGATGGCAAACACTTCCCGCCACTTACTGATGTAATCCATGACTACGAGAGTATATCGGTTTCCATTAGAGGTTTCGGGAAACGGCCCAGCGATGTCGATGGCTATTCGTTCGAAAGGTGCTCCGACATTGTATTGTTGCATTTGTCCATGTGGCTTTAGTTTTGGACCCTTGGTAGCTGCACATCTTATGCACTTTTTGCACCAATTCTCGACATCAAGTTTAGCGCTTAGCCAATAGAAACGTTCCCTTACCTTTTCCAACGTCTTGTTTATTCCCAAATGGCCTCCTGAGATTCCGTCATGTATTTCATGGAGTACTTGGCTGACTCTGGACCGTGGCACAATTAGCTGCATACGAGATGTTGTCCCATCTACACTTTCCCATTTTCTCTTCAGCAATCCATCTTGCACAAAAAGCGAGTCCCACTGTGCCCAGTATGCCTTCAGAGTTTGGCTCCGATCTGATATCTGCTGCCAGCTTGGTCTTTCCTCGTGTTCTTTCCAGGCCAATATTGGTTTGATGTCATTGTCTGCCTGTTGGGAGGAACGGATTTCGTCTATACTCCAACCCTCTATTGGCACAGTCCTGATCATTTGGATAGTTGCCTGTTCTTTTGCTTCTTTACGATTGCAGTGTTCGCATTCACTCCGCACGGTCGACGAGAGAGAGCATCAGCATTTGAGTGGAGTGTTCCCTTGCGGTGTTTCACTTCAAAGTCGTAGCCCTGCAACTGCTCGATCCATCTTGCAACTTGGCCTTCAGGGTTCTTAAATTGGAGTAGCCATTTCAGAGCTGCGTGGTCTGTCCGGAGAATGAACTTTTGTCCGTAGAGGTACTTATGGAAATGCTTCGTAGCCAGAATTAAAGCCAGAAGCTCGCGCCGGGTTACACAGTAGTTCCGTTCAGGTCTGGAGAGTACTTTGCTGTAATATGCGACCACTTTCTCTTGACCGTCATGAACTTGGGAGATCACAGCTCCGACCCCAACATTGCTAGCGTCTGCGTCCACGATGAACATTTTTCCGGGCGTGGGGTAACCCAAGATGGGGGCTTTGCACAGCTGTCGCTTCAGTTCTTGAAATGCTTTTTCGCATTCTGCAGACCACCTGAACTGTCGGCCTTTTTCTGTAAGTTGATGCAGGCTCTTTGCAATGCCAGCAAAATCTTTTACGAACCTTCTGTAATACGTGGCGAGTCCCAAGAAGCTTCTCAGTTGGTGTTTATCTTTTGGAGAAGGCCAACTTTTCACGGCTTCGATTTTGTCAGGATCCGTTCTTACTCCTTCCGCTGATATAATGTGACCCAGATATTTTACTTCCGGACGAAACAAGGCGCACTTTTCCGGGTTGAGCTTTAAATGAGCACTTCGTAGCCTCTCAAACACTTCTTTTAGATTTTCGCGGTGCTCCTCGTACGTCTTACCTATGACGATAACGTCGTCCAAATATACTAGGTAGGTTTTCCAGGTGAGTCCTTGCAATGTTCGTTCCATTAGTCGCTCGAAGGTGGCCGGAGCGTTGCACAGTCCAAACGGCATCACTGCAAACTGCCAAAGACGGCTTCCTGTAGTGAAGGCAGTTTTCTCACGATCCGCATGATTTATCTCTACATGCCAGTAACCGCTCTTCAAGTCAAGTGTTGAAAACCATTTCGCTCCAGAAAGCATATCCAAAGTGTCATCGATTCTCGGAAGTGGGTAACTTTTTAGTGACATCATTGAGACGTCGGTAGTCTACACAACATCTCGTGCTGACATCTTTCTTTTTCACGAGGACCACTGGAGATGCCCAGGGACTTTGCGATTCTTCAATCACCCCCTCAGCTTTCATCTTCGACATCATTTCGGCAACTTCTGTTTGCTTTGCCAATGGAAGACGCCGTGCAGGTTGACGGATTGGTCGAGCGGCTCCGGTGTCAATGTGGTGTTGAACAATATGCGTACGTCCATATTCTCCGTCTTGTGTAGCAAATATATCAGCGTACTCACCGATTAGTTTTTCTGCCAGGATTCGCTGATCTTCGTCCAGATTACAGAGGCTGAGAATTTTGTTCTTGATTTTTATGCTCTGAACTGTTGTGACCGGTTTTGCACCCTTTTTTCCGTTGTGGTCGATATAGCCTCAACAGGTACGCATTTTCCCACTATCTCCCCCTTTTTCACCTTTACACTGAATGTCTTTGGATTTGGTCCCTTACAGGGACCATGTTGTTCTTTGGCTCCACTAAGGTCTTTCCCACCATGAAGTCTCTTTTCTTTTCTGGCTCCATCAAATAGAATCGGTGGCTACCAGGACCACCTTCCACTTTTGCCCACAACATTGCTTCTGACGAAGGTTCTAGGCTCTGATTGCTGCAGATGACGACATTTGAGACTGTGGTATTGGCATTTCCGTATATCATTGGTATCTCCATGTTTCCGTATTTCAGGGTTTGTGCCCCCAAGTCGACTATAAGTCCATGTTCTCTCATGAAGTCTGTACCAATGATGCACTCGTCACATATGTCAGCTACCAGAAACGCGTGAGTGAATGTTATTCCGGCCAGTTGGATTTTTATGCGGACTTCACCATATACGTTAATCGTTGCTCCTGTAGCTGTTCGCAAGCTGCAACTGCTAGTGTTATGCAGCCAAGACTTCTGCACAAGGTTCCTCCTGATGATTGAGGCCGTGGCACCGGTGTCTATTGTTGCCATCCATTTTTCTTTTCCACTGACTACTTCTACTAGAAGGCTTTCGCTGCATCGTTTTGCCAGCGAGACTTGGATGATGGTCCTGGGGCCGTCGACTCCTGCTACCAACTTCTGCCCCGCGAAGTTGGTGCTTAAGCATTTCCCGACTGATGGCTTCGGGAAGGTTACCGGCTTCTTGATAGCTGTTTCTGCGGGTTTCTTCCTTTATTTGCTTGTCACCACAGTGAGGGCAGTCTTTTCGTCGCACCGGTTCTTTACACTGCCTTTGAAGGTGTCCTATTTTATTGCAATTCCAGCAGCGCATTATTCGTCTATCCCGTCGAGTATCTCGTTCCTCGGCACTAATTCTTGTGCAGAAGCATTCGACAGATGCTACTTCCCTGACGAAATGTGTTCCCCTGGAAGCCTGATTGGCTGCTTCCATCGCCAGAGCGAAGGCAAGTGCTTCAGCAAGGGTTCTTTTCCCGGCCATCCTTACTGCTGACTGTAGCTTCGAATCTGCAATTCCCCTGATAAATGCATCTTTTGCCATTTCGTCGATAATTTCCTGTCCTGCGGTGGGGTATGACAGATGTGCCAGTCTACTCACGTCTGCTTGGAGCTGCTGCAGTGTTTGTAGACCTTGTAGACCTCCTGCATGTGGCTGTCCCCAAACCGTTTCTCGATAGCCTGCACTAAAGTCACATAATCTTTATGCTTTTCGATGTCTACTGTTTGCAACAATTCTGCTGCAGGACCGTGCAAGGCCATTGTTAGGGCAAAGCACTTTTCCTCATTGTCCCAGTCGTTTGCACAGGCAGCCATTTCAAACTGCTTCTTATAGGTAGACCATGAGGTCTGGCCATCGAATGAGGGAGGCTTCAACTCTTTTCTCCTTGGACCGCTTAAAGAACATTCTCGCAGTTTCTGTTTTCGCACTGTGTCGAGCTCTTTTGCCAGTTGCTGAACTTTGCTGTCCATTTCTTCGAATTTTTCGCCAACATTCTTCTCTATTGTATCAAATTTGTCATCAACGTTCTTCTCTATTCTATCAAATTTGTCATCAACGTTCTTCTCTATTCTTTCAAATTTGTCATCGATTTCTTCGAATTTTTGCTGGAGAATGTTCTTTTGTTCTTCCAGATTATTCTTTTGTTCATCCATTTTCTGTTGAAGACCGTGCAGATTGTTGGTTTGTTCGTTGAATTTTTGTTCAATGCTGCTCTTCTGTTCGTCCATTTTTTGTTCCAGACTGTTCTTCTGTTCGTCCATTTTTAACAAGAGGAGTTGCATCATCGCAGCCATGTCATTGCCGGTACTTGTCTGTTCATCCTCGTCAACATCAAAGGAATATGCATCAGGATCATGTCCCTCGTTGTTCAAAGCTTCCTGAAGACGGAGCACCAGGTCACTTTTTCCTCCACTGGCGCTGAAGCTTCTCTTGTTCAACTCGGATTTGAGTTGGACGAGGGTCAACTGCAATAGTTTTCGACCCATTCTAGATTTTTCAAATAGTCAGAAAGCACTGTTTTTTTTTTTTTTTTTACACACAATAAGTCCTATCCCGCTTCTGACACCAATGTAAAATGTTTGTGTGGGTACAAATGATAGAACTTATTCTTTTCAATACAAATCCCTTTATTCAGTACAGTTACAATTCACTATTTAATTCTTTCTCTCAGTACAATTCAATTTCTCAACCACATATACTTTTCTTATCTTTTACTTAAACCACTTATCACTTCTTCTAATTAACACTTCAAATTCAACTTTGGAACTGATTTGCATACCTTTGGGATGCTGGTATTTATACTCGAATGACATACTTCGAGAACAATCCTCGCCACACAGCGTCCCATACAATTTCCAATTTGCTAGAAAATTCGATTCTACTCTCCGGTCGAGACTTTGCTAATCCAGTATCGAAACCTTCTAGTCTTCGAGTTTCGACATTTTCTGCTAGATGTCGCTGCTCACATTTGAGTGGTTATCACATTATCCTTGTCCGGCCCCTCCTTGAATATGCCAGCCAAGTATGGTCCCCCTGTCAGCGAATTCATATATCCCGAATCGAGAACATTCAACGTCGTTTTCTTCGGTATGCTCTTCGTGGACTACCCTGGAGTGACCCATTTATCTTACCTCCCTATCGCGACTGTGGACTGCGCTTCCCTTTACAATTCTATTTCCTTCAACACTAACCCTCGTAATTTACGCTGTCCTCGTCTCTTCTATATCCCAACCCACCGCACCTCTTATGGCTCTAACGAACCAATCTCCCGCATGCTCCGTAAGGTCAACTCAAACCTCCCTCTTTATGATTTTAACCTGAGCACTTCCCATCTTAAATCTGATCTCCTCCACAATTCCCTTACTTCCTAACCCCTAACTCTTATTAGTTCTTAAGTCTTAGTTTTTAAGTTACTTTAAGCTTGTATTAAGCAAAATAAATGGGGGTGTGAGCCCCCACTAAATTAAAATTAGTGTCCTTGAGGTTGGCTAGCGAGCAAGAATTTTAAGCAGCCATGTTGAACCACCAACATCAAGGTCAATGAGGTTCGGCGCAATACTTTTGGTAAGAATTTCGTCCAGTGTTGAGGTGTTGTGGATTGGGAGTGTAGTTGAATGCATAGTATTGCGCTTACTTGAGGTGTATTTTAGCTCTTCGATTATTCCTGCGTCGTCTTTAATGACGTAACGTTCAATTGAATTGTTTTATAGTGATCATCTAATTCTTTAACACTTATAGCGACGGATTTAAATAACGCGAGTCTGATCGTTTTACTACCCGAGTCTGTTCTATTTCCAGTTCAGTTTGAAATCATAAATTATCTTGTCGACCCCTAGACTAAGCTCAGTTTCCACTATCCGTGCGAGCATTTGGGTAGGGATTGATGCCTTGTTGGACATCGAAAGATTGACTGCTATCTTGAACTCATTCAAGAGATGTTTGTAGACAGCATCCGCATCTGCATATTATTTTCTAACACTGAACATGTCTTTTGATTTTTAGTCCTTGATGAATACGCAGTGGAATTCTTATTTGTTTCTCCTAAAAGCAAAATAAAAAAATTCCATTTTGTTATATGTATTTTCTGAAACAGATTGTACACTTTAGACATTGGAACACAAACAAAAACTCACACTAGTTTTGCAGACAGAAGTATAACTTAACAGAGATTTATTTGTATTTTCTATATGGTATATATTAAAACTTGCACAAGATTAGATTAGTTTCATTGTAGAGAACAGAAAGCATAAAACAAGAGGGAAACATTGAGTATACATATGGTATCTATGGGTAGAACTTAAAGCTATTTACTGCATTGTTAAGTCATAGTAGATTGGGTCCTTGCATCTAACCAGCACTGCATCTGTAATCATTTGATTCCACTCATTCGAATACATCGAAAAATCAGCCTTTCGGTATAATTCAACTTTACTTTCTGCAGATATATTTGAACACAGGTAATAGTTGATGGCGATCTCAGTTAGTTCGGCATGGTAATTTTTCATTGACCACTCAAGTACACTTTGGCAGTTGGTTTTGTCCAACATATGGATCATTATGCTGAAGATTACACACTCCAGCTGAGGTATTATGTATACACGTGATAGTTCGAAGGCTTCAATTAGAGATTTGTACTTTTCTACAGGCGGAATGTTTGGTAGCTTATTGAGGGAAATTAATTCGATAAGATTTAGAAAATATCGTAGACCACTGGCAGAGTAATTTCGAAGGTGGATTTCGCCTTCTTTACCTTCGCGGAAGTTACTGTTTAACATTGAATTGAATACTTCGCTTACGCCCGATAAGAGTTTCTTGTTGTAGTTTATGGTGATCTCTTCGTCATTATCGTGAACGATGAATTTCATGTCGCACTCGAGTGATTTGTCGATGGGAGTGCTCTCGTTGAAGACCTGATCACAGTCAAATGATTCCTTATCAATGTCGGGTATGGAAATTCCCAGTGTTGTTTGACTCATAGCTGTTAGGGCATCGACTGCTTCAGAAGTAAAATCTTTATCGTTGTTAAGTATTAAGCTAAAGAGGGTGCTTAGTGCACTGTACTCAGTCAGTAGTTGATAAAGCATGCGATGATTTTTAATTAGAAAGGCCACCGCTATGGAAGCTCGTTTTTGGCTGATTTCATCCAAACGCAGAAGACGGGCAAGTTCTCCTTTGCCATAGTTTGATTCTCCGACGTTTGTAAGGGTATCTAGAAATCCAATGGCACCGATTTGTAACTGAAAATGAGATTTAAGAGAAAAGAATTAGGAATAATTAATGTTACAGTAAAAGAGGAACAAGTTCTATGGTGCTTGTTTCTCCATTTGATATCCGGAAAACATTGACAAGCACCCGGAAAATACATTTCTTGCGCATCAAAAGGCCTTCTTGCCTCATCGCTTCATTTATGGGTGTATGGTGTTGACAAGTACACGATAGTTAGAGTCTAAGCAATGGGTAGCGTGTCTGTACCAAAAGGGATGACTGTTACTACCATACATACGAGTAGATGTTTGAGGCTGAAGTGTGTTGAGCTCTCCCACTTTGTTGAGAGATGTCTAGAGCAATGTTTGTAATGCTGACATTTGTAATACTAGATGGATTTGCAGCTACTAGATTTTGACATCTGCAGCGTCAGTAAAGTGTGAGCTGATAAAAGCTCAATAGTGTTGCGTATACTCTGATACTACTGTGGAATTGTCAGTGGCCCTATTATTATTCGTAATAAATTGTTTAAGTACAAGGCATGTCAGACAATTACTTTGGTCCCAACTGACTGGGACGTTTGCACAGATCGAGCACTTGAGGACATGGAGTTGACATTAGAATTATGCGTGACCTCGCATACATTTCACAAAGTGGGGGATGACAACCACGAGGGCGGGTCAATAAGTCCGTGACTTTTGGAATAAAACACAGATTTTTTGATAAAAAAATAATTTTATTTTTCAACGTAGTCACCCTTGAGCTCTATACACTTTGTCCAACGCTTCTCAAATTTTTTTATCCCTTCCAAAAAAAAATGATTTGTCGAGGTCCTCAAAATAGGCCTTTGTTTGCGAGATGACTTCATCATTGGAGTCAAATCTTTTTCCACCAAGCCATTTCTTCAGGTTTGGGAACAAGAAGTAGTCGCTCGGAGCCAAATCTGGAGAATAGGGTGGATGAGGGAGCAATTCATAGCCCAATTCATGGATTTTTGCCATGGCAACTGCACATGTGTGCACCCTTGCATTGTCTTGGTGGAAAAGAACTTTTTTCTTGGCCAAAAGAGGTCGGTTTTTTTTTCAAATCGTCATTGAATCGGTCCAATAAGTTGGCATAATATTCCCCATTGATTGTTCTTCCCTTTTGAAGTTAGTCAATGTGGATTATCCCGCGTGCATCCCAAAAAACAGTCGCCATAACTTTATTGGCTGACAAACCCACCTTGGCCTTCTTTGGCGCCGATTCACCCTTAGAAACCCACTGTTTTGACTGTTGTTTGTTCTCTGGTGTGTTGTGATGGATCCATGTTTCGTCCACGGTTATAAAACGGCGCAAAAACTCCTCCATATTGCGATTAAACAACGCCAAACCTTCCTGTGAAGTGAAGCACACGAAATTCACTTTTTTCCATTTTCTCCTCAAATTAGTGAGTAGTCTGATAAAAATAGCTGTCAAACACAAACTAACTGACGCAGCAAGTTTAAATTTTGACAGGAGTCAACTGACAGATGCCTGTTGACAGGAGCAGTGTTGCTGTTTCAGTAAAGAGGTCAGAAATTCAAAAAGTCACGGACTTATTGACCCGCCCTCGTATTAGTATTAGTCTTCGTAGATGTTGCATCTCTTGACAAATGCTGGTTCGCTAAATAACTAGAAAGAGCCTCTGCAGCTCTGCTAATAAGACCCACTTCACGCCTTCTCGTGGTGGAATCTGGAAATATCTCCGGAGATTTGGAATTGAAGGGGACATATGTCGGGCTTCCTGCGCCACAAATCAAGAAAAGTGTCAGGAAACCAAAGAGTAGAACTCATGAGTTCATTCCACAGAATGAATGGAGAACAACAGAAAATCTCGGCCGCCTAGGCATTGCGATCGAGCCCAGTAAGGTTGTAATTATGGTTTACTGGAAATAACACTTCGAACATTTAGATCTGACGGCTGACGTTCGTAGTACCCTGTTACCCTGGCTTTAAGGCTAATGCTGATAATGCCCCCATCCCGTTGAAACCTTGGCAGGACTCAAAGAACGCTCGATATCTCGTCGCTTGCGCGCGCTCAAGGCATTTAAGTACCCTTAAAATGTTCGCACACAGCGCAGGCGAAGGAAAATCAGGGAGGATGGAAAGAGGGGTACCGGTGAACGCTGGTTTTTAAATGTTTAATGACTAGGAAATGAAGAGCTCAGCAGGGCATTCCATAAGCGAGTTGTACGGCTTAGGAAAGAATCACGATATTTCAGAGTACGTCCGAAGATGAGCTTGAGGGTGAACTGATGAGCATTCATAGCGAGACGGGTGTTACGGTTAAAAACATGAAGGGGCGGAATGGTACTGGCAATTTCAGTGGGGCATTGGTGGTGAAAATAGCGATACAACAAGGTGAGACAGGAGACATTACGCCGGTGGTCGAGGGTGTCGAATGACTGTATAATACTGGCATCAAGAGTTTTATCGCACGATTTTGGATCCTATCTAGAAAGTGCAAAGAGGTCTTAGAGGCACCTGACTAGATGTGGGCGTTGTACTCCAGTTTTAGCCGGATGAATGCCTATATTTTAAGGCCATGTCAGAAGGGGTGAAATATTTCTTACATCGCTTGAGGAAACCTAGTCATTTCGCAGCATTTTTGGCGACATCGAATATGTGGTCATTGCAACGTAAGTTGCCATTGACACACATACCGAGGATGGAAAGTTTTTCGGTTTTGACGATGCAAGTGTCATTTATGGATAATGGCTGGGCGTTTAAATTTCGCTTTAACGACAGCAGACATCATTGTGATTTGGAGCATTAAATTCCAATTGCTTATGCTGTTAATATCGAAATTTAATGAGCTATGCTAAGCCGTTCCCGTTCTATAGCCGAAGAGCAGGGACGTTAGTCCGGCAACGAATATGAAAAGCAGAGAGTACTGTCGTCAGCAAAGGACTATATTGGATTAGAAAATGGCAGACAAGAGATCGTTGATGAAAATGAAAAAGAGTATCGGAGACAGAACCGAGCCCTGGGGCACACCAGCATTTATTTTGTGAATATCAGACTTGAAACCATCCAAGATAACTTGAATTTAACGATCCGAAAGGTAGTTTCTAATCCATTGAAGAAGAGAGTCGTCGATCCCAAATGCACGCATTTTCGACAAAAGAGCCTGATGCCAAACTCTGTCAAATGCCTTAGAAATATCAGGTGCAACTATCTGGCTTTCGCTGGATTGATGTACGCTTTGGTTCCACTTTTCGCTGAGACCTGCCATTAGATCACCAGTGGACCTGTTGCCAGGAAACCATATTGCCGGTCATTGAGAAGTTCTCGTGTTGCGAGTTATTTCATGAGCTGACGGCTTATCAGCGGATCCACGACCTGGGAAAGAAGGGACGTAAGTGCAATGGGCCTGTAGGAGGAGAGAGAAGATTCGCCTTTTCTAGGGACGGGATGGACAAATGCTGTGTTCCGTTTGCTCGGAAAGAGTCCTAAAGAGTAGGATTGATGAAAAAGCTTACGCAGTGGTTTTGCCAGCATGGAAGAAAACCTCTTCAGAAGAAGGAGAGATATACCATCTGGACCAGCGCGTTTATGTATGTTGAGATCCTTAAGTGCTCTTGCTACTACACGAGTGCGAAAGTAGATTCGTCCCATTGAGGATTCGACGCACTCAAACGTAGACGGAGACAAAACACAATCTCGAAGTGTTGAGAGTGGCCCTGTGCAAAGAGCTGACAGCTGGAATGTCATTGTGAATGAGCGTTGGGATGGAGGATGAGGCAGAATTTCTGATGTTTTTGACAAACAACCAACAATTGTTACTACCTTTGGAACATTGAAGTATTTTTTGCCTCAGTTTTTGGTCGTATTGGAATCTTACACGCTTTTCCCCTGCCGGGTTGGTCTTGAAAACAAAACGACCCAAGACAAGAAGCAAGAACCCAACAAGGAGAAAACTCAAGCCGACACAATTGTGATGACTGCGAATGGGAACTGCCAATGCAGAAATACTCCGGAAAGTTAAGGTGAGCAAATATCAAACGAACCTAGAAAGGGGACCTACTGATGCAACTGAAGGAGACAGGAAAAAAAGGCCAATTTAGATAATTGATGAAACGCTTCGAAACATTGGGGAGATTCGGGCTCTGACACACTTCATTTCTTTGAAAGTAAAGAACATTGACTATACCACGATGAAGGAGGAGATTTTCGAACCAGCCAAACTGAAATACTAGCTCAATGTCATAGACAATGCAGACACAATTAGCCTGAGAAACGGATATGGATACACCCAAATTTCCAGTTTGGAAGTTATATGAATTGGGTCATGCTCACAAAGGAAAAGAGAGACGCCAGCAAAGGAAATATCTATGACAAAACCTAACTCAAAACAGGAGAACCTATTTGGTAAGATAGTTTGAAAGTTGAAAGTAGATGAATGCCTAAACGGCATCTCAACGTAAACATTGCAAGCATATATTTCAATATTCACAAATAATTGTAGTGATCTGCGTGGCGATCGATCAGGACACTGCTGACTGTCTTCGATCGGGCTACCAGCGCAACAATTTAGTTCGTAGTAAAGTGCTTGCCTTACCTCCCCGTGATGATCTTAGGTAACTGCAGGAGAAAACCTTTACAAATGGCAAGGGCATGCTCGGCCAGTAGCCTAATACTGGCCTACAGCATCATAGGGCTCACAACCCTGTACGGAATAGGTTAAAAAGATGCGACTCTTGCAAACGTTAAAAAGACGTGCAGCCAGAGGCCTTCGACTGCACTCACGCGTATATCACTGCCACCCAGAAAGTGCGATGGGATAGACCGAAAATAAGGATTGCTATAGGGAAAAGAATCAGCGCTTATTCGGATGAGGATTTGCCACATGCGCCAGATTTATGCTAATCCGCATCAAGGATAAATTCGGTCTAATATGTGATCATGAACCTACGGAAGACCAAGACGACGCCACGACGACTATGAGCTCCTCGACAAGACATATGAGCAATGTCTGAAATATGACGCCAGGACAGGAAAGGGGCATCTTTGATAGGACAATTAGTAAGCATAGCCTATGCGACGCCACGTCTGCCAACGAACTTAGGCTTATTAACTTTGCGATGGAATTCCCAAGCGCCACAACAAAAACTAACTACCATGAGAAGGTATAACGTAGAAAAGCATCAATCACAAGAGACCGACAGAATCTTCGCCGAATGCGTAACCCGTAATCTTTCAACAACTCCTATGCCGTCAGCATCAATTACCGAGACCAGTGGCAAAATTTGCCAACCTGCCATCAGAGACGCTGCAACTCATGTACTGACCACCGCCAAAAATCCCTGGTTTGATGAAGAATACTGCCAAGCTAAATACGAAGCGTAAAAAGTGGTGCTGCAACGAAGAATGAGAGCCGTTCGTGAGCCTTACAAGCAGAAGAGACGGGAAGCACATCAGCTTCTCCAGAGGTTGTATTCCATTCTTACCAACAGGTAAAAAGAAAATGTCAAGGCAAGAAGCCACGTACAGAAACGTGTAGATATGAAGAAGGAAACCTTGTAGGAGAGTCACAGTCGGTGCTGAGAATATGGAAAAACTTTTTCTGCACACTGTATAACGGCGAAGAAGCCCAACATCCCAACATCAGGCAGAGTAGACCATTCAACTTAGACGATGATGGACAAAACTTCCGTCTACCTGACCAAAACGAAGTAAGGATAGCAATATCTAAGCTGCAGTCCAACAAAGCAGCTGGTATTCAAAGCTGCTGAAAATGACTTTGTGGATAGCATACACCAACTCATTACTCAGATCTGGACAGAAGAGTGTATACGTAATGAATCGAATCTAAGTATCGTTGGCTCGATCTTCAAAAAGGAGACCACCTCAACTGCGCCACCAACTATCACATTAAGATCTTATCTGCCATATCATGTGAACCTCAGAAACCCTTTGTTCACATTCGACGAAATCTTCACACTCCGGCGGTTCTTTAAAAAAAACTCAAGAAGTCCAAATCGATACCCACTATCTTTTCATCGATTTCAAGGCCGCATATGACAGCATTTATAGGGCCGAGTTACATAGATCCATAACTAGCCATGGCATCCTTGCCACACTCGTCCCTTTTGTGCAGAATGACGATGGACAATACTCGCTGCTCCGTTAAAGTCGGTAACGACTTAACCGAGACCTTTGATGTCAAAAAAGGTTTTAGACAAGGTGACGCGATTTTATGTAATAAATCTTGAAATAATTGTGTGGAAATCACAAGCGAACTCTGGAGGCACAATCTTTCAAAAACCTGTACAACATCTGTACAACGATCATACGTCGATGATATTAGCATAATTGGCAAAACTCGGCGGACTATCGCTGGTGCGTTCGCTGAAACGGAAGCTGCCAAAATGGATTTAGCAGTATATGAGGAAAAAAATAAGTACTCGTATATGCTGCCAACAAGAAGGTTCACACAACGTTGACGAATTGGACAAATCGTCACTGTCGTCAGCTAGAATTTCGAGGTATTAAGGGACTTTGTCTACCTTGACTCTGCTATAAATTCTGATAACAACACCTAAGCAGAAATAAAACGAAGAATCGCTCTCGCCAGTCGCTGTCTCTTTGTGCTAAGGCAATTGTAGTAAAGCCCTATCTCGAACAACTATGGAGACTATGGAGCTGAAGCATTTGCAGACACGCATCTCGCCAAGATTGAAATTGCTGCTGGCTGGATTATGGAATAACCATTCATATTTAGCTGGCAGATGAGTTTGAAGCTGCGCTTACTTCTGTGGTGAGATGTTGAAAGCAAGTTAGAGTGGCAATTGGTGATACATATCTATGTTCGAAGAAATTCGAAATCCAATCAACATCAGCGTTTGGCGTCTTTGATAAAAAGCGTTGTGACCAATTGGTTCTCGAAGCAAGCTTGTCTAGGTGTCCACGTTGAATTAAAGTGATTGACGAGCTTCCGTGAGGCGGCGATTAGCGGTGTTGACTTAGATGTGTTCTCAGTTGTTAAGTTGGAACAAGCATCGCAGGAATCAGTAGTTTGGACCGTCCGCAGAAGACTTAGATGTGCAGGCGAGCGGGAATCGGTTTCGATTAATTCAGTCATGAGTGAAGACATTCGGGTTACGCATCGATTTTGCTGTTTATTATTGCAATGTGGTGATCAATATCACATACGAGAGATCGAGTCGCAGTTAGTTCATTACTGACATCGTTCACTTAATTCAAGATAACTTCGAGCATAGGATCAGACACTTTGGGAGAGAATTGTTTGTTCGGCAAGAAATGAAAATGGATGTCAATGCCATGACGCAGGGAGCCTATCGACTTGTAGGTTTTTTGATTGGATATAACTTGCGTGGGACAGACAGTTTTGATGTCACTCAAGACTTTGTCCAAGGGAGTTTCTCCATTCCTGGATCTCACAGACGCTAACTCGATTAGACCTGCATTTTCGCATTTTATAAGTTCGGCTGAGTTCCGGACCGAGTTACGTAACTCTTCAACATTTTTGACACTGTTTTCACTGATCCAGATTTTGTTGACGAGTGCGTTTTGGTAGGAGTCATTGGAATCGATTAGCATTTTATTGCCAAAAGTACAAGCAAGAGTGAGATACTCTTGCACTTATGACAAAAGAAAAGCTGGTTATCGGAGAATTTTTTGATAAACAGCTTTTTTGACCGGACACAAACAGAATGAAATTCTTGCTCTAGCAAGTTACCCAGTCAGTGTTACTATCAGTTAGCAATTCCGCAAGACATGATTAAACAAACAACTTGCAGGTAATGTGGATCGCAGGTTAAAGAAAAAAACTAGCGCGTCAGCAAAAATAAGACACAAAACTGGGTTAAGCGTGTTGCGGTAAATTTTCCCGCAACAAGTTTGGCTCTCTTTTCCCTTGTAAGTCCCTTCGGTCCCTCTTTTCTTTGAGTGGGAACACCGAGCTCTGGCGGAGGTGGAGGGCAGCCATGGTCCCATCAGCCAGTGGCCCACCAACCCCAGACCTCGGAAAACAACCCACATAGGTTCACGGGAAGAACCCCAGGGGGCGACAGGAGGTCCACCGGGAACACCGTTGTCGGAGCCCATAAATAGACGGGAGACTCGCAACGGGCAGCATCAGACAGGACGTCTGAAAGTTGCCGACGGGTGGAGACGGACGGTCCTTTCAATCCAGACACCCCAACGAAAGCGAAACAACAGAAGGCGAAGAGTACACCCCATTATGCTACTGAGGGGTGTACGAACCAAGCCACTTGATGGATGGGTGAAGAGACGACGATTTCTTTTATAGCAACACCCCAACGAGGGAGCAGCAAAGGAGCAACAGTGGTGTGCAGGCGGACGGCCAGTATAATCGGTCACACCCCAACGACGCACCAGCTTTAAAAGTTAGGTTCGATGGGTGAAGGGATGACGACCCCTTTTTAAGCCAGCACCCCACCGATGGAGCACCGAAGGAGCAGCAGAGGCGTGTAGGCGGACGGCCAAGTAATAAGACCGCCTCCACCGAGGGAACAGGAAAACATAAATACAAGAAACAAACATGCAACAAACAGGCAAAAACCACCACCAACCAACAACAACCAAAAACAACGATGGTACCAAAACAAAAAAGTACAAACGGGCAGAGAGGCCAGGCCAGAGGACAGAAGGGCCCAATTACAAAAAACTAAATAAATAATTGTAAGGAGTGACATGCTATTTGTCAGTCCCCCCCCCAAATCTGAACGCCGATCCACCGGAGTAGGTAGGGACCCGGGGGAAAAAATATAAAAATTTAAATTTGCACAGGCACTGTACTTAGCTTTCGTGAGGGGCGGCGATCCAACGGATGGTTGGATCGAGATACAAATCCCTTCTGGATTGTATCTACATTCTCTTCCTTTCGTCCCAACACTCCAGCTACCATTCCATCGCATTTCCTTTCTCCTTCGCGATCGTTTAATTTTAACAAAATTTTTATTAGTGTAATCCGATGGGGGAAAAATGCCCGGGTAGCAGAAATGAAAGAAACTCTGCTTTTCGCATTTTAATTGTATGTAATTGGATGTAGAACCTAAGAGTAGGCAATAGCTAGGATCCACAGGTTCCACAAACTCGCTCAGTGGAGTTCCCAGTCATTACTGGAAGTGGGAGCGAACTCCGAGACTGAGGAGTTTAGTATGAATGTAGAAAATGGTATGTGTGAGAGGCCTAGTCGGACACGGGTGCACACACTAGCAAAGCTTGCTAGTGTGGTAGCTAGAAATCCCGTCGTTGGGTCCACTACGGCTGAATGGATGTGAGAGAGAATGTGCGTGTGAATGTGTGTGTGTGTGTCTGGCGGGAGTTGTGGATCGTAAAAGATCTGGAACTCACTTTTGTGACGACCAGCGATTAGCGAGGGTCAGTTTTCTCAAAGAAAAAAAAAGAAAAAAAAAAAAATGATTTAACAAGTGCGAGAAGCAATTTTTTTTTCCTTTGGTTTGAAAAAAGAAAAATTCGAGTAAAGTAGAGTCGCGAGTTTTACTTTAAAAAAAAGGGGGAATTCAAAGAGACCCAAAAAGGGGAAACAGGAGAAGGAGGACAGTTCAAAGATAGGAACGAGGAGTCGGGTTCGAGTAGCGGGACACAAAGGGATTAAGGAACGGTACCAGAAAGGGGCACCTCACCGCCACAACAAAAGCTAAGTATAGTGCAGTGAAAAAATAAAAAATAAAAATAAAAATAGAAAGTAGTTTTTTTTCTTAATTTTGAGGCTGAGACTCCGGTGGGCCGCGCGTGCGTAGAACTCCCGAGAACAGACGGGACACGCGACCCGTTAACTAGCGTTTTTGTTGTTCGGGACTTAAAGAATAGCGGGTCACTCTATCGACGAGTATACCGCTACGTGAAGTAAAAATAAATCGTCGAGCTCCAACGGAGCCGTTATAACGTTGAGTAAATCGGGTTTTATTTCTGTAAGTTTGTTTTTTTCTTCTTTTCTTTTTGTTGTGAAGGTTTCGTGATTCCGGGGGAAAAATCACTTGGCACCCATTTTTTTTTAACCCACCCAGGTCTAGCTGCCGTCAAAGCGCTACCTGGTGAAACCCACAGCTGGGATAGCGGGATCCCAGAGAGTAAAGTTATCGTTTGGTTCGGGGCATCGCCGTATATCGGTGCCGGGATCCAAACATCGCAAGCGGAAATCGAAATGGAAAAACTTGGAGCGGAAAAATATGTCACCAAGCACAATGGCAACAAAAAACTGGAAAAGAGACCTCAAGCAACTTGGAATGCAAAACTGTAAAAAATTTGGCTATGTGCTGAGTAGGTACCCAAATTCGTCAAATATCGAGTTCGAGTCCAGAGGCAGTCAAAATATTACATCGATGCGCATGAAATGATCTCCCAAAAATGACTTAAACAAATAAACACTTACCTCTTCGACTTTTGTCATTTGATAAAGCCGATGGACAACACCCAGCTTAATAATTTGGGCAAAGAACTGACTTTCCCTGCAAAAAGAAATCCAATTAGAGCTTTGCCTTTCTCACAAACAATAATGAAAGCTTCTTACGATAAAATATTTGTTAAGGCACCACAAAAGCAGTTGCCGAGCCCGAATGTTTTTATTGCTGCCATTATGGCATTCAATGTCTCTGGCTTTGTTAATTCCCCCCGCTTCTGCAGCAAAAGCGTCGCTCGAAACAGAAGATTTTCGATGATGTCAATTGTACTACTTGGTAAGTTCCCCATTTTCGGTATTTTAAGAGCTGGCACATCTAAAAGGGGAGGGAATTCATTTGAGTTTAGTAAACTAACTAGTCACCTGGTTATCTGATATGTTTACCCACCTTGACTAACATCTTCATCTTCTTCCTTGTCAAGCATATTATCTTCAATGTTTGCTTCCGTTTTACAAGCTATATCTAGTAGCTTCATTATGTCGGAATCATTGAGATCAGTCTTTTTTATTTCTTCATCATCAACGCCTTCGTCGGCACCTTCATCATCACTGCATACTGGGGAATATGTTTCCGAATCAGAGTCCATTCCTGTTTAAAGAACAGAAAATATAGTTTCACGGTGGCATTGAGATTCATTAGGAAATTAGTAAGTATACTACCTGACGACGTTAACTTAAACCCACTTCCAGTTGGCGAAATACATCGTGAGCTGCAGGGACTCGAAGGCGAGACCACAGAACGCGGAGAACTACTTGGTGAATCGTCACACACTGATTCCTCGCGAATCTTTTGCACCTGGAATTACAGAAAAAGGTTCAATGTTATAAAGTTCAAAGTCTGGTTCAAAGCTGACTTCAAATGTAAGATTCGATCGAAAGTCTAAATGTTTGAGTCGGACTCCCAATTAAAACTGAACACTCACATTGGGCGCGTACAGTTTTGAACTCGATACACACCCCTCATTTTAGATAAAGCACAATTTAAATGTTTCAGCTGAGGAATTTTCTATGTACAACGATAATGATGACGACCAGCTGCACCTTTAAACTGTAATGATGTTGAATACGTATCAACTGGCACCACAACATCAACTCCTAATGAACCCATATCTAGCCCGATCACAGAGAATAGAAAAACATGGGCGATCCAATCATTCTACTCCTACAAATCGGTGAGAACAGACGAGATAATTCCGGCCATGTTACAGCACGATCTTCCATACATCTTACCTTGGCTTAAAATTATCTTCATCGGTTGACTAAAGATGGGCTACGTCCCAAACAACTGGAAAGAAGTAAAAGTGGTTTTCATTCCCAAAGCATGACCTAACCACTCCTCTACTAAGGAATACAGACCCATAAGTCTCTGGAGAGAATTCTAGATCAACATGTAAGACAAAAACTCAACAAACACAACCTATGCGGTTCTCAACACTCTTCCGGACGGCACTGCTCGAGGTTGTAGCTACCATAGAAAAGACTATGCAGTATGCACTACAAAGAGTAAACCATGGCCACCTTCCCAGATATCAAAGGAGCATTTAATAATGTAAACACCGGATCTATAAGGACGATCTTGGGCAAGCTCTATGTAGAAACAACGATAGCATAATCGATTGAGAGCATTAGCATTTAGCACTAAAGAACAGAATTATCAGTTAAGAATTTCTTTTCAATGATCAGCGAACTAATGGACTCGGCCTTGAACACACTTGCAAAACGGACAGCACAGAACGGTTTCGGGATAAATCCATCAACAACCGAATTAGTGTTGTTCACAAGGAAAATAAATCTAGAAAAGTTTAATCTTCCCATAATCAACGGTGTTGGGATACAACTTTCATCCGAAGCTAAATACTTAGGAATTATCCTAGACAGTAAGCTCAGTTGGAAGCTTAGTATCGAAGAAAGAACGAAAAAAGCATTAGGGGCATTCTAGACATGCGAAAGAACATTTGGTAAAGGTTGGGGACTATATAATACACTGGATGTACATGGCCATAGTTAGACCCATCTTAGCTATGTTGCGCTGCATGGTGAGAAGACGCGGAAAGGACTAGTTATCTCAAAACCCTCACACTAGTGTGTGTCGCAGTAACAGGAGCGTTAAGGTTTACTCTTCAAGCTGCACTAGAAATAATAGGCGAACTCCTTAGCTCGATTAGACTAAATTTTGGCTAAGGCCCCCATTTAAAAGCTAAAAGAAAAAATTAAGGTTTAGCGATATCTAGGACTTTCACTAGGGCTTAAAATTACGGATGGTGAAGGAGATCGGATTTGAGGGAGAGAGTGTTGCGATTAAAAACGAAAACGGAAAGGTTGGAGTTTACCTTACGCAGTATACCGGAGATTGGTTCGTTGGAGCCATATGCCGTGCGATGGATTAGTAGGTAAAAGAGACGGTGGCAACGTACATTACGGGGTTTAGTGTAAAAGAAAATGGAGTTGTAATGAGACGTGCAATCGACGGAGCCTGAGAGCAGTCGGTGAATGAAAATAATATCAGCTGCGTCCCTTCGTTCCTCAAGGGTATTTAGGTTAATGAGCTTGAGACGATCTCGATAGGGAGGTAAGATTAGAGGATCGTTCCAAGGTAGACCTCGAAGAGCAAATCGAAGAAAACGACGCTGGATGCTCTCAATACGGGATATATGAACTCGTTGAAAGGGACACCACGCTTGGCTAGCGTACTCGAAAAGGGGGCAAACGTAAGTGATGTAGAAGCCGAGTGATGAGTTTGCTCTACAAATTATCTCATCAATATGGGAGCGGAAATTAAGCTGCCTGTCGCATAATATGCCAAGGTCGCGAATAGACTCAACAAGGGATATAGGTTGGCCGTGGAGATGGTAAATTCGTTGAGGAGACTTCTTGCACTTACGTGAGAAAGTAATCGATTGACATTTGGAGACATTGAGTTCTAAGCAGTTCTTGATGCACCAGGTGGAAAAACGATTAAGATCTATTTGAAGGAGGCTGGAGTCATGTTGTGAGGAAATAGGTTTACAAAATTTGGTATCGTCAGCATAGAGAGAAAGTGCTGAGTGTTGAATGACCCTTTCAAGATCGTTAATAGTTAGGATGAAGAGGAATGTTTGAGTTGTAGGGGTTAAGTAAAAAGAGACACGTTGACGTCGCGGCTTAGTTTGGGTGGAATAGAGGGAGTTGGATTATGGGTGGGAGGCTTAAAATTACTAAACATTTTAGTTTTAAAGCTCCAATTGGAGCTGGATCTGTTTTGGGAAGAGGGGGTGGGTCTTGGCAAATTGGATTTACTTCCTAACTTAATAGATGGTTTAGGTAAGACGGACTGCTTGACTTTATCCTGCTTCTTGGTCGTATTTTCCAACCATTTGCAGACACACATCTTTCCAAGATTGAAATTGTTGCTGGTTGGATTATGAAAAGCCATACGTATTTGGCCGGAATATTGAGCTTGAAGCTCCGATGTTGGAAGTAAATTGCAGTGGCTAATGGTGATGTCATATTTCTTTACGAAGAAATTCGAGATCCAATAAACATCAGTTTTCGGTGGGGCGCCTTTGATAAGAAGCGTAATGACCAATTGATTCTTCGAAACAAGCTTATCAAGTCTACGCAGCCATGAAGGTGTCCAAGTTGAGTTGAAGTGATTAAAAAGCTTCCGTGGGGTTGACAAAGATGTGTTCTTTATTGTCAAGTTGGAAGAAACTTCGCAGGAATCAGTAGGTTGAACTGTCTGCAGATGACTTGTATGTGGGGGTGAGCGTGAATCCACTTCAGGTTCCATTAATTCAGTCATTAGCGATGTATTATAGGGAACATTCTGGTAAGACTGCGGGAAGTTTGGTGGGTCAACGATTTTGCTGTTTATTGTTGCGATGTGATGTTCAATATCGCATACGAGGAATCGAGTCGCAGTAAGTTCATCACTGACATCGTTCACTTTGTCGAAGATAAGATTCAAGCATAGGGTCCGACTGTTTAGGAGATGGTTGTTTGCGTGACGAGGATTGGAAATGAATGTCAATGTCGTCACGCAGGGAGCTTATCAACGCGCAGGTTTTTTGGTTGAATATAACTTGGGTAGAACAGATGGCTTTGTTGTCACTTAATACTTAATCCAGGTGGCGTAAGGGAGTTTCTTCATTCCTGGATCACCCGGAGTCTAACTCGATTAGACTAGCAATTTGTTTATCTATATGCTTTACTTTGGATTTTATTAGTTCGGCTGAGGTCTGCACTGAGTTCCGTAACTCTTCAACACTTTTAACACAGCTTTCGATAACCGGAATTTTGTCTGTAATCTTTTTCGCGAGTGCGTCTTGGTAGGAGTCATTGGAATCGCTTAGGCATTTTATTGCCAAAAGAACATGCGAGAGTGAGATACACTTGCACTCAGCACATAAGAAAAGGAGGTTATCGGAGAATTGCTTGATAAACACCGTATTTCCTTTGTTTAACCCGACACAAATGGCATGAAAGGCTTTCCCACAGATGCGCTTGCAAGCTACCCAGTCAGCATTGCAGTCATCGATTACACAATTGGCAATTCCGCAAGACATGTTTAAATTAGTTGTGTAGGTCAATGAGGGATAGATAGGTCGAATTATTGTTTTTATTTTTTTATTGCTTGGTTGCAAGTTTATATAGATAGGGGCTTTGCACTGAAATTGCACAAAAAAAAAAAGAAAAAGAATTCAAGCACTGGGGTTAAGAACCGGAAAATTGCAATTTGACGAAAATTAATTGAACAGGTGAATAGGGACAGCAAGAAAAACACGTCTGAGTGGTTTGAGTAACTGTCTAGAACTGTAAAATAACCATGCCTGTGGACGCACTACAGTTTAGTATCATAGTATAGTGACTACATCGTGCCAGGTTTGGACTTTGATAGCAGCTTATCCACATCATTTCCTAGCAGACATGACTATCACTAACACTGCCACTAACAATGGAAAGCTCCACCCCTACAGGGACGGCTCCCCTATGAGGCTTGAGTCTACTGTGAACTGCTATAGATTCAGGGCTCCTTCAAGATTCCGGACGAATGCAGGCAGAACTATTTCCCATTCTGAAAGCTGCATGGAACTTGATCCCACAGAGATCTCTATCTTTGGAGACAGTCAAGCAGCCATAAAAGCCAATGAAATCACCAGATCAATAGTGGTATATAAATGTCGTCAAGCTCTAAGTTAAGTCTGCGAATCTCACCGAGGGTACATCTGCTAGGTACCTGAGCACAGAAAAATGAAAGGGAGTGAGAAAGTGGATGAACTGGCAAGATAGGGTGCCTCTTTGCACAGTAGTAACACACACAAGGGCATAAATATAAAAACTGAAACGCAAAATGGAACTTATGTCCATAGAATGAACCAAAAAAGAATGGATATCCAGCAGTGGCTGTGTCATCTCACGTTTCCTTTGGCCAAACCAAGACAGCAGAAGAACACGTATCATCTTCACGCTCAACAAAGAAGTTATCCGTATCGCTACAGGTGTCCTAACTGGCCACTACTTCATTGACAGAATGGCCATCAGGATAGGAGCCTCTTCTCAATATTATTGTAGAAGCTGTAGGAATGAAGAGGAAATAGAGACTATCGCACACCTTCTGTGCGACTGCCCTAAATACGACGTGCGATACACCTGGTTTAAAGGCTTTTTGCAAAACTTGAGCAAGTCAGCAAAGCAAAACTCATTAGATCTGGCTGGTTTTAAGCCAACATAACAATATGATCAGGGAATCACAATAGATCAATAGGTCCCCCTGTACGCTTCTCCTTAGGGACCAGCACATGCCTTATTACTAAACCTAACCTACTCTGTTAGACAGTTCCATTGCACAAACTTCTAAAGAAAATTTACATTCCAATTACTCACCTTGTTTAACGACTCAAGAGCATGTTCGGTGAGTTTCCGCTTATTCGAGCTTTCCTTTCTTTCCTCACGCTTCCGCTTCCGATGTTCATCATCACTATGGAGGTACTTATCCAATTCACTTACCAGTATCCCAATCAACCCTTCTCGCAACATTAAATCCATGCTCATGTTGTCATACTGAAAGTTATTGAGTACGTAAAGGATCTGTAACCAAACAAAACTGTAATTCTATCGAAATGCAACGGCATGCTGTAGTATATATCTACCGATGAAACCTCGCTCTGCGATTCGGAAGACCTGGCAATGGCAAGAAGTCTCCCAATAGCACCTGATCGGCGAATTTTCGCTCGATTACAGGCATCACCGGACAGCATGCATATGACACTAATGCAGTGCCGCACTTCACTTTCTGACAGACGTTTTTCTGCAAACGAAAAATTTGACATTCGAATTTGCATCCAATGTAGTCAATTTCTTACCAAGATTCGTGCATTGAAGAAGCTCGCAGGCTGCGACAATTGCTCCAGAGGTACTCAAGGCGTGAACAGCGCCGAGATTTTTCGAGAAATTCGAAAGAATCTTTAGCGCTGTGGATCGATACGCATTACTCTCGTCGGCGAAGAATACCACAGCTGTTAGATTATCTCCTCGATTGACCATCTAGAAGGGAAAATAAGTTGAAAAACAATAAACACTGATGTCGTTTTAGTTAATATTTACCTCCCAGGCTTGCAGGTTCAGATTCTTTTCCGAAATAACCAGCAAACACTTAAGGATTTCACTGGATAGGTCTACTTTTGCCTGTTCCGTGGGCATGATGTAGTCCATGCAGGGTTTGTGATTTTTCAGTATCTCCTTGTCAAAAATGTCGCTTCGAACGCCTTCTAAATGTCGAGCTACTTCCTCGAAGTACTTCTCTCGATGTTGATTCTTTTTCAAACCCACAGCCGATGGTGGTAAATCAACGATTGGGGGACATTCTTTGATCTCTGTATTCTTCATTACTCCAATCAGTGTCTTCAGGACTAACGTAAATCCATTTGAAGCGAGAAAGTGTCTAAGGAACTGTTCATTCATAAGCAGAAAACGGCAAGCACGAACACACATAATTTGCGTTTGTACATCGCTAGTTTCTTCCATGATCTGGCACATCGCACTGGCAATATTTGCACAGTGCGTCGTTAGCAAACGATTGTTGTCCACCTTCGCCAGGTTGCCCAAAAGTCTAGACGCCCTACATTGAATCAATGTATTTGGAATGCTTTTGAGAATCGTCGCAAGTGGGATTGCAATCTTATTGTCGAGAGCCTGTTGGAGATGACATTCATAAACGAACTGAGACATACGGTTTCTTATTTAACTCACCTCTTTGCAGCATTCGGGATTGGTGCAACAATTTCCAAGAATACTCAACACAACTTCCAGAATCTGTTCATGTGGCTTACTGAGGAATCGTATCATCGGTGGGATGCCATTGCAAGTGTGAAACAACAAGATTCCGTCACGGTCTTTCACCAAGTCTGTTCGCAATTTGACCAAACCCTTAAGAATGACATTTTTGTCAGTGGAAACCTTGAGGACATCGAGAATGTGAGTGACTATTTCCCGATTCATTTTGTCGCGTTTTGTGCGTAGTTTCCGAATTTCAAATTAGTTTTTCATGAACAATTTAATTAAATTAGTTTTTCTTGAATAATTAAAATAGTTTTTCTCATGTTTGTTGACAGACGATAGATGCGAAGTTACATGATTGGTTATTTTTTCGTATAACAATTTTGCGTAGGCGTTCTATCTGCCGATAGATGGCAGTAAGAAATTTCTTTTTTTTTATTCTATTTAATGTCACTTAGAATTGCCATCTTCAACAAATTTTAACGATTCTTTTATTTGAAAATCGAATCATTGCGAAGGGGATATAGAAGAAACTTATGAAAATAATGGTCACCACACAAACTGAATAAATCTGAAAAATTCCCAGAAAATAGTCCGGCAAATGGTGCGTCATTAGTATTGAAAAAATCTAAATCTAGATCTCGCCTTAGGGGGCATATTCTAAGCATTGAGTGAGCGTCTCCTCTTCTAGATATGTGGGTAAATTGACTGACCTGCTGCGCAATAAGTCGGATTTTCTTTCACGCTTCGGTGGATGTTTGAGGAAATTCTAAACTAGCTGCACGTTTGCGGCTGACCAGGTGGTATAATGCATAGTATGGTATGGATTCGAAAATTGGTAGGACTGAATTCTTACCAGTGTAGCAGGGCAGTAGGAGTTGGTAAGTTTTTTTTTTTGAACTTAAACTCTACCTTTTAACGAGTTCCCTTCCTTTACAGAGTTGCTGCAGACAATAGCGAAGAGATGAACGGAGAATGGCGTGAATTCGTCATTGCGTCCGCCTATTTAGCCATGAATAAGGCAGGAGCCAAACTCATTGAATACTGTGATTCTGGGAAGGTAGATAGCGAAGATACTTTTTGGAACGTGAGAGGCAACCATCTCCTGGACTTCATCCTATCTCAATTATGTTGGTTGTCAGCCAATATTTTTTACTCAAGTCAGTCAAGTAATCGACTTAACGCTATCCAACATATACGCAAAGGAGGTTACTGGCTTGAACACACTATCGGAAGGATGCGGTTAGAGACGAAAAAAATCTAAGGACGGGGTGAAACTTGGAGGATGACAACGTTATATTTCACTTCTTATTAGGGAAACATGTGTCTGCTTTTCAAGCGGAGATATATGCAATCCTGATGGCAACGAACTTTACTGTGAATAACTGGTGGAGGGGGCGAAGCATTTGCATCTGTAGCGACAACCAAGCAACGCATAGAGACTTGCTGAATTCTCTAACGATTTCCAAGCTTACAACGAAGGTTTCGCCGGCGATCTCAATGCTCAGAGGAGAGTGTTTTAAGACCCGAACTTGTCCTGTGTCCTTAAGTATAAGTTTTCATGCGTTGGGCTGCTTGTGAGTATATATGGAGACTTAACGACTCTTCGCGTTGCGAGCTACGTGTTAAGCTCGCATCAGGCTACAGGTACCTGGCACTGATGTGCTGGGTACTGGTACTATAGGCTCTTTATCACTGAAGCTCATATTTTTTCAAAGGACAAAACATCCAATAAGCGAAACATACAGGGAATACGATGGACTAATTCTACCAAATACCTCCAATATGAAATCGACCTCTTCCTGTACTGCGTTATGTGTTGTCCTCCCATCTCAAGCAGCTGATGTCATATTTCCGGCCAGTGTCATTGTCCTGTGTCAGGGTACACAAAACACCTAGCCACGCTGATTAGCCTGAATCCATTATCAGATGTGGTATGGTGCAGGCTATGATTTCCAACAGCAACACAAAAGATGATCCTAGCGTTGCCTTAAAATTGCATAGGATGATTTTAACGTCATAGCTACTCGTAGGATACTGCTCGTATGTTTTGACCAGGAGTTCATAGAAGCTGTCTTTGACACTTTGAACAGAGGCAGCGATATTGTTCTAGGAACAAGAGTGAAAGCATACGGCATCTGAGCCGTTTGAATTAGTCTATAACATTGCCGACGCGTTGCTTCCACTTATCCAGTCCGATAGGTTAAGATTTTTCAAGCCGTTTTCAAAAAAAATGCCAGAAATACTATACATGTACTGTTCATATTTGAAGAGTAATTGCAGCGAAAAGTCCAAAGAAACTGCAATTGCCAAGAGTGATTCTTTGTTTGGTCTTTAGGGAGGAATTTTAGATTTACAGAAGAAAGAAGGTGGACACAATCTTTACAGGCCTAAGCCACACACATTTTGAAATTATGTTTCAAGCGCTCACATTTTTTTCTCTTCTGAAACAGAGCTGTTAGACAAAAAACCAGTCCATTGTATGATTCTCCTTGTAAAATAATTTTAATGAAATTTCTCAGTCTTTCAAAGAAGGATGAGTAACTGATAAAGTGCCTACGGTACCAGCACCCACCACGTCAGCCTCGAGTATCTGCAGCGGAACATAGTCCGGACGCTGACAGAGGTAGTACTCTACGGTGTCGTCATCTTACTTACTTAGCAATAGAGTAGTGGCACTTTACTATGCCAGGAAGCAGCCATTTGGGTTTTCCTACTGAGGGAGAGCAGGAAAGATTCTGACCTCTTAGAGATGTCGGGAAGCATTCGTTTGATCTGCCAGCAATCTGGATAGTCATGTCATCTGCAACTCAACTTATACGAAACACAACTGTCAATGGAATCTCTTACAGAGGATGCGGGCTGTCTTTACATAGGTTCGGGTCCTGAAAAACGCTTTTCTGAGCCTTGCCTATTAAGTGCATTGACTCAGTGAATTCAACCTTCCGACCGCATTCAGTGAAGTGTGGCATTTTCAAACTAGCTTGGAAGGCATGAGAGGGTTCAGAAATGCTTTAAGTTCAACCTACGACAGTAGCTTATCAAAACTCCAGTGCGTGTTGTACCAAAGACCACTTCTCTTTAAACGGAAGAACGTCTCTGGTGTTTTGCGTATAGATGCCTTACGTAAGTTCACGGTATTCCCATACATCAATGGGAGCCAGAGTACGTCTGGCCAGCGCTTAACCACATTAGTAGTGTAATACCAAAACGGAACCTATGTTGAGGGCACAAGCTCCACTCTTGGTATGTGTCGAGGCTGACCAAAACTTTCTGCCGATCTTAGGGGCACTGCACCCAGTACTTATTGCAACTCAACAACAACATTGAGTCAAAACCAACTGGAAGACCCTTCCTGTGATTTAAGTTTAGGCCACAGCCACCATGATGCTCCCACTAGGGGGCTTATTTTTAACAAGTCAGACCGCGGGCGCTGAATCCCACGGTACCTTATTTTTAAAAGTTCCTGGTCAAATCGTAGCAGCCGTTGGTGTTGTACATCGGAAAACGTTTACGATAAGACCAGTATTTGCCCTACCTTCATTTATCATTAGACTACGTCATTAATGGACGAAGCCTTGATAATTAGGAGGGGGCCCTCTTTAAACGGAAGATGACTTTGAGGGTGCAGTCCATCATATGAATATCAAGGGAAGGCTGATTTATGAGTGCGTCTTGGGAAGTGAACATTTTTTCCTCCAGACAGCTGACCCATAGGATATAACTTTTTCTATCATAGCCACTTAGATCCAGAGGACGTATTTTCGTTGTCCCGTGCCATGTAGAAAGCTCTCTTATATTCCAAAAAATTGGACAGGGTCTTGAGGGTTTTGTTGTGGCATATTTAGTTCAAAAGAGTTTGCTGTTCAGGATGACATCAAGATACTTAACTTCTTTGGAGAATTGGTGCCTTTAAGCACTAGGTGAGTCTGATCAGACAGCTTCCATCTTCTCGTAAAGAGAACAACCTCAGTTTTGAGAGGATTGACTGAAAGCCCATTTCTAGGGCACCAATCGCAGATTACGTCTAGGGCTGCCTGCGCTTGGGAGCAGACAGTCGCTAGACACCATCCAACAGAAAGTAAGCTGCATTATCAGCATATGCTTGTGCATAGACGTCAGAACTATTGAGCGGGTTGAGCATTGAGTCGACCAACATGAATTAAAGTAGTTGAGACAGGACGCCGCGCCTCTTGGGGCCAACACCTGTTTACTCTCGCCATCACATATTGGCCGCGGTCAACAACCACAATCAACGTCCTATTCATCAGCATTGCTTTTGTCCATAAAACTAGTGATTTGTTTCCGCCACGTAGTTTGTCCAAGTTGCAAGTCCCATCAGTAGTTGCACAGTCGAAAGCACTTTCAATGCTCGTTTAAATACGAGTACATACTCGTAGCACTTATTCCTTCTTGTCGAGTGCGCCTTCAATTCTGCATACAACGGAAGATCCTGCGCACTACCACAGTATCTTCCGCGTTGGTAGGCATGTTGCTTTTTAGACAATGCATGTATCATACTTGCAAAATAGTTTGGAGCACATAAAGCTCGACCATGCCCTTCAACATGAAGGAGGTACAATATAAAGGCAACTCTCACTGTTCGCAAAGGATTTCAGTATGTATGCCAGTGCCAGGCGTACAGAGAAAATTCTCTTCAGAACTACAAGCAGTTGGTCTATAGTTTTTGCGGCATAACTGGATATATGCCATGGTGGCAACAGTTAATAAAATCCTGTACGCGATGTTTGAGCGGCTGATTCCTATATAATTGGTACAATTTAGGGGGTCTTTATTCCTGAGGACCGGGTAAAAGATGCTGAGATTTTATTCAGCAGGCATTCTTTCATCTTCAGAGCTACCAAGTAAGCTTTATTTTCCAACTGTGACTCCAAAGATGCTGTCTTTTTCTTACCTGGCGTTAGAATCACTAAGGTCGATCTTAACTTCGTGTTTGGGGCATTGCCCACATTTCTCTGTAGGAACGTTAGAATATACCACTCTTATATTGGCGAACTTAGTCTTGATGCGAATTTTAATCAAACGTGCTTGCCCTGTCTCCCTGATCATAAATACATAACCGAACAGGCGCTTTTTCTGCTCTCTATAGCAATCATTATTGTATCTGCCTTCTTTTGACCGAGCTATTTTATTGGATTATTATCGCTTTATAGCGGCTTAGATCTTCCAAAATGTCACTTTAGCAAGCACACGGTTTCCTCACCTCAATATACACAAGTGGACATGGCGGTTTCCGGACCAAGAAACCCTAAATCCAATTGATTATTTTGAGATAGATGTAAGGCATGTCTCTTCCTCTAACGCTCCTCTTCCTCCAGTATTCTGGACATTCGAATTTGCAAGGCAGCCAATATTTAATCGCATCACCACTATGTTGCACCCAAGGTACGAATGCCTCAATAAAGAAGACCTACTGTGGGAAGATATAACGAAGAAAAGGTGCAATCGCAAAAGACAGCCAGAATCTTCGCTGAACGCATATCTCTCAACGATTCATCTTCCGCCAGATTCAAGTACACAATACCAGTGGCAACTCTGACAACGTGCCATCAGAGACGCCACAATTAATGTGCAGAGTTTCACGCGACCACCACCAAGAAAGCCCTGGTTTGATGAAGAATGCCGGCGAGCCACGTGCAGTTAAACAAGAAGCGGCGCTACAACGAAGAAAGAGAGCTATTCGTGAGCTATACGAGCAGAAGAAAATCGACTTCTCTAGAGGTATTGATATTGAGATATTGAGAGGCTGTACTCCAGGAATAACGTGTCGAGGCAAGAAGACCCGTACAGTCGGTGCTAAGACATGGAAAAACTTTTTCTACAGACTGTATAACGACGAAGAAGCCTAATATTCCTCCGTCAGGCAGAATGGACCATTCAACTTAAGACGATGATAGCCAAAAATTCCCTCCACACGACCAGAATGAAGTAAGGACAGCAATATCTAAGCTAAAATCGAATAAAGCAACTGCAACAGACGGCTAACCCGCCGAGGTATTCAAATGACTTTGCGGAGAGCTTGCAGCAACTCATTTCTCAGATCTGGTCAGAAGAGTGTATGCCTGATGGATGGAATCTCAGCACCGTATGCCCGATCCATAAAAAAGGAGACGCATATGTGCATAAGTTTTCGCAACATCGCATACAAGATCTTACCATAGCCATCAACCTGATTGGTTTCTACGCGGTTTAAGACCAGGAAAGTCCACAAACGACCAAATCTCGTAATCTGGCAGATCCTGGAAAAAACTCAAGAAGTCTAAATTGGTACCTAACATCTTTCCATCGATTTTAAGGCCGCATATGACAGCATTTATAGAGACGAGATGAGCTATATAGAGCCATACCCAGTTATGCCATCCCTGCCAAGCTCGTCCGCCTGTGAAGAATGAAGATGCAGGACGCTCTCTTCCCCGTCAAGGTCGGTAACGACTTAACGGAGACCTTTGATGTCAAAAAAGGTTTTTAGACAAGATGAACCGGAATTAAGCGGCAAGACCCTATCGCGAAAAACCAAGGAGATTCTATATAAGACCTTGATCATCCCAGTCCTATTTTAAGGCGCTGGAGCATGGACTTAATCACAAGCAGATGAAGATATCCTTAATTTTTTCGAGACAAAAATCCTTCGAAAAATATTCGGTCCCGTTTGCGCTGACGGGCTTTGGATTAGAAAATTCAACGATGAACTATACGAGCTGTACAACGATATCGGCCTAGTCAGTGTAAACTGCCCGTCGGTTGTCTGAGATGGCGAAAATTAACACCAATGTTCCGGCCCGCAGATTCTTGAGTGCGCGACTGGAGTTAGTTAGCTAAAGATCGGGATAACTGGATAGGCTTGTTAGTTGAGGCCCCGGTTCATCCGGAGCTGTAAGTAAGTAAGGTCTTGCGGTAATTGTTTGGCTGCAGATATCATAGGCTGTAAGGGGTTCGAACATTCCACGTGTATAGCCGAAGGTGGATGTCAATTTTTCGTTTTCTGGAATCGTCAAGAGTAAGTTCATATACAAGGATTTTCACTGCTTCACAACTTATAGCTTTAAGCCTGGTGGGATACTCAGGTCAAAAAGATTTAACCAACTTGGTGAACACATCTACAGGTGGGAGGAAGCGCTGTTCCCGCAGATAAATAAATTATTCAGGCGGAAAGATCACAATGACATACAGTGTGTCCGAATTCCACAAACGACAGAAAACAGACAGACACTACTGACCGTTGGCATAAGTCCAGAGAGAGCCGACTCAGGTCTTTTCGTGGTCGAACACCCACAGGAGAAAGTGGATTTGCTTATAGGCTTTTTTCGAGGCCGTATATATGGTGAACAACCCGGTTCGACACTGACAATAGGGCCTATGTAAATCACTATTATCTGCGCAACGAACTTCAAAATTCGCAATCCGAGAATCACGGTTTCACCGTATTCAGTGAAGAAAACGCGGCAAACGTTATCATCGCCGATGAACGAGCTTGAAAAGATGAACTCCTATGCATCTTTGAGTCACTTAAAAACAAAAGAGTCGTCGGGAGTAGACGGTATTCCAAACGTCGTATTAAGACACCTGCCCTTGGAAGCAGTGGATATATTTACAACGCATTGGAAAATAGCAGTGATACATCCTATCCCGAAAAGGGATACAATTAGAACTAACCCTACTAATCTTCGGTCAAATAGTAAACTTCCGAATATTAGCAAGGTATTCGAGAAAGTGGTTAATAGAGCGCTGTTAAGGTGGGTTGAGCAAAATAATATAATTCCGGAAAATCAGTTTGGGTTTAGGGCGAAGCATGACACCATTCATGCTGCGTCAAAGCTGGTCTTCGACATACAATGGAATAAATGCAAGAACCAGTGTACGGGTGTCTGTCTCGTTGACTTTAGAAGGCCTTCGGCATCGTATGGTTACAGGGGCTTTTCTATAAGTTGACCAGGATGGGCATGCCGAAACCTCTGCTATATACGAGTATGATTTACGACATGCTTATGGGAAAGAACTTCGTTTTTAAATGTAACAACGTCATTTCGAGCAAGATCTTTGACATTAAAAACGGCTTACAACAGGGGGCTGTGATTTCTCCGATACTGTTTAACATTTACACAAGTGATCTAGTAGGTTCCCTCAATCACGCCATAGCGTACGCAGACGGTTTAGTGGCGTACAGATCAGGTCCAAAAATCGAAGTCATCAATACTCTTCTGCAGAGTGACTTCGATCATATTAAGGTGTATTGCGACGATTGGAAATGGAAAATCAATTTTCAAAAGTCGGAAACAATCTTGTTTAGAACTCCATTGAGATGGGCTTCTATTGATACCAGATATAACTGGCGAGATTTGGTCATAATTGGACAGCATGGACTGCCATTAGCCGTGAGAAGTGTAGTGAAATACCTTGGTATTTGGGTCGATAAGTATTTGTATTTTGACAAACATATTGATGCTTGTCTTGCTGGGGCCAAGAAGGCTTTAGCCCTGACAAGAAGGCTGTTTCACAGCAGTCAAATTGTCTCCTAATCAGGCCATCGCGTATGGTTGTCCCGTGTGGTTCAATGTAGCGCGGTGTCAGATTGAAATAATTCGGATGTTTGAAAGGCAGTGTCTTAGGACCTGTCTCGGATTGTACAGAACACCAGAATCAGAGTACAACAAATACTATGCCAACAAGGTGCTTTACGATGGGGCTGTTCTGAATAGGATTGACAATTTTCTGTTAAGGTGATTCGAGGGCAATTACCAACGATAATAGCCTGATCTTTGGGGCTTATTACCCCAATGAAATTTACCACGAGAGTTCACTTCTATCTTGCTTTATCCTGCCAGAGGTATTTCTCCATATTGATGCTAAAGGGTTAGTGCAAAGCAGGGATGGTATCCCGGTAATATACCAACACCACCGCGGTGCTAGGGACAAGCGGTTCCTCCGTTTTAGTCCCGCGATTGCGGACAGGGATCGGATCTATACCGAAAAACAGTACGAGCACACCGAATTCTGGAGGCTCGCTCTCTCAAGTCGGTTCGTTACTAAGGTAACATACTCCTCCTAGTTATAAGTTAGATTAAGGATATTTAGGGGGATCTCGTGGAAAGGCCGCGTTCGTTAACATGAAGCGGCGCCTCTGAGAAGTGACCGATGCTTTATACTATATGTTATGTATGTGAACTTCAGGACGCATTGGAAGTTGACATTGAGTTCATTTATGTTACATATTCGAAGATAAAAAGGCTCACGAGACCCAGATCACAGTGATTTTGAATAAACCCATGAAATTCCTTAAAACGATTCATACTTTATGAATAAGGGACTTCGCTGAACACAGAAGTCTAACAAGATTTCATCTGCCACCTTCTCCAATTGAATATTACCTACGAGTACCTATTCAAACATTTGTCTCCCTTCAGTCGTCACTGGGAAATCTTATGGTTAAGTTAACAAAACCTTCCGCTGGTTTCAGGAACTTAAACAACTTTTAAGGGGAAATCCTTGTGACTTTAATTTCAATCCAAACTACGACCAGTTGTAGGGAGAGAAATACAACCAGTCGTCCCTTAAGGATCATCAAATGGCTCCTCAAGTGGACTAAATCCCATAAAACCAATTTTAACTCGCCATCAACTACCCAGACACGGTGCCACTTCCCCAATTCCAATCCAATTATACTCGTAGTTCCAACGCATTTGCACCCTTGGCCATGGCCAGTAACACTTAGTGAATAAAACAACAATCACAAGGACTTACATTGGCAAAAGTTGGATCAGGATGGTGGCAACTTCCTTGTTTTTTTTTTTGTTTGTCAGAACTTCTTCAAAGTGTGCCTGTAGATAATGGCCGTGTTTATGTCCTTAGTTCGGTTGTGTTTTGTTCTGGTTTTGTGTTCAAAATACCATCGAGGGATGAAGTTGGGAAGACCACATTTTTTAGGTCATCCATGGCAAATCGCTCGAGATGGAACTCGATTCTCAGTAGTGAACAGTTTCCGACATAAGGAACAGCATCCAACCAAACAATGCCGCCTTGACTCATTTGACAGTAAAACAAAAATAAAGACACAACCTAAAATGTCAGAGACAATGGAGTGAGCAGTAGACAAAGACTTCCAATGAGACTGGGGCGAAGCCGCTGTAAACCTATTTTTTCGACATGTTTACCCACTATTCAGCTATTCAGCATTTACGAGCGTATTCTCGTATTTGCATTCTTTAAGTTCCGCGCCGAAACAGAACTAAGGTTGGGCTGCGGTTCCTTTCTATAAAATGCGAATTTGGCGCGCGTTCTCGTACTCATCAGCGTTTCGGACAAAGCGTCCTAATTTATGGCAGCCAAACATGTGTGTTTGGTGGAATACGAGCCTGACATGACTATACCGGTGTGGGCAGTTTGATTTGTTCACCTTCCGCGAAGAGATAAACACGTGCTCAATTGCTGGGCAATGTCGGTTGTTGATTGTCGATTGTGTAAATAATAAAAAGAGAAAAAAGAAATTCAAAAATTTGTGTATTTATGCGTTTTACCGTTGTTTGTTGGTTTCTTTTTGTTTTCACTTTTCGTTTTAGGTTTTGTTTTTGCGTGGTAGCCCTCTATGGCATTTGTGTTGGAACCGCGTAACAGTAGTGATGGTATGCCGCAGGTTGGTTTCAGTTTTTTGTTATTTTATCAATTTGGCACACATAACAATTAGATTGTTTATTTCGAGGTGTGATAGTGTGCGTGTTTGTTTTGATTTAGTCGGCTAAACAAACGGCGCGAGGTAATTATCACGTCTAAGTAGATACGTTGCCCGATGACGGTTTTTATGCTTGGCTTTGTGGATTTTAATCACCAGGCAGGGAAATTTAATTATAATTTGAATTAAAATTGAAATCGTTTCTTTATGTAAGTGACAATACGAATAGTGCGAGTTTTTTTTTGTGAAAAGTGGTGCAAGGTAAAATTTAAATGCAACGCGTTCAACGAATTAAGTTTGGGAAGATATTATCGAACGACTAAATGGTCACGCGTACGGCAAAAGTGATTCATGAGGCAGTTGCTGGTGTTTTAGTAAAAATGGACAGGGTATGTAAAATGAGAAATAAAAGCTTTAAGCCTCCACAATTTTTTAATTTTGGTGGGGGCTAACGCTCCCATTTATTATGCTTAATACAAGCTTAAAAACTAAGACTTCAACTAATAGGGCTTAAAGCTAAGGATGATGAAGGAGATCGACTTTGAGGGAAAGTGTGCTGCGATTAAAATCGAAAACAGAAAGGTTGGAGTTTACCTTACGCAGCATACGGGAGATTGGTTCGTTAGAGCCATATGTGGTAAGGTGGATAGGTAGATAAAAGAGACGGGTGGAACGTAGATTACGAGGGTTAGTGTTAAAGAAAATGGAGTTGCAAAGAGGCGTGCAATCGACGGAGCCTGAGAGGAGTCGGTGAATGAACAAAATGTCTGCTGCGTCCCTTCGTTCCTCAAGGGTATTCAGGTTAATGAGTTTGAGACGGTCTCGATAGGGAGGTAAGATTAGAGGATCGTTCCAAGGTAGACCTCGAAGAGCAAATCGAAGAAAACGACGCTGGATGCTCTCAATACGGGATATATGAACTCGTTGAAAGGGACACCACGCTTGGCTAGCGTACTCGAAAAGGGGGGCGAATGTAAGTGATGTAGAAGCCGAGTGATGAGTTTGCTTTAGAAATTATCTCATCAATATGCGAGCGGAAATTAAGCTGCCTGTCGCATAATATACCAAGGTCGCGGATAGATTCAACAAGGGGTATAGGTTGGCCGTCGAGATGCTAAATTCGTTGAGGAGACTTCTTGCACTTACGTGAGAAAGTAATCGATTGACATTTGGAGACATTGAGTTCTAAGCAGTTCTTGATGCACCAGGTGGAAAAACTATTTAGATCTATTTGAAGGAGGGTGGAGTCTTGTTGTGAGGAAATGGGTTTAAAAAATTTGGTATCGTCAGCATAGAGAGAAAGTGCTGAGTGTTGAATGACCCTTTCAAGATCGTTAATAGTTAGGATGAAGAGGAATGGACCTAGGTGACTACTATGAGGATAGGCAGACCTGAATCGAACACTATAAAAGCTATTATCCAGCAAAATGGTTCAAAGCCCAGGATGGACAATTTGAACAGGATTAGTTTGTGAGATATCTTGTCAAAAGCCTTACTGAGATCAGTTGTTATAACGTCAACTTCTTTACCATTTTCTGAGGCTGAGAGGACACGAATTCTACGAGGTTAGTGGTAGTCTACCCTTCAGAAAGCCGTGTTGATTGGGGGAAATAAAAGATTTACACTGAAAGCTTAAGGCTTCATGCAAAATACTTTCGAGGAGTTTGGGTATATGGGAAAGTTTAGCTATAGGTCGGTAATTAGTGACTTCGCTCTTTAATCCTTTTTGTGTATGGGTGTTATGAAAGAGGACTTCCATATCTGTGGAAATTCACCTTGAGAGAGCGATAATCTTAAGAGATTAGCAAGGGGGCGTGAAAGAGTTGAGGAACACTTTTTAAGAAATATGGATGGAAGGCCATCTGGGCCGGGTAAGTATTCATCATTAAGTTGTTGTAATTTGTTTTCTATTACTGTATGATCAAAGCTATGAGAAATAGTAGGGCCAATAGGGAAGTTAAGTAGGTATTTGAAATAAGAGGGATCCGGTACGAAGGAATTATCGGCAAAAGATTGCTTAAAAAAAGTAGCAAAAAAGTTAGCTATGGTATGCGGATCAGTTGATGATATATTTTCGTATGAGAGGGATGGAGGAAAACCGTCGGATTTTTTTTTGTAATTAACGAATTGATAGAAAGACTTAGGATCATTTATAAGCCTTGATTGCGCACTATCATACTGTCCATAATTTGTTTCTTTTGTTACGTAAAGAGCGAAGTTTACGATTATACCACGGGGGGCTCGTAGAAGAGGTCCTATTACGCGAAAAGGGGACATAGAGAGAAATAGAATTAAGTAATTCTCTGTAGAAAATAGAGAGAGCACTTTTTAGGGGCATATTGGCGAAATCAAATGAACACTTACTAAGATATGCGTTAATTTTGCGGAAATTCGCTTTATGAAAGTCGTAAGAAGTGGTAGCTGCAGATGGGGTGGGGCGGAAAGTAGAGTGGTGGAAAAGAGAAAGAAGAAGTGGTGGGTGAAAGTTATCAATGGTCGATAGTGAAAGGGGACAGAGCGACACAGAGGAGTTTATGGGGTCAGTGGTGAAAATGAGGTCTAATTGCCTTCCCATATAGTTGGAGACTCCACTAACTTGGCATAAGCTAGAGTCTGTGAGCTCATCCAAGAAGAGACATTCTTTACTCGAGATAGGGTAAGCGATAAAAAAAGATTTATCATCTGATTGTGTCCAGTGCAGCTGAGGTAGATTGAAATCGCCAAATACGATGATATCATCGAGAGGATCAGATAAGTTAATTATTTGATCAATTGCATCGATAGCGAGTTGGTAGCATTCGATTGGTTGGGCCGGTAGGATGTAAAAACACATAATGTACAGGGACCTGCAGGGGAGTGTTATCTTTATTGAAACGTAGTCAAGTTTAGAGGAAGTAGAAACAGCGATTGGTGAAGAGTTTAGGTCATTGCGGACGGCCAGTAGGACACCTCGACACGGAGCATCATCATTTGGGCGGGTAAGATCGTCGTCTCGGAAAACATTGAAACTAGGGGGGAATAATTCCTGATTCTTTATATCGGGAATTAGATTAGTTTCGGTCAGAGCGTAGACCTCAAATGGGAGAGCGTGAGATTGGCGCAAGACGGCATGGGTCTTAGATCGCAGTCCTCTTACGTTTTGATAGTAAAAGGTAAGAGGAAGGTTATTACGAGAGGGCGTAGGAGTGGATGGTCGAAACACTGGCAATGGTATCACGTTGTAGTTGTCAGCTCTGCTTCGTTGGAGGTATGAGATCCTTTTTGAGTGCACATAGTTACCGAAAGCAGCAAGGTCGTCTGAGACTTTTTGCGGAGTCATATTAAAAATCTCGTGGAACTTGATGTATAAGTTCCTCAGACTTGTAAGGTCAGTAGGGAGACCTTCCTGTTGTATTGAGACCATGACGCTTGTTTTAGTTTTCCCCTCATAACAAACTGAGTCTGATTTGTCATGCAGATATGCTAGAAGGAGACGTATATTCTCGTACGTCTTTTTTCTCTAAGCCTAGAAAGTGCATAACGACATTCTGTTGAGCCAAAAGTTTGTTGGGTTATTTTAACTGTGGGTGGCACAATCCAAGTACCACGCCGTAAGTAAAGCCTTTGTTAGAGAATCGGCTACCATATCTTCAGATCTTAAAAAGTTGAGATGGATTATGTTTTCAGCTACTGCTTCTCGAATGTAGTGATAGCGGACATCGATGTGTTTCGTCCTCCCTTGATTGGTCTGGTCTTGTGCTATATAGATTGCGCTTTGGCTGTCATAATATTTAGATGTCGATGTACCCTTCGTGTAGTTTTAACTCCAGCATGATGTTACGAAAATATGCTGCATCCTTAGCCACGGATGATAACGTAACATATTCAGCTTCGGTACTAGATGTGGCAACAATCCTTTGCTTTCGGGATCCCCAATGGATAGCTCCACCAGCGTACAGAAAAACAAATCCAGATTGTGACCTTCTGTGGTATGCATGAAGTTGTTGATTCGTTTTCCTGTACATGAGGGATGACATTTTTGTGCCCAGCGTTCCAGTGTTGACGTCTTGGGTCCTCGATGTATTGAGACAGTGCATTTACCACGTATGCGATATCTGGAATGGTGAAAGTTGATAAATAGAACAAGCGTCCGATTAGCTGCTTATGCGTGGTTTTGTCGACAGGTGCCCTTTCTCCTTCTTTGTCCGGCTCCTTCTGGAGTTTCATTCCAGCTTGCGCAGGTAGACGTGATGGCTTTGCTTCACCTAAATCATAAAATTGTATCAAACTGTTGATGTAGCCTGTTTCTCCTATATTAAACGCTCCGTTCTTTTTAGAAATTTAAAGTCCTACGCATAGTTTTGGTTTACCCAGGTTTCGAATGTCAAAGTCTTCCGATAATTTAGCGCACACTGAAGACTGTTCCTTCGCATCGTTTGTTGCTAATAAAGGGTCCGCCATCTAACGTTTTCTTTTTCAACTAGTGCGTATTTCGTGAATGGTAACACTTAGCTCATGTCTGATTTGACAGATAATTAGTTTTATCCTTCCGGTTAATAATGGAAAATAATTTCATTCAAATGGCTGCCTCCGCTGGCCATGCAGAAGCCTACACGATCAGTCCAATTTTTAAGCACATTATCGATTGTGTGCAGCTGTATTTCACCAATGGCTTCACGAATATTGTCCTTTAAAGCGTCAATTGTCTCTGGCTTGTCGGCGTAACACTTATCTTTTACGGCACCCCACAAATAATAGTCCAACGGTGTCAAATCGCAGCTCCGAGGTGGCCAAACGACATCAGCTCTGCGGCTGATAATGCGATCTTCAAAAACAGGGCGCAAAACATCGAGTGTAGTCCTGTTGAAACCAAATGTTGCCAATATCCTCCTCTTCAATTTTTGTGAACAAAAATTCGTTCAACATGGCCCGATAACGATCGCCATTGACTGTAACGGCAACTCCTTGCTCATTTTTGAAGAAAAATGGCCCAATTATGCCTCTGGACCAAAATCCGCACCAAACAGTGACTCGTTTTGGGTGTATCGGCTTTTCAATGTATGCGTGCGGGTTTTCTGTGCCCCCAAATGCGACAATTTTGCTTGTTTACATACCCGCCAAGATCAAAATGAGCTTCATCTGAAAAGATGATTATTTTGGCAAAATCGGCATCTTCTCTAAGTCGATCGCAGGCCCACTTGGCGAAGCGAAAACGCATTGGATGGTCAGTTGGCTTCAACTCCTGAACCAATTGGACTTTGTATGGCGTCATACCAAGGTCTTTATGCAAAATTCGTCTCAATGATGTCTCCGAAATGTTCAATTGTTGAGAACGACGGTGAATTGATGTTGATGGCGCTTCACGCACACTTTCTGCCACAGCAGCAATATTCTCGGGTGTACGCACTGTTTTTGGCTTTTCACGCTTTGGTTTATCAATGAGGATGCCAGTTTCTTTCACTTTTTTCACAAGATAACGAACATACGGAGATGACGGTGCTTCTCTTCTTCCAAAATCCGTACGCAATTTTCGGACACATTCTGCAACATTACCATGATTTTCAAAGTAATGTCGCAATATTTCCCAGCGTTCTTCAAGCATATACACAACCATATTCGTTCAGCGGAAGGATAAAACTAATTATCTGTCATATCAGACATGAGCTAAGTGTTACCATTCACGAAATAAGCACTTTATTTCCACCATCTTCCTGGAAACCATCTGGTTGTTCCATATAGATAATGGTATCTATCACTCCGTTTAAGTATGCTGCCGAGACATCGAGATGTTGTACTTCCAATTCGTGCTGTGCTGCTACAGCTGAAGTAAGACGAATGGAATGAATGTTGGCCACGGAGGAATAAGTTCATGAATTTGATCATACCCTTTCGCTACTAGTCTTGTCTTTCTCCGGTCAATGGTACCGTGGTAGATGGTAGATTTTGTTTTGTAAACCCATTTAGATTGAATTACCTTTCTATCAGTGGGTCTGTCCACTAATTCCCAGGTTCCATTGCGTAAAAGTGAGTTATACTCCTCCTGCATCGCCTGGAGCCACTGATCGCAGTTGTCCATGCCTTTAAGTTTCTTCAGGCTCACTGGATCGGCATTGGTTGTGTAAGCTGCTTCAATCGCGGTAGGTAAACTCTGATGTTGGACCTCTCCCGGTGTTTGTTTTACCGATTCGTCTTTGGTTATTTCGTCGACTGGTGTTTCTTTAGGCTGTTGGACGTTGTGATCCTGAGATTTGAAATCAAAAATATAATAATTTGCCTGGTCACTTTTATTATTTACATCGGTGCTCGAGTTTTCGTTCAAAAAACCCACATCTCTACTCTACAGTTCCGTGCTCACTTTCATATCCCACTATCACATGTTCCGTGCTCCTTGCATCAAATTTTCCTGGATTGCTTCCTTTTTCCAGTACGTATGCGCTGGTTCCGATACACTTAAACGATGACACGTCCGGTTTATTGTCTGTCCCTAATCCCTCTGAAGTGGCTTCACCATTTCACCTCGATAAATGTTATGAAGTACGTTGACTTACCTAACGATTTCGTACGCATGGGTCCGCATACGTCTTAATGTACTAGTTCCAATTTTTTCACCACACACAACAAATGGCTTGACTGATTGTTTCGCGCAAATACATGGGGTGCAACTAGTGTCGTCGGAACTAAACTTGAGCGGCAATCCAGTCACCATTCCTTTTGATTGCAGTTGCTTCAATGATGTTAAATTAAGGTGACCCACTCTTTTGTGCCACAAACTCAAAGAGGTTTTGCTTTCTGTCCTAGCCAGCGTCCGATTGTTTCCATAAACATAGTACAAACCATTTTTTTGATTTGCTGTTAGCAGCCACATTCCATCTTTGGTGTACACTTTGGCTTGAGTCTGATTAAATATAAACCTAAGCTTCTTGGCGGCCACTTTGCTCACTGAAATGAGATTTTCTTTTAAATCGGGAATAAAAAGATTTTTATAAAGTTTTATTTCTTGCCCGATGCAGCTTAACTGTGCAGGTATTATGCTGTTCCGATGCCTGCTATTCTGACCCTTTTTCCGCTTGCCAACGTTACGTAGTTATCCTTCGTGTATATATTGTAAAATGTTTGTGTTAGGGACAAATGATAGAACTTATTCTTTTCAATACAAATCCCTTTATTCGGCAGGTTTTCCAGGTGAGTCCTTGCAATGTTCGTTCCATTAGTCGCTCGAAGGTGGCCGGAGCGTTGCACAATCCAAACGGCATCACTGCAAACTGCCAAAGACCGCTTCCTGTAGTGAAGGCAGTTTTCTCACGATCCGCACGATTTATCTCTACCTGCCAGTAACCGCTCTTCAAGTCAAGCGTTGAAAACCATTTCGCTCCAGAAAGTATATCCAAAGTGTCATCGATTCTCGGAAGTGGGTAGCTGTCCTTTTTAGTGACATCATTGAGACGTCGGCAGTCTACACAAAATCTTGTGCTGCCATCTTTCTTCTTCACGAGGACCACTGGAGATGCCCACGGACTTTGCGATTCTTCAATCACTCCCTCAGCTTTCATCTTCGACATCATTTCGGCAACTTCTGTTTGCTTTGCCAATGGAAGACGCCTTGCAGGTTGACGGATTGGTGGAGCGGCTCCGGTGTCAATGTGGTGTTGAACAATATGCGTACGTCCATATTCTCCGTCTTGTGTAGCAAATATATCAGCCAGGATTCGCTGATCTTCGTCCAGATTACAGAGGCTGAGAATTTTATTCTTGATTTTTATGCTCTGAACTGTTGTGACCGGTTTTGCACCCTTTTTTTCCGTTGTGGTCGATATAGCCTCAACAGGTACGCATTTTCCCACTATCTCCCCCTTTTTCACCTTTACACTGAATGTCTTTGGATTTAGAATCCTTACAGGGACCATGTTGTTCTTTGGCTCCACTAAGGTCTTTCCCACCATGAAGTCTATTCTCTTTTCTGGCTCCATCAAATAGAATTGGTAGCTACCAGGACCACCTTCCACTTTTGCCCACAAAATTGCTTCTGACGAAGGCTCTAGACTCTGATTGCTGCAGATGACGACATTTGAGACTGTGGTATTGGCGTTTCTTTCTCCATGTTTCCGTATTTCAGGGTTTGTGCCCCCAAGTCGACTACAAGTCCATGTTCTCTCATGAAGTCTGTACCAATGATGCACTCGTCACATATGTCAGCTACCAGAAACGCGTGAGTGAATGTTATTCCGGCCAATTGGATTTTTATGCGGACTTCACCATATACCTTAATCGTTGCTCCTGTAGCTGTTCGCAAGCTGCAACTGCTAGTGTTATGCAGCCAAGACTTCTGCACAAGATTCCTCCTGATGATTGAGGCCGTGGCACCGGTGTCTATTGTTGCCATCCATTTTTCTTTTCCACTAACTACTTCTACTAGAAGGCTTTCGCTGCATCGTTTTGCCAGTGAGACTTGGATGATGGTCCTGGGGCCGTCGACTCCTGCTACCAACTTCTGCCCCGCGAAGTTGGTGCTTAAGCATTTCCCGACTGATGGCTTCGGGAAGGTTGACCGGCTTCTTGATAGCTGTTTCTGCGGGTTTCTTCCTCTATTTGCTTGTCACCACAGAGAGTGCAGTCTTTTCGTCCCACCGGTTCTTTACACTGCCTTTTAAGGTGTCCTATTTTATTGCAATTCCAGCAGCGCATTATTCGTCTATCCCGTCGAGTATCTCGTTCCTCGGTACTAATTCTTGTGCAGGAGCATTCGACAGATGCTACTTCCCTGACGAAATGTGTTCCCCTGGAAGCCTGATTGGCTGCTTCCATCGCCAGAGCGAAGGCAAGTGCTTCAGCAAGGGTTCTTTTCCCGTCCATCCTTACTGCTGATAAATGCATCTTTTGCCATTTCGTCGATAATTTCCTGGCCTGCGGTGGGGTATGACAGATGTGCCAGTCTACTCACGTCTGCTTGGAGCTGCTGAAGTGTTTCTCATCGTTGCTGCGTTCGGCTTTGCAATTGGACCTTGTAGACCTGCTGCATGTGGCTATCCCCAAACCGTTTCTCGATAGCCTGTACTAAAGTCACATAATCTTTATGCTTTTCGATGTCTACTGTTTGCAACAATTCTACTGCAAGACCGTGCAAGGCCATTGTTAGGGTAAAGCATTTTTCCTCATTGTCCCAGTCGTTTGCACAGGCAGCCATTTCAAACTGCTTCTTATAAGTAGACCATGAGGTCTGGCCATCGAATGAGGGAGGCTTCAAATCTTTTCTCCTTGGACCGCTTAAAGAACATTCTCGCAGTTTCTGTTTTCGCACTGTGTCAAGCTCTTTTGCCAGTTGCTGAACTTTGCTGTCCATTTCTTCGAATTTTTCGCCAACATTCTTCTCTATTCTATCAAATTTGTCATCGATTTCTTCGAATTTTTGCTGGAGAATGTTCTTCTGTTCTTCCATATTTTTCTTTTGTTCGTCCATTTTTAATAAGAGGAGTTGCATCATCGCAGCCATGTCATTGCCGGTACTTGTCTGTTCATCCTCGTCAACATCAAAGGAGTATGCATCAGGATCATGTCCCTCGTTGTTCAAAGCCTCCTGAAGTCGGAGCACCAGGTCACTTTTTCCTCCACTGGCGCTGAGGCTTCTCTTGTTCAACTCGGATTTGAGTTGGACGAGGGTCAACTGCAATAGTTTTCGACCCATTCTAGCTTTTTCAAATAGTCAGAAAACACTCTTTTTTTTTTACACACAATAAGTCCTATCCCACTTCTGACACCAATGTAAAATGTTTGTGTGGGTACAAATGATAGAACTTATTCTTTTCAATAGAAATCGCTTTATTCAGTACAGTTACAATTCACTATTTAATTGTTTCTCTCAGTACAATCCAATTTCTCAACCGCCTATACTTTTCTTATCTTTTACTTAAACCACTTAATCACTTCTCCTAATTAACACTTCAAATTTCACTTTAGAACTGCACTTGCATACCTTGGGGATGCTGGTATTTATACTCGAATGACATACTTCGAGAACAATCCTCGCCATCCAGCGTCCCATACAATTTCCAATTTGCTAGAAAATTCGATTCCACTCTCCAGTCGAGACTTTGTTATTCCAATATCGAAATCTTCTGGTCTTCGACATTTTCTGCTAGATGTCGCTGCTCACATTTAAGTGGTTATCACATTGCTCCCTCCCTACAGTTTTTCGTCCCGAACAACTTCGTCATTCAGCATCCCGTTGAAATGACACATTCTATCCAAATGGACCACTTTCAATTTTCCTCGATTCCCACGCTGGATCCGGTAGACAGCGTCATTAATGCGGGTTATCACCTTGTATGGACCTTCCCAGTCCTGTTGCAATTTTGGTGATTTGCCTTTCTTACGCTGAGGATTATACAGCCAAACCAGATCTCCTTCGTTGAAACCGGAAGATTTCGCCTTCATATCGTACCTAGTCTTCATGCGGCTGCTTGCTAGCTTCATCTTTTCTCTGGTGTCTTCATGCAATTTACGAATCCTGCTGCGTAAGTCATTCACGTACTCGTTCACCTCTTTGGGCTCCGTCGGTGGGGATCCGAATTTTGCTTCACTTGGCAACCGAATTGTTTGACCAAATAAGATCTCGGATGGTGTGTGCCCTCTTGAGCTATGGACCGCGTTTCGGTAGGCCATTAAGAAGAGGGGTATGTGTCGATCCCAATTTCGCTGGCAGTTGCTGACAACCTTAGATAGATGCTCATTCAAGGTCCGATTGAATCGCTCGACCATTCCATCAGATTGAGGGTGTAGTGGCGTTGCCCTTGTCTTTCTTATTCCCAAATATTGGCATATTTCCTGGAAGACTTTTGATTCAAAGTTTCGCCCTTGATCAGAGTGCAGCTCCATTAGGACCCCAAATCTGCTCACCCAGTTGTTGACTATCTGTTCGGCTACGGTCTTAGCCTCTTGATTTGGGATGGCAAACACTTCCGGCCACTTACTGAAGTAATCCATGACTACGAGGGTATATCGGTTTCGGGAAACGGCCCAGCGATGTCGATGGCTATTCGTTCGAAAGGTGCTCCGACTATTGTTGCATTTGTCCATGTGGCTTTACTTTTGGACCCTTGGTAGCCGCACATCTTATGCACTTTTTGTACCAATTCTCGACATCTTGTTTAGCGCTTAGCCAATAGAAACGTTCCCTTACCTTTTCCAACGTCTTGTTTATTCCCAAATGGCCTCCTGAGATTCCGTCATGTATTTCATGGAGTACTTGGTTGACTCTGGACCGTGGCACAATTAGCTGCATACGAGATGTTGGCCCACTGTGCCCAGTATGCCTTCAGAGTTTGCCTCCAATCTGATATCTGCTGCCAGCTTGGTCTTTCCTCGTGTTCCTTCCAGGCCAATATTGGTTCGATGTCATTGTCTGCCTATTGGGAGGAACGGATTTCGTCTATACTCCAACCCTCTATTGGCTCAGTCCTGATCGTTTGGATAGTTGCCTGTTCTTTCTCTTCTTTACCACTGACTACTTTTGCTGGGAGGCTTTCATTGCATTGTTTTACCTGTGAGACTGGGATAATTACCCGTTGTTCCGCTATTATGAAGCCATAATCCGTCTCCTTCTCGCCATTCGACTGTACTGTTTTAGCCTTTTCCTTTTTGCTGTAATAATCTTTTGCCATGTGACCCTTCTTGCCACAATTACCTACGGCAATCAAATGGGAATGGACGGCTTTTATTGTTATTGTACGAGAAGTTATTACCTTTGCTTTTCCCCTTGAAGTACATCGCCATGGTGGTTGCCCGTTATTGTTGGGTTCCTTCTTCTGATCACTAACCTCGAGAAGTCTGATGCAAACAACGTCAATGTCTGGGTAGCTACTTTGTGCGTCAAACGCGGCTTGGGCATCCTTGTAAGCCTCAGGTAACCCGTCCAGAAGAATTATAACAAGCAAATCCTTATCAAGTGTAGATTGGAGTTCCTTTAACCTGATAGTTGTAGTTTTGAACTCCCTGATGTATTCGTCTATGTTCTGAGCCGGCCTCATCCTGGTATTTATCAGCCGTCTGAACTCCTCCGCTTTCTGCCTTGGTCCCTTTCGGTCATAACTGTCTCCTAGGAATTTCCAAACGTCTTTCAATAATTTCTTATCCTTCAGTCCGGCTTTTGCATCCAAGTCCTTTTCATCCCAACTCTGCTGGTCTGTTCCTGCAGTTGCCGGTCTCTGAATCTTACCGTCGATGTAACCAGTTAGTCGAGCTTGCTTCCATTTGGGGTTTCCATGAGGCGTAATTCTCTCCATTGAATAGTTGGATTCTATTCATGTTCATTTCGAGGTCAGGGCGAAATTATGTTTGACAACAAATAATGCGACCCATCAAATAAATACTTTTCTTAATACTATCCAGTATTCTTAGCGACCTGGGCCCATAACCTGTTGGAAATAAAAGATGATTATTTTATATTTTAGAGATTACTTTATTAGCGTGTCGAGTTGCACAAAATCCAAGTGTGTGTGACAAAAAGTTTTTGACATTCTACGATAGCTTCGACATTTATGACAGTTGAAATGCTGCCAGATTACAATTTCTACAATCAGTACTTTACGTACTAGCTACATCTCTTTACATTTTCTTGTGACCAGAGTTGAACTTGATAATATGGCAATGCTAGATCTCAAAATCGTCCTTCGTTTCATTTCGTAGATTTTCAAGCATCGTACTTTGAGCGTGAAAATGAAGTATTTGCCCTTTCACGAATAATTTGTCTTTCAATCTTCTCCTGTATTCTTTCTGTGGGATCCAGTTTGGTTTTTCTACTTACCGCTACGGAGATGACCTAATAGGTACAAGGTGGCGCAAAAGTTGTGACTCGATGTTCTTTGGTTTTATTTTGTGAATGAAAAACTTTGGCTCAGAACTTGGGGCGATAAGTCATCGCATTCTTAACGGATATTCTCTTTGAGGACTTCAAGAGTATGAGGCTTGTTGACATAGACTCATGACTTCAAAAAACCCCACAAAAAGAAGTCTGGAACAGTTAAATCCACGTTGCTCCATCCTGCCAGAACCACATGTTCTCCAGTCCCAATTCATCCAATTGGGGAAGGGGAAAGTCGTTGAGCATGGCTCTGCAGCGCTCGCCGTCCACAGTGGTCATTTGGCCCGTGGCGTTTTCGGAAACATAAGGCCCGATGAAGCCGGCAGCTTAAACAGCACATGCAGTAACTTTGAGCGGGTGTAATGGCTCTTCGTGGGTTATGCGCAGATTTTCGGTGCCCCAGAAACGATACTTTTGCTTATTCAAATATCCACAGAGATTGAAATTATGATTTTTGATGATAAATTGTCTCCCTGGTGGTCGAGATTCAGGATGGCTTGAGCGTAGGTTACACGCGCTTGGTGGTCAATTGCTAACAGCTGATGCACTGTCTGCACTTTTTAAGGGAACATCTTACAGTCTTTGACCAAAATTCTCTCTTCTCGTGGCACGTCGTCTGGTCGATCCTCTGCGATATTCTCAACAGAATGGCTGCTCGGGGCGGGCCAGACCTGGCAGCATCTCGTGTTGTCCCATACTCTTCTAGGTGATCGGCTAACTGTCGTAGTGTTTACACAGTTGGTGTCGGATGACTGGGAAATCTGCGCCGAAATTCCCGCTGTGGCGTATTCAGCGTTCTTTAATAGTACAGCGATTCATGTGTTGTTGACATGTATTTTGCATTCGTTTACTTCACAAATGTCGAAGTAGAATTGACATTTGCCGCCATTTGCAAAAATTACAGCATTACCTTGTACCTAGGTGGGTGACTTGGAGAACATAGCAGAAGGATTGTCCGCACCTTGATGAATCGATAATTCCCCGAGATATGGACACTGGTACTGTTCAGAATCCAATCTGAACCTAATTGTTTGCTTGAAGAATCTTATCTTTTGAAGTTGTCTCTGAGCAGAAAATTGTAATATTGTGAAAGAAAGGCCATGATGTTCTACGGTGTACACCCCTTTATTATCTAACAGGTGTTTTGTTTTTAGAGGTATAGAACTTCCGATAGGGTTATCTGTCAAACCAGCTGTCAGACTGGCAACGTGTCTTTGACATTTATGTTCAGTATACTTTGGCAAATTACTAAGCAAAGACTTACACCCGAACATTGTTTTGAAAGTGTGGAAATATTTTTCCGAAATTCGCGTTCTGTGATACAAACTTATAGAGCACTACGCCCAATTTACGGTGCTCATTGACGTCCATCTGACTAGCTTATATGCAACACTATGGATCGACTTACGTCTGCGTATACTCTTATGGATATTATTCTTTCACATGAGCTTATATTACGCGTACCGAAGAAGACATCGCCCTGTAGAGGTGAGTGTGACAAAATTGATCGATTCGACGCCGTTCTCAGCAACGCAGCATCTCGATCAGCCTCTGCCCGTCCACTACGTGCACCAATTGAGGCCAATTGATCATCGTTTGCGTCATACGTTCGGTGAATGGGCTGAAAATCAACTGGAAGTTGAACCGAATTTTTTACTGTCAAATCATCTTCAGTGAATGAGACTCATTTCTGGCTTAATGGGTATGTTAACAAGCAAAATTGCAATTTTTGGAGTGAGCACAATTCTTACGAAACTCTCGAGACCCCACTAGATCCCGAAAAAGTTCGTTTGGTTCGTGTTCCATGCTGGAGGCATAATAGACCCATTTTTGTTTTTTTTCAAATCTGAAGATGGAGCCAAAATCACAGTCAATGGCACGCGCCACAGGCAAATGATTCGCGATTCGTATGATTCACTGTTTAAGAGGGAGATATGGTGGGACATACGAGTACCATACAGTGGGTCAAACCATCATTTTATTGAGACAAACATTTGGTGAGCGAATCATCTCAAAAAGTGGCCCTGTCTCTTGGCCGTTTAAGTCATGTGATTGACTCCTTTGGGCTACTTTTTGTGGGGGTATGTTAGGTCACTCGTGTTTGGTGATAAACCAGCTAGAGTTGACGACTTAGAAGCCAACATTTGGCGTGTGATTGAAGAAATAAATCCGGCTAGGCTGTAAAAAGTGGCCGTGGCCATAACCCCGAAATTGTTTTCAAACACTAAATGCCATGTCAACTAATAAAGCCAAAATATTGTTCATTTGACTAATTTTTGTTTTTGGTTTTATTTTTAATAAAAGGCCGATATCTCCATGAGTCTGACAGGACACTTAAATTCTTTTTCACCTTCTGCAAGGTGTCATTCTGATCTTGGCGATTATCAGCGTAGTTGGGTTCCTAGCTTGAAAATGACACAATGGTGTATAACGAGATCAGTTAGAAGACGCATTTCGGGGCTAAAAGATCACTCACCCTTTCGCTAGGCCCTCGTGGAAGCGAAAACTTGATCCAAAAACTTACAATCACTCACTGTGGTTGCTAGCAATGATACACATATAACCATTCAGGTTGAATAACACATTCTCAACCTCAGCCGTAGCAACGCTTTCAGATGAGCACAGGAAAGTCAAATCCTGTACCAGCGCGCCATCATGCTAGTCAGCTAAAATAATACATCGAACGCAGTCCTCTTTGTGGAAGGCCGATCACGCGATTAAAACTGGCACGACTGAGTCCTGTGAGCCGAAATCCATGAACATTTTGGTTAGAAGGTAGAAGAGAATTGGAATTCGAAGAGAGCAATTCGTTTTTCTGCACCACTTCTGGGCGGCCCAACTGGAAGATATCCACCACATCTCTGAGGAAAATGCATGCATGGCAAAACCTGTCAAACTCTCCCGAAAGATCTCAGACTTATCCGCCTGTGATTCTTACTCTTAAAAACCCTTGAAAGGATTCCCAACCTAGAAGTTAAGTGTAGCCTTATTCGCAAAAGACTATCAAACTTCCAAGAGAAAAACTGATTACGCAGATTTATTGAAATACGAGCATCACTCACTCTCAAGACGTAGACAATAGTGCAATGGCATAGAAGGACTTTTCAACAACCTTAATGCTTCATTGATCATCACTTGTCTACTAAAACTAGAGATAAATAACTCTGCCTACAACTTTATACACTTCATTCTCAACAGCAAAGATTTAAATGCAAGCTTTAGCCGATGCCCAACAAGAAGGAGACCTCACTTTCCTCTTAGGCGAAATAATCATCAAATGGATAATTAGAAGATTAAAGGATGTGGGATGTGGTGGGGTAGCATAAGTAGACGACTTTACTCAACGGCCAAAACCTACAGATATGTCTCGACAAAGGCTTCTGGGTTTTCTCCACTCCAAATTCTGCAATTTTGCTTGTTTACGAGTACATACCCATTTAACCAAAAATGGGCCTCATCGGAGAACAAAATTCTGCGTTGAAAATGAGGATCAAGCTGAATCATGTTTTTGACCCATTCACCCAACCTATAACGCGTATAATCAACTCTTGTACAAGCTGGATCTTACAAACTTATAAGCCAAGATCTTTCGGTAGAATCTTCCACAAAGTGGATGGGCATAGCTCCAATTGCTGTGCACGATGGGGTATCGACTCATTCGGATTCTCCTCAACATTGCGCTCCACAACGGCTCAATAACTTCTTCTGTTCGCACTGTTTGTCGTCTTTGGGGATGCGTATTATCCACTAGAGTGTACGTGGTGCGAAAACAATTCATCTTGTTCCGAGTAACTTGCTCAGATGGACGATTATGTCTACCGTAGAATGGACGTAGCGCACGATAAGTTTGGCGAACCATGGTTTTCAAAATAATTTTGCTCAATTTGCACGCGTTATTCTGGCGTTAATCTATTCGTCGTAAAATCGCAAAACGTTCTAATCACAAATCAACTTTCAACTGTCAAATTGACAATCTGTAGACACAGTGTTGCCAGTTTAAAAGCCAAACCTCTAACAAAAACACACTTTACATTGAGGCCAGATCAGAGGGGCTGAAGTATTTCTTACATCGCTTGAGGAAACCTAGACATTTCGAGGCATTTATGGCGACCTCAAATATGTAATACACATAGCGAGAATGGAAAGTTTTTCGGTTTCAGCGATGCAAGTGCCATTCATGGATAATGGCTGGGTGTTTGGATTTCGATTTAACGACAGCAGGCAGCATTATGTTTTGGAAGCATTAAATTCCACTCTGTTGATAGTTCCCCAATTAATGATCTTAACATACGCTGCCGTTCCTGTTCTAAAGCCGAAGAGCAGGGACGTGAGTCCGGGAACGAATGTGAAAAGCCGAGAGTACTGTCGTCAGCAAAAGAATTTATTGGATTAGAAGTAGCAGACGAGAGATAATTGATGAGCACTGAAAAGAGTGTCGGAGACAGATCGGAGCCCTGAGGCATTCCAGCATTTATTTTGTAAGTATCAGACTTGAAACCACCCAAGACAACTTAAATTGAACGTTCCGATACCAAAAGCACGCATTTTCGACAAAAGAGACTGATGCCAAACTCTGTCAAATGCCTTAGAAATATCAGTGGAATATGAGAGAAAAAGCTTAGGCATTGGTTTTGATAGCCAGGAAGAATGACCTTTTCAGAAGAAGAGCAAGTATACCATCTTTAAGTACTCTTGCTACTATACGCGTGCGAAAGTGTTGAGACAAAGCACAATCTGAAAGTGTTAACGTGACCGCAAAATGTGCAGCAAGCAGATTGGCCTTATCTAAAGAGCTGACAGCTGGGATGTCATTGTAAATTAGCGTTGGGATGGAGGATGAAGCTGTTAAGTCCGCTCCAACTGGCTTTTCCGTATTGCCATACGGTTCTTTTAGGACTATTTTCTCTAACTGCGTGGTCGGTGTACGAGAAATTGGCTGATATGACACAATGGTCCGACAAGCCTAGAGGGGAGAGCACATCAACCGTGTACTTATCAGGGTGAGAAGTTTAAAACAAGTCCAGGGTGTTGGCGGTAGGTCTATCAACGTCTGGTATTCGCGTGGGCTCATTTACAAGCTGCGTTAAGTTGTTTTCCGCAGCGAAGGTCTCAACACACCGTCCTTCGGGTATTGTCTGTCCAGAATGTGGAAGCCATTGTGTATATTGAAATTGCAGGTAATAACCATTTCAGTATGAGGATATAGCGATGAAATTCTTTGTGTAGTGTCACGGTGGAATTGTTGTCCAGTTTGGGGCTTCTGTACATAAAGCAATAGTGGATAATTTGCTTACGAAGATGGAGTTTTAACCACATGAGATTGAATTCTGGATTGGAAGAGGGATTATATTGAGTTTGGTAAGCTACATTCTACTCACGTAAATGGCAAGACCGAGATGAAAGAAGAATAAAGGCACTAGTTCGTATTCAGGCAACTTCAGATCAGAGTGATCCGATCTGAGATGTGTGGTGTGTTTCACCAAGTGCCAAAACAGCTGGTCTGTATTTACAGACGTGAATGTACGCAGAGAAGTAATTAATTCTTAGCCCACGAATAATTGCTATGTCTACTCTAAATTCCCGAATCATTATAAACAACAAACACCGACGATGCTAAGCAAGGCTACGAAGTAAAAATTCTGACGTTGGTCTACGAATTGAGCCAAATTGTTGCAGGTGTTATGCCCTTACAACAATAGGAAACAGTTGATGTTGGCTTCTTGAAACCTTCAGGCATTCAGAATGCTAGATGTGTGACTAAATTTTCCACCTGCTGCACCAAAGATACTCTCTTTACCTAGGTTGGCGATAGAATAGCCAAAGACGATTTAAACGTCTTATTTGGAGAGCCTCGAAGAAAAGTCTTTGGCATGGGTCATCCTTTTCTCTGTGAGGACATAAGCGCAGGCAGATTAGACTTATGTTGGCGAGTTTAGGCTTAATGCGTGTTATAATCAGACGTTCGCTCGCATGGCTTAAGCTCAATATTCGTTGCCTAGAAGCATTCCTTTGATGACAAATTCATATTCGAAATGGTGTTTTGCGATCTGTTTAGCAATCACCCCAGTCTTGTTTTACCAAAGCCATCCTATCCTATCCTAATCCGATATTTGCTTACGTGCCTGCGAGGCGTACAGAGATCGATATCACAATTATAAAACAAAAATACAGTAAATCCGAATTAGAGCCACAGGCAACATCATAAGCAATCACACTTAGAAAGGGAAGTTTTGGGATGACTTGTTGGCAGCACTGAGGTTGTAGGTGTAGCTTGTGGCTGTCACATTAGCGGATAGCTTTCATCTTGGCGTAGTGTTAGTGGGCATTTTCGTGAGGAAATCATTCGCTAGGCCATTTTAAATTTCGGTTAAACCATTGGTTACTTATTTATCAGAGTCGGCGTAATTTCTTGGTGTAGGGAAGGTCACGGTTAGGGTGGAGAAGAATCCGTAGAGATCTAGTAGAGAGATTGTTTGCTGGCAGGTCAACACCAAATGAATTCCATGTTTAAATTCCGACCTACACATAGTGTATGTTGACTGAATTAATGTCATCAACGTCGCCATTAGGTTAGGTTAGGTTAGGTAAGCATGGCTGTTGTAAATACCAACCCACTTAGGCCTATTGGCCCACTGTGATGCCACGTGGATCTATGATCCTCTTACTAATGGAACCAGTTTGAGCTTATAATAAAGCGTAGGATAATGTTAACGTCTATGTTTTCTAGGTCGTTTAGGTCGTTGAAGAAGAAAGCTTCTAGATGAAGCTTTTTTCTCTGGGAGAGAGCTGTACATGTACAGAGTAGGTGGAGGATTGTCTCCTTCTCTTCCTCGTCCATGCAGCTTCTACAGAAATCGTTTGTAAAAGCGCCAAGCCTTCTTTCGTGCTTGCCTATGAGACAGTGTCCAGTTATGACACCTATTATGGCGCTGAGATGTTTCCTATTTAAAAAGATCAAATACTTAGAGCGATTCAGATCCAGCTTTGGCCAGATCTGTTTGGTCGCTAGACATGTTTGCCCAGCAGTCTACCTAAGGTCTGTTCTCTTATTGGCATCCAGCTTTAATAGTAGTTTGCACGTAGCGATTGGTATACCCATACTACCTTTGTCCGGTAGGATAGGTAGAGTGGTTCCAATTTTGGCGAGTTCATCGGCTCTGCAGTTACTGGAATGTCTCTGTGGCCCGGCACCCAACAAAGGTGAATGTTGAACTGCTCTGCCATCTCCATGAGAGATCATCGGCATTCAAGGGCGATTTTAGAATATAATGAGACCGAGTCCAGGGACTTGATATCCTTTGTATACAGCTGCAGTCGCAGCTACTTGCCTGCTGAAAATATCGAGGGGTGTCAAGTTAAACAGAATATCGAGTGCGGCGGAGGGAGTAGTATGTGAGTCTCCGCTTATACACAGACATGCTGTTCTTTGGACTCTGCTTAGTTTGCTGCAGTTGACTGCATTGTCTAGGGCTGTCCATCAGTTAGACACCCCTTGGTGAGCATCGGTATTATAATCGAGACGTATCGCCAGTGGGTTATGCGAGGTTGAAGGCTCCATTTGCCCCCAATAGCGTTTTCGAAAGAGAATAAAGCTACTGTAGATTTGTTGACTTTTTCTTGAATGTTAAGTTTCCAGTTTAGTTTCCTATCAAAAATGAGACCGGAAAATACTAAACTGGTACCGTTGATTGAAGGAGGGTCTATGATTGGAATTTTGTAGTTCCTGGAAAAGAGGACAAGATCAGTTTTATGGGGGTTTCTTCCCAATCCACAGCGGGTGCTCAGCGGGTTAATATATTGAGATTTACTTAAAGGAGTTCTTTAATGGTATTGAGATGCTTACCTGAGACGCCCATAGCAACGTCATCCGCATAGGCAATCACCCTGCTACCACCCGCTTCCAGGCATATCAGTAGTTCATTAACTACTAAGTTCCAGAGAAGGGGAGAGAGGACACCGCCTTGGAGCGTACCTCTGCTGAAGCATCTTCTAGCAGAAGTCTCACCCAGTTTGGAGTTGATTATCCTGCTATTTAGCTTAAGATTGATCAACTCACCAAGAGAGTCGTCTACCTGCAGAGTTGAAAGCGCAGTCGTGATTGCGGATGTGTTGACGTTGTTAAAGGCGCCTTCTATGTCCAGGAAAGCAACCATTGTGTAGTCTTTATATTGTAGGTGAATGCAGAGCCGTTTCCACGGACTTTCCGGTACAACATGCATGTTGCGCCGTTGACAGAAGTCTTGGATCAATTTTAGCTCGTATATGATATGGAAAGATGATAGACTTATAGGTCTGTGGTTCTTTGGGACAACATGAGAGCATTTTCCGGCTTTGTGAATTAATACTATATTGACTTATCTCCATGAGAGTGGAATGTGGATAAGTTCTATACAGCTCCTCATAATATTTTCTAGCACAGGCAAAATAATATCTGAGGACCTCTATAGCTCGGCAGGTATTATACCGTCTGGACCAGCATACTTGTATGGTTTGAAGCTATGCAGCGCCCAGAGCAGTTTGTCGCTCGTAATCAGACCATGAATTTTGGTCCCGGTTGCAGTAGGCCTGTTTGGGCTGCTACTGGCCGCGTGTTGGGAGTTTTCAAACAGCTAGGCAGCATAGGATTTGTAGAGAAGATGTTTCTTAGGTGCGATGCCTCAGGGGTTTCTGTGATTTTGTCACAGAATGACCTCCAGGATTGTCGCTTTGCCTTCCTCAGTTCTTTTTTGTATAATTTGAGGGATTTTTTGTATGAGTTCCTGTCAGTCACTTTTCTTGTGCTTTTTGCTACGTTGAAAAGTTTTCTACAAGAGTTTCTAAGCAGTCCTAGTGCTGAGATCCACCAATGTGTCTTTTTCTTGCCTCTACGTTTAATAAGAGGACAAGAAGCGGCCATAGCCTGATTGAGAGCCAGAGTGAATTCCAAGCCCTTGGCAGTCTCTAGTCTGGCAACGGTTAAGTCGGGGTCGCCGAGGTTCGGAAGTAAAAATATATTAAGGCTACGTTTCACTAATATACAAGTTCTGATCTTACCATTATCTCTTGTATAGAGCGGAGCGTATGCAGGTGTCCTAAGTCCACGAACCACGCCTTCTACAATCCATGGTTCCTGGATTAGGATAATGTCTTCTGCCTTTTTTGAAAGACGCAGAATTTTTGAGTGATGGAGATTAATCTGGGGAATCCGTATCATTGCTACAGTCCTCCAGAGTAGCCTCCACCACGGTGCCGTTGAGGTCCTCCGATACTGAAGATGTGTCCAAGAGCTCATCTTCATCATTTGATTGTATAGGACTTCTTTTTTCTTCGTTATCGGTTTCCATTTCCGACAGGGTGTCAAAAGAGGAGACCGACGGCTTAATTATCACCTCAGATAAATTGGAGTCGTCGCTACAGGATCGAAGGTTGTGTTTTCTGGTGTCTCCGTTAAAGGAGGAGGAGGTTGCTTATTAGCATCCAGCTCATCCTTTTTGTAGACCCTTAGGTGTAGAGACTCAAATCCGAAGCGAATCATGCCTTTCGTCTGCGCCAGAGGGTTAAGGGATTCCTTATTGATCACGATCAACTCGCATAAGGGCCTCTTAGTTTCACCAGTTTCGCGACTTTCCAGTCATGAGTCGGAAGAGCCTGGTGATTTCTAGAATACTTTCTGAGGAGGAGGGTTCGGCTGGGATCCAGGTACGAGTTCGAGGTCTGCTAGGGATGTCCTCCTTGGACACGACCTCCAGTTTTGCACCTAGCCAAATCTCTCCTAACCCACCTATGACCTTAGTGAAGTGATCTAGAGATCTCTGGTTGGCACACCAGCCGATTGACGTAACAATTAATACCTCTGCTCTAGTCGCCAAATCACACGAGTTAAATATGAACACTTTGGAGTTCTGTCGCAGTATCGCGAGATCCTTACTCCTAAAACAACCTGGACCCGTGCAAAATGTTGTAAGAACCGTTTCTGCTTCATGTCGTTTATTCTAGACATGCTTCTGCCACGTTCGATAGAGCATCCTACTAAGCGCGATGTAATTTCGTCCAAATCAGGAATCTTATCTTGGAATGGCATCTGTGGACTACGCTGAACGAACTTATTCAACAGCATGGGTAAAGAAAATTGTGCCGGCGGACTTAAACTTATACCATCACGGAGAAAAACTAGTAGAGAACTCCAGCAATCGCCTAATTCTGGCACTTGGGCTTATTTTATGTAGAAAAAGAATAATTCTAGGGCTGAAACTTCAATGGTCAGCTCGGCTGGAGGTCGATGAATTGGAGGGGGTGACTTATATGCATATTGTATTGAGTGGAAGGGCAGTTAACCTGGTCCTTCAAAGGAAAATGTCAGTAAACTTCTATGAGCCTTTTTTCGCTGACCTAGATTCGGTTAAAACTCCTCCATCACCATTTCTATGGAAATGTCGAAAAATCGTCGCCGATGAATCCATCTAGGGAGTTCCTTCGCCAACATATTTGTATTTAGCTTTTTCTGGATGATACTTTGATGCTTTTCAGTGCAGTCGAAAACTTGCTCTTCTGTAAGAAGGACGAGCTATTTAGAGTGATTCATTCTGACTGTGGATCCTAGAAAGACGACTGATTTGCTGATTTAAGGCTGTGATAGGAATCGTTCGTGGATGGCACAATTAATGTGCTAATATTGAGAATTTTTATCTTCTTGCCTTCAATGCCTGCAAAACCATTTACTTATTCTCTTAGTCTCACTCAATAACTTAGCCAGAACTCAACAATGTGGATATGTTAATGAGAAGGAAAGAAATAAAATCTGTTCAATGAAAGGAGAGTATCGGGTCTGGTTGGTAAACATTTTGTGAATCGTGAACACTGGAAGCTATCGATAGCACCATTAATCTAATATTTCATATTCATACTGGTCCATTTCTCGCATTCAAATGTTATTGTGATGCTCATGGAAGTATGGTATTGGCGGCAAAATCAAAATATTTAAACTCCCCTCGAAATACCTTTACTACATAAATTCAAAGTTGTTTTCCCAACACAAGCCAGAAGGCGAATTTTTTATTTCAATTTCAATTTCTGTTTTAATTTCTTTATTCTTGATGTCAAGATATATTTAGTTAGATATTTGATTGAATCGGCATCAGAGAGCTCGATCTAAACAAATCTTTTTATTTACAAGTTCTGACCCACACGAGTTCGGATGATTTATCTGTGACTTTGGCTTTTTGGTTTTCTAGACATCATTTGTGTTTACACGTTATAGTTCCTCAATTTTTCTTTCCTCTTTTTACGCAGAATGGACATTAATTTCAGCGTTGAAATCTTGATAATATTTTACCAGAAGGCACATTATAAAGAAAACAGGTCTCAAGGGGAAAATGGGGTGCTGACTATGTATCTTTTGCTAGCACTCGTATGCTACTTATTACCTGACATTCTGAGTTTGAATCTGGCTGTCTTGACTTTTGTTACAATTGTCTCAAGTATAACATATCTTTTCTTTTGAACCAGAGTTGTAAAGTACTGAAGTACATTTGTACTGCAGTACTGTGTAAATACCCAGTACCTTGTACTTGTACTTGAAAAAAAGTACAATGTGCAAAATGCAACCAAGGACCTGTGTAAGTTTAAGTCATTGGTAATAATTTTAACATTAAGAGATTGGGGAACGATCGTCATGCCATCCACTGTAATACAGTGGAGGGCTACGCGAAAGTGAAAGAGCTCCTAAAAGAAACGACGACGGAGCACTACTCATTCACACCGAAGTGTGAAAGCGGCAATCGATGCTGCTGAAGGGGTTGGAACCGTCTTCTGATCCTGAGGAGATCCTGGCACTGCTCAAAGAGAAGGAGTGCGAAGGACTCAAGTTTGGGGGGGGTAAAGCCGTTTACCACAGCTAGAGCCAGGCGGGAGAAACGGAGTCTGCCGTTCTTCCTGGTGCAGCTCAGTCCCGAAAGCCGTCTGGATAGACTAAGGAGTATCAATGTCCTAGACTACCAGGTGGTTCACTGGGAAAAATTAAAAAGGAGCGAAGGCATTATACAATGCATTCGCTGACAGAGGTTCGGGCACGCCACGTCAAACTGCCAAATGCAGCCTCGATGCGTGAAGTGCTCAAAGAACCACAGTTCCGAGGAGTGTGCTCTGGGTAAGGACGGGGCTCTCGTGCGTGTTATGTGGGAACGTGGAACATACCGCAAACTAGCGGAGTTTTCCTAAGTTCGCTGATATTAAAAAAGCAAAACTGGCTCGGCAGCAGAAGGTGGACAATCCCGTCTTGGTGCACAACTTCTACATTCGAAACGAAGTAGAGAATCCGACGGCTCTGGTTTCACCCGGTTTACTGACGAAAATATGGCAAATAATGTCATTGCCAGTGAGGGTGACCTACCCCCGTTCATTTCGAAGGAAGGACTCCATGAGATCTTCGACACAATCAAAGTTAAGAAATCAGTGGGGACCGATGGTATTCCGAACATCGTGCTTCGACATATTTCTCTAGACGCGGTGGACATTTACACCACCCTGTTTAATAATGCAATGAATAATGCACATTATCCAGCGCATTGGAAAACGGCGGTGGTTCAACCTATCCCCAAAAAGGGAAAGGATATATCCAATCCGGCGAATCTCCGGTCGATAAGTCTCCTTCCGAATATCAGTAAGGTGTTCGAAAGAGTAATCAATAGAGCTCTGTCTAGGTGGGTTGAGGACAAACATATAGTTCCGGATAATCAATTCGGTTTTAGCCGGGACATGATATCTCACATGCCGCGTCCAAACTGGTGTCCGATATGGCAATGGAATAATGGCAAAAACCAATATACTGGTGCCTGCCTTGTTGACTTGGAGAAGGTCTTCGACACCGTATGGTTAGAGGGTCTTTTCTGTAGGCGGACTAGGCTGTAGATCAGTAAACCACTCTTGTACATTCTTTATAATATGCTACACAACAGACAGTTCATCGTGAAGAATATAATTTTTCATGATATAATCCTTCTAAAATTAAAGGCTCTTGGTTTCCAAATAAGCTTTATAACATGGGTTCAACCATATTTAAAGAACGATATTACTATGTTCTATTTAGGTACATGGTTTCTGACCCAATTAAAGCCTCCTCTGGTGTCCCTCAAGGCAGCCACCTTGGTCCCTTATTATTTATTCTGACCATTAATGATGTTGCTTGTATCATTAAAAATTCATACATATCTATTTATGCCGATGATATGAAAATCTTTAGATATACATCCTCTTCCTCAGACAGCCTACCACTGCAGGAAGATCTAGACAGATTTTGTACTTGGTGTCAGAAGAATTTTCTTGAGCTTAACGTCAATAAGTATCAGTCTATAACTTTTACTCGTAAGCGCCCTTCTGCTTTACCTCGCTGCTATCTACTCTTTAATCTGCTTATTCCTTTCGTGAATGAGTTGCGTGATTTATCTGCGATAAGGAACTCAATTTCCGTTCTCACATTGATAGTATAATAAAAAAAGCCAACTCTGCCCTTGGCTTCATCAAGTGCTGGTCTAAGGAGTTTTCCAATCCTTATATTACCAAATCCCTTAACATAACCTTTGTGAGGCCTCTTCTTGAATGTGCAAGCCAAGTTTGGTCATCTTACTACAAAACTTAAATTCTATATAGAAGCTGTTCAGCGCAAGTTTTTACGATTTGTTTTACGTGGTCTTCCCTGGGATGTTAGCCAAAACTTTGCAATTTGCAACCCCTTTCTATACGCCGAAATGTTGCCGACATTTTTTTATTCATCAAATTTTCGACGACTCTCCTCTTCAATGGATTCTGCAACTGCCTTTCGGAAAGTTCAATTCAAGTTATCTTGGATAGTTTCAAGTCTGCCATTCACAAAATAAATGCTGGTGTGCCACAGGGCTCCATGTTAAGCTCATTAAATTCCGATATCGGCAGCATAGTTATTGCTTCCAAAACACAATGCTGCGAAAGCGAAATCCAAACACCCAGCCAATACCCATGAATGGCACTTGCATCGTCGAAACCGAAAAACTTTCCATTATCGATATATGTGTCAATGACAACCTACATTGGAATGAGCACATTTTTGATGTCGCCAAAAATGCTGCGAAGTGTCCAGGTTTCCTCAAGCGATGTAAGAAATACTTCTCCCCCTCTGATCAGGCCTCAATATACAAGGATACGCCCAAAATTGGAGTACAATGCTTATATCTGGTTACGTGCCCCAAAAACATCGCTGCACGATGCTGGACACGATTCAAACTGAGGGATAAAACTCATAGGTGATGCTAATACCACTCAGTCGATGGACACCGTTGAACACCGACGAAATGTCTCGTGTCTCACTTTGTTCTATCGCTATTTTCACCACAGCCAGCAGCAGTGCACCCCTTCAAACTTTTAACCGTAACACCCGTCTCGCTATGAATGCTGATCAGTACGCTTTCGGACGTACTCTGAAATATCGTGATTCTTTCCTAAACCCTACAACTCGCTTATGGAATGCCCTGTCGAGCTCTTTATTTCCAAGTCACTATAACTTTAAAACATTTTAGACCAACGCGCATCGGTATTTCTCTTTTCTTCCTCCTTACTTCTCCTTCGCCCGAGCTGTGTACAAACATTTTAAGGGTACTCAAATCCCTTGAGCCCGGGCTAATTGTAAAAAAAAATACGGGAGTTCATGGCAAGACATTGAGTTTGTCTCAGAGGACGGTCCTCTCGATCTGCACCGCTATGATTAGATAACAATAAGCTGGAATAAGCTTTCAATCAAATACGTTACTGCTTCTTTCACCAGGTTTCTAAGTACGGATGACTCCGCTGTTTGGGATCTTTTCCTAGCGTGTTAAACTCTGGTTTGATAAATCTCCTTCGTGTTGATATTCATATCATAGGGTGTACTCTTTAGGACATGTTTTGTCTAAAAAGAAGTTATTGATCTTGTGCACATCTTAGGGGGCATGCATTGTAATGAGATAATATCGGAATTCCGGTTTTTCGAAGTTGTTTTTCGCTATGTTTCAAATTGAGCCAAGAAGAAATGTTCATCGACGGCTCCAGAATCGATTTTGGATGAGGCTGTGTGGTCACTTTGAGGAGGATTGGACTTTATTAATCGTTAGACAAACTTGTGTTTGCCTAATGCCAATAAGCTATATTGTAATGTGGTCTAACTCAACGATTGCTGTGAAATCGATGACGACGACACGGATCATTTTCTATGTTAATTCTTCGCTTACGCTCTCTTTAAATTGCATGAAATAGGACTTGATGTGGTGGATACTGGTGCTGATATTTCCTCGAATGACTAAAAATGCAAAAAACCGAACATAAGAGGAGTAAAGAGATAAGAGATTCTGAGTGATCTGTTCCAACAGAAAAAAAGAGAAAATCCTAAGACAGAGGGAAGATTTGCGGTGGTTAAGTTCGTCGACTAATATACAAGAAAATGCAGGTTCAAACCATGGCTATAACCAACAAATAAAAGTGATCCAATGGCAAACCTCCAAAAGTGAAATTGTCTACCTATAATCGTAAACCACTCCTTTTGTTCCTAAAAATGATTGGAAGAACAACACTTTGAACAGGGTGACTAGGCTTTTTTTTCTGTCGGAACAGAGCACTCAGACAAAGAACTAGAGTTCATTGTACTCTTTGTTAATTCCTTTTAATGAAATCTTTCAGTCTTACGAAGAAAGATGAGTAAGTGCTTTAGTGATAAGGTGCTTACTGTATCGGTACCCACCACGTCAGCGCCGAGTACCTGCAGCCCGATGCAAGCGTAAGTCGGACATTCACAGAGATAGTGCAATGCGGTGTCGTCATCACTTTCACAGCAAGTATCGCAGGATGTTGTGTCACTTATGTCCAGCACATTTAAGTGCTTAGCAAAAGTGTAATGCCCTGTCACGGCGCATGTAAGCAACCTGCAGTCTTTCCTGGTGAGGGACCTCCTAGAGACGTTGGGAAGCATTCGTTTGATCTGCTCCGTGGAGCTGTTCTATCTGTAGTTGTGCTCATATGAAACCCAACTGTCAATGGAAGCCTTAACCGAGGACGCAGGCAGACCTAACGTAGGTTTGGATCCTGAAAAAACTCTCCTCTGAATCTTGCCTGGCAAGTTCATCGGCGTTTTCATTTCCCGTGCTCTCATTGTGACCTGGGACCCAGACAAAGCTCACTGAATTTAGCCTTCCGACTGCGTTCAGTGATCTCTTGCATTCTTGAACTAGCTTGAAAGCCGTAACTGGGTTCAGCAAGGTTATATGCACAGCTTGACTATCGCTAGAGATGCAAATGCTTCACCCCTACACCGGTTCTCCGCAATATAGTTCGCTGCTATCAGGATTGCGTAAATCTCTGCTTGGAAGACAGATGCGAGCTTTCCGAAGTGAAATCTAACATTGTCGTCCTCCAGAAAGACACCAGCGCCACATCCTATATTGGTTTTGGAGCCGGCCGTGAAGACACGACTGCGTTCCTTTCCTGGCTCAGATTCTGTCGATTTCGTATTTTTTCCGCAGCAGGAGTTCTATTGTCGTTGCATCAGACGGCATGTCCATAAGGCCAGAGCCAGTCGGCGCGCAAGGTCTTCAAAGCTGCAGTGCGTGTTGTACCAATCACTTATTTTTAAGCGGAAGATGGCTATGAGAGCGCAGACCATGATAAGAATATCAAGGATAGGGAGATGCATCTAGTGTGAAGTCAGACCTGCCGGGGAAAGCCCTCACACAACTGAGACAGATCACTCTTTGGAGTCTGGTAAAAGCAGAAATTACATATTTTTGTGTGAGCTTATTCCACGAGAGAACGGACGCATAGGATACCATTGCCCTTATCATAGCTGTGTAGATCCAGAGAACTCTTCTCGATGAGAGGTTCCATGTCTTGCCGATAGCACCGTTACATTGCAGGAAGACTGATAGTGAAGCGTATTATCTAGGATGACACCCAAATACTCAGAAGAATTGTATGGTGGTGGCTTTAAGCACTAGATGAGTCAGACCAGACTCGTAAAAAGAAAAACCTCAGTTTTGAGAGGATTGACTGAAAGGCCACTACTATTGCGACAGTCGTCGATCAGATCTATGGCTGCCTGCGCTCTAGAGCAAACAGTCGCTAGACACGATCCAACAGACAGTACAGCTACATCATCCGCTTATGCTTGTGCATAAACGTTGAAAACTATTGAGCGCGTGAGTTGACAAACAGTGGAGACAGAACGGGACAACCCCTGTTTACCCCCGCCATCACATATTGGTTGCAGCCAGCACCCACAATCAGTGTCCTATTCGTCTGCATTGCTTTTATCCACAAAACTAGTACACCGTGTTGCCTGGCCGAGTTACACATGTCGTCTCAAAAGTTGCATTGTCGAAAGCACCTTGAACGTCGGCGTATTCCTTCTTGTCGAGTGCGCCTTCAATTTTGTTTACCAGATTCTGAAGCGTTGTCAAGCGTGTTGCATCGCCGACAGAGGATGCATTTTCTAGGCGGTTTTGCGTACATGAATCTCGACCTTTTTAGCATAAATGAAGTCAGACTTATAGGTCTGAAACTCTTGGCGATTGAGTAGTACTCCTTTCCCATTTTCGGTAGAAAGGCCTCGCTCACTGTTCGCAAGGGATTCGGTATGTATGCCAGTGCCAAGCTGGCAGTGAAAATTTCCTTCCAAGTTGTCAGCAGCTGGTCTCTACCTTATTGTAACATAACTGGGTAAATACCATCGATGCCAGGCGACTTGAAGCCGTCAAAGGAAACAACAGCCAGTTGCATGGCCTCATCAATCGCTACAACTGATTAGATCAACTCACTGCCAGCTTCTTTGATAGGAGATAGTTGTGAGTTGGTTAGGATTGTGTTACCTGGGAAGAGAAGCTCAAGCATGAGTCTCTGCTTTCGACTCAGTATAGGTCAGACTTTCTGAGTGGTTGCAGTCTGGTTGATCTTCTCCTTTTGATAACTTTGACTAGCCTACTGGTTTCACCGATAGTTGCGATCTTTTCGCAAAAACCTTGGTAAGAAGCGCTCTTCGAAATCCGAATAAGCCTCTTAAAATCTTTTTACTTCGATCTGGAAATATTCCAATCCTCCTGCAAATTAGTCTTAAGTGACCTGCTTAGAAGTTTTATGGATTCTTTACGAAGACGCTGGAGGTCTGCGTTCCACCAAAAAACGGGCGATCAGCAGGATTGCTTACTAGTTGGACATGCCATTACGAAACACTTGGCAAGGGTGCCGTTCATGTTCTGAACAGCTTCCTCAAGCTTTTGTTTTGTCCTGAGTTTAAGGGGAGCACTATTGCACTTGTCAAGCTTCTTGACAACAAGGTTTCTGATCCTGAATTCGATGTATTTATGGTCTGCCATGGAGATGCCGATTACTTGCTGTCATACTCTCGTAACAAAAGTTAGCTGAGAGCCAACATTGTTGACAGACAGGTCAGACGATAGTATGAATGATGATTACCTCTCACCTTGCATTTGCTACTGCCCTAAAAAATGTTCTAAGCATTAGCATCGCAGCGTATGATAAGTCCCATCTTCCTGGAGTCACGAATCATAGGGAAAATAAGCAGACGCAACGACGAATTTGTGCCATTCTCCTTTCGCCTCGTAGCACAAGTTTAGATGATGAGAGTGAGTTCGGCGCATAAAGTGGTGTACAACCCCTTAAGCATCCCAAACCATAGATACGTTTATTCCACACCCATGGTTCCTGTTGAAATATTATGTGGGCTAGGCTTTGATCCACGCCGAGTCACTGTTTATCCATAAAACTAAAATAAACAAATGGAAAATTAAATGATTTCAAGTTCTGCATACGTTGTTGACCTCAATCAGCATTATGCATTCATTTTTACGACCACATGCTTTGCTCGACATTGAACGTGCTTCAAGAGTATTCAAGAGGTCTTTAAGCTTTTCGTGTAAAAGAGCAAACACGCACATTGCAGGTGATTACGTCTACCTTTACATTGGCCCTCAACGGACAAATGGACTACTCACGCAACAAAATCTATTTTAAGTCAAAAACACTGCAGTCGTAGATGTGTTGTGCTTCAAAGGGAGACGGGAAGTTACCCAAATGCATTGTTCACGTCAGTCCCAATCCAAGTCTCATTAAAGATTCTTCACTGCAACCATAACTGTGTCTCATGGTGAACTTTTATCAATCACAACACAACCATTTCATTCATAACTACGAAAAGAGCTTTTTTCACCCACTTATCCCTAGCAACATGTTGCTAACAAAACCAACCACCACAACAGGCAACAATCAACCGGCAAATACGATTTTCCCGCATTTTCTACCGGCGTTTTCCCACTAAATCGATGTGTCACGCAAAGCCAACACCATCAGCAGCATGAAAAGTTTGCCGGCACATATTCGTCTATTCACACAACAACCAGATACTCTAGCCATCGCACTGGATACACTGAATAGATGGATTCAATTCTGTTTGGATACTTTACCAGAGTTTTCCTCGAAACGCATTCAGTCCACTCGAAAATGTCTTCTGCATCGGTTCGTTGTGCGGATCTTCACTGATTGTCTATCATTTCCAGTTTTTGAAATTGTTTTAAATGAAATAACGGAATTATACCCGAAGGTTACCCCAGAAAAGATACGAATTTGTAAAAAAAAAAAATTCTCAGAGAAGTGTAATACGAATACGAATACGAATAACCTCTGACGTACTACAAAGTACGAATACATCAAGTGTGTGTCAGTTTTGAGATAAAAAAAATTTTTTTTGAAAAATTCCATGCGATACATGACAGTGGATTTACGTATCTCACATCTCACAAGAAGAAGGCTGTCGCTGGGAATACATCCATAGGTATGTACGAAAAACAGAATCCATTTCCGGTAACATTTTGGGGATACAATGCCTGCAAGGATACCCCTAGAACTTCTGCCATCATAATCAAATAAAAGCAAATGTCTCATCAGGAGTATATTACTGCGGCGACACTGACGAATCCCTATTAACACAGAATGACAATTTTTCAGTTCTTTTCACGGCTCTAGAGTGTCCTGAGAATTTTTTTTAACTGAAAACAGCATACGGAGATGCATAATTCATTTATTCAGAAATCCCTGATGCCAGTGTACTCGTAGGTACCTACTTATGAACTTCACTACTCGTACTCTCATCCAAGTTCCTGAATATTAATTAAGCTGATTACGAGATTAACCAATTTGGCACCTTGATCGACATGGCATCGTTTTAAAATGTGAAACCTTCAATTCCGGCATCATATCCTCCCGACCTCGGATCCTAGGGAGCTTGTTATATTTTTATAGCACCGTGCATGGGTTCTTTAATCGATTCCCAATGATTTGCAAAGCTATCAGGCTGGAAAATTGTTTAACTTCTTACGAAAGATACGAGTACATAGTATTTTTTTTTTCAGTTTTCGAAAACCATTCAATCTGACCACGGACCTGACCTTATTCCCTTTGTGGGGTTTTTAATTTAGGTGATAGCCGCCTTTGACGGTTGAGTATCCGAATCTGAATTCAAAATCCCATGGCAGTGGGCGGAATTTTAGGGGTGTCAGGCGTCAAAGTCACTTAAGCATTTCGACAAGTGTTTTTATTTTTGAAAACGTTTTCGAGGATAAGTTGGTTTCGTTTCCCTTTGCGTGGCAGGTGATGCCACGTTCTCATCTTCAGTTGCGTTGGAGATTGAAGCAATTTCAGCTAAATTGTTATGGCACACATTTAAGAGGATTTAGTGGGGCTACTACAGCGCCTGAGGAAATGTATTTATTTGTTATTCGGTTTTGAGGGAAATTTGAATCTATTAAGAGGTGAAATACGGAGATTTTGAAAGATTCCGTGTTACGTAGTTCTTCTGAAAGGGTGAATTTATTGTTCCATAGGTAAGAAGTTTGTGGAGATTGTGATACATACTCGTGTGTGAAGAAGATCTTGTGGTGGTGGGAAAGAAAATTTGAGGTTCAACCTGTGGGAGTATCCTTATTTTGGAAAATGTACGACCAAGATGTGGTTGAGATAATTTATTACTTGTGTTTATAATGATAGGCTTTTTGCGCCATAAAATGATCCATTTCATGTGCTACTGGTACACGTACTCTATGGCTTTTCTTACACGGCCAGCAAACACTCACAGAGCCCATTAAAAATGCAACATTTTAACTGGCCCTGTCACATAGGTCAAGCATGCATATTTGAATACATTTGTGTTTTAAAGTTTTCACTATTCTACATTCACTTGGGGATTTATTACATTGCATCACGTACACAGATGTGAGACATCATTAGTTATTACGTAGAGATGCGTAGCAGAGATGGGAGTACTCGTGCTTGCACGAGTATCTATGTAATCGTACAGAGTACGTTTAGGAATTCTTGAAGTACGAGTAATGCGATGTATGGGCAAATTTCTTAACATGAAATTATGAGGTAGACTCCGTTCTAAGTAAATCTTTTTTAAGAGAGCGTAGCGTAATTTTATTTTAAATGTTCTTTTGGAATTTATGAAGAAACTCACTATCTGCGCGTTTTGAATTTCACATCGGATCGGATGGATTATTTGGTAAAAAAAAGAAAGAAACAGCGATGTACGTGTATATACCTAGTCCTGCCATAAGTTTTGTTACAAATATAAAACGCTATAAACAAAAAAACAGTAAACATATTGTATTCAAAATTCATTTTGTTTCATTTATTAGACCAAAATATTGATTATTAAAAATAATTGGATTCACTCAAAATGACTGCCTTTTGCTTTAACACAAGCTTCCTAAACGGTGTGGCCATTGAACTATAGCGGCACATACGGTTTCCATGGAGATTGTGGACGCTGCTCTGCTTAATGCTATTTTAAGGCTTTCCACATTGCTGTGGAGAGTCTTCCAGGCTATGTTCTCCAATTCGGATAACAAACTATAATCCAGTGTGTAGAGTCGGCTCGACAATGCGGTCGATTCGTTGGACCCAATTTTCAACGACTCGGCCACACATTTCAGCCGAAACGGCTGCTATTTCGCGTTCAATGTTGGCTCTGAGCTTTTCCAACGTCGTCGGAGTATTGGCATAAACCTATGACTTAACGTAGCCTCACAGAAAATAGTCAAGCGGCGTTAAATCGCACGAACGAGGCGGCCGATCAACTGGACCATGTCTTGAGATAACACGCTCACCATACTTACTCTTCAATAAACCGATTGTAGCGTGTGCTGTGTGGCATCATTCTGTTGAAACCACGTGTAGTCCAAGTCCATATCTCACACTAAAAACATAAACCTCACAGAGAATATTCTACTCAAACACCACTCAACGAAACCAAATACACAAAATCAAAACAATACAATACAATCTCTAATTTCATCTAGCACTCAATCACTAATAAAAAAGAACACATACTACACAATTCCCACTGAATTTGACAATCATGAAACCGAGCAATAACAACCACTTTAATGATGACTCCAACCCAGTTGATCGGGCACTTAATTATTCTAGCACCATGCCTAGATCGAAAAGTTTGGTTCCTGAACAACGGGTTGGGTATGTTTACCCAAATTCTATTCCCATATCAAATTTATACGCTCTGACATCCGGATATCGGGATTGCTACCCATACCTGTCCAACCTTCCCAACCCCAAACCAAAGCACATCGATAGAAGACTCATAATCCTGCAATGGAACATAAAGGGCTTCATCAATAATTATGACGAGTTGTGTATTCTTATAAAAGAACAGTGTCCCAGTATTATTGCCCTTCAAGAGACTCACTGTCCGCACCTGTTTAAACCTAACATACCTAAATCCTATAAAGATTATTTTTATAATTTTCCACATAACTCAACTGCCAAGCAAGGTATCGGAATTTTAATTAAGAAAAACATTCCACATAAACCAATTCCCATCACCTCGAACATTTTACCGATAGCGGTCGAGGTCCAACTCGTGCTTAAGTTCACCGTTGTCTCCATTTATATTCTCCCCGACCAAGCTTTTTCTAGGTCTGACTTAGAAAATATTTTTAACCAGATTCGGACCCCCGTACTACTGGCAGGTGATGTAAACGCCTGGAGCGTTCTGTGGGGTTCCGCTACCACTAACTCCAGAGGGGCTATACTGGAAACATTTTTAAGTGACTCAAATCTTATGATTCTTAATGACGGCTCCCCAACCCACTTTTCCACCCATAATACACTAACACACATTGATTTAACATGCAACTCACCCGAATTGTATACGAGGGCTTCCTGGGAAATTTTAGATGATCTCTATAACAGCGACCACTTCCCTATAATTTCCACTATTAATATTGGCATAGCCTACTTAAATACAACGACAAATCGCAAATTTAAAACTGACTCTGCTCACTGGGCTTGTTTTAACAAACACATTTTAGATTACCTGTCAGTTAAAACACCGTCGTCAAACATCAATAATGAAGCTGCGATAATCCAAAAAGCAATACGAGTCGCAGCCAACAAATCAATCCCTCAAAGTATGCCTATTACCTACCAGCGGACTGTGCCTTGGTGGAACCCAGAGTTGAGAGCTTTAAGGTATGAGAAAATGAAAGCTTGGCAGACCTTTAAAAAGCATCCAAATATCATTAACTTAATCATATTCAAAAAATATAACGCCAAATTCCGCAGTGAAATAAAAATCAGTAAAGCCAAATGCCTTCACGATTTTACTACAACACTTAACCCTAGTACATCTACCAAAAAATTTGGCATACCATTCGCTGTCTGACTGGTAACTACACCTCACAGTCGATAAAAGTGATTGAAACGCCTGAAGGTCCAATATCCGCTTCTCATGAGATAAGCAACTACTTTGCTCGAACCTGGTCGGATTCATCTGACGACCACAATTGCACAAATTGTTTCAAAGTTTGTAAAGCTGAATCCCTCAACCTTACTCAAGAGTATAATTTAACATCTCCTTCAGCAAGACACATCGAAGGCCCAATCACCATGCTAGAATTCGAAGCGTGTTTAATATTACTGAAAGGTAAAACTCCTAGTAGGGATAGAATTTCGTACCCTATGTTAAAAAATCTTCCAAAGTCATCTAAACTTAGACTCACACAGCTCTATAACAACATCCTCATTGGAGGAGTGATCCCACAAAACTGGAAATTAGCAACAATACTGCCTCTTCCTAAGCCAAAAAAAAAAACTAAATAATATCAACGGATACCGTCCGATATCACTTATTCCCTGTATGTCAAAGGTTCTGGAGAAAATTATCGCCAAGAGACTGCTTTGGTTTATTAAATCAAAAAACCTATTAAACTCAAATCAAGTGGCTTTTCAACCAAAAAAAGGTTGCAATGATGCACTCCTACATATGGACTTCTTTATCTCCAAAGCTCTTTCAGTTAGAAACCATGTCACAATCCTCTCACTTGATTTCGAAAAAGCTTTTGATAAGATAGGCATCCATCTGGTATTAAATAAACTTAAAACATGGCATATTGGTCCGAAAATTTTTTACTACATAAAATCATTCCTTACCAATAGAAAAATTTGTGTAAAAGCAAACAATTTCTTCTCCTCATCCCACCCACTTATTAATGGAATTCCCCAACGATCCCCACTATCGGTGGTGCTTTTCATTATCGCTTAAGCAACATCTTACTTAAACACAAACAAATCGATCATTATATTTATGCAGACGATTTATACATCCTGTGTAAGCACGCGGATCAAGTAAAAACTAAAACCTTACTAACAAATGCAATCAAAGACATACTTAAATGGTCTAATGTTTCAGGTGCCAAATTATCGTTAGACAAATGCAAGACTCTACATATCTGCCGCAAGATTTCATGTAGTGGTCTTACATTAAATATTAATAACTTTTATATAGAAACCGTAGAGTACTTAAGTATCCTAGGTTTAATTTTTAACAATAAGTATAATTGGAAAGATCACTGTAAAAAATTAAAAAAAAGCCTAGCTGCGAGAGCCAATATAATTAGTTATGTAGCTAGTAAGAAATGTAATACACATATAAACACTCTCTGTTCAATTGTTAAATCTATAGTTCTAAGCAAGATTGACTACGGTCTACTCATCTACATCAAAGCGCCGTACCATCAAGCCGCACGTAGAAGCATTAATGCTTTTCCTACAAGTACTGTGAAGAACGTATTGGTAGAAGCTGGTCTCCCTACTATAGAACAACGCATTGAAGTAACGAAAGCTAAGTTATGCTTAAAGCTAATGTCTTCTAAAGGTTCAATCATTGACAAAGACATCATTTCCGCTATGAAAATGAAAACTTCAAAACGCCTTCAGTCCGCTATATCTCTCGCATTAGTATTCGCTAAAGAAATTGAATTGCCGATAGAGAGGATTGGTGAAGGTAGATTGGTATATCCACCGTGGTCTATAAAACACACATCCTTCATCATGGACCTGGCAAAATATAATAAAACAAATACCAACAAAGACATATTCCACGCACTATTTTCCAGCATCACCTCGCAACTCAAATCAAACGGTTGGAATTTATTATTTACAGATGGCTCCAAAACCAACGAAAGCACATCTTTCGCAGCTACGTACGAAGACGGTTCTCTGTTTAGTACAGGGCTATTATCTGCGAACCTATCTATTTTTACCGCTGAAGCCTTTGCTATCCGAAAAACCATAGCAATAGCCTCCAATATACGTGGTAAACATGTAATATGCTCAGACAGTTTATCAGTACTGGAATCTATAAAAAATCCAAATCACAATACGTTGACTGTAAACAAAATCAGAGACTGTCTTATAAAAATACCCAATAAGCTAAAAATAATGTGGGTCCCCAGTCATATCGGGATCAAAGGAAACGAACATGCCGACGCCGCTGCCAATCTTGCACACCGCGCTCCTGTACATAAATTTGCGATATCCACTAAACTAGACATGAAACGAAATATTACCCAAAAAATTAAATCTAGACTGCTTTTGGATTGGCAGAACTACCACCACCACTATTCACTCATTAACACAGACAGATCCCAACCGATTTACCCCACCAAAGTCTCAAAACAAAAGATCACAACGTTTGTAAGGCTGCGTTTAGACCACACAGCTTCGACCCACCAACATCTCCTCAAAAAGGAGCCACCACCGCTGTGCCAAGTTTGTAACTCCAAATTCGACATAAAACATATCTTAGGAATAGGTAATTGTCAGTCCTGCGTACCAACAAACCACTTACTCAACCTAAAATCAACAGCCTACGAGTTTTTAAGAAACACTAATCAAGTAAATATCCTTAAAATGCACAACTTCATTAGCTGTAGATCTAATTTGCAAATGTAACCAAATATCATACGAATCTAAAACCCTAAAACGATGATTATGAAATATTTATATATCTATGTATCTACTATATTTATAATATAATATTGTATATGAGCTTTTTAGTTACAGTAGAGCCGAAAGCCTTCGCAGCTAGCGCTCAATTAATGTTAGCATATTAATTTTAATTATATGTTATTAAATTATAATAATAATAATAATAATTGTTTCTCTTTGTAAAGCTTATGCACATTTTCATTAGATTGAAGGAGTACAATCACAGATGGGATTTTAACACGTTTCTCTTCACTTTTGCTAACAATTACATCAAATTCCACATCACTATCACAATTTGGCAGAGTTTGATGTTGTAAAAGTGGTAGAAAGCGGTTTTGTCTAGAGTCACTGTCGCTTTAAGCTATTTTATTTAAATTAATGCTTGAAGACAAAAAGTCTTCAACATTAACCGACTGGGTCACTGAGGGGAAATTACGTCTGCTACGAAGAAAGCTTCGATCGCTACGGAATCAGTTCTTTAAAAGCATTCTTTTCCTTTTCTAAGATGTTTAGGTTTTAGTCACCGCATATAACGATTTTGGAATATAAAGGAGATAAGAGAGTATGGTGTGCAATATTCGGAGCCATATATATGCACCCCAGAAGGAAAATTTCGTTAATAGTCCTAACCTCAATGAATACGTGTTCCAATAAGTCGGTTGATGATGATTTTTTTAATAATATGACACTTATGACACTTTTTTAAATAGATACCAACACCACCTCCTCCTTTACGGCATCTGGAAGAAACTGCATATTATTTAAGTTTATTAGATTTGATTTTAACTCCGAGTCAAACCATGTCTCAGTTACACAAACAGCATGGTGCGCCATCCTCTAAAGGCAAAAGGAACGAGCCAAAAAATAAGAATTCAGGAAGTGTTAGGACTGTGGCAAGCCATGGTCCTATGGGTTGAGGTTGAGAGAAGTGCAGAAATAAAGAGCAAGGTTGAGTGGGCTAAAAACATCCTAAAAGACGGATTTGCCACTGCTTCCACTACTCCCAAAACGTCAAAAGACTCCTCTAAGCGCCAGAGATCGTTGGAGGAAACCGTACCGGTTTCCAAGAGGCCCAAAACACACAGTTCTACAACCCCTGGGCCATCCAACAGCAGATCTCTGAGGTCTTATAACGAAGTCCTAAAGAACGCATTGGTGATCGCGGTGATCGACAGGAGCGATACCGACGGTTCCATTACACCGGAACGGTGGCAATTGGTCAAGCTGAAGCTCTCGAGCAACTTCTTGGCCATCATGCGGGAAAACCCAGGACCACCTCCTATCACAAGCGACGCTGGCTGGCACCAAGGCCATGTCAAGCTCATCGCTTGCTCCAACCAGAGATCTCTCGATCTCTTCACCAAGGCCATCGATGGTTTAGGAGAGGTTTGGCTAGGTGCAAAACTCGGGGTCGTATCTAGGAAGACATTCCTAGTAGACCTCGAACTCGTACCTGGATTCCAGCCGAACCCTCCTCTCCAGAAAGTATCCTGGAAATCATCCGGCTCAGCAACCCGACTCTTCCGACTCATGACTGGAAAGTCGCGAAACTGGAGGAACTAAGGGGTTCTTATAGATGCGCGTTAATTGTGATCAATAAGGAATCCCTTAATCCTCTGGCGCAGACGAAAGGTATGATTCGGTTGGGATTCGAGTCCATTCGTTTAAGGGTGTACAAAAAGGATGAGCTGGATGCTGATAAGCAACCTCCTCCTCCTTTAATACCTGACATCACAACCTCGGATCTTGGAGCGTCGATATTCTTTCCAGAATTGGATAGCGACGACTCCAATCTGTTGGAAATGGAAACCGATGACGAAGCAATTAGAGGTTCGACACGATCAGAGATAGAAGATGAGCTCTTGGGCACATCTTCAGAATCGGAGGACCTCAACAACACCGTGGTGGAGGCGACTCTGGAAGACTGTAGCAATGATACGGTTTCTCCAGATTAATCTCCACCACTCAAAAAAGGCTTCGGCCGCACTCATTCTGCGTCTTTCCAAAGGCGCAGAAGACATAATTCTAATCCAGGAACCATGGATTGCAGAAGGCGTGGTTCGTGGACTTAGGACACCCACATACGCTCCGCTCTATAAAAGAGACAAAGGTAAGATTAGAACTTGTATATTAGTGAAACGTAGCCTTAATGTATTTCTACTTCCCAACCTCAGTGACCCCGACCTAACCGTTGCCAGATTAGAGACAGCCAAAGGCTCTTACTGGCTGGCATCGGCTTACCTTGGCCACGACCAAGTGGGCCCTCTCCCTGGTGATAACCTATAAAGGGTGGTACTGAAAGCGGGAAGGCAAAAAACTGGCCTCATAATCGGATGCGACGCTAACGCACATCATACAGTATGGGGCAGTACCGACATCCATGATAGAGTTGAGTCACTCTTAGACTATATTTTAAGTACTAACCTCTTAATTTGCAATATTGGCAATGAGCCCACTTTTATAACAAAAAACCGACAAGAAGTGTTAGATATCACTCTTGTCTCCGACAGCATCACCCAAAGGCTAACAAACTGGATGGTATCGTCTGAACACTCCTTTTCAGACCATAGATACATCCAATTCGGTCTGAGTGATGCTCCCCCCAGCCAACCAGCTTTCCGGAACTACCGGAAAACTGATTGGACAAAATATAGAGGAATACTGTCGGAAACGATATCCTCTAAACTATCAAGTCCCCCGCGTGACACCAATGAGCTCGACATGAAAGTCAGGGAATTTACTTTGACTGTCAATAAGGCTATGGCCGCTTCCTGCCCTCTTATTCAACCAAGAGGCAAGAAAAAGCCACATTGGTGGACATCGGCACTGGGACTGCCCAGAAACGCCTGCAGAAAACTTTTCAACGCAGCAAAAAGCACAAGAAAAGTGACTGACTGGGACTCATACAAAGAATCCCTCAAATTATACAAAAAAGAACTGAGGAAGGCAAAGCGACAATCCTGGAGGTCATTCTGCGACAAAATTACAGAAACCTCTGAGGCATCGCGGCTAAGAAAAATCCTCTCCACAAATCCTATGATGTCTAGCTGTTTGAAAAAAACCGACGGCTCCTGGACAACCTCAAGTGATGAATCACTCAACCTGCTACTGGACACCCACTTTCCAGGTAGCTCCCAACTCGCGGCCAGTAGCAGCCCAACCAGGCCTACTGCAACCGTGACCAAAATTCATAGTCTGATTACGAGAGACAAACTGCTCTGGGCGCTGCATAGCTTCAAACCATACAAGTCTGCTGGTCCGGACGGTATTATACCTGCCGAGCTACAGAGATCCTCAGATATTATTCTACCAGTGTTGGAAAATATTATGAGGAGCTGTGTAGAACTTATCCACATTCCACTGTTATGGAGAGAAGTCAATGTAGTATTCATTCCCAAAGCTGGAAAATGTTCTCATGTAGTCCCAAAGGACCTCAGACCTATTAGTCTATCATCATTCCTTCTGAAAACTTTAGAACGACTGATTGATATCCATATTCGAGCTAAAGTTGATCCAAGACTTCTGTCTAAGGCTCAACATGCCTACTGTAAAGGAAAGTCGGTGGAAACGGCCTTGCACTCTCTGACTAGCCACATCGAACGATTCCTACAATATAAGGAGTACACAATGGTTGCTTTCCTAGACATAGAGGGCGCCTTTAACAACGTCAACACATCCGCAATCACGACTGCGCTGTCAACTCTGCAGGTAGACGGCTCACTTGGGGAGCTGATCAGTCTAATGCTAAAAAGCAGGATAATCAACTCCAAACTGGGTGAGACTTCTGATAAAAGATATGTCAGTAGGGGTACGCCGCAAGGCGGTGTCCTCTCTCCCCTTCTCTGGAACTTAGTAGTTAACGAACTACTGATATACCTGGAAGCGGGTGGTAGCAGAGTGATTGCCTATGCGGATGACGTTGCCATAGCCGTCTCAGGAAAACATCTAAATACCAGTAAAGAACTCCTCCAAGTAAATCAGATTAACCCGCTGGGCAGATCGCTGTGGATTGGGAATAAACCCCCATAAACCTCTTTTCTAGGAAATATAAAATTCCAATCATAGACCCTCCATCAATAAACGGTACCAGTTTAATTTTCTCCGATACAGCAAAATATCTGGGTCTCATTTTTGATAGGAAACTAAACTGGAAACCTAACATTCAAGAAAGAGTCAATAAAGCTACAATAGCTTTATTCTCTTGCAAGAAAGCCATTGGGAACAAATGGGGCCTTCAAAATCGCCGCCATCAAGTCCTTGAATGCCGATCATCTCTCATGGAGATGGCAGAGCAGTTCAACATTCACCTTTGTTGGGTGCCGGGCCACAGAGACATTCCAGGGAACTGCAGAGCCGATGAACTCGCCAAAATTGGAACCACTCTACCTATCCTACCGGACAAAGGTAGTATAGGTATACCAATCGCTACGTTCAAACTAACACTAAAGCTAGATGCCAATAAAAGAACAGACCTTAGGTGGACTGCTGGACAAACATGTCTGGCGACCAAATAGATCTGGCCAAGGCTGGATCTGAGTCGATCTAAGTGTCTGATCCTTTTAGATAGGAAACATCTCAGCGCCATAATAGCTGTCATTACCGGACACTGCCTCATAGGCAAGCACGCAAGAAGGCTTGGCACCTTTACTAACGATTTCTGTAGAAGCTGCATGGACGAGGAAGAGGAGGAGACAATCCCCCACCTACTCTGCACATGCACATGGTATTTCCAACAGACACTCTTACCTAACCTAACCTAACCTACACAAACAGCATCGACTAATATATACTATCACTAAACAAATAACGGAACTCATCATTTTTGTTTTTTAGACTTTGCGCATTTAAACAACATACGAGTACAATTTGCAAAGAGTATTAAATAAAGTTTTCGATTTGTCAATGGAAGTACCCCATTCATTTTAGCAAGTGCAAAAGAAACAACAATTATAACAATGAGAGACACAAGCGCCTTTAGAGTGTATACCATGGAAAATAGTAAAAAATATAGTTCTTTATAAGACTGTAGCCTTAAAACACATCTTTCGATTCGGGCGCACGGTTTCGATTTAGGGCAAATAATTATTTCTAAAGGCTTGCGGTCAGTTACTAGGTCAAATTCTTTTCCAAAGAGGTATGAATCGAAATGTTCTATTGCCCAGACTAATGCAAAAGCTTCCTTCTCCGTTTGACTATATCTTCGCTCGCAGTTTGTTAACGTTTTGTTCCCGAAAGCTATTATTCTGGGACCCATCGTGCTTATTTGTATCAACACCGCCCCAAGTTCGACCGGACATGCATCTGCTATCACCTGCGTCCTATCATCAACATCATAGTATCCCAATGATTTTCATATTTCTTAGACATTTGTTCAGGGTTTGAAATGCTAACTGCTGCTCTGTTAACCAGAATTCGTCTAATTTAGCGTTTTTTCCAAATCCTTTCCTTAACAATCTTTTCAACGGCTCTGTTGTCGTAGCCAGATTGGGGATCCATTTACCTATAAGAAGGTTGTTTGAAAAGTTTCCGACCGAACAATGAATTTTTTTTTTTAATTTTTCTACATAGTCTCCTTGTAACTCTACACACTTCTCCCAGCGATGCTCCCATCTCTCTAACCCATAATTGGTCACGAAGGTGATTGACTCCTCATTTGACGAAATTGTCTATCCTCCGAGCGCCGTTTTTAGATGAGGGAACAAAAAGAAGTCGCTTGGGGCTAGATCTGCTGAATAAGGCGGATGGTCAAGCAGTTCAAACCGTAATTCATGGATTTTCACCATGGCAATCGCTGAGGTGTGAGACGGCGCGTTGTCTTGGTGAAACAGGATTTCCTTTTTCTGCAAATGTGGCCGTTTTTCCGCAATTTCTGCCTTCAGCTTGGCAAGTAATGATGCGTAGTATGCTCCTGTAATGGTTTTTCCTTTTTGAAGATAAACGATAAGGATAAGTCCTTTACTATCCCAAAAACAGTCGCCATCACTTTCCCAGCCGAAAAAAAAACATATTTTGCTTTTTTTGGAGCCGGCTCGCTATTTATAGTCCACTGTTTTGACTGAATTTTTGTTTCGGGCGTATATTGGTGTATCTAAGTTTCAGCTACAGTAATTAATCGGCGCCAAAACTCGGATTTATTGCGCCTAACAGAGCGTTGGAAATGTTCATTCGAACACGTTTTTGGTGTAACGTAAGCAAACGCCACTCCCAACGCGCGGACAGCTTTCTCATGCCTAAAACTTGATTTAATATGTAACTCTCACTTTAATTTGGCAGTCTTCTAACACCATTTGGTGAACTTTAGTAATGTTATCGTCAGTGGTAGCAGTTTTTGGACGTCCCGAACGTTCATCATCTCCCAAGCTCTTACGGCCACGTTTAAATTCAGCTGCCCAAAATTTCACTGTGGTAAATGAGACCAATTCATTTTTGATTTGCGTAGGCGTATTGCCTTTCAAAGCTCAATTTTTTCCATTTTCACAAAAAACACTCACATCGACTCACTCAAACGACTGTCAACTTAAAACTGCGTGTCCAAAATGACTGAAACTTCGGTAAGTAACTGCCAAAAGATGCACAACCAGCATTCACTAGCTTTTATTGACGAGTGACGTTATCTTTACGTTGCGGCCGGAAACTTTTCAACTTTATATCTCGAATCAGGATGGATTTCTACTTGGTGGAAAGCGTTTTTTATGTCGAGTTTTGGAAAAAAAGGTTTCCTTTCGAAATCTTGGCAAGAGTTGGTAGTTTTCACGCATGATCGCAGCATTTGCACGTCTCATGTCGACACAAAGTCTTATTTCGCCATTTTCTTTTAAAATAGGAACTATGGGCGATACCCATTTCGGTGGCCTTTTTGCTTCTTCAATTATATCGCAGTCAAGAGGTTCATCGATTTTTTTTTTAATTTAGCTTCTAAGGGAATAGGTATTATCCTACAAGGCTGAGAAATCGGTTTCACTGATTTGTTGATAGGGATATCTACCAAAACGTCCTTGAACTTAGGAAATACTTTTTTTCCCCCATGGTTCACATGAATCGCGATTTTCAACACTCGCAAAGCGATAGCAGTCTCTTTTCCTAACAGATTATTTGTTCCCCCCGCATCACATAAAATGTAGCTCTGATCTTAATCCTATTAACCTCTATTTCGCTTTGAAAGGAACCTCTGACCTCTAATAGAGTTTGACTGCCATACGCCAAGAAAACTTTTTTCGGTTTTATTACTTGATTGATTTTTTTATTTTTCATGTCCTGCCATGTCTTGTCTGTTAACAAGTTATATTTACATCCTGAATCTATTATTAACTCAATATCTACACCTCCTACTCTGCATTTAATTTTTGTGTCTCCATCTAAAGAAGTACGTATCCTTTTCTTCATCTATGTACACAATCAATTTCCTCTTTTCTAACTCTTTTATTACTTGATGTTGTATTTTCATTTTTATAAGTTAATTCTCTCTTTTTACTGTCTTGCAATACTGTCTAAAATGCCCTAAACGGCCACAGATGTGACATTTTTTACCTCTTGCCCAACAATTGATATCTTGAGAAGTGTGCTTTCTGCTACCGCACCTGCCACGTGATTTCGCCTTCTTTAAACCGATTTTGATAATTTACATTTCTTTGAAAGTTATTTTTATTTTTGCTTGCTACGAGTATTTCGTTAATTTCTTCTGTCTTTTGTTTGTTTCCATATTCTTCTAATTGGTGATAAAAAATTTCGAGTGTACTTGCTTCTATTATTATTCTTTCTAAAGTGACATTGTCACCTATTGTCAGAATCTTTTTCCTTAACTCTTCTGATGTACACTTTTCAGTAATATTTTCTTCTACTTTTTCAAACCCACATTTACTCGTACTTGCCTGACTTCTTAAACGGACCAAAATTTTTCAAACTTCTCATTCCTATTTTGCTTAATTAATCTAAATACGTGTCGTTCATATACTTTGTTATTTCTTGGTAAAAAGTAATTGTCCACTTTCGTTATGGCTATGTGAAAAACATCGTCTGTTTTAGATGGGTGAGCATTCGGTTCTGGCAGACTGTAAGTCCTCCGAAATGAAGACAAGTTGCTCTCTTTTTGACTGGCAAGTCGACATTTGCCGCTTCCATAAAAACATCGAGAGCCCTTTTCCATTTCTCCCATCTTATACCAAAGTTTAATCCTATTTTAACTTTAATCCTCGTCGCCAAAATGTAGATCTCGACAATGCATGCCACCATGGTTAGATCAAGACTACCTTATCGTACGTGCACACGAGACAACCAAGAGTAAAGAGAGATGAGAGTGCAACGATGGAATTTCTCCCACCCACATCTGCTGCGAGTGTGTTCATCATGGATCTCTTACAATCTCGATGACTGATAAGTCAATATACTGCACAGTGGATTCACATATGGACTCCCCAAGGGCCAATCTTCTGCTGCTATAAAGCCAGTAATATTGACTCTGGGCCACTACTGCATGGTTTTGCCTTTGTGCGCTGGAGCAGAGTCCTGTTAGAAGATCCACAACACCCTCTAGCACAACTTTTTGGTAAACCTTTGCACCAGTTTTTACGCCTTTTTCACAGAAATGGAGGGATGTGACACTATGGTGAGAGACCCCCCACCAAACCATTACGGAAGCGGGATGATGTCCACGTTGAATCCTTGGAACAACTTTTTTCGCTTCCTTAGATGAAGTAGCATAAATTTTGTCATTTTGTTTGTTGAAAACTTCTTCCACGGTAAAAATTTTCTCATCCCTAAACAGAATGTTTTCATGGCAATTGTCCGCGTGCCACTGCAAATGTCACTTGCATCGTTCCAGCTTATTTTTTTTTGTTGATGAGTTAGAAGATGACCCGTGAAATAACGATAGGCTTTCATATGAAGATCTCCTTATTTGCAACATTGGCAATGAGCCCACTTTTATAACTAGAAACCGACAGAAAGTGCTAGATATCACTCTTGTCTCCGACAGCATCAATCAAAGGCTGGCGGACTGGATGGTATCGTCTGAACACTTCTTTTCAGACCACAGATGCATCCAATTCAACCTGAGCTCACCCCAGCCAACCAGCTTTCCGGAACTACCGGAAAACTGGTTGGCCAAAATACAGAGGAATACTGTCAGAAACACTATCCTCTGAACTATCAAGTCCCCCGTGATACCTATGAGCTTGACATGAAAATCAAGGAATTCACTCTGAAATACACTCAAATTATATAAAAAAGTACTGAGGAAGGCAAAGCGACAATCCTAGAGGTCATTCTTTGACGAAATCACAGAAACCCCTGAGGCATCGCGGCTAACAAAAACTCTCTACAAATCCTATGATGCCTAGCTGTTTGAAAAAAACTGACGACCCCTGGACAACCTCAAGTGTTGAATCACTCAATTTGCTACTGGACACCCACTCCCAACCCGCGCCCAGTAGCAGCCCAAACAGGCCTAGTGCAGCCGGGACCAAAATTCATGGTCTGATTACGAGAGACAAACTGCTCTGGGCGCTGCATAGCTTCAAACCATACAAGTCAGCTGGTCCGGACGGTATAATACCTGCCGAGCTAAAGAGGTCCTCAGATATTATTTTGCCTGTGCTAGAAAATATTATGAGGAGCTGTATAGAACTTATCCACATTCCACTGTCATGGAAAATGTTCTCATGTTGTCCCAAAGGACCTCAGACCTATTAGTCTATCATCTTTCCTTCTGAAAACTCTAGACCGTCTTATTGATATCCATATACGAGCTAAAATTGATCCAAGACTTCTGCCAACAGCTCAACATGCCTGTTGTAAAGGAAAGTCGGTGGAAACGGCTCTGCATTCACTGACTAGCCAACGATCCCTACAATATAAAAAGTACACAATGGTTGCTTTACTGGACATAGAGGGCGCCGTTAACAACGTCAACACATCCGCAATCACGACTGCGCTGTCAACTCTGCACGTAGGCGGCTCACTTGGTGAGTCGAGCAGTCTTAAGCTAAATAAGTTGCATATGGCCAAGATTCAGATATTCAGCCACGAAGTCCTCATACATTCCTTTTACATTTAAATCTTTCTTCAGACGTCTTTCGAGTGAGCGAAAGAGCTTGAATAAATCAGATTTTAGATGCTCTGGCTTGAAGGTAACTTGAATGGGTGCCAGATGACGTATCGTCCAGATGTCGTGCGACGAACACTTTGTTCATAAAACTTCTTAATTTTTGGTCCTACTTAGATCTTCCGCTGTTCGACTTACGAATACAACTGACATGCACTAACCAACAAACTACAAACTGTGTACGCTCTTTCGTGTATGCGAGTGACCATTGCAGTATCAGCACCGAAATAACTGTTCCCAACGAAATTGCGGAATTGGATGAGTTTGTCCAAAGGCATTCCTACAATTATAGTAGGGTGCGTTCGACACACTTCACCAGAACACTGACTAGAGCTATCTCCTCGAATTCGCTCTACCCACCGTCCAACAGAAATCTGTCAAACGAAGAGATTGGCATGTATCTAAGACTAATGGACGAGATAATCAAACAAACAATGGACAAAACAATACCTCGGTACCAACACACTGACGAAGAAGACTTATTCCGCAACGCAACTATTGACGCACTGCACCGACATAAAAGTAGACTGCTGTTAAGACTAAAAACCTTGTGCAGACAGTTTACTGACAGACATAACCCGGAGATCATGACTCTGAAGTCGTCGATCAAAAACCTCCAAGTATTAATAAAAGAAAATTACAGAGCATCTGTAAGTGTGTATTGGAACAATAAAATTTGGGCTGTAAACACCAGCAACCCGAATATGTTTCCGCAAATAAATAAAATATTTCGGAGGAAAGATCACAACGACCTTTCGTGTCTTAAAATCGCCCGAACGACGGACAACGAGAACATACTTACAGCAGCAGGCATAGATCCAAATGAGGCTCTGTTGATGATGACTGCTTCTTTGTGATCGAGGATCCGCAGGAGCAGGTAGAGGCTATAGGAGATACTTTCCAGGAAGTGTACAAGGCGAATGTTATCATTGGCCCTAACCACGATCTGGAGAATCGAGTCCTTGTGCTTCAGTTGCCCCATCCGGTGTAATTATAAAATATCCCGGAAGTAGCGGTTCGTCTGCAGGAAAATTGGCTTCGGTCACAGCTATGTTTCAAATGTTGACGTTGATTCCCTTTTGGACTGAGCTCTTCAAATAATGTAACCATTGTACATCTGAGAGAAAACATCCCGGATTACACAGGTGGTGACCCTATCTTTGAAGGCTGGGAAGAAACTCGGTCGCTGGGATAATAAACCTAACAGCAAGCGCCTCGCATCTTGTCTTGATTTTCACAAGATAGTTTTTCGACCTTGTTATTGGGTATGCTTCCGAACAGTCTCTGTCAATGGAGAACAAATATTCGATTGCTGTTTGGTTTTTTAGTGTTCTATTTTTGACAGTTCACGCGTGATTCGTGACATGTGTCAAAGTCAAACATTGTCAAGTCAAACATTGACTTACACCCGAACAACGCTTACAGATTTTTGAATGCTTTTCGCGCACTTCGACCATATTCATGTCGTCATAGTCGACCTACTGAGCAAGCAATTCAAGCCATAGTGATAAATTTTTTTACCAAGCCACCTACCCGTATGCGTAGAATGCGTAAAGAGGAAAATATTTCAGCTGTGTCAGTGTTAATGAAGACCGTGATTTGTCCATTCATCGCAATTGGCATTGTGTTACTCGTCTACGTGGAAAATTTTACTCAAGGATCTTGGTCTAAAACCTTACAAAATATAGCCGGTGCAAGAACTGAAGCCGAACTACCTGCCACAGCGTCGAATTTTCGGTGAGTGGGCCTTAGAAAAGCTGGAGGAAGATCCGCTTTTTTATCGAAAAATTGTCTTAATCGACGAAGCTCATTTCTGGTTGAATGGGTATCTTAATAAACACAACTGCCGTATTTGGTCCGATGAGCAACCGCAAGCAATACAAGAGCTGTCAATGCATCCGGAAAAATGCACTGTTTGGTGCGAGTCATTGGCCTGTATTTTTTCAAAGATGACCGTAAGTACAACGTTGCCGTAAATGGCACTCACTATCGTTCAATGATTACGAACTTTTTTGGCCCAAAATGCACGATGTGAACCTGGTGGATATATGGTTTCAGCAAAACCGCGCTATATGCCACACAGCACGCGAATCTCCCAGTAGCCAATGAAGTAACTCCTTGTCTGCTTGCCATGGCGGTTATGTTAATCGAAAATGAAAAGTCAGCTAAAAGACAAGGTAGATAGGTAGGTACGTAAAAGTGGTTGTTAGAAAGACCAACCCACGTAGGTCTATTGCCCCACTGTGATGCCACTTGGATCTGTGATACTCCTACTTATGGAACCAATTTAAGCTTATGTTGAGGCGTAAGAGACTAGTAACGTCTATATTCCTTAAATCGTTTAAGCTTAAGCTCCTAAGTCAAGTTTTCTTCTTTTGGAGACAGCTATACATGGAGGAGACAATCCTCCACCTAGTCTTCCTCCTCGTCCATGCAGCTTTTCAGATCGTTTGTAAAGACGCCAAGCCTTCTTGCTTGTTTGCCTATAAGGCAGTGTCTCATGATGACACCTATGATGGCGCGGAGATGTTTCCTATTTAAAAGGATCAGAATCTTAGAGCGATTCAGACCCAGCTTCGGCCAGATCTGTTTCGTCACATGTTGGTCCAACAGTCCACCTAAGGTCTGTTCTTTTATTAACATCCAGCTTTAACCTCGCTTCTCATATCAGCGTCAGAGTTGGCAGCAGAAGTCCGTTCGACAATTTCTACTGAAAGGTGCAAAGATGCGACCCTAGAAGTTGATGCTTTTAAGAAGGCATCAGTCTCAAAGACTAAATCATATATTGTATTAATTGTGATACCTACGAGCCCGTTTTGAAAGTAATGCTAAGGATTTCAATCGGAGCTATCCTGGTATTAGAATTGTATAAACTAACTAAGCACACTCTTAACCATGCATCCCTCGGCGCTTGCAGTTCCACATTAGAGTTTTTTGAAAGAGGTTATCTGTGAAATAACCACCATTGCCCGGGGGGCGCCCCGTAGAGGCAATGAGTCTTCTTGTGTCGGTTACTCTTAGCGATAATCCTACGTCTTTACCCTACAAGTCCGCACCACCCTAAAAATTATTTTAGTCATGATTGCATTTAAAGTCACTGCCTGCTATCATCCATTAAACTAATCACTGTCCGGGAACAATAACTAAAAGTCATCATCGTTCTTTTCAAAAGCATGTTTTCGGTTTCAATAGCAGTGAATTTTTAGCAACGTTACAAGTACTACTAGAAATAGAAACCGAAGGACCATTCGCACTTGCAATATCACCCTGCATGCACAAGGTTTGTAGATAAAGTTTCAGTGGACCTCTGCGGGGGAGATGCAAGGCCGGTACTTCCTCGCAAATACGATTCGTGTTTATGTTGTAGGCTACCATGTTTTTGAATCTGTCAACAAAGCGCATTGTAGCAAAATTTTCACAAAGTAACAATGCAAACAATGTTTACCACCAGAGCGATATTTTAAAATCATCGGCAAATTAACGAGCAGAGAATAAATTATCGTACATGCTCACGAAAAATCACATTGCCCTCCTATATCTTTCGAGTTCTGGGAAATCATTATTGAAATTACCGTTGAATAGATACTCATCCCGTATCAGTAGATCGATTCGGTGCTATTTAAACGTTACAAACTGACTTTAGGCTATGGGGACCATTCAACCGAACGTTATTGTTACCTTCTATCCTACTATCCACGTCCGCCTGCATGATGAAGGATTTTAATTACACTATTGCCGGTGGTCGTAACTCTCATAATGTTTAAACTCATAATCCCTTGTTGAAGGAAGGATTAAACAATAGGTTCGGCATTTTACTAATTAAAGGTATTCCGAATTTTGTTTTGTTTTTTTGAAATGATAGTGATGATAGTAACGTGCACCTTTATTTTTTGAATTTACCGAGATTATGCAATCACTCGTTGTCTGCGTTTCCGGTACCCTATTAGGCGGCAAATAGTCTTCAAACAAATAAAAATGTCCTTTACCATTTTTTTTTGTCACTTTCGCGGAAGAAAGACCCATCACATGTTTGCCAGCACAAATGCAGACGCCTTAGGGGAATCTGGTTCTTAAGGATAAAGGAAAATTCTCAATGGAAACCAACTGACTCACACTGTTCTGGATGCATAGAGGGATGAATTTCGTTCACTGGTACATGTTACATCAAAGCCTTAACTAACATGAATGCAGTGCTACCTTTCAAAACTTTTTCCTGACCTACATTGAGAAAAAAATAAATTCCTTAAACTACGTAAATGCACTTACAATCGACTTAAATTGACAATGTACTAGTAGAACGAGTCCTTTTGTTAGAATTTCATCTAACTACTCGGTGCAGATTCGAACGTAAATTGTTTTAAGGGACTGAAAGTCGTTCGTGGGCGGTCACAAGGGGCTTTTAATAGGAAATTGAGTTTGCTTTGAAAGTGAGCTGAGTACGTAAATATCCTTTTCTTTCCGATTGCTTCATCGTTAGTGGACGTTTTAGACTTAATTAAGGGTTTTGCCAATTCTGTATGAAGGACAATTAGTGAATACTAAGAGAGCTCAAGTTACAAAACTTTTTTTTTAAAAATTCTTCTTACATGGCAGCCAACGAGGAGGATCTACTTCTACATCCTTATTGTTATATTCCTTCGCAAACATACCGTAGATCTGGCCGACTGGGAATAATATCTTATTCTTGTGGTGAAAGATGATGGAATTTTTCTGTTGAATCTTTAAGATTTTAATATAGGGGCTTGGTTTGCCTTTGGCAAGTCATGCGTTTCGGTGATGTGGCCTTGACATCGGCGAGGGTGTGATTCGATGCCTTTGGAGTTTTTTTTGCGTTTCAGATAGAATTCAGGAATATGCATGTTGGCACACATTTTTCGCGTGAAATACAGCCCACAGCCATTGAAAATCAACAACCAAATTGAGTTGACAGGATAAAATACGCTTTTGTGTGTCCTACAATTTTATTGGTTGAAGTAGTATGTACCCACTTACTCACTTGGATGGCGATACAATCCGACCATCTGCCGAAATTGGCGTAGATCCTCTTTGTTTTGTGAAGAGGTGGTCCTCTACCACGTCGTACCTGTAGGTTGGAGCTCGATCCAGGGCACAAGTGTCCATGCGTTCAAAGTGCCTTAGCCATCTGAGCCGGTTTATCTGAGCTTTTCTCACGAGGTTGTTATTGCTGTACAGTCCATACAGTACAATATTGAAACGTCTCCTCTAGTCTCCATCGATGCTTACGGGACCGAAAACTAACCGAAGAACTTTCATTTTCATTCGCTTTCATTAGTGTCCAAGCGTCCCCACCGTAAACCAGGACTGGGATGATCAGGTTCCTGTATAATGTCTTTTTGGTTGTTCGAGATAGGGCTACACTACTTAATTTCCTTCTAAGCCCGAACAAGCTGCGTTTAGCAAGAGTGATTCTCGCACTGGTGTCGTTTTCGGAGCCGAAGTAGATAAAGTCTCTTACTGATTCAAAGTTTTAGCCGCATATCCTCACGTTATGCCCTTGGCGTCGATGTTGCGAGCCTCATTTTGTTGACAGCACATACTTTGCTTATCCTTCGTTGACCACAAAACTCTTTTTTCATGACAAGTTATGTCAATATCGTCCGCATATGAGCATAAGTGAAAAGGCTTTTGAAAGATGGTGCCTCTGGAGTTTCAAGAACGATGTTGAAAAATTCAGATGGCAAACCATCGCCTTGTTCGAATCCTCGTCTGAAATTGAACGGCTCGGATTTGTTACTATCGACTTTAACCGTGAAGTGTGTTCCCTCGTCGTCATCCTGCACATTCGAATGAGTTTGACAGGAATGTGAAAACTAGCCATGGCTCTGTGCAGTTCATCTTTATAGATGTTGTAATCGATGACGTGATGGTCTGTATCAATTTGGAACTTCCAAGATCTACCGTAACTTGAAAATTTGATCTATGGTGGACATCTGTTAATAAATTTGCCATCGAAGGTGACATCAGAGGTGGCCTGTCTGACGTTGCCCTTTGATATTGAAGCCACTGTTCATCCGACATCGGACTTTATATTTTATTTTATCCCTTTTACTACCTAATGTGAGGCTGCATTAGGCGACTGAATAAAAAATATAAAAATTCTAAATAGCAGAATTTACATGGTCCTTCGAGCCGGATTAGCCGGAACAGAGAAAAGTGATTTGTTAATATTGGTACTAGACCAATACACAGTAGCCGTTTAAGATCGTGATACAAGCATTGCACTTCATTGCACAGAAAAGTAGAAATGAGTGAAATTGAAGACATTGAAGACGTTGAACCAGACGAGAATCAAGGAAGAAGTGCATCGATTATGGACGAATTTCAAGAAAGATGGAGAATCCCGATACTCGGTGGGGTAGAACAGGTAGAGCAGTTAGAACAGCACTGGACCAACTTCCAAATAAATAACTGGTATTTGGAAGATCTACGAAAGACAAATCCGCAGCATGAGTACTTTGTGAGGAAGTGTTTTAGCCAATTTGAAACGAGGTATCTCGATATTAAGGGTACGTTCATGGCAAAATTTGGACCTAATCAAGAAAAACACGCAACCATCGCCAGTGCCATTACCAAGCGATGCAGGCATACAGACATCAAGAAGTGCCCAGCAAAATTTAAAAAGTTGAATGTGATTAAGACCAACTTTATAAGCATTATTGAGAAGTTGGAGTTAACTCAGAACACAGTTTACCTAGCATTCAAATTGGATCAGATTAGAGAATACTGGACAAAGCTGGTGACAATGAATGACGAGATCATGTCCTCATTTGAAGAAGCCGAGAATTCATTGAGTTGGAGCAGATATATCAAGATGCTTATATCCAAATTAAAGAAACGGAACAACGACAACACCAACCAGAGGCAGTAACTCCATAAGCTGCAACACATCGGGAAATCAAACTTCCACCAATAAGCATACCATCATTCAAAAGAGTAGACATCATTTTGGGAACTGTTTGATCGATTAGTTCACCAGAATGGAACCAGGCAATTTAATAGGAGAAGCAACAAGGATTGTTAATCATTTGGCACCGACATCGAGCAATTATGCAACAGCTATAGTTGGTCAACAACTATCATTTTGACATGTAAATGCGTTCGATTTGATAACGATCATGGATATGTCAAGGGAAATCTTGTACGGAATCAAAAATTTAGAGGTCGACGTAAGCTCCTGTGATCCATTATTGATTCAGTTGTTATGTCCGAAACTTGATTCTGAACTTCAACAGAAATTGCTAAGCTAAGCGAATTGTATGACTTCATCGAAGCTAGATTCAGAGGAGAGTAGAAAGTAGTTGCGAATTCAACACCAGTGAACACCAGTCGCAAGTACAACCATTTGACTACAGTCATAGATTCTCATCAATTGTATAACTGCAAACGATTTTTAAGTATGAAGACGACAAACCGATTGGACGTAGTCCTATTGTCAAAGCTGTGTTTCAACTGTTTGCGAGATGGACATACCGCAAGAGAATGTGCGATGAAGAGGGGTTGCAAAATATGCACACAACAGCATAATTCCTTACTTCATTTCCCTCGAGGTGAGAGTACAGCAGTTTCGGTAATAGTAAGAACATCCAGTGAGGAAGCTTCAACATCAACACTACATCAATCGCTACCGCATGTCGTAGTAATAGGACGGTACTACAAGCCACAGCCATGGGGAACATATGCGTTAAAGGAGAAGTTAGACTCGCATGAGCTCTGATTGATAAAGGGTCTCAATCATGTTTCGTGACAGTGAAATTTGCCCGTCAATTAACAGTTCCATTGGTCAAGGATGAGTCCCAGATCAATGGAATCAACGGTCATGCTACAGAAGGCTATAATGAGTTGGAAATTGTTGCGGTAAAATTTACCACAACAAGCTGGACTCTTTTTCCTTGAAACCTTCGCTCCACTCCTTCGAACCTTTCCCTTTTGACAGTTGTTCGTCCAAGATTCTGAGAGAGTGATGGGCAGCCATGGGTGCATCAGCCATCGGTGCACTTTCTCAGCATCTTGGTAGGACAACATAAATAGGAACGACGGACGGTCCAAACCTCTAGGAAGATCCCCGCAAGGAGTGCAAGGAAAGCGCTTTAGGTTGTGTTGCTGTGCAAGGGTTCAACACGAATAGACGACCCTTGTTCCAAATGTTGTTTTGTCTCCCCTAAAGGGTAGTCTCCAGCCTTAAGTAGAGCTAAGGCATCCGCTCCATCCTTCCAGCTCCTAACCCCTTCACTTTTTGACCCGCCTTTTCTGTTGTGTCCATTGTCGCTTTGGAGGAACGTATTTGTGGAAGGCACCTGTGGATTCTTCCAATCCCGGACTTCTGCCTTTACGCTCCCCGTTATAACGTGACTTTCAACTTTTGTTGTTTTTTTCATCATTTTGAGGTTTCGCAATTCTTTGCCAAAAAGATTGCGTGGCGCCTACGGACACATTGGTGTATTCTTATTTTTTTTTTTGAGTTCTACTACCTCCGTATATTTTTTTCTTTTTTAACCATAAACCCACCCTCAGCTGAGCAGCCGAAAATGGCAGCACTTAACCTGCTGCCTGTTGCAAATTTCCACTTGTGGTCTCAGTTCAGTTCAGTTTTAATGCATTTTATTTTCTTAACACTAACTCTTACATTCTAACAATAAATGCTTAAATGCTAGCTTACAATTACTTACAATCTTATGCTAACTTAATGGCCCCACACAGGCGCTCTAAGCTACTCTAAATTCTTATAACTATGTCTTTCGACTTCATTTACATTTTACTTAGAACTATTTATCTTGAATACTTAAAGCTAAGAAAAAAAAATTTGTTAACAAAACTTAGCATATGGCCTTTTTTTTTAATAAAAACTTAGTATTTAACTTAAAATAAACCTTAGCCTACCTAACCTAAATGTCCAATACACACACATAGACATTATACACAATAATATACATATATCAGTATACACCTTTGTATACACTGATATATGTATATGTTTCTTAAATGCTAACCTAAACCTATGTAAGCTGGCCACCGCTATTTACAGAGCAAATAAATTGGTCAGCTCTGCCTCATTAGTGAGGCTGGTCCGTAATTGGCGGAAACGACGACGAAACATCTTAACCATCATTCAACCACCAGAAATGCTGGTGCTGCCGAACGACATCCCTCGTATCGCGATTCCCCACCGCCCTACTGAACCTGAGGCGATCCACACTGCCGTGTGCAACGTCTCTGTTGTAGTTGAGTCGCCTGTCCCCAGCTGTCTGAGCGACATGGAAGATTAACGGCACCGCTGATCTATCCTGGATCAACCCTATCTGATCTAGGTAGAGGAATGCTTCCGGTGGAATGAAGCTGTCAGAGCGCACACTCTCGTGGTAAAGGTAATTGGGGTAGTAAGCCTCAGATATCAGGTTATTCGTCGAGGTCATTGCTCTTGCAATGTGCCTTCGAGTCAGCTTAATTACGAAGTTATCCATTCGTATTAGGTTCGCCCTGTTGTAAAGGATCTCATTAGGATACAATTTCTTGTACTCCGACTCTGGTGTTCTGTACAAGCGAAGACAAGCCCTCTCAAACACCCGAATCTTTTTCATTAAGCTTGCTTGTACATTGAACCACACGGGACAACCAAATACCAGCATGGGCCTGATAAGGGCCATGTAGCAGATTACGTTTACCCTCGCATCGAGTTGGCTGCAATAAAACAGTCTCTTTGTAAGGACAAAAGCACCTTTAGCTCTGACCAGAGCAGCATCTACATTTTTGCCAAAATACAGAAACTGATCTAGCCAGATGCCAAGGTATCTGACTACATTTCGACAGGCAAGAGGTTGTCCGAGTTGTCCAATGATAGAGAACTTTCGCCAATTTTTTCTGGTATCCCTAGAGGCTCCAGATAACGGCGTCCTAAAGAGAATGGCTTCCGACTTCTGCAAGTTGATTTTCAACTTCCAGTCATCGCAAAATCGTCTTATCTTATCGAAGTCACTCTGCAAGAGAGTATTAATGACCTCGATTTTTGGACCTGTTCTGTACGCTATCAAATCGTCTGCGTACGCAACAGTATGGGGAAGTGAACCTATCAAGTCGCTTGTATAAATGTTGTAGTATGTACCGCCTTGAAACCGAATTGATTATCCGGGACTATATGTTTGTCCTCAACCCATCTAGTCAGAGCTCTATTGATTACTCTTTCAAAAACCTTACTGATATTCGGAAGGAGACTTATCGACCGGAGATTCGCCGGATTGGATATATCCTCTCCCTTTTTGGGGAAACTACCTGTGAACTACCGCCGTTTTCCAATGCGCTGGATAATGTGCATTATTCATTGCATTATTAAACAGGGTGGTGTAAATGTCCACCGCTTCTAGAGGAAGATGTCGAAGCACGATGTTCGGAATACCATCGGTCCCCACTGATTTCTTAGCCCTGATTGTGTCGAAGATCTCATGGAGTTCTTCCTTCGAAATGAACGGGGGTAGGTCACCTTCTCTGGCAATGACATTATTTGCCATATTTCCGTCGCTGAACCGGGTGAAACCAGAGTCCTCGCCAGATCGAATGCAGAAGTCGTGCACCAAGACGCGATTGTCCAGGTCATAATTTACAGCCCGAACCTTGTTGTTCCAATACAAACTTACAGAAATTGTGTAATTCTCTTTTATTAACTTTGTAGATTTTTAATTTACGACTTCAGTGTCCTAATCTCTGGGTTTTGTCTGTCAGTTAACTGCCTGTACAAGTTGTTGAGTCTTGACAGAAGTCTACTTTTCTGTCGGTGTAGTGATCTTCGTACTGCGATACTGTTGTGTCCATAGTTTGTTTAATTGTCTCGTCCATTTGTTTTAGGTAATTGTCGATCTCCTCGTTTGACAAATTCCTATTGGACGGTGGGTGGAGCGTGTTCGAGAAGAGCGCTCTTGTCAAGGTTGCGGAGAAGCGTGTCCATCGAGTCTTACTGTAGTTGTAACTATATCTTTGGACAAACTCCTCCAATTCCGCAATTTCGTTGGGAACCGTAATTTCGGTGCTAAAACCGCAATGGTTGCTGTCATACACGAATGTGCGCAGACTGTTTAGCGTTTGTAAGTTCGTACCTGTCAGTCGTATGCGTTCGTCGTACAGCAATAGATCCAAATAAGACCCACCTCTGGGAAACGACGGGTTATCTGTCGCTTTAAGACCGAGTCTGTACATGACATCGTGCTGACCCCACCAATCGAGTTGTAGGTTCCCTCTAGTATTTGGCAAATTATTTCCCCAATCTCTGTGTCTAGCGTTGAAATCCCCGCCGATTATAAAATAATTCTGCCCCGATTCCAGCCTGAGAAGTCGAAAAAGCGTGTCGAGCTCTGAATAGGGTGGATTTTGAAGCCTCCGGTGCATAAACAGAAGCCAAGTACAGCCACTTTCCACTGCGGAGCGGGATGTAAACGACGGCTGCCTCCAACACTCGGAACCTGCGCAACACGCCCTTGTACACTCTGTGAAATTTTATACCTTCTTTAATGAAGATCGCGACACCGCCTCCACGTTTGGATCTTGTCCGGTTTCTTCTTCTAACAATATAATTATTGTACTCCAGTTTGTGCTTATCGGTTAGTTTGGTTTCGCTAGCGAAAAGCACATCAGGAGTTTGGTCTTGTAGCAATTTAAACATCGCGGCTCTTCGTTCGATCCTAATCAGTGAATTCACATTCACCGCAAGGACCTTCAAAGTTTGCTCGACCATGTGCGTACCCATTACGAGATGTGTTGCGTTAGGCCCGCCAGCAGCGCATTGAATTGATCCACCTGCTTGGCCTGTTCTTGTACTTGTTGCAGCTGAGCCATCTGCCCTTGGATTGCGAGCAAGATGGCTAGCATGTTGGGTGCAGCTTCCGTTGTTCTCGGCATCGGCGCCGGAGAAGCAACAGTCGCTTGCTGTACCGTAGCCCCCCTACCTGACGCCATTTGGGCGTAGAAATTTGGGGCGTGACGGCTGGTGTTTGAAACCTCACAGATGAACGTTTGACCTCCACCTTCTGCTGCTGACCCAGTTTTGCTTTTTTTATGTCGGCGAACTTAGGACAACCCGATCGTTTGCGGTGTGTCCCACGTTCCCACATAACACGCACGAGAGCTGCGTCCTATCGGATGCTCCGTCCCTACCCAGAGCACACTCCTCGGAACTGTGGTTCTTTGCGCACTTCATGCATCGAGGCTGCATTTGGTAGTTCGACGCGGCGAGCCCGAACCTCTGGCAGCGAACGCATTGTATAACGCCTTCGCTCCTTTTTAATTTTTCCCAGTGAATCACCTGGTAGTCTAGGACATTGATTCTCCTTAGACTATCCAGACGACTTTCGGGACTGAGCTGCACCAGGAAGAACGGCAGACTCCGTTTCTCCCGCCTGGCTCTAGCTGTTGTAAATGGCTTTACCCCCACAAACTTGAGTCCTTCGCACTCATTCTCTTTGAGCAGTGCAAGGATCTCCTCAGGATCAGAAGACGGTTCCAATCCCTTCAGCAGCATCGATTGCCGCTTTTCACACTTCGGTGTAAATGAGTAGTGCTCCGTCGTCGTTTCCTTTAGGAGCTCTTTCACTTTCACGTAGCCCTCCAGTGTATTACAGTGGATGACATGGCGATCGTTCCCCAATCTCTTGATATTAAAATTATTACCAATGACCAACTTACACAGGTCCTTGGTTTCATTTACCTCTAGTTTATAGGTGTTGATAGGAGGCACCTTCTTCTTCTTCTTCTCCTGCTGCTGTTGTTGTTGTTGTTGCTGCTGCTGCTGTTGTTTCTGCGGCTGCTGTTGTTTCTGCTGCTGCTGTTTTGTCTGCTGCAGTGGTTGTTTCGGCTGCTGCTGGTTTTGTTGTTGCTGCAGTTGTTGTTCCTGCTCGTGTTGCTTTTTTGTTGGGCGCTTTCTGCCTCTAATTTCTCCCCCCTTGTGGTCTTTTTCGTTTTTGGAGTTGCGGTCCGCCATTACCGAAATAACCACCACCTGTGTGGTTCGCGATCGCTGGGTTGATATTTTCTTATTGTTGAAGTTTGATATCTGCCGGCAGCCCGGCTACCGAATTGTAAAAATTAATAGAAATTAAAATAAATCGGGAAAAATTGCAGCAAAATAAGAAGATCAGCAGGACATTCAATAAGCGAATTTTACGGCTTAGAGTGTTTACATTTCGATTTAACTTCTACAGCCGATTAACCGTTCTACAGCCGAAGAACAGGGACATGAATCCGGGGAGATAAAGAGCATGTTGGATTCGAAGTAGTAGACGAGAGATCATTGATGAAAATTAAAAAGTGTGGGGGAGACAGAATGGAGCCTTATGGCACACCAGCATTTATTTTATGGATATCAGACTTGATACCTAGGACAACTTCAATTAAACGATCCGAAAGGTAATTTCTAATACATTGAAGAAGACAAAAGAGTCTTCTGTCAAATGTCATAGAAATATCAAATGCCACTACCTTGGTTTCACTTTTTTGGGCCCACTTTTCTGGGAGACTTGACATTAAATCACCAGTGGACCTGTTGCTTCGAAAACCGTACTGCCGATCAGTGAGAAGTTTCCGTGTTTCAAGATATTTCATAAGCTAAAGATTTATTAGCGTAATCAAGACATTGGAAAGAAGTGCAATATTTCTATAGGAACGGATCGGACAAATGTTGTTTACTATTTGTTATTTGTTGGGAAAGAGCCTTTAAAGGTGGATTTGATGATTTGACAGCGAAGAAGGATACCTCTACAGAAGAAGCGGAGATATGCCATCTGGACCAATTAATTTGTGTATATTGCTTTGTTATTGTTGTTAACAATCGATGATTTTTAAACAGGCAAAAATTGCAAAAGTGTATAATTTGAGTTGCCATTTACTTTTTAAAGATTATATCATGTAAATGTAGACCACGACTACATTTTAAGTGGTCAGAGAGTCCAATTCTGGATCACTTTTTCGAGCATACTGCCTGCATCTCACTAATATCACGTGTAATGTTGCCTTCAAAGGCTGCAATTGACGCTAGTTTATCAGCATAGACGAGTGATTTGACGTATCTCCTGTCAAAAGGAGTCAAATAGCACGATCTAGCCAAAAAGGTCCAAAACGAAAATTGCTCACCGAACTCATTTCTCAATTGGTCCATCGATTCGTGTGCATGTAGCGCCGTCTGGCCGGAACTACATGTCGACCAGGTTCATCTCGTGCATTTTGGGCAAAAACAAGTTCGAAATCATTGAACGACCAATGATTCCACCGGACCATAAACCGCATCAAACAGTGCATTTTTCCGGTTGCATTGGTAGCTCTTGTATTGTCTAATGTTGCTCTTCGGATCAAATAGCAGTTTTGTGTATGTGGCAGGGACCAGCGACTACATTAACTTTTTTCCAAGACAATGGAATGATCACAATTTCTACGCTGCCCCTCATGATATTCTCTAGCATAGACAGGATAATATATAAGGACTTTGGAGCTCGGCAGCTATTATACCGTCCGAACCCTCAGACTTGTAGGAAGCTAAGCAGCACCGAAAGCTGCTTGTCTCTTATAATCAGACCGTGAATTTTAGTCACGGTTGCAGTAGTCCTGTTTTGGTTGCTACTGGTCGCGAATAGAGAGCTACCTGGAATGTGGGTGTCCAGCAGCAAGTTGATTGATTCATCACTTGATCATACGATTTGTAGAGAGAATCTTTCTTAGCGGCTTGCCTCAGAGGTTTCTGTTATTTTGCCATAGAATGACCTCGAGGATTGTCGCTTTGCCTTCCTCAGTTCTTTTTTGTATATTTCGAGAGATTCCGGCTTTTTCTTGCTTCTAGGTTGAATAAGAGGGCAGTTGAATAAGAGAGCCAGGGTGAAATTCTTGACTTTCATGTCATGCTCGTTGGTATTACGCGGGGGACTTAAGAGTTGGGATAGTGTTTTGAGCAGTATTCCTCTGTATTTTGGCCAATCAGCTTCCTGATATTCAGGCTAAATTGGATGTATCTGTGGTTTGAAAATGAGTGTTCAGACGATACCATCCAGTTCGTTAGCATTTGAGTTATGTCGGAGACATCGTTCCTTTGTCGATTTCTTGTTATGGAAGTGTCAATGCCTCAAACAATGAGGTTAGTACTTACAATGTAATCAAAAATTGACTCACCATTCTGGCTATGTAAGAATACACTCACACTAAGGCTACGTTTCACTAATATATAATCTTCGTATACAGGTGTCCACGAACTACGCCTTCTACGATCCATGGTGCCTGGATGGAGTATGATGTCTTCTACGTTTTTGGAAAGACGCAGAATTAGTGCACCCGAAGCCTTTTTGGAGTGATGGAGATTAATCTGGACAAACCTTTTCATTACTATAATCTACCGGAGTAACCTCCACCACGCTGCTGTTCGAGCCCTCCAATTCTGAACATGTGCCCAAGAGCTCATCGTCATCTTCTGATCATAAAGGATCTCCTTTTAATTCGCCGTCTGTTTCCATGTGCGACAGAGTGTCAGAGGAGAAGACCAACGGTTTAGTTGTCGCCTCGAATAAATTTGAGTCGTCGCTATCCATTTTAGGAGAGGATAAGGGCCCCTTAGTTCTTTCAGTTTCGCGACTTCCCAGTCATGAGTTGGGTTGCTGAGCCTCATGACCTTCAGAATGCTTTCTGGAGAGGAGAGTTTGGCTGGGATCCAGGTGCGAGTTGTAGGTCTGCTAGGGATATCCTCCTTAGGCACGACTTTGAGTTTTGCCCCTGTTCAAATTTCTCCTAATCCACCGACCGAGAGATCTTTGATCGGCACAAACGATAAGCTTAATGTGGTCTTGGTGCCAACCAGCGTGATGGGAGGTGGTCCGGGGTTTTCCCTCATGATGGCCAAGAAGTTGTCCGAAAGAATACCGGGATTGTTATTGCATCTTTTAAGACTTCGCTAAAATACCTCTAGATGTGGTGTTGGAAGAGGGATTTGGTGTTGTTGGATTGGATCCTCTTGGGAGCCATGGGTAATCCATCTATAAGGAAGTTATTAGCCCACTTAATTTTGCTCTTTATGTCCGCACTTCTCTCAACCTCCGGAATGGATCCAAAAGTTTTGATAATGCGTAAAGCAATTCTATATCTGATATAGAGTGTCCGATTCCTCCTTTGAGAGAGAAATTTTAGTAGCAGCAAAAAGACCGTGGGCTGCCACAAACTTCCTGCTAGGGGTCGAGGAAGTTGTAGGACCATGGCTTGCCACAGTCTACCACTCCTTGAAAGTTTAGTTTCATTTGCCTTTAGAGGATGGTGCACCATGGCATGCCACAATTTTACATCCGCTTAACAATGCAAGTGCCCTGCCGATAGTCGATGCAGTCACGATATTAAAAGAGAAGCGCTCTCGGGTTGTTTTTTTTTTTTTGAGTAAGTATCTACTAATATCCCACTAGTAGCGGAGAAAGGATGGTCCATCTGTACAGAGATCCGCCGTATACAGATAAGGCTAATCAATCCAGAGGTTGTCGGGAATCCGGATACTCCCTTCACGAATGAGCTATATTTGGAGATGCTGGGTCCACAGGTTGTATGACATCTTGATCCAGCCCAGGAGAAAAATAGGGGAGTGGATGATTGAAAATGGGACGTTTAGTTTCGGGACTTATCTGGATATGAGATTCATTGACTTCAATCAGCCTTTACAACTCGACAAGTTCGATGCTCAGGAAGAGGATCGTTAGCCAGATACTCCTCTAGCAGTCAACATATCCGAACTTTTGGTGAAGCCAACATCGGCTGGGATTATTATCCTGGCTTAACAAGAGTACAAATACGAATATCACAGGCACAATGGCATCAAATAAGACCACCATAGGGCGACGTTAAAAAATTTAAATCGCAATTGACCATCAAAGAAGATGCTTCTTATATGATTGGTTTCATAGTGCCGCGACAAAGCAATTTGCGGATCAATGCAGCAAAACAAGAAACATATTACATAGAGTTGCGCTGCGCGTTAGCTCTACGAGCAGAAAACTAGTGAAGAGCACAGGTCTTTCAGAAAATATGAAGTTTTATCAGAGAATAATACGAACTGACAGGGCTACAAAACCAACTAATAATAGAGTAACAGTCGGTGCTGAGAATACGGGAAGACTATCTCTGTAGATCCTGAGATAATGAAAGAAAATAACAGAGCACTCCGCCCTCCGATCTAGGCAAAGTTGAGGCAGCAAGCAATTATCGAAGTTTAATTCTAAAAAAACTGCTGCTACAGATGGACTGTCTGCTCTTCAAACATGCCCAGCATCGTTTGTCCGGTCCACAAGAATGAAGACTCTTTTCACCACGATAACTATAGATAAATAAGTCATCTACAGATCGCCTATAAGATTTTTCCTGCCGTATTATGTGAGCGCCTGACACATTTCATGAACAACTGGTTGGTCCGTATTTCAGATCGACAGTCTCCACCTTATTGCCGATTTGAAAGCCGCATTAGACAGCGTACGAGTACATAGTGACGAGCTACATAACGCCATGTCTAGTTTTGACATTTTACCAAATTCGTCAGGTTTTGCAGGAAGAATTCTTGCTGTTCGATCAAGGTCAGTATTGAATTAGCTGAGACCTTCAATATCCAGAAAAACTTGAGAGAATTTTTTAAGGAAGTCCAACAAATGAGGTACGCTGATGACATTGGTGCTAATTAAGCTTGTTGCGCGTTGTCCAACACCTAGGACACTTATCACTCCTGATCCTTTCCTTTGTCCAGCAACTAGGACGAGTAAAAAAAATGGTTGAGGCTAACTTCCAGAGAGTATGACAAAAAACACGTGCGTTTAGCTCTAATTGTTTCTTTATTATGATCAATTGGCAATTATCAAAATCATATTTCATATTTACATGAGTGCAGAAAAGGGTTCTACTTTTGCACATTTTAGGAGCGAACATACCACCCACCTTGAAATACTTTAATTAATTTCAATACAAAACAAGTTATTTTCAAAATTCAAAACAAAGTTAATTCATAGATGCAATTAAACGAAAATTATTCAAAGCAATTAAAGTAAATGAATGCTATTTTTAAGTTAAATAATCAAATTCAAAATGAAAAAGCTTTGCAAAAATAATTAATTTAGGTTGAGAGGGCACAGCTTCGAAATAGCCCTTTTAACATATCCATTTTTTGTTGAAAGTGTGACAACTCTGACTAAACCATCTGGACCACGATGCAACTACTCGACGCGGCCATTCATCCATCTTGCTGGCGGTTGGTTCTCGTCACGTATTAAGACCAAATCATCCCTTTTCAGATTTTCTCGCTTTGTCTTCCACTTTCCCCGCTCCTGCAGAGTAGTGACATACTCAATCTGCCACCGTTTCCAAAATGACCGTTTCCAAATGACCGACTGTAGTCGGCTGATGAATTGAAACCGCGACAACCGACTTATGTTTTCATCCATGTAATTTGGCTCCGGGATAGTGTGCAATGGACCCCCAATCAGAAAATGAGCTGGGGTCAGAACCTCGTAGTCATCTGCGGAACCTGACAGTGCAACCAAAGGCCTTGAGTTCAAGCATGCCTCAATCTTACATAATAACGTATTGAACTCCTCAAAGGAAAGAAGAGCGTTTCCAATAGCCCTACGCATGTGAAACTTGGCAGCCTTTACCCCAGCCTCCCAAAGATCTCCAAAATTATAAGGAAATAAGGTGGTATAAAAGTCCAGTTGATTCCTTCATCGCTTGCTGCTCTATTCAGTTTTTGCTGCACATTTTTATTTTTAATAAATCGGATCAGCTCACCCAAAACGTTCTTGGCCCCAACAAAATTCGTGCCGTTGTCGCTAAATAGATTCACGCATTTGCCCCTTCTAGCTATGAATCTTTGCAGAGTGGCTAGGAACGCATCGGTGGATAGATCTGACACCATCTCAAGATGTACAGCCTTCGTACTCATACATATAAATAGGGCCATGTATACCTTTTGCCCCTTGCATCCTGTTGTTCTCCTTGGTGTCGCAATGAATGGCCCCGCGTAGTCAACACCCACGTTTAAAAATGCTCTGCCCACTTGAAGTCTCTCATGAGGTAAATTTCCCATCAGCTGCTGTACCGGTCTTGCCTTATGACGCTGACAAGTAGTACACCTAAGAACGTATTTTCGCACAGCGTTCCGTGCTCCCACAACCCAAAAATGCTGACGAATCAAACCCAATAGCAATTGAGAACCCGCATGCAAATATCTTTGATGTATGTCTTGAATAATCAGCTCTGTCAAGGGTCCCTTATTTGGCAAAATAGCTGGATGCCTAGGCTCATATCCGATTTTCGCTGCTTGCAACCGCCCACCAACCCGTAAGATTTTATCTTGACCCAGAAAAGGATTGAGCCGTGCTAGCTGATTTGATGTAGATAAATGCCCTCCGGCTTCCAACATATCTATGTCTTCCTTAAAGTGAAATTTCTGTACAGCGCCTACCAAGGTCATCAGAGCGTCCCTTAATTCCGTTGTTGTAATCCACCCGCATATCTTAGTAAGGCCCAATCCCCGTTTGGCTTCTGAAATACAATTCCTCTTAAATCGCAGAATTAGTGCAGCGATCCTTTTCAATTTTGTAAGGGATGAAAATCGATACAAAATATCCAATGAGTCAGGCAGTTCTTCAATGCACGATACACTGACAGCTGTCACACCTACGACCTTTCTCTTCTCCAGGTCCTTTTCGTCACCATCGACAGAAGGTAATGAACTAAACCTTACAGGTTCCTTTTGTATAAATGTCGGGCCTTGCCACCAAAGCTGATGAATTAGGAGCTGACTTACACTTATCCCTCTGGACGCACTGTCCGCTGGATTCATCTCCCCTCTTAAATGATGCCAATTCTTTGCTGATATAACTGCTGTAATGGCTGATACGCGGTTGCCAACAAAGGGAGCGAATTTTTTAGGATGACCATTGATCCAGTGGAGAACAATGTTAGAGTCCGTCCATCCAAAGAAAGGTATGTTCCTATACTCCGAAAACTCTCTTAAGCTAGCAACTAATTTGGAGAGCAGATGCGCAGAACACAACTCGAGTCTGGGTATAACCATTAAGGGATTGAGAGGCGTGACCTTAGCCTTTGCTGTGACGAAACTTACAAGAACCTTCCCTGCTTCAGTAACGCTTCGCAAATACACGACGGCGGCGTAGGCTTCCTCAGATGCATCTGCAAACCCATGCATCTCCAAAGTGGATTTGTTATGAGGTTGGTACCTTGGAATTTCCAGTTTTCCAATTTCCCGTAGTCCGCTTCGAATGCCATCCCACCTTTTAATAAACCTGATTGGAATCTGCTCATCCCAATCGAGGCTTTCCTGCCACAGCTGTTGAAATAGTATTCGAAAATTTATCAAATAAGGGCAGAGAAACCCTAAGCGATCAAATATTCTTGCAGCTTCAGAGAGTAGATTACGTTTTGTGTAGCAAGGTATATCTCTTATTTCAACCTGGAAACTAAAAACATCCGTTATGGGGTGCCATCGCAGTCCCAGCGTCCTCTGGTTTGCTTCTACTGACCATGTCCAAGAAGGTTCTCTCCGCTCCGCAGGTATTGCTTCTAACAGATTTTTGGAGTTAGAAGCCCACTTTCTCATATAAAAACCCCCCTTTTGCAGCAATGCGCATAAGTCACTAACAATCCTTTTCGCAGAATCCTCGTTGCTACAGCTCGTTATGAAGTCATCGATATAAAAATGATCTTCTATTAAATTGGCTGCCTCCGGATACTCCCCACCATCCTCTTCCGCTAGTTGCAATAAAGCTCTTGTTGCTAAGAATGACGCCGGTGTCGTACCATACGTCACTGTATTTAACTGGTATACCTCAATGTTCTGCGAAGACGCCGCCCTCCATAATATGCACTGGAAACATCTATCCCTTTTGTCAATCATCACCTGCCTGTACATTTTAGCTATGTCGCCGCTGAGTGCAATAGGATTCATTGCAAACTGAAGCAAAATGTGCCTCAAGTCCTTCTGAAGCACTGGTCCCTTCATTAATTGGGAGTTTAACGATTGGCCCCCTGGTGTCTCACAAGACGCGTCAAACACAACTCTCAGCCTTGTTGTACTCGTACTACTCTCCGGCTTCATAACCGCATGATGCGGTAAGAAGTAAAGGGATTGCGCATACTGCATACTGTGTCCACAAATCCTTGTCCCTTGAAAATCTTCTCTCCATTGCAAGAAGGCGCCGTTCCGCCATTCGCCAAGAGTCCCCCTTTACTTCCGCGTGTTCCTTAAACGAAAGCCTAACTATGAAGCGACCATCTTCATTCCTTCTGAAAGTTTGCCTGAAGTGTAGCTCACACGGATGATCATCGTGAAGTCGACGGTTAGTAGGAAATGGTTCCTCGACTGCCCAGAAACGTTCTACCATATGCTCCAGCCCATCTAAAGCATGAAATGTGCTTCCGCGATCCTTATCCTCTTCGTCATCACTTGCGAAGACCCAACCAAATTCGGTGCTTTGGGCGACTATTTTGTTTGTGCTATCATAGATCTTTTTTCCTGTTAATGATCTAAAGAATACACTCGCCTTCAACAAGATGTCTATGAACTTAGGCTTGAAGAAAAAGGGATCCGCTAGCTCGATCGCACCCAAATGCGAGTGCGCATTATAAAACACATGATGCTGGGGTAGTGTTGAAATAATATTTCTCAAAATTGCGGCTTCTGTAGAAATGCTAAAGTTTGTTATTCTAGATCTTATATTTAAAGAAACCGAACCTCTAGCCTTAGTTTCTACATTCCCTACTGCGTCGATGGACATATTATATTTTCTTCTGGGTAGCCCCAAGCTCTGAGCACACGATTCTGTGATTAGGCCTGAACATGGCCTGAACTCACCCCATCTGTTCTTGACCATCACTACTGCAGTGGGGAGCAAGTAGTACCTTTTGTGAGGAATGTCTGTTCTAGTCGCTAAAACTGTAGCACTTGATTCCTGACTTGTCGCAGACGATTGGGGTGCAGAAAACTCTCCCTGGTTCCCATCTCTCCTATACGACTGTTGCCTTTGACCTGCGGCTTCCTTACATGCCTCGTGCCTTTTAGATGTTGAATCCCTGGCTTCCTGTTTCATTTCAGTGTGAATGAGGGTGTGATGCTTGGCTTTGCATTTCCTACAAGTCGACGATTTACAGAACTTAACAGAATGCCCGGCGTTTAAGCAATTATAGCAAAGCCCAGCCTGGGATATAAACTGTCTCCTTCCGCCAACATCTAATTTATTGAACTGAGGCCACGCGCTTACAAAATGATCATCCTTGCACATGGAGCATCCCAGCGATGCAACAGAGCAAAACGAGCCACGACCTGCTTTATGACTTAGGTTCTGAACCCTTTTACCCGGCACCACTGCTTCCAATTCAAATTGTCTAATGCTAAGAAAATCCAAAATATCTTTAAATGTTGGTTTGTCGTTCGTTGCAGAGCTCCGCGCCCGCAGCTGCTTGGATTCTGAGTGAAGTTTCTGAGCTCCAGAAAGCCTGCTGGACTGATGAACAAGCGTAGTGTACATGTCCTTAAATGTCGGCCATTCCTTGAAGTCCCCTGTGAAAATTGGTACGGTGCATGGCGATAGTGGCGTTTCTGTTGGTTCGCGTGGACTCCTTAACACCCTACTGGTTTCAGACAAACTTGTTAAAGCTACAGCAATACTTGCTTGATTTCCTGCCAACTGCTTAATAGTTTCGTCTAACTCGCCTGACCCTGAAGAATGACATGCTCCTGGGAAAGTTGTTGATTCGCACTGCTGCTCGTTATTCTATCCAGACACCAACTTTTCATCGCGTAATATTTGTTCTCGATCTCTTCGCGCAACGCTGTTTCCCCAGCGATTTCTTCTTCAGTCAATTGCAGCTCTATTTCTAGTTGAACCTGTTCAAAATGTCGCATAGCATCTTCCAGCTTCTCCAACCTAGCCTGAGCATCCGTTGATGACAACCTTTCTGTTTCATTTTCCCTGACATATTTTTCTACACATGTTATAATCCCTTTAATAACTCCCCTTTTTTTTCTTAGAGCCTCCATGTGTTATGTGTAATGTATGTATGTATATAAATTTCCCTAAATCGTATGATGCGTATATATTCGCAAATCGTATGATGTGTATATAATTATTATTTAAAATTAAAAAAAATATATATTTACTTATGTAACTATGTATATTTGTATATGTAGAGTTTACATGCGGTATGTTGGACATGCAAAAATGTTAGAATAAGGTTAAATTCTTACTCTTTGTGTTTTATGGAATGTAGATGTACGTATGTATGTATTTAAATGGCGTGTTCTCGTTCCTTTTACACTGGTTTCGGACCTATTTGCTAGCGCATGTACATACACACTTCACCACCTTATGTTCATATATATTTATTGTGCCTTTGTAAAACAACTTTTTTTTTTCACTGATCTTGTTAATTAATCCGGCTCGAAGGACCACTATGTTGCGCGTTGTCCAACACCTAGGACACTTATCACTCCTGCTCCTTTCCTTTGTCCAGCACCTAGGACGAGTAAAAAAAATGGTTGAGACTAACTTCCAGAGAGCATGACAAAAAACACGTCCGTTTAGCTCTAATTGTTTCTTTATTATGATCAATTGGCAATTATCAAAATCATATTTCATATTTACATGAGTGCGGAAAAGGGTTCTACTTTTGCACATTTTAGAAGCGAACAAAGCTTTTGAGAGTATTAAAAGGAAAACAAAGTACAGGCTGTCATCAGAAAGATTAAGGACTTCGTCTACCTTAGCTTCGCAGTTACAAAGAGCTACGACATTGGCGCAGAAATCAGACGCCAAATTACACTTGCCAATCGCTGTTTCTTTGGGCTCAGGAGACAGATGACTAACAGATCCTTCTCTCGTAGGACCAAATTGGCTTTACACAAGACACTTATCATTCCGCTCCAGAGACCACATTGTTGTGGAGTATGGTAATCCATTTAATTACGCGCGTAAATAGCGAGATCCCGGTGAGAAAAGATAATGGCACTACTTTGTATCCAAGCAGTTTTAGATCTGAGTGACCCTAGAGGTATGGACGGGAATGTATCTATGTATGCAGAGAAGTGATTGACTGAATATGACGGGAATCTAGCCACCCACCTTAGATTTGCAGATTCATTTACATTTACAATAGTTGGTTGCTTCACATCCGCTAAGAGATTGTCAATTCCACTAAGAGGAAATCAAGCTGCCGAAATTCCATGTCGAGGTTAAGTTAATTAGTCAGCATCGTAAAGTTGGTGATATCCCCAATAAAAATACTTTCCTCATCCAACGAGTTTCTTTAAAACTTTCATCCATTTCTATTATTTCAGTCTTCGCCCTGAGATTGAGATACAAACAAATAGACGTACGAGTACGTCCACTTCTATACACTTTCACCCAAACCAAGACGACTTTAATTATCCCTTGCCGTTGTGCTCTACTCATAATGAATCAATTTTCGGACTTAACTTCACTGCCTGGGGCATTACTCATAGACATCAGAGACATTAGGGTTAAGTGTTCTCTGAAGAAGTTCAAGCAGTGTCCTTACGTAACATATTTGCGGCTAATTAATATGTCTCTTACGTCAACATAACGTCGAAGACAACATTTTTATGTTAAACAGGATATTAAAGGAAACCAGAGTCTACCACCCACTGGGCTCTCCCTAAGAGGAACTACCAGTACAAATACGGATAACTCAGTTCCTTTCATTTGATTCAATGTGTCATTCACATTTGTTTTTGAGAACTTTTCAACAAATTCTATTGTTCATCTCCTCTTGAAGTGGAAACTAATTCGGCTCTGGCATTATGTCCAAAGTTGCCATCGCGCCAACCAAATGATTTCACTTTGACGTGGAGGCAGAGGTGGAAAGTAACTAAACTTGAAAAATCAATTTCAAAATCCTTCAAGTCGAAATTCCAAATGAACTGTAATCGCAACATGGTTAAATGGCTTTGGAGCTCTTTAAATTTGCAAATAGCTCTTTAAGTTTTATTTTACTGCTGTTTTATGTTGTTCAAGTGGTTCTTACACAGACTGGAAATGTTTACGATAGGAGTACGAGTGTTCGCTGCTTTTGTTTTGTTTTCTCTAAAAATATCTTTAACTAGAAATTAAAAGCCAAATCCGCCAAACTGCGGATGAAACATCAAAACATCAATAAAGACTGGCTGGAGGAATGAACTTTTTTTTTTGTGGCTTTCTCTCCTTTCTTTAAGCAATGTCCTGTCGAAAATGGGAAGCTTTAAGGTAGTTAATAGTTACGACATTGATTTTCCCGTTTAAGTATCATGTGGGCAGTGAATTCGGGTATTTGTTTAAATTTAACGACGGCACTGAGGTGTGTTTGTGATTTGAATTTGCATTAACGGTAACCCAATTAGTTTTTAATTTATGTTGTCGGCTTAAATTGGATTTTCGTTGATAGTCTATTTGCAGATACTTATTGCCCCTGTTTAGATAAAATCGTAGAAATATTCCCTTGGATCGGATTCGAGAATTGAACGGAGGAGGTGATAATTAGAGGTGGTCGTTTTGTAATGAGTCTCTATTTTCGATCCATGATACCCCATCGCATTGATTAAAACCTAATTGGTCTAATTTGGCTATTACCTTCGGCCTCAACTTATTAGGTGCGTAACTAAGTTCTCAAGTCAATAGATGGCTCCAGCCCGGTCATGCTTCTACGTCGTCGGCTCGGCCGAATATTCATGCTGCGAAGGTTACGCTGCGTATGGTGGGACCAGGTCGGTGTTATACTGTTGAAACTAAACGAAACCATCAGTAGGGAACGGTATCGACTTCAATTGATGCGTTTGACAGGCACGAAAAAGTGATTCTACAACACTCGGCTTCACGTTACCAAACCCGTTAAAACCTACCTAGAAGTGTTCAAATGGGAAGCGGTATCCAACCCGCCATATTCCCCAGATGTTGCGTCGTCCGATTATTTACTGTTCGATGACACATGGTCTGGCTGATCAGCAGTTCCGCTCATATGAAGACATCAGAAAATGGCTTAATTCGTGGATAGCCTCAAAAGATGAATACTTTTACCGTAACGGTATTCGAACCCTGCCAGAAAGATGGGTACACGTTGTAGCTAGCGATGGGCAATACTCTGAATGATTCGTTTGTAATCATTTTTTCACAATAAAGTTGCATTTTCATCAAAAGCTTAGTGGCGCACCTAATATAAACCTCTCCAGTTAGTTCGGTCTTCAGCTAACTCAGTCAGTCGATGTCCCTTTCTGCTTATGCAAGCCACTTAATGTGACGTCTACCCCTAAAGCGTCATCCCACCGGGTTAGATCTGAAGACTCTGCGAGCCGGAGACTTTTTTTATTTTTATTTATTTTATTTATTTATTTATTTATTAAACATAACTTACACAAAAAGAATGATTCCTTGTAAGCAGCGTAAGGCTTAAGAAAAATTCGAGAGAGTATTTTAAGTTAAAGTATACATTATTATAAATCTAAGATAGAAGGACTGGTGCAGCTAAGTCCCGAAATTCGTCTGGATAGTCTATGGAGTATCAATGTCCCAGACTACCAGGTGGTTCACTGGGAAAAACTAAAAAGGAGCGAAGGCGTTATACAATGCGTTCGCTGCCAGAGGTTCTGGCACGCCGCGTCGAACTGCAAAATGTAACCTCGATGCGTGAAGTGCGCTAAGAACCACAGCTCCGAGGAGTGTGCTCTGGGTGTTGACGGAGCATCCGATAGGTCACAGCTCTCGTGCGTGTTAAGTGGGAACGTGGGACACACCGCAAACTATCGGGGTTGTCCTAAGTTCGCTGACATTAGGAAAGCAAAACTGGCTCGGCAGCAGAAGGTGGAGGTCAAATGTTCACCTGTTAGGTTTCAAACACCAGCCGTCACGTCCCAAATTTCCTACGCCCAAATGGCATCAGGTAGGGGGATACGGTACAGAAAGCGACTGTTGCTTCTCCGGCGCCAATACCGAGAACAACGGAAGCTGAACCTAACATGCTGGCTATCTTGCTCGCAATCCAGGGGTAGATGGCTCATCTGCAACAAGTACAAGAACAGGCCAAGCAGGTGGATCAATTCAATGCGCTGCTGGCGGGCCTAACGCAACACATCTCGTAATGGGTACGCACATGGTGGAGCAAACTTTGAAGGTCCTTGAGGTGAATGTCAATTCACTAATTAGGATCGAGCGAAGAGCAGCGATGTTTCAATTGCTACAAGACCAAAGCCCTGATGTGTTTTTCGCTAGCGAAACCAAGCTAACCGATAAGCACAAACTGGAGTACAATAATTATATTGTTAGAAGAAGAAACCGGACAAGATCCAAACGTGGAGGCGGTGTCGCGATCTTCATTAAGGAAGGTATAAAATTTCATAGTCGTCATTTACATCCCGCTCCGCAGTGGAAAGCGGCTGTACTTGGCCTTTGTTTATGCACCTGAGGCTTCACAATCCACCCTATTCATTACAGGGCTCGACACGCTTCTTAGACTTCTGAGGCTGGAATCGGGGGAGAATTATTTTATAATCGGCGGTGATTTCAACGCTAAACACAGAGATTTGGGGAAATAATTTGCCAAATACTAGAGGGAACCTACAACTCGATTGGTGGGGTCAGCACGATGTCATGTACAGACTCGGTCTTAAAGCGACGGATAACCCGTCGTTTCCCATAGGCGGGTCTTATTTGGATCTACTGCTGTACGACGAACGTATACGACTGACAGGTACGAATTTACAAACATTAAACTGTCTGCACACATTCGTGTATGACAGCGACCATTGCGGTTTTAGCACCGAAATTACAGTTCCCAACGAAATTACGGAATTGGAGGAGTTTGTCCAAAGATATTCTTACAACTACAGTAAGACTCGATGGGCACGCTTCTCCGCAACCTTGATAAGAGCACTCTCCTCGAACACGCTCCACCCACCGTCCAATAGGAATTTGTCAAACGAGGAGATCGGCAAGTACCTAAAACAAATGGACGAGACAATTAAACAAACTATGGACACAACAGTATCGCAGTACGAAGATCTGTTCTGCAATCCTACTATAGACGCACTACACCGACAGAAAAGTAGACTTCTGTCAAGACTCAACAACTTGTACAGACAGTTAACTGACCGACAAGACCCAGAGATTAGGACACTGAAGTCGTCAATTAAAAATCTACAAAGTTAATAAAAGAGAATTACACAATTTCTGTAAGTTGTATTGGAACAACAAGGTTCGGGCTGTAAATTATGACCTGGACAATCGCGTCTTAGTGCACGACTTCTGCATTCGAAATCAGATAGGGAACTGGCGAGGACTCTGGTTTCACCCGGTTCAGCGACGGAAATATGGCAAATAACGTCATTGCCAGAGAGGGTGGCCTACCCCCGTTCATTTTGAAGGAATGACTCCATGAGATCTTCGAAACAAACAGAGTTAAGAAATCAATGGGGACCGATTGTATTCCGAACATCGTGCTTCGACGTCTTCCTCTAGAAGCGGTGGACATTTACACCACCCTGTTTAATAATGCAATGAATAATGCACATTATCCAGCGCATTGGAAAACGGCGGTGGATCAACCTATCCCCAAAAAGGGAAAGGATATATCCAATACAGCGAATCTCCGGTCGATAAGTCTCCTTCCGAATATCAGTAAGGTTTTTGAAAAAGTAATCAATAGAGCTCTGTCTAGGTGGGTTGAAGACAAACATATAGCTCCGGATAATCAATTCGGTTTTAAGGCGGGACATTATATCTCACATGCCGCGTCTAAACTGGTGTCCGATATACAATGGAATAAAAAACAATGCACTGGTGCCTGCCTTGTTGACTTGGAGGAGGCCTTCGACACCGTATGGTTAGACGGTCTTTTCTATGAGCTGACTAGGCTGGGGATCAGTAAACCACTCTTGTACATTCTTTATAATATGACAGACAATATGACAACAGACAGTTCATCGTGAAGAATGGTGATGTGACTTCTGTTGGAATTTTTCAAATTAAAAATGGTCTTCAGCAAGGCGCGGTCAATTCGCCGATCCTATTTAACATTTATACAAGCGACTTGATAGGTTCACTTCCCCATACTATTGCGTAGGCAGGCGATTTGACAGCGTACAGAACAGGTCCAAAAATCGAGGTCATTAATACTCTCTTGCAGCGTGACTTCGATAAGATAAGACGATTTTGCGAAATGAAAATGTTGAGTTTACTGAATAAATTGACAGTGACAGTTTGATGATTAGTGAAAGAGTGCGTTCACAAATTATATTCAAAGTTGTCAAGTCCCTATTGGAAAACCCTTTAGTAGAAGAGCTTTAGCCAGTAAAGTTTTAGTTTTGATAGGGACGAAGTGTTTTGAGGCCCATAAAATGCGAATGGCAGCATAGACTTTGCCAATGGTAGTGTTTAAGTGGTCAGATTATGGCAATCGATTCACATTTAGCTGGGTTCAGACTCAGATTATTACTCTGTGTCACTGTTGTATATAATACAAATCGTCGTTCATATCTTCTGATGCCTGGGAAAGTTCAGCTGGCGGGCTACCAATAAAGAGCTGTACGAGTACATCATCGGCGAACATGAGGACGGTGGAGTGTCTGACCACCTGGGGGAGATCGTTAATGTAAAGTACGAAAAAATGAGGACCTGAAATTGATCCCTGTGGTACACCACTGCACACAGAGAGAAGACCTGACGTCTTATCTCCAACAACCACACATTGATGTGTCCCTGTAAGGTATGATTGAAAAAGCTTGGTTGCGGTTGAAGAGAAGCGAAACAAGTTTTTAGTTTAGAACAGAGGATCGCATGATCGACCGAGTCAATCAAAAGCCTCGGAGCAGTCGAGAAGAGTAAGCAAACTAACTTCTTTCCCTAAAATCTACTGAACCGCTGGCACCCTTCGGAATTGAAATAATCTTGGCTTTTTTCCAATCAACTGGGAACTCAGAAGTTTTTAATATGGAGTTGTATATTCGTAGATGTTTGAGGTAAGGCAAAATAAAGGGTAAAAGCAGTTTAACGAACCTGGGATCTATATTGTCCAAACCTATGGCATTTGATTTTACTGACAGTAATGCTGCAACAACATCAGTATCATCAAGCAAGGTAGGGCTAAAGGTTCTATCAGCTTCTGCGGGAGGGTCAGGAAACAAAGCAGCAGATACATTTGAACTGGTTTTGTTTAGATCCAGAAATTTTGCATTCAAAAGATTACAATCAATGTTGTCGGGGACTTTGCGGTTTTGTTTACCGATATCTAAATTCCTTAAGGTCTTCCAGACATTTTTCCCACAACCCGTAGGGTTGAGGTGGTTTGCGTAGTATTTTTGTTTAGCCAATCTAATTTTATTCACACCTTTATTCCGAAGGGTGGAGTAGATAGCATGCAGCTCAGGAATTATATACCGCTTCCATCTAGAGTACGTTAAGTTTATCTTGACAATCAGCTCAGTGATATCCCGATTTATCCATAAGGGAACTGTATGGGAAATTACCATCTTACGTAATGGAATATGAGCTTCGAATAACTACCCGATATTGCTGTTCAAAAACGATAGTTGATCATTGATTGAGGTGAGCCTATAGGTTCTGCCCCAGTCGATTTCACGAATGTCCCTTAATAGACAATATTGGAGATGTTTAACCTTTACCTGTACTTCAATATCGTAGAATAAGAAGATGAGGTCATGTTTGGGGAAGCCAGGTGCAAGAAGTTGATTATAAAGTAGCGCCTGTTCAGGATCGTTAACAAAAAAGACATCAGTAGCTAGAGCTACTGCTGAAGTGGGGCGGTGACGAGGAGTTGACAGGGGTTAAGCCTAGAGATTTCATGGTGTCTATTTGCTCTACATATCCTCCCCACTTCTGCTCGTATAGTTCGGCATTGAATCTTCTCTTCCAAAGTCCGTCAACACGAACGCGGCCGCATATTTTTCGAAGGATTTTTCTCTCGAAATCCTCATCCACTTTCGGTGAGCCTCATGCTTCTGCGCCATAAAGTAGGACTAGGATTTTTTTTTTGTAAATTTAAGTACCCTTAAAATGCTTGCAGACAGACAAGGTACAAGTACGTCCGAACATGGACTTGAGGGTATACTGATGAGCATTCATAGCGAGACGGGTGTTACGATTAAGAGGTTGAAATGGCGGAGAACCGGTAGTGGAAATAGCGATAAAATAGAGTGAGACACGAGACATTCCGTCGGTGTGTGAGCGTGTCCATTGTCTGAGTGATATTAGTATCATCTATGACTTCTATCGCTCGGTTTTGAATCCTGTCTAGCAGGTGCAGAGGTGTTATAGGAGCATCTAACCAGATGTGGGCATTATTATCAAATTTTTGGCGGATGAATGCCTTATATATTGAGGCCAGATCAGAAGGGGAAAAGTATTTCTTACACCGTTTGAGGAAACCTAGGCATTTCGTATGACTTTTGGCGACGTCAAATATGTAGCCATTCCAACCCAAGCTGTCATTGACACTCATACCGAGGATGGAAAGTTTTTCGGTTTCGACGATGCAAACGGCTGAGTGTTTAGATTTCGCTTTAAAGACAGTAGACAGTATTGTACTTTGGAAGCATTAAACGCCACTCTGTTCTTTGTTCTCCCATTGGTTATGCTGTTAAATCGGAATTTAATGAGCTGTCATTCCCGTTCTACAGCCGAAGAACTTCAACGAGAGTCTGGGAACGAATATATTGGATTAGAAGTAGCAGACAATGGATCGTTGGCGAAAATTGAAAAGAGTGTCGGAGACAGAACGGAGCCCTGGGGCACACCAGCATTTATTTTGTGAATATCAGACTTGAAACCGTCCAAAACAACTTGAATTAAAGTTCCGGAAGGTAATTTCTAATCCATTGAAGAAGAGTGTCGTCGATCCCAAATGCACGCATTTTCGACAAAAGAGCCTGATGCCAAACTCTGTCAAATGCCTTAGAAATATCAAGTGCAACTATCTTGCTTTCGCCAGATTGATGTACGCTTTGGTTCCACTTTTCGGTGAGACATGCCATCAAATCACCAGTGGACCTGTTGCTACGAAAACCGTAGTGCCGGTCATTGAGGAGTTTTCGTGTTTCTAGATATTTCATGAGCTGACGATTTATCAGTGTTTCTATGACCTTGGAAAGAAGGTGGGGAGAGAAGATGATTCGCCTTTTTTAGAGACGGACTGGACAAATGCTGTTTTCCATCTGCTCGGGAAGAGTCTTAAAGAGTAGGATTGATGAAAAAGCTTACGCAGTGGTTTTGCCAGCGTGGAAAAAAACCTCTTCAGAAGAAGTGGAGAAGGTCCAGTTAGACCAGCGGATTTGTGTATATTAAGATGTTTAAGTACTCTACACGAGTGTAGAAGTCGATTCGTCCCACGGATGATTCGACGCACTCAATTGTAGGCGGGGACAAGGCACAATCTGGAATTGAGCTGGCCGCAAAGTGTGCAGGAAACAGATGGCCACCTTAGTCCAAGGAAACAGCGATTGGCAAGAGTGATTTTTCGTGTTGTTAGCAGAATTTATAGCAGAACCAAGGTAGACAAAATCCTTCACTACCTCAAAATTATTGCTATCGTCTGTGACGATCTGCTCAATCCGTCGTAGTTGTGTGCCCCTTCTTGTTGACAGTATTTACTTGGTTTTGCCCTTATTTACTGATAAACCGATTTTTGCAGCTTCCGTTTCAATACTAGTGAACGTCCCGAAGATAGTTCGCTGAGTTCTGCCAATTATGTGCATATCATCGGCGTACGCTAGACTTTTGAAAGGTTGTGCCTTCACACGCTTTTGAGTTCTGCACACTTCTTTGAAGTGTAATGTTAGAGAAGTCCCATGATATTGGGTTACCTTTTAAGACATCGAAGGTCTGAGTTAAGTCATTACCGAACTTGAGCGCCAAGCGTTATGCATCTTCATTCTGCACAGGCGGACCAGTTTGGTAAGGATGCCAAAACTGGATATGGCTCTATCTAGCTCGTCTCGTCTCTATAAATGCTGCCATATGCGGCTTTAAAATTCATGAAAAGTTCTTGAGTTTTTTTGAGGATCTGCCAGATTGTGAGATTTGGTCGATTGTGGACTTTCCTGGTCTGAAACCGCACTGATAGAAACAAATCAGTTTGTTGGCGAAGGATTTCAGACGTTTACACAATATGTCAGATACACGCAAGATCTTGTATGCGATGTTGAGGAAACTTATGCACATATGCGTCTCCTTTTTTGTTTGATCAAAAATTTATTCAGAAAATTTAAAATACAAGTTTATTCATCTAAATCTATATTTTCCCCTTCAAAGTAATAACCATCGACTGCAACACACTTATGCCAGCACTTGATCCAATCCTCGAAACATTTTTTATATTCGGTTTTCGGTATGTCCATCAGTGCTGCCTGCGATTTTTCCATTACTTCCATTACGGATAATGATGGCACTGTGCTAATAACCAAATAACGCCCAAAAAAACAAATAATACTCTTTGTTTACTGTCTGACCTTCTGGCAAAAATTCATGATGTACTACACCGTTGTAATCCATGAAAAACCTGAGCATTGCCTTCGTTTTTGACTGAAAACGACGTGTTTTTTTTGGTCTCGGCTCATTTGGTGAACGTCATTCATTTGCCTGATGTCTGGATTGCGTGTCGTACTCATAAACCCACGTCTCGTCTCCAGTAATGATCCCTTTGATGAATGTGGGATCGGATTCAGCCTCACAAACCATCTCTTTTGCGACGTCTTGAGGTCTTTTAGCACCAACTTTGCTACCCAAATTATTAACCAAAATGTCTTGGACGGATCCATAGACAATGTTCAAGTCCTCCGCTATCTCTCTGATGGTTAATTTGCGGTTATTGACCAATATTTCTTTTATTTCATCAATGTTTTCGTTGGTTTTCGATGTTGATGGTCTGCCACTGCATTCATCATCTTCGATTGACTCACGACCACTTTTGAACCGCTCGTGCCACTGGTAAACGACCGTTTACACACACTCTGAGATAGATGTACTCTTGGCTACGTAACTTTTTAAAATGTCAAGCTATGACGCTAAGATTTAGAAGGAATGCCAACAACAAATGTGCCAACTTAAAAAAGAAAACAGAACTCAAATAGGAATAATGGGAGCGCCACACGGTGGTTATCCCGGGAACTTTTTGATCAAGATGGTATATTGAGGTGAAGAAACCATGTGCTTGCTATAGTTATATTTCGTCGCAAAGTCAACTAGCCTAAAAACACTGCCAGTCATGGCGTCCTCTTTTCCTATCCATACTTCGAACATACGAGTAGCTCATATGTCTTGTCGAGGAGATCGTAAAAGCTTTCTTTTTTCGCCTCGCAGCAATTTTGGTATTAAATGATAGATAAAATCTTGTCTTGCAATTTCTTGTAAATGAACTGCTCAAACAACACATTCTTTTGAAAAAAAAAAATCATTGACTTCAGCCTCCTCTAAAGTAAAGATTATAGCTCGTCATAATGAGTCTCTCAAGTTTGCTTAATAAGCTTGCTTACTTACTTAAATGTTGCTACAGTCCGAGGTGGACCCGGGCCTTAGTTCTCTAGCTAGCGCGATCTCTTGTCGATTGTCTCCAGTTGCAACACAAAGTTGACTGGGGTCCCCTTCCACTTGTGTGCGTCACTTAAGATTAGGTTGTCCACTACTGCTTGGTTGGAGTTGACATTTTTCCGGGCCGGGACGTTGGCGTTCGTGCGCTCAAGGGGATCAAGCGGTTTAAATCCGGTTTTTGGAGCTTTTCTGACGAGTTCTCGTTGTACAGCCGTACAGTTCGCTATTGCAACATCTCTTTCATTCTCCATCGATGCAAATAATTTTCATCCACTTTTGTCAGTGTCCAAGCTTCTGCACCGTAAACCAGGTCTGGGATGATCACTCTCTTGTATAATGTCTTTTTGGTTCCTCGAGAGACGGCTTTACTACGCAATTGCTTAGTCCAAAGAAGCAGCGATTACTGGAGTTAATATCGGAGCCGAGGTATATAAAGTCCCGTATTACCTTAAAGTTGTAGTCGCCTGCATTTTGTATTTGTTTTTCTTCCGTGAATTGGCCGCTAAACCCACCTTTTCCGCTTCTGCTGCAATAGTCGCAAGCGCTCAATTGACGGCACGGTGTGTTCCTCCCGTTATATCAATGTCATCTGCAAATGTAACTGAACAGACTTTTGAAACATGATGCCTTTTGCCTGCGAGTTTCGCAATTTCTTTCAACAACTACGAGTATGTAGAAAAAGTCACATGACAGCGAATCGCCTTGGTTAAGTCCATTTTTGACATTGATGGTCTCGATGTTGCCATTACCTACCTTGACGGATCAGAGTGAATTCGCCTTCATCATCCTGCGCATTTGAATGAGCTTGACAGGAATGCCAAAACTAGACATGACTCTGTATATTGTTGTTCGTCTCTATAAATGCGGCACCACCAATGAAGAGGTGGTGCGTATCACTGTAACGGGAACATTTTGTTTATGGTGGGACTTTCTGGTCTAAAAACACACTGATAGGGATCGATCAGAAGGGTCTTAAGCGTTCACATACGAGTAATACGGTAGACAGGATTTTATATGCGATGTTGAGGGGATTTATTCCATATAGTTTAGAATCGGACAAACAATGCTGAGGTTCCATTCGTCGGGCAAACTTTCGTCTACCCAGATTTTTCTGATGAGTTGATGCATACTCTGTATCCAATCAGATACAGAGCTCGGCAGTTAAGCTATTGGATCTAGCAACATTGTTAGATTTAAGCTAGGAAGTAGCAGTCCTGACTTCGTCTTTGTCGGGTGGACGGAAATGTTGTCTGTCTTCCAAGTTGAATGATTCATTCTATCTGAAGGTAGGATGTTATTCGTCATCACCGTTTTACAGCCCGTAGAAATAATCTTTCCAGGTTGTGATCACCGACTGTGGTTGTACTGTGAGATTTTCTTCTTCAACCTTGCAGATTTCTGCTGGGGCTTTACAGATTTGGTATATTCGTTTAATGTTTTCGAAATTCATTCTTCTGGTAGTGCCTCTCAAAGGCCTCGACCGATTTTTTGTTCTGCGGATGCAATGTTCTTCTGGTCGTAGAGCTCACGAGCTCATCTGTCCTTTCTTGCAGGCCTTTTTGTTCATCGGCTATGTCTTTAAATTTGCTTGCCTACGTTCAACATCAAACCATGAATTTCTTTGTTAGAGCGGCTTGAAATTCTGCATGATGGCTGCTTGACTGTGATGTCGCTGATGTTCTCCATTTGATGCTGTCTGCATCGTACTCCTCGAGAGGTTAAGGGAAATTCGTACGGAAAAGGTTCTGACGGTCTCTTGCCTTTGTAGCCGCTCGACATTGTATACTTCCTCACAGTGTTTCGTTAGCCGTAAGCTGTTTCAAATATCATCATCCATATCTTGGCTACAAAAAGACAATGCTTGGAACATTCGGACATCCAAGACACCGGGGTAATGCCTTGCATCGATTGCAATATGATCAATTTGGTTAACCCTTTTTTGGTCAGGAGTCAATCAGGTCTTTTTTTTTGCATATATCAAGGTTTAAAAACTAGGTGCTAGCTATGGCATCATTAAGTTTTGCTACAAAATCAATAAGTCTGAAAACTTTTCTAGAGGTGATGTAGTGGAGGCTGTATTTTCTGACTCATCTTCCTTAGCTTGCCATTAATATCGCCAAGATCGTCCGTTTCCTCTGTCGGAGCGTGACCGTTTAGGAGGCTTATGTTGGGGAATTTAATATTTAATCGCCACCAAGCATATTGTTGAGAAAATGCAAGCTTTTTTGATTTCCTGACTTTGGCTTCTTTAATAGCGCACAGCGCGGCTGGATTATTTAAAGAAAAGACGATTTATTTGAAGATATCTTTATAAGTTGGAGCTTTATTCGAGAAAAAGTTCTTATAACAAAAAAAAAAGAAGACAGATGATCGTTCAGTTTTTACCTCAGTGGGTTTACAATTCACCATTGATCGTGTTGTTTTACCACAGTGGGTTTACATGTAGTATATAAAAAAAAATTAATATTAGGCATTAACATTCTCCCGCCCTTGAACTGACCCGGATCCTTCAATAGGAAGTCGACGGAGTTTTGTAACAGCTCGCTGAATATCACCGCTGCTTGTCCTGAGTGTGACCATACGCACAATACCATATTTTCCAGGGTGTACTTGCACAACTCGCCCGTACTTCCACTTTAGGGGTGGCATATTTCCATCTTCAACAAAAACGATGTCGCCAACTGATGTCGGTGTACCCAACCTTGTCCATTTGGTACGAAGCTTCTGAAGATACTACCGTGACCATCTGGACCAAAACTGCTGAAAGTACCATTGAAGCTGGTGGTATCTTTTGAGGGTATTGACATTAGTGACGTGCTGCATATTTGGTTCCACCACAGCGTTAAGAGCCGTCCCGATGATGAAGTGCCCAGGTGTAAGTGCTTGGGTATCGTTTCGAATTCAAAATAGATTCAATTTGTATAATAAGAGTATTAAGTTCTCGATAAGTGAGAGAGGAGTTTTTCAAAATTCGTTTCATGTGAAATTTTGCGCTTTTCACTGCAGCCTCCTACAAGCCGCCGAAATGCGGAGATCTTGGAGGAATGGTTCTCCACTCAATCCCGTCTGAAGCGCAAGCACTTGTTATTGCTTCTATAGTCTCACGCTTGAGAAACATCTGATATAATTCGCGAAGTTCGTTGCGGGCTCCAATGAAGTTAGTTGCGTTGTCACTATGAATAACCGAGCATAGCCCTCGACGACCAACAAAACGCTTGAGGGCAGCAAGAAAACAATTAGTGGTTAGATCTTCAACTAATTCCAAATGAACGGCTCGAGTGACAAAACATACAAATACTGCCACATACGACTTTACTGGTGACGTCCCACGCCGACCAAAGTGAATTTGGAAAGGACCGCAAAAATCTATCCCGACGACAATAAATGGCCTCGTTTGTTGTTCACGTAGATTAGGTAAGTTACCCATAAGTTGAGTATTGGTCACAGGCTTAGCTCGAGCACAAAGAACACAGCTACGTACTATTTTGCGAGTTTTAGTTTTATATGCATTTTATTTTCTTAATCACTAACTCTTACATACTAAAAAAATGCTTAAATGCTAGCTTAAAATTACATAATAATCTTATACTAACTTACTGGCCCCAGGCGCTCTAAGCTACTCTAAATTCTTATAACTATGTCTTTCGACTTCATTTACATTTTATTTGGAAATATTTATTTTATATACTTAGGGCTAAGAAAAAAATTTGATTACAAAAACTTAGCATATGGACAATTGTTTATTTTTTATAAAAACTTAATATCTAACTTAAAATCAACCTTAGTCTACCTAACCTACATACACAAAATATACATAAACACACTTAGACATTGTACACAATAATATACACTGATATATGTATATGTTTCTTAAATGCTAACCTAAACCTATGTAAGCTGGCCACTGCTATTCACAGAGCAAATAAATTCGTCAGATCTGCCTCTTTAGTGAGGCTGGTCTGTAATTGACGGAAACGACGACGAAACATCTTCTCCATCATTCAACCACCAAAAATGCTGGTGATGCCGAACGACATCCCTCTTATCGCGATTCCCCACCGCCCTACTGAACCTGAGGCGATCCAAACTGCCGTGTGCGACGTCTCTGTTGTAGTTGAGTCGCCTGTCCCCAGCTGTCCGAGCGACATGGAAGATTAACGGCACCGCTGATCTATCCTGGATCAACCCTATCTGATCTAGATAGAGGGATGCTTCCGGTGGAACGAAGCCGTCAGAGCGCACACTCTCGTGGTAAAGGTAATTGGGGTAGTAAGCCCCAGATATCAGGTTATTCGTCGAGGTTATTGCTCTTGCAATGTGCCTTCGAGTCAACTTAATTACGAAGTTGTCCACTCGTATTAGGTTCGCCCTGTTGTAAAAGACCTCATTAGGATAAAATTTCTTGTACTCTGATTCTGGTGTTCTGTACAAGCGAAGACAAGCCCTAAGGCAAGCCCTCTCAAACACCCAAATCTTTTCCATTAAGCTTGCTCGTACATTGAACCACACGGGACAACCAAATACCAGCATGGGCCTAATAAGGGCCATGTAGCAGATTACCTTTACCCTCGCATCAAGTTGGCTGCTATAAAACAGTCTCTTTGTAAGGGCAAAAGCACCTTTAGCTCTGGCCAGAGCAGCATCTACATTTTTGCCAAAATACAGAAACTGATCTAGCCAGATTCCAAGGTATCTGACTACATTTCGACAGGCAAGAGGTTGTCCGTGCTGTCCAATGATAGAGAACTTTCGCCAATTTTTTCTGGTATCCCTAGAGGCTCCAGACAACGGCGTCCTAAAGAGAATGGTTTCCGACTTCTGAAAGTTGATTTTCAACTTCCAGTCATCGCAAAATCGTCTTATCTTACCGAAGTCACGCTGCAAGAGAGTATTAATGACCTCGATTTTTGGACCTGTTCTGTACGCTATCAAATCGTCTGCGTACGCAATAGTATGGGGAAGTGAACCTATCAAGTCGCTTGTATAAATGTTGTAGTATGTCCCGCCTTAAAACCGAATTGATTATCCGGAACTATATGTTTGTCCTCAACCCACCTAGACAGAGCTCTATTGATTACTTTCTCAAACACCTTACTGATATTCGGAAGGAGACTTATCGACCGGAGATTCGCTGTATTGGATATATCCTTTCCCTTTTTGGGGATAGGTTGAACCACCGCCGTTTTCCAATGCGCTGGATAATGTGCATTATTCATTGTATTATTAAACAGGGTGGTGTAAATGTCCACCGCTTCTAGAGGAAGATGTCGAAGCACGGTGTTCGGAACACCATCGGTCCCGACCGATTTCTTAACTCTGTTTGTTTCGAAGATCTCATGGAGTCCTTCCTTCGAAATGAACGGGGGTAGGCCACCCTCTCTGGCAATGACGTTATTTGCCATATTTTCGTCGCTAAACCGGGTGAAACCAGAGCCCTCGGATCGCCAGTTCCCTATTTCATTTCGAATGCAGAAGTCGTGCACCAAGACGCGATTGTCCAGGTCGTAATTAGGGCCAATGGTATCAGTGGCCTTGTATACTTCCTGGAAAGTCGCCCCTATGGCCTCAGCCTTCTCCTGTGGATCCTTCATCACAAAGAAGTTGTCATTGTCAGCGGCTTCATTTGCGTCAATACCTGCTATTGTCAGTAACCGTTCGTTGTCTGTTGTCCGGGCTATTTTAAGACACTGAAGGTCGTTTTGATTTTTTCTCCGAAATACTCGTAGTTTATTTATTTGCGGAAACATATTCGGGTTGCTGGTGTTTACAGCCCGAACCTTGTTGTTCCAATACAAACTTACAGAAATTCTGTAATTTTCTTTTATTAGCGTTTGGATATTTTTAATTGACGACTTCAGTGTCCTAATCTCCGGGTCTTGTCGGTCAGTTAACTATCTAGTATAGTTTTCTCTCGGTGCAGTGCGTCAACAGTAGGATTGCGGAACAGGTCTTCGTTAGTCGTACGTCGATACCGCGATATTGTAGTGTCCATAGTTTGTTTAATTGTCTCGTCCATTTGTTTTAGGTAATTATCGATCTCCTCGTTTGACAAATTCCTATTGGACGGTGGGTGGAGCGTGTTCGAGGAGAGCGCTCTAGTCGCGGAGCGGAGAAGCGTGTCCATCGAGTCTTACTGTAGTTGTAAGAATATCATTGGACAAACTCCTCCAATTCCGCAATTTCGTTGGGAACTGTAATTTCGGTGCTAAAACCGCTGTCATACACGAATGTGCGCAGACAGTTCAATGTTTGTAAATTCGTACCTGTCAGTCGTATGCGTTCGTCGTACAGCAATAGATCCAAATAAGACCCGCCTCTGAGAAATGACGGATTATCCGTCGCTTTAAGACCGATTCTGTACATGACATCGTGCTGACCCCACCAATCGAGTAGTAGGTTCCCTCTAGTATTTGGCAAATTATTTCCCCAATCTCTGTGCTTAGCGTTGAAATCCCCGCTGATTATAAAATAATTCTTCCCCGATTCCAGCCTCAGAAGTCGAAAAAGCGTGTCGAGCTCTGAATAGGGTGGATTGTGAAGCCTCAGGTGCATAAACAGAGGCAAAGTACAGCTGCTTTCCGCTGCGGAGTGGGATGTAAATGACGACTGCCTCCAACACCCGGAACTTGCGCAACACACTCTTGTACGCTCTGTGAAATTTTATGCCTCCACGTCGTATTTTGGACATTTGTCTTCTGATAGTGATAAGAAATGTGGTCCGTAAAACGATAAATTGCATTCAAGTAACACTGACGGATAAGCTCCTCTAGAGATGATGTCGGCAGGGTTCGACTCCGATGGTACATGTCGCCATTGGGAAGCCCGAGAACTTTGCTGAATTGCAGCAACCCTCTTTGCCACGAACGTCAGCCAATTACATGGTTCTTCCGAAATCCACTTCAAGACAATTGCCGAATCTGTCCAATATGTTATAGACTCAAACTTAAAATTAAACATTTTTGGTTGGTAGTGATCGAGTTGGCCAAAAAACGTACGTCGTTTAATCTGCAAGTCGCTGAGTTTATGTAGATTCTTCCGAAAAAATGGTCCAGCACTGGTGATAATCCTGTGGCAGAGATTCATCCCATGTGAGCTTAAGTCTCCACAGCTGCTGCATAAATATTTTTGCTAAAACGACAACAGGGTTTATTAAACCAAAGGGATCAAACAAATATGCGATGTCCGAAAGTACAGTCCGCTTTGTAATCTTTTTATGACAAGCAGGAGCTACGGCATAATGAAAACAATCTATCTGAGGATTCCAAATAATGCCTAATGTTTTAATTGAGCTGCCGTTTCCAAAGTTTATCAAATTCTCTCGATTATTTGTAGGAATACCTTCTAAAAGCTCCTCTAAATTTGAACACCATTTCGTAAGATTAAATTTGCCCTTGCTTAACATCGCAACTACGAGTATTTCACGCTGAAGTGACTTTGCTTCTTTCAATGAATTTGCACCCGTCAAAACGTCATCTACATAGAAATCTGTGTTTACGGACCTTGCAGCTAGAGGATATAGATAACCTTCATCAATTGATAACTGCTTCAGAGCACGGGTCGCCAAAAAGGGAGCAGAGGCAGTACCAAATGTCACAGTACAAAGTCGATATATAGCGACGTCCTCATCTTTGTTCCTTCTAAACAAAATGCAATGAAAGTTTCTATCGATTGGATTTAACTGTGTCTGATGCACAAGGCTATATGCAGCATTGTGTGGTGTTTAATTCCACATTCACGACAAGAACTCGATGGGCAATTAGTGCTTATGTGCTCAGTAGTTTTGAGACAGTTAAAACATAAATTGAGATCTTTGATTTGCTGTACACGGTCTGATACAGATAGATTTTGAAATTTATGACACCGATAAATAAAGTGACCCGGGCTAGAGCAAAAACTACAGATGTTTTTAGAGGCAACGAATATCTTTGGACTGTTCTTTTTTACGGAACTGTCGGAACTGTATAAATTATTTGTTACATTACCTTCTAAGTGCTGAGCCCTCTTTTTCAGAAAGTTGATTACTTCAACAAGGCTAGGAAGTCTATCCACAGGAGCTTCATCGTTCCACTTACTTAGTGTGTGTTCATCCAGTTTCGATGTTATGATGATTTTGATGAGATCATCCCAGAAGTCGACTGGTCGCTTAAGGTTTCTTAGTCCGGACAGATGATTACTGATTTTATCCATGAGACTTCTTAGTTCCACTGCAGATGGCTTCTGGACTTTTTTTGTTCTCAAACCGTTCCTTAAGTTTTGCTATTGCCACATCGTAGTTTTCATCCTCAATTGCAAGTCCTTCAATTGGCGCAATTGCAGTGTCACTTAATTTTGATACGAGATAGTGAAATTTGGATTGCTTTGAAAGATTAGGATTGTCGTGCACTAAGGATGCAAATCGATTGTACCAACTTATCCACGTAGTCACGTCACCTGAAAATAAAGGCAGTTCAATCTTTGACAATTTAACTGAATCAAGTTGTTGAGTATTGGAGAATTGTGATACATTCATTGGTTTGGACATTTCTTCTTTGAATTGATTGACTAACACCTTAAGCTTTGCAAAAGTGACATAGTACATCTCCTCGTAAGGTAGATGGATATCGTCCGATCTCTTTACTCCCATGATTATCCAAAGTTCTAGAAAAAATAATAGCCAACCGCATCCTTTGGTTCACTGAATCCAAAAAATTGATAAGTCTAAACCAAGTGGCCTTTATTTAAACCAAAAAGAGGTTGTTTTTATGCTCTACTTCATTTAGACTATATCATATCTAACGCTCTATCCGCCCGAAACCACGTTACAATCCTAGCACTGGACTTCGAAAAAGCTTTCGAACGCATAGGCATTCATCTCGTATTAAAACAACTAATCGAATGGGAAGTTGGTCCCAAAATTTTCAATTACATAAAATCATTCCTAACTAATAGAAAATTTTGCGTCAAAATTGGAAATATTTTTTCAAAAATTTTATCCCTTGGAAATGGAATCCCTCAAGGGTCTCCGCTTTCAGTACTCCTTTTCGCTATCGCTTTTGATGAGCTTAGCGTTATAATACTCAAATATAAAGATTTGGATCACTATCTATACGCCGATGATTTGTAGATATTGTGTAAATACAATGACTTCAATCTAACTAAAATTGTTTTCTCTAAATTGCTTGAGGAGATATCGGAGTGATCTTCCATGTCCGGTTCTAAATTATCTTTAGAAAAATGTAATACCCTTCATGTTTGTCGCAAAAAAAAATGTCAAAATCTAAACTTATCTCTTAATAACAGAACAATTGAGAATGTAACTAATTTATGTATTTTAGGCCTTCTTGTTAATAATAGGTATAATTGGAAACCTCATTGTTTAGATCTTAAGAAATCGCTAGCATCAAGGCTCAATATCATTAAGTATTTGTCTTCAAAAAAAAGTAATGTGCATGTCAATACCTTAAGTTATATTACCAAGACTTTAATTTTAAATAAGATAGATTATGCTTTAGCTGTGTATGGTTCTTGTCCCAAATCTACAAAAAACATATTTAAACCCTCGTATCACCAAGCTGCAAGAAGATGCATTGGAGCTTTTCCCACAAGCCTAATCAAAAACATCCTGGCCGAGGCTGGCTTACCTATGATAGAAGAAAGATACTTAGAAGTGGTACTTAAACTTTTTGTCAAACTGTCTTTTCAAACCGACTCAATAATCGACTAGGACATAGCTCAAGCTTTAAAACACAAACGGCAACGGAGAATCCCCTCGGCTATACACAATTCATTAAAAATGGCATAAAGTTTACAAGTTCCGTTTCCGTAAACGATTCACAAGATACACACCATCCTCCCCACCTTGGAACCTGAATACGTCATCCATCATTCTGCAACTCCACGAGTTCCATAAAGAAAACACCTCTTGTCTAGTGTATAATAAGGCATTTCAGGAAATCTTCTTTAACCTTACCTCCAAAGGATGGAAGTTTTTGTACACCGACGGCTCAAAAACCGCCAATAGTACCTCATTTGCTGTAACATCCCATAATGGATCAACAATGATACTAGGTATCCTTCCAAACACAGCTTCGATATTCACAACTGAGGCTCAAGCCATCTACGAAGCCGTTAAAAAGTTCTCTCACACTGCTGGTAAATGGATCATCTGCACTGACAGTCTCTCCGTTCTTAAAGCTATCCTCAACATAAGACACGATTGCAACATAACTGCGAAAATTCGTGATATGCTTATAAAATCGCCATCCAAAATAAAGCTTATGTGGACACCAGGACATGTGGGCATTATAGGAAACGAACTCGCTGACCATGCAGCAAATCTGGTTCATAATTCTCCCGCAATTATGTTTGAATCCTTTACCAGTAAAGACCTCAAGAGGTTAATAATGGATAAAATCAAAAATTGCCGAGCACAGGAGTGGAATCAATATAAGCATCACTACCAAACAGTGAACGCCAACAAAATCAGTCCAAATTACCCTCGCCACATGTCCAAGCTTCACATTTTAAACGTTATTCGTCTGCGCATAGGGCACACTCAACTGACACATCAACACCCTTTAAAGAAACAAGCACCTCCGATATGCCCAAAATGCAGCAATACCATCACGATCTCACACCTTTTGAGACCTTGCTATCTCTCAGCCGCTAATCCGCTTCATGACTTCAATAATAGCCAACGTCACATACTGGAACTTCTACAAGATCCAAACCAGGAAAATATTGAGCTTATAAATAAATTACTTAGCATGCACAAAATTAAAACTTAAAATAAAAAAGATACAAGTAAATAATACAAAATAAGATAATATCAATTAACTAAGTATTATTGTAAAAAACTTTTACGAAGAGCCGAAAGTCTTTGATGCTAGCGCTCTTAAAAATTGTATTAATAATAGATTTTAATTTATTGTTAATGTTTATAAATAAATAAATAAATAAATAAATAAGTTGGAGCTTTATTCGAGAAAAAGTTCTTATAACAAAAAAACTGACGAGTACTAATCGGCGCGTTGAACTGTTAAGACATTCAATCTATCTGTGCGGTACTGTAATCAGTGTATATAACATAAAGGCAACATTCCTAAGAGGAGCCGGTCACCCAAGTTTGAAGACAATATCTTGTCTTGTCTTGTTCGATCAGTTTTAAGAACCCAAGTCAAGTGGGACTTCGCTCGAAGGCAACGTAACAAAATCACGCAATGCTATAATTGCCAAATGTTTGGTCATGGCGAGAAGAACTGCCATATAAAGACACATTGCGGAATATGCGCTGAAAATCATCATACTGATGAGTGTAAATCCGCAAATATTAAGTGTGCAAACTGCAATAAAACCCACAAATCAAACGATCCCGCATGTGAAAACCGCATATCGTTCAATAAAATAAGAGAACGGTTGCCACTCAGAAATAGCACTCATTTGGCTAGGAATATCACTCAGAATAGTCACCAACAGCCTCAAGGTTTCGTTTCAAACATCAACGAGTTTCCTGCTCTTACTTCGCTTCGGAAAAGCTCCACTAAACCGATTGCGCAAACAACAACTCCAACCAACATTCGCCCTAATGTGTGGATCAATAGGAGCAACAACAATATACCTGTCGCTGCATCAACGCCAACTAGTGAGCTTTTCTCAATTGTAGAAATAAACGCTCTCACCACTGAAATGATTACTCGACTTGCGAACTGCAACACAAAAGCAGACCAATTCAATACCATCACACAATTAGCGATTAAGTATTTGTACCAACAAGGTAAATAAATATGAATAATGGCCTGAATATTATATGTTGGAATGCTAGAAGCATTCGCAATAAAGCGTTAGAATTTCTTTCTTTCTTAAGTTCTCATAGCATTGACGTAGGTTTAATCACAGAAACATGTCTCGATCAGAATGTAAAAAAATTATCAAACAGCGAGTATAAGTTCTATCGTGTAGATCGAAATGACAGAAGGGGTGGTGGTGTTACCATTGCAGTTAAAAGATCAATAAAACGTAAAGTACTTCCAGTTGTCAATACTAAATTAATAGAGAACATAGGAGTCGAAATACCCTTTACCAATGGTCGGTCTTTGAAAATATTTTGTGTTTATTTTCCGGGTGGGCGTATTTCACGACAAAAACGTATCGATCTCAATCACGACTTGCGTGAATTAATTCGAATCAACGATATCTTTCTCATAGGAGGGGATCTCAACTGTAGGCATAGGAATTGGGGTTGCTTACGAGCAAATGCATGGGGTAACATTCTTGCTGACCTGCATTCAAGACACCCATTTCATATACTATTTCCTCCAAACCCAACCTACATTCCATCGAACCAACGTGCCAACCCGTCAACCTTAGACCTATTTCTTACGAATATGTCAGAACTCTTTACACAACCTAATGTGATAAATGATCTAAGCTCAGACCATTTACCAGTAAAATGTAGTACTGTTTTGTCACCAATTCAGACAAACAATGTATTTTTCAATTACCAGAAAGCTAACTGGAACTTATTTAAAAATAAAATGCGCCTCAAATTAACAAACTGGCAGGAAATCTTGCCTGAAGAAGTAAATCCGAACCAAATTGACGAAGGTGTGAGTTATTTCACAGACTCAGTACTGGAGTGTATTAACCATTCTGTACCTAAAAAAGTTAATCGTTGGAACAAAACAGATGTGCTCCCGTACTGTACTATAAAAATCAGAAATTTTACTAGGTCGAGATGGACAAGAACTAGAGATAATATATTCTTGATACTAGTCAAAACCTTAACAGCAAGAATTAAAAAGCTTATTTTGATTTTCAGAAACCAAAAATGGAATTTTAAACTCCAAGGATTAGAAAAACAGAGCAAACCCTTCTGGAACATCGTGAAGGTTATTAAACAAAAAAATCACACAATCCCTGCATTGAAAGAGGGCAATCTAGTTCTACTTTCGAATGAAGAAAAAGCTAACGCTCTAGAAAAAGTGTTCTATACGAACCACTCAATTGGTAGAAACATAAACAGCAGCGAAGAAAACTTAGTGCGACAGACCATAGGGCTCATAAACTCCCAAGCATTAACGATAGATGAAGGCGAATGCATATCAGCAGCAGATATAGAAACTGTCATAATGAACTTAAAAAACTCCAAGTCCCCAGGTTTAGATGGAATAAAAAATGTGTTTTTAAAGAACCTCACAAAACGGGGCATACAATTCTTGCAACGCCTCTTTAACTGCTGTATAAAACAAGGTTACTACCCAAAAATATGGAAAACGTCCAAAATAATACCCATTCCCAAGCCAGGAAAAAACGCACGTCTGGCTAGTAGTTATCGTCCCATAAGCTTACTAAGCTCTGTGAGTAAATGTTTCGAAAAAATTATCAAAACTAAATTAGCAACACATGTAGGTATGTACAATATACTACCTCCGCAACAATTTGGCTTCAGGCCACACCATTCCACAGTGCATCAAATTCATCGCATCACGAAACATATCAAGGATAATTTAGCTGTAGGGAAAAGTACTGGTATGATCCTTCTGGACGTAGAGAAAGCGTTCGATACAGTTTGGCATGAGGGCTTGCTCCACAAGCTTCACAATCTCAATTTTCCGCTGTACTTAATAAAAATTATACAGTCCTTTTTGTCTGGCAGGAAATACATAGTCTATGTAAATAATTACAGTTCAGAAAGTTTCTCAATTGATGCGGGGGTATCTTAAGGCTCAGTACTTGCACCAATCCTTTACAACATTTTTACACACGACTTTCCATCACTGAACACATGTGAAGCTGCAATCTTTGCGGATGACACTTGCATTTATGCTTCAGATTCATTAGGTTGTAACATAGTAACCAAATTGCAATCTGGAGCAAATGAAGTTGAAACATATGTCAACAAATGGAAGATTACATTAAACGCTTCAAAGACTCAGGCTGTCTTTTTTACACGAAAAAGAAAAGCCTGTTTCTTACCAAGCAACAAAATTATACTAAACAACATTCAAACAGATTGGAAATCAAGTACCAAGTATCTTGGGGTGCACTTAGATAAAACACTTACCTTTAGTCTTCATGTACAAGAAACCATTAAAAAGATTAACCTGGCTATTAAAATGTTATACCCATTTATTAATCGAAAATCAAATATGAGTTCTGAAAATAAACTTGTTATTTTCAAAGCAATTTTCCAGCCAATTATGTTTTATGGTTCACCTGTGTGGGGTAAATGTGCAAAAAGCCACATCAGAAAATTGCAAGTAGCCCAAAATAAGTTACTGAAAATGATTCTTAACCTGCCTTGGGATTTTTCGACCGATGATCTCCATTTAACTTCAAAAATCGAAAAAGTTCCTATTAGATTACATAAATTATTCGAGCGCTATCGCCGGTCTTGCAGCTCAGCTAACAACCACTTGATTTCAAGTCTACTGAATGAATCGTAATATATTTATCATACCTGTCATATATTTAATCGATTATTTATTTATCTGTACAATTATTGATTTGCGTATATATTTGTTCTATTTATTATTCATTTATTTATTTATTTATTTATACATTCATACATACATATATATATATATTTACTTATTTAATTATTTATTTATTCATTTCGTTAATAATTAATTTGTTTATTTATTTATTTATTTATATTTTGTATATTTATCCTGAATATAAGTCAAAGATACTCGTATGTTACACATTTTTCAAGAAGTATATATATTGTCAGTAGTAAGGTTACAATAACCAAATCTCTGTTAATTGTGCAATAGTAGTTTTTAAGAAATATGTAATTTATGCTGCAAATTATAATAAAATGAAAAAAAAAAAAAAAAAAAAAAACTGACAGATGATCGTTCAGTTTTTACCTCTGTGGATTTACAATTCACCATTGATCGTTCAGTCGTCACAGTGGGTTTATTATTAGGCATTAACACGTATGTTTACATGCCGGGAATTCAAGACTTGTTTCTTAAGTCTTCTTCGAACTGTTGTCTGTAACATTATCCACAGTTTCTGCTCATCGTACTATTTCTGCTGCAATCTGTAGTAATCACCACACCTTACTTACGTAGACATCTACTTCAGAGCATAAGGCCTCCCTTAATTGTTCGATGGGCAGATCCAATCGAATCGTCCTTGTACTTTTTTTTTGGCGTCGATAGTAAATTTGTCCTTATCCGAGCTATCCGAGCAACAGTGTGATTTTGCGTTTCTCAACAATGAAATCCACTCACAACCGCACTTTTGGAACTCCTTGGGGCGAAATAGCCTGAATCCAGTTACACCCTTTGGGGATATGAAAACAGCCAATGAGCCATAAACGACCTCAACGGCCATCTCTATTTAGCGCGTGTACTGAACAATCATTACTGACCGTGGAATACCTTGAAGTAGCTGCTCATATAAGGAATCTGCTATACTGAACTTGACGCCACCGTTGATTCAGTCACTTTCATACTGAACCTTCATATGCAACTCCAGTTTGGCTTAGAATAGATATCAGACAGCTGTATCATATGGTGTGTGCGTTGCCAACCATTCTGAGTAGTTAGGATGCAAATTGAAGAGAATTTAGTTGAAAAATGACGTCCTCCCAACCGATGAAGCTATTGCTTATGAAATGAATAAATTCTTTTGAAAATGTCCTGCAAACTAATTTGAAACTCAGAAACCCCGACCTAGTTACGGTATACTTTGAATACCATTTAATTTTTAAATTCTCTCCAAATCCAACTTCGAACATCGGATGGCTTTCATAATGAATTAAAAGCGACCTTCAACTGCGAAACAAAAATCCAATCAGCAACTTTAAAGTGCATTCCTGTGTCCGAAAACTTTACTTTCAACCCTTCTATCTCAAAGTTCAATGCATCAGCATTCATTAGGAGAACAAAAAGCCATCGTCCATGCCATTCGAATCTCTAACGCTACATAATTCCAACTAATTAACACATCAACCCAGCATTTCGCGGCGCACTCGAATATCCAAGCAAAAACAACACCCCCCCCCGCAGTTCATGGATGTGTAAAAGTCCAAAGCACCCACTGAATCACCTCATCATCTTGTCCCCCCCTCGATGCCTGTTTATTCAGCTGAAAGTAAAATTTTCCAAAGAAATCAGCAGAAAATTTTCTGCGTAGCGTGGCTTTGTTTCACTCCCTATCATTGGGCGCAATTACCATTTGGCTTTTCTCAAAGAAAAACTATTTTCACTCAACGTCATGGGGTAGTTTGTACCTTAACTCGGCAGGGTGAAAGGCCCCGTCCCGCGGTACCATTTCAAAGTCCAGTTCAATTTACGTTAGTGGAATTGTGCGATTTAATTGGCCATTTTATGGTCGTTTAGTTTAATTTTCATTGCCCCCGAAGCGATAGAGCACCAAAAAGGGGATTACCACGGACGGACATTGACCCCGAAAGTTGGCCCAAAAAAATTTGATTGTATGTGCCGGCCATCTTTTGTGGTAGGAAATTATCTATCGTCACTGTTCGATTTTTATTGTTTATGCTGTGACCTTCGTGTGTTGACGATAAGATTTTCCACACGCCGAAAGCATTTAAAAAGGATAACCCCACCCAAGAACCCCGTTGACCTAAGCTAAACCCGCACGCCTCCTTTGTAAAGCCGAAAGCAAGCTAAAAGGGATATCCGAGATTTATCGATGGGCCAAACCGATGATATTGTGAAAATTGTTTCGATGAACTTTCAAAATCCGTCGTCGTTCGAGTTTGGTTGCCTTTTTTACGTACGAGTATCATGGGATTGGAGAGTGCCGGCACCGAGAGAATTGATGAGAGAATGCCATTAAACAGCTGCGTGTGCTCCTTGTGGAATCTTCGCCAAGAAAATTGGAACACTTATGATGAAGGATCGTGTTTTGAATTTATTTACAACCCGGTACCGGATGAATGATAGTTTCTTTGTTTAGACACTCGTATCTCGGTCTTTAGTTAAGTTATTCTGTCCCAGAATTGACGGAGAATCGGAGCAGGAGGATGGTTGTAGCCATGCAGCAAAAGCCGTTTCATCAATTTGCATTCGTCGGGAGGGGGTGAACGAGTGTTTACAGTTGAATTGCGACATGCACTTGAACCATTAGTAAGCGAGTGCCAGTGCACGATTCCTTAGAATTTAGCACCCACAGCACGAATTTAGCACTCGCGGAGTGGTTCGGATGACTTTATACCCAAAGTTCAGTGGCTTGTGACGCGGACTAATTAAAGGGCATCCCAATTCAAAGTAAATAATGACAAGTAGGTCCTTTAACTCCAGAAGACATACAATACAATAGCTCCATTATAACTATGGCGTAATGCGCATTGATGGTCAAGGATACTCCATTGGAGAGCTGTGCCAAGTGCCATTGCGTACATTTCGCATCGGGCATCGCAGACAATTGTAAGTATGCCCAGCGTCATCTTATCCTTGTGATTGCCATTTTAATTCGCCCGAGTGATATTTATAATTATAATTCGAGTACTTGGCAGAGGCACCATTTACATTACTCACAGGCAACAAATTCCAAGTGCCTTTGGCGAAAACGAGGTGGCGATTCATCAAAATGCGGTAATGGTGCCTTAAACCAAAGATACTGGTGATGGTTGGTGCTCGTACTCGTAGTACGTGTATATAGAGTGCCTTCGGCTGAGATGATATTGAATTCCGGACAGTTGGCAGGTGGTTCCGTTTTTTTAAAATTCGATCCATGAAATTGCCTTCGCATTGGGTGTGCTCTGAAATTTATTGAATCGACCAGTCGAATTGGTAGTAAATCTTCGACTATTCATAGCCACTCTCGTCGAGGCTATCGATGAGTGCGCAAAGATAAAGATTGAGTACCCACGAAGGTACTTAAGATATGTGTGGCCAGTTCAGTTGGAATAGTGCTAAATGTGCGATTTAATAGAACAAATATACTTGTGTGTATGTATGTACGAGTATCCATATGGTGCGTGTGCTTTTAAGAACTATTTATTGAAGCACCTTGAGTAGTGATAGAGGATACTTGAATCCACGCCAACTGAAGTGGGATTTGGAATCAGCGCATCTAGTTCATGGTTATGACAGCATAATGAGAGTAGAATCACGTTTTTTTATTTTACAATTGAAATTACTGGGGTATAACTGTAAGTTGCAACTGGTCAGTACTTCAAAGAATTTTTACTGCACAGCCTTTCTATGAGACCAATTCCTCTAAATGCTCATTTAACAGAGACGGGCATAGATTTCATTCTGACACTTTACTACGAAGAATTGCATGAAAGCGGGCGGTCTTTCATGGAAAGATGAGCAACCCTTTCAATGATAAATTGGCTGCAGTACTACCACAACAAGCGACTTGGGAGATGGCGTCCACTTACGACTAACAGAAGCCTAGTACCCTAAGACTGTAGCAAGAAGTATAAAGGAGGTATTTCGACGATCACTTTTCCAGCGAACTCATTGTGGCCTGGGAGTCAGGTAAGACTCAGTGAATTCAGCTTTTACAAAAGCGTTCAGAGAAACATTACATTCCCGAACGAGTTGAGGGCTTTTATGGCAACAGCGCTATCTGTCCTCTACATTCATTGCCATTAGGATTGTTATCAGTGCAGGTCCGACTATATTCACTCCTAAGTACAGAGAAAGTCGAATCGAAATGTCCATAGGATCACAGTTGAATCACAGTCCAAGACCAATGAAACTCCGCTGCGTTTGGTACCATAAACTACTATACTATATATAGAATATACCTAAGCCGGTTTGCTTCCCTTTGGTTCTTCATGACATCAAACATAAACCTGAACTTCAACTTTTGTTGGTTCCAGCACCGTTCACATTCCGACTTCTTCCGTGGTGAGAAGTCATCCACCATGGTTGTTTCACTGGATAGACTTGACTGCATCCAGCGGCTACACCAGAACTACGACCGATTCTCCCGGCCATCGTTCTTAAAAAGAAAGTCATCAGCAGAAGGAACGCCTAAAACCTACTTCCTTTGGGTCAAATTGGGCTCTAAAAGGTAGATGGGTCTCAGTTTATGTCACTTCCATCGACCATTTTCTCTTTAACGACGCTGCTGAAAGATTATCGCTTTCGGTGCATGAGTCTTTGACTTAACGTGCAGTCTCTTTAGTCCTTGCGTCTGCCACACGTTATCCTTGCCTTCAAAGTGTACCCCTTTTTAATTCAGAAGCAGCATGCTAATCAACCACGTGTTCATTTTCAAGGAATATAACTTTAACAGACTGAGACCCTACGGAACTCTCGCAGCCACCGGCTAGTAGTCAAATTTTACTACCAAAACGTAAGAGGATTGAGCTCTAAAACTCGCGCTATTTTGTCTAAATCTCATGGCGTCTCTTTCAACGTCTGTGCTCTTACAGAAACCAATCTGATCGCCGAAATAAAAAGCCAGGTGCTATTTCCGAGATGGCGATCACTCTCTCTCTATGGTTAATGATCCCGCACTCTGTATAGTTGATTCTGCATGCCGAGGTGTCCTACTTGCCATTCATAATAGCCTCAATTCTTCTCTCACCGCTATCTCTTCTTCTGTCAAACTTGACTTTGTTTCAATTAAAATATCACATCCCAATAGGTCTCCGTAAGTTATGTGTTGCTACATGTTCCCAGCTCAAGCTATCGAATCCTACATTCTTACTGTTAAAGCGGTCAATCGCTTCACCCATGTGATTCCATCGGCGATATCCTTGGATTCCATCGGATGATCTATTCGTTTTTACTGCGTCAAACGCTAGTTCATCCAAGGAATATCTGCTCATTGATCATATAACTGACTCAAGCATATGCTAAGTAAGGGGCGTCTCTAACTCCATCGGTAGACAGCTAGACTTTATTTTCACTAGCAATCCCATTACCTCCACAATAACGTTTTGTCTCTTAACGCTATCACAGTTTTTCATAGCTATCCGTCTCAGTCCACTTCTTGCCAGCAAATCTTCATTTAATTATACCAGCCTATCTTTAACTGATGCTGTCTCCACTTTTTACGGTGAAATATTCAATTCCATTTCTACAATATTTACGTCTCCCTGGTATAATAGAAGACCTCGCTTTTTGCGAAACAAAAGGAACAAATTATTGTGACTACTGTAACTATCTTGAAACCTACATTCAATTCACTCAGCTCTATAACTACCTCTGTCACCGCTTTCTTGACACTGCGCAGACCAACCTTATCAACGATCCTAAGACTTTTCGATCATTGCTCGTCAATTACATAAAAAAATCAAACGGGGGGTCATCTACCGGCCCACATTTGTTACTATTGCCAACAACTTTGCAACTTTCAGTTTTTTTTTCAGTTTTTATGCATTTTTATGAAGGAGTTCGACGACGAAGCGTTCGCCCCTTCAACAAGCCACCAAAAGTTTTGGTGCTGCTGAGCAACATCCCTCATGTCGCGACTCCCTACCGTCCTACTGAACCGGAGACACTCCGCACTGCCATGTGCGATGTCTCTGTCGTAGTTGAGTCGCCTGTCCGCAGCTGTTCGAGCAACGTGGAAGATTAGCGGCACCGCCAATCTGACCTTCACTATCTAGATAGAGGACGGTTCTGGAGGAACAAAGCCGTCAAAGCGAACTCTCCCCTGATACATATAATTGGGGTGGTAAGCCCCAGAGATCAGGTTGTTCGATGAGGTCATTGCTCTTTCAACGTGCCTTCGAGTCAACTTAATGACGAAATTTTCCACTCTTATCAAGTTCGCCCTATTGTATAAGACCTCATTAGGATAGAATTTTATGTACTCAGACTCTGGTGTTCTGTATAAGCGAAGACAAGTCCTAAGACAAGCCCTCTCAAATACCCGAATCTTTTCCAACAAGCATGGGCCTGATAAGGGCCATATAGCAGATTACCTTCACCCTCGCATCGAGTTGACTATTATAGAACAGTCTCTTTGTAAGGGCAAAAGCACCTTTGGCTCTGACCAGAGCAACATCTATATGTTTGTTAAAATACAGAAATTGATCTAGCCAGATCCCCAGGTATCTGACTACATTTCGACAGGCAAGTGGCTGTCCATGTTGTCCGACGATAGAAAACTTTCGCCAATTCTTTTTGGTATTCCTAGAGGCCCCAGACAAAGGCGTCCTAAACAGAATGGTTTCCGACTTCTGAAAGTTGATTTTCAACTTCCAGTCAGCGCAATATCGCTTAATTTTGTCGAAGTCACGTTGCAAAAGCATATTAATGACCTCAATCTTTGGACCTGATCTGTACGCGATTAAGTCGTCTGCGTACGCTATGGCATGGTGAAGTGAACCTATCAGATCACTCGTGTAAATGTTGAATAGGATCGGCGAATTTACCGCACCCTGGCCGTTTTTAATGTTAAATGTTCCAGCAGATGTCACATCGCCATTCTTCACGATGAACTGTCTGTTGGTTAGCATATTATAAAGAATGTACAAGAGTGGTTTACTGATGCCCCGCCTAGTCAGCTTATAGAAAACACCCTCTAACCATACGGTGTCGAAGGCCTTCTCCAAGTGAACAAGGCAGGCACCAGTGCACTGTTTCTTGCCTTTGTTCCATTGGATATCAGAAACCAGTTTCGACGCAGCATGAATGATATCATGCCCCGCCTTGAAACCGAATTGATTATCCGGAACTATATGTTTGTCTTCAACCCACTTAGTCAGGACTCTATTGATTACTTTTTCAAAAACCATACTGATATTCGGAAGGAGACTTATCGAGCGAAGATTCGCCGGATTGGATATATCCTTCCCCTTTTTGGGAATAGGTTGAACCGCCGCCCTTTTCCAATGCGCTGGATAATGTGCATTATTCATTGCATTATTAAACAGGGTGGTGTAAATGTCCACCGCTTCTAGAGGAAGATGTCGAAGCACAATGTTCGGTATTTCATCGGTTCCCGCTGATTTCTGACTTCTAAGTGATTCGAAGATCGTTTGGAACTCTTCCTTCGAAATGAACACTTGATGACATTTTTTGCCATATTCTCATCATTGAACTGGGTGAAACCCGAGCTCTCGAATCGCCAATTCACAATTTCATTTCGAAGGTAGAAATTGTGCACAAGGACTCGACTTTCCAGGTCGTGGTTGGGGCCAATGATGTCATTCGCCTTATATACTTCCTGGAAAGTCGCCCCTATAGCATCTACCTTCTCGATCACAAAGAAGTTGTCATCATCAACAGCCTCATTTGGATCTATGCCTGCTGCTATAAGTATATTCTCGTTGTCCGTCGTTCGGGCGATTTTAAGACACGAAAGGTCGTTTTGATCTTTTCTCCGAAATATTTTATTTATTTGCGGAAACATATTCGGGTTCCTGGTTTTTACAGCCCGAACCTTGTTGTTCCAATACAAACTTACAGATGCTCTGTAATTTTCTTTTATTAATGTTTGGAGGTTTTTAATCGACGACTTCAGTGTCATGATCTCCGGGTTATGTCTGTCAGTAAACTGTCTGTACAAGGTTTTTAGTCTTGACAGCAGTTCACTTTTATGTCAGTGCAAAGCGTCAATAGTTGCGTTGCGGAATAGGACTTCTTCGTCAGTGTGTTGGTACCGAGGTATCGTTTTGTCCATTGTTCGTTTGATTGTCTCGTCCATTAGTCTTAGATACCTGTCAATCTCCTCGTTTGACAGATTTCTATTGGACGGTGGGTAGAGCAAATTCGAGGAGATTGCTCTCGTCAGTGTTCTGGAGAAGTGTGTCCAACGCACCCTACTATAGTTGTAGGCATGCCTTTGAACAAACTCGTCCAATTCCGCAATTTCGTTGGGAACAGTTATTTCGGTGCTGAGACCGCAATGGTGACTGTCATACACGAAAGTGCGTAGACAGTTTGTAGTTTTTTGGTTATTGCATGCCAGTTGTATTCGTGAGTCGAATAGCAGAAGATCCAAATAGGACCCGTGTTTGGGAAACGACGGACTATCCGTCGCCTTAAGCCCGAGTCGATACATCACACTGTGCTGACCCCACCAATTGAATACATAGTAGGTTCCCTCTAGTATTTGGTGTATTATTATATTTCCCCAATCACTATGTTTGGCGTTGAAATCTCCGCCGATAATAAAATAGTTGTCTTCCAATTCCAGCCTCAGAAATCGAAAAAGTGTCCCGAGCTCTGAGATAAATAAGGTAGATTGAGTAGCCTTAGGTGCATAAACAGACACATGACATGGTGAGGGATATAGACAATGCATGCTTCCAGCACCTGGAACCTACGTTCTACACGACTGTATACTCTTTTAAAACGTATAGCTTTTCGTACGAAAATCGCAACTTTGCAACCTTTTTTAAACAATCATTCGCTAACAACTTCTTCGTAACCGACCCCATATATTTTAAGCAACTTTCCAGCTTCTTTATTGGCCTCTATCTCTCTCTCAATCTTATGACCATACAAAATTCCGGACCAGACGGGCTCCCGCAGTATTTCTCAAAAAGTGTGCCTCCAATCTTTCTCTTCCACTATCCTCCCTATTCCATCTATCCCTCACACAAGGTGGTTTCCCCCAAGCTTGGAGATCTCTCTCCATAACCACGGTCCACAAAAAGGAATCAAAGAATGAGGTAACTACCTACCGTCCCATTGCTAAGGTTTCTCACATACCTAAAATGTTCGAAAATATTTTCTATGAAGTTCTAAGTTTTCAGTGGAAGTCGAAAATTTCATCCAGTCAGCATGGATTTCTGAAAGTTAGATCAACTACCACAAACTTAGTAGCATTCGCATCGTTTGAACTTTCAGCCTTCGATAAAACATTTCATCAATTGATCCTTTTCAAATTGTCTTCCCTGTGTTTTCACCCCATATTATTAAAATGGATATCTACTTATCTGGTGAACCGCTATTATAGCGTTCGCTTTAGGTAAGCCTTCTCAATCCCGGATATAGCCACTTCTGGTGTCCCGCAAGGCAGCCATCTAGGTCCCATTCTTTTCATTTTAACTATAAACAATTTTGAGAAGATTATTAAACACTGCCCCTATCCATTTATTATTTCTCCACCCCAAGACTCTATTCTCCTTCAAGAAGACCTCGATATGTAGGTTTTTCACTTGGTACCTAATAAATTACTTAGAGCGGCGGAAAAAAAATGTTTGTGATTTTTTTTTTTAAAAAGTATGGATTGAGCAAATTTATTCAAACCTTTTGTACATTATTAAATAGACTTTTCACAATATTCTGTAATTTTTTCATGCGGAAATATTGAAAAACAAGCCGGTGACAGAGCTTGCCCCAGAACGTCTTAGAAAAATAACAATTTGCTGAAATTATCTGAAGTCAAAAACTATTAAAATTTAGTCCAAGTATCCTCCCCCCAACGCTCTATGATTATTTTTTTTTTTTCATTTAAAAATTTTTGGTGGCCAGCTAAAGTGTAAACTGCTATTTTCTATGAAAAATTCCGCCATTTTGTGGGCGGGAAACACCTTAATGTAAAAAAAAGTAGAAAATATTGGTACACTTTTAAAATGATTCGGTCAAGTAGTTTTTAAATGGCAGTGAACACGGACTTTGAAAAAGTAGTTTTGAGAAAAACGCCTTTAAAAGTTTATGATCTGAAACAGTGAAGAAAAAAAATTTTTTTTTTTCAACTTACACAGAATCATAGATTCCAGTTCCATAGAGTAGACTCCTTGCAGCAGCTTCGATGTCTTCAGCCTCATTTTTCTCAAGTCTTTGTTTTATCCTTGCTTCTTTGCTCTGCTGCTCAGCTTGGATCTCGGCCCTGTCAATGCGATTGGTGTCCTCCAATCTTGCGTATCCATGAGCGCTTGGGCCGACGCTGACGTCCATATCCGACAGAAGGGTGAGCAAAGTACCAGCACCTTCGTTGAAAGTGCATGCAGCTACATAGGATGCAAATTCAACAATTTGTGTGCTGCCAGATAATTTTTTCGGTGCAATTCTCGGTGCAAACCTTGGTAAATCAGTTTGATCGCTTGTAAGACATCTTCTGGAAGTGGAGTGTAATTATGTCTGAAATTGTCCACTCCTGTTGTGGCCAAAGCTTTTTGATATGGACACCACGAGTTCACACCGCTCGGGCACTTATCGTGTTGAGGGTTATCGTCTGTTGACTGCTGATGGTAGAACGTTGCCCAGATTGCATTTTTCATTTCCTCTAGCGAATTACAATTATGCCTTATTGCTGCTCCATAGTATCGACTCAATTTATCGATGACTTTTCGGTGAGTTTTCACAACTTTATCTTCTACAGTATTTTTTGCCAGATCACGTAGACGATTTCCCATTCTTTTTTGCACGTGACCTACACATTCTTTTTTATTTACTCGTGTAGTAAAATTTTCCCCGTAAGGTTCAGCTTTCACTAAATTGCCGTAAGTTTTACTGTCACCGTCTCCGATATAGTTGCTGATCTTTGCTCCGTAATTTTCTTCTGAGCAGCGAAACATTTCGATGACAGCGTTAACTTCCATGTTACCTGATGGTCCGGTGGGATTGGCTTGACATTCATTATTTTCAAAGTGTTCTTCGTGCCACTCTTCAAATTCAGCAGTATTGAATTTTTTCCCCATAATTTGCAAAGCTGACAGTGCAAACTACGAGTACTTATGAAAGTATCAATAACTTTTCCTGACCAATGTCCAATCTTGCCAAACAAGATGCTGAAGCCTTGATTCTGTTGCGTGCCGCGTCGCCAGAAACAGTCCAAGTGTCAGACTCCGAATTTATCTTGTTTTCTGTTTTTCTTCGTCTGCAGCGGAAAGAAGAAATTTTTCAGCAGTCGTTTTGACGTAACAGCAAATCGATTTCAAAAGATCCAAATAAGACGGTTTGGATAAAAATTACTTGCAATGTCCATGAGTCCGCAAAATTTATTGCAGCCTGCTAAACCCAAACCTAGCGTACGCATTACGAAAGCAAATCTAGTGTTGATTTCATAGCGATGACCAGTTTTCTCACTCGACCGCATTAAGCGTGGATCACAATTGGCACATTTCACTTGGATTTGAAACCAAGGACTTATTTTTTGCAACTTTTGAACTCAACTAAACCATCACACTGGAGGACAGAATTTAGGCCCGGGTCAACCCCGGACAGCTTTATTGTGCTTAATACAAGCATTGAACTTAAATACTATACTTATAAAACTAATAAAAATTTAATTGTTAGAGCTGCGGAGTGGGGGAGAGCGAGGGGAATAAAGGGCAATCTTAAGGGAGTGTTTGTTCAGGTGATAGTCAAAGATTGACTGGAATTTGTTCGCCTCGCGAAGCATTCGACATAACGGTTCATGGTATCCGTAATTAGATCGGTGGGAATTAACTCGGAAGAGAGGTACAGTTCTTAGATTACGTGGATTAACATTTAAGGAGATGCGTTCGAGGAGAGCCTCAGAGTCAATGTTACCATTTAAGAGCTGATGGACAAAAACTATATCATAAACTTCTCGTCGTGTAATGAGGCGTTGTAAGTTAATAAGTTTCAGTCGATTATGATAGGGGGGTAAATTGAATGGGTCAGACCAAGGAAGTCCCCGTAATGCGAACCGAAGGAACCTACGCTTTACCGATTCAATACGTGCAATTTGCGCAGAATAATATGGTGACCAGACTGGACTTGCATACTCGAGGAGGGGCCGAACAAATGTGGTGTAGAGTGCTTTAGCCACATATGGGTCGTCAAATTCCTTAGACCAGCGCTTAATGAAGCCAAGAGTCGAATTGGTTTTACAAATAATGCTATCTATGTGAGAGCGAAAGTTCAGTTCGCTATCATAGATAATGCCTAAATCGAGCATTTCGGTCACATTAGGAACAAGCTCGTTATTGATGAAATATGCACGAGAAAGAGTTGTATGACGCTTTCTAGTAAAAGTTAACATTTAACTCAAGAAAATTATGAAGACACCAAGTGGAAAATCGATTGAGATCATCTTGCAACAGAGAACAGTCAGAGGGAGACAATATGTGACGGAAGATTTTGATGTCGTCAGCATAGATGGAGATAAAAGAATTGTTAACGATGGTATCAACATCATTAATTGTTAATATAAATAACAAGGGACCAAGATGACTTCCTTGGGGAACACCCGAGGTGGCTTTGAAAGGTTTAGATAATGTAGACCTAAACAGGACACTGTAGTGTCTATCATTTAAGTATGAGGAAATCCACGTAATGAAATCTGATCGAAATCCAAGGGCGCAAAGTTTTAAAAGAATTACTTTATGCGAGACTTTATCGAAAGCTTTGCTGAAGTCGGTGGTTATTACATCTACTTCTTTGCCATTTTCTAATGCACATAGAGTACTTGATACAAATTCAATGAGATTAGTGGTAGTGGACCTGCCCTTAACAAATCCATGTTGGTTTCTTGAAATCACTGGTTTACAATAAAAAGACATAGCATCATAAATAATGTTCTCAAAGAGCTTGGGTATTGTGGAGAGCTTCGCAATAGGTCTGTAATTTAAGATTTCATCTTTATAGCCTTTTTTATACAGAGGGATTATATATGAATTTTTCCAGGAATGGGGAAAGGCGCATTGAGATAAGGAAAGTCTGAACAATGGCAGTGAGAGGTTTTACCAAGTAGGCGGCGCATTTTTTTAGAACTATGGGGGGTACACCATCAGGTCCAGCGGAATATTCACTTTTTAGATTACCTATCTTTTCATCTACTAATGCCATTGAGATATCCACCGAAGTAAAGGATGTTTGTGGACAGCTGTTCAAGTATGAGAAATAAGATAGATCGGGGTTTTGGATGTGGCAAGCAAACGATTGGCTAAAGAATTCGGCAAAGAAGTTTGCTATTCTTTGCGGATCATCAGACGATGAATTGTTGAACTTCATGGTGGAGGCATAACTGTGCGACTTTTTTTTAGAGTTGATAAACTGGAAAAAGCGTTTGGGATCAGAAATAAGACTATTATGCATGCGGCTTAAATAATTGGAATATAGTGATTCACAAAGATCTGAAAATTGGGTATAAGCAAGGTGGTATTTATTATAATCCGCTTCAGAACGTGTACTAAGATAGGTGTGCCAAAGTTTATTTCTCTTATTTCGTATTGACCGGAGTTCCTTATTATACCAAGGTGGGGATAACGATGGATTTTTTTGCGGTACAAAAGGAACAGACTGGGAAAAACAATCGAAGATGATATTGTAAAAAGAGGTAAGTGCATCATCAACGGGAATACTAGAGTTGAAGAGAAAATTGAAATTAGCTTTAGAAAGAAGATTGTTTAATTTAGAAAAGTTGGCTCTTCGAAAATTAAAGTTGTACACGTGTTCAAAGCAAAAAGGTTTTGAAACGTTGGACGAAAACGTCATAGAAAGAGGCGGGTGGTGAGAATCTAGAGTGGTAAGGAGGTGCTTGCTGACTGAGACTATGCTGTTATCTACGTCAGTGGAGAAGATAAGATCGAGTTGTCTACCAAGATAGTTGGTTATGCCACTTAACTGAAAAAGTCCGGAGTCCACGAGACAGTCAATTCTTTCTCCGAACTTCTATGAATCATCAGTGCATATCCATTTGAGTCGTGGTAAGTTAAAGTCACCCATAACGACAGCAGTGTCATTTGCGTCAGCTTTGGCAAACAGGGCATCGAATTCGTCAATAGCTAGTTGGTAGCTGCAGGTTGGTTGCGATGGGCGAATATAGCAACAGCAAATAAAGAGATTGCGCTTAGAAATAGGAATTCTTACGCAGACAAATTCAAAGCAAACTGTAGATAGTTGCTTAAATAATTTAGAATTAAGGCGAGTAGGTACAGCCTAAAGTACTCCGGGCCAGTTGATTCGTCGTTATTCATAAGGCCATCGTTTCGGTGGACATCATAATCATGGGTAAATAACTCGCTATTCTTAAAATTAGAGGAAAGGTTGGTCTCAGTAAGAGCGAAGATATCATGCGGCAGTTTTTGCGAAGTAATATAGACTTCAGATGTTTTTGTGCGAAGTCCTCTAACATTTTGATAGTAAATGCTGAGGAAATCAGGGAGTGCAAATAGAGGTAGAGGTTGGTTAGGAGCGAAAATAGTTCTTAAAACTAGAACGCGTTCTTTGAAGGTGCCAGAGTGGCTTTGAGCTGACATGGGTGGCATAAGAGGAGAGGTCGTTTGCAACGTCGGTAGGCGTGATATTAAAGGCTTCGTGAAACCGTATGAAAATCTGACGTAGGTCTTTTGGGTTTGTAGGAAGTCCTTCTTGCTGAATGGAAACCATAATATTTGTTTTGGTTGTGCCATCAATGCAAATGGAATCAGGCTTATCGTGTAGATAAGCTAGATAAAGGCTGTATCTGATTTAGACGGAGGGGATGGATTGAGGGTGTGGGAGTAAACGAAAGTAGGGTAGGTGGACTTATTAGAAGCCGAGTTAATAGAGTCAGTTTTGCTTTCTTTGGCACCGGGCTTGGATGGGAGAACAAAAGATACCCGTTTGTGCGATGAATTATTTAGCTTAGAATTATTGGAGGAAGGGAAAGGAGATGTGGAACGAATCGCTTGGGAAAAGGAGGGGAATGTTCCTACTTTAAGACTCCAATTTGGGTAAGAATTATGTATGCTGGTTTGGTTGTGAGGCTTGGGGGTTGGCTTAACACTAGGCTTAGATTTAGTCTTAAAATTAATCTCCTTTGCGTTCATCTTGTCCGTTGTAGGCTTTCGGTTGATTACTTTTTTACGGTTGATTTTCCTCATTGTTAATTTCTCTAGCTTAAATGATTCGGATGTGGAGTTCTGGAAAAGCCATTCATATTTTGAAGGAATATCAACATTGAATAGCTTAAACTTTGAGAGTTTACCGGCCGACTTTTGTTTGCAGTTTCTGACATTAATTTTAAAATGCTGCTTAAAGTAATTGATCAGCCAAGTCGGGTTTGCATGTGCGGATGCAACTTTAATAGAGAAAGTGGTTGTTTCCTCCGTATTGGACTCATTTAGCTTTTTAACTCGACTATTCCATTCAGATACGGTCCAGGAAACTCCAAAGCGGGTAATTGAAGGTTCAGGAGATGCTGGAAGTGCGGGAGATGCTGGAGGTGCTTGAGATGCTGGAAGTGCTTGAGATGCAGGAAGTGCTTGAGACGCTGGAGGTGTTTGAGATGCTGGAGGTGCATGAGATGCTGGTAGTGCGTGATATGCAGTAACAATCGGAGGTATGGGTGTAACTTCAAGTTCAGGAGCCGAATGCAATGGTGAGGAAGGTGTTAGGACGGCGTTTTCAAGCATCTCAGCAAGTAGCGAAATGTTGTAGGCCATGCTTGATTGAGGCTGGATGTGTGAAGTAAATTCCTTAATCTTACCGAAAGTGATCCTGATTTCATCAACAATGCTGCTTAGTAATAAACGAGACTGTAATGAATCGTTACTTATTTCGTCGATTTTACACATCATTGTTGTAGGCCGTGGATCACTTCTGTTAGGAGAAGGTGTTGTTCTTATGGACGGAGCTTGGAAAAAAATATCAAGGTAAGAGCGTAGGGAGCAAAGAGATGCCTTTAATTCATTTAGGGTTGATAAATGTGAATTAGAAGCCGCTTGAATAGCACTTTTCAACTCGATATTCGTTTTATGTTCACTATCACATTTAGAAAGATCTGCATTTTTGGCCCACTGCTTGTCGTACTTAGATCTGAATTGACTAGAAGATTGGTCAACTATGCAATACAGATCTTCAACACCCTTTTGAATTTGGTCAAGTTTTTCAAATTCAAGTTGAACTTTCTTAAAAAACAGTTTATGTTCGACATCAAGAACATTTAAGGAATCGCTTAAGCATTTGATGGCCAGAATAATATGGGAGGGTGAAACATCCTTACATGAAAAATTGTTTTTATAATCTCTAAGACAGAGGATAGATCTTGTGCTCAGGCCTACACAGAGAGCGTGAAAAGATCTTGCACATAACCCTCTGCAAATCACCAAGTCAGTGTTACATCATTCGTGAAAGCACATTGGGGGTTTCCGCACTGATTTGACATGTTTATGTTGAGGTAGGACAGAGTAGATGAGTATGAATATTTAATTTTTTTTTTTTTTTTGCGACGTTGACCAAGTTTATTGGGGGTAACGCACGGTTTTTGCAAGGGTTTCAAATTATTTTTTTCGCACAGTCCACGATATGATAGTTGGGATTGGGGTCGGTCACTGGGTTTGTTATTTGTTTTTTTTTTTTTTATGTTTTTGTTTTATTTATTTCTTTAGAACAGTATTGGCAGAAAAAAAATGAAATAAAATTCAATTTAATTATGGGAGCGAAAACAAAATGCGACCGAACAGCACAATGGCTTAACACTACTAACAGGACAGACAGGAGACTAACTAGACAATAACTTCAAGAGTCTTGCTCAGATCGACTTAAAATTTTGGGCATATATTCTTGAAATGTTTAACAATAAGATAGGACAATCGATATTTCGAAAGGCAATTCAGTCCTTTAAGCCATACAAAGCTCCCGGTTCGGATGGTATTCTACCGATTATGCTACCGAAAGCACCGGATGGAGCAATCCAAAAAATTATGTAAATTCTTAGACACAGGGTACATACCAATAGCATGGAGGGGAATTAAGGTGGTTTTTATATCTAAATCTGGAAATATAACAGCAAAAGATTTCAGACCAGTAAGTCTCTCATCATTTACGCTTAAAACCCTGGAGCAATTATTGGAGATTCACATTAGGAACAGATGCAGTAATGACTTTTCGACTTTCCTCGCATATATGAAAGGAAAATCGGTAGAAACCGCCGTACACGAGGTGGTGGGAAAAATAAAGAAGAGACTACATTTCGGTGAGTTTGCGATGGCGGCCTTCCTCGATATAGAAGGAGCTTTCAATAACGTGGAGTGGTACCGCCATTAAAGAACTCTAGTAGACGCTAATTTTTAATCCTTGCAAGTAGGAACTGTTCTATTGCAAAAAGCCCGGTTAGAATGTCTGTAACCAGGAGAGTCATGTCGCCACTGCTGTGGGTGCTGGTTATCAATGACATCCTTAAAAAGCTTACTAAAATGGGTATAAGTGCCACGGCTAACGCAGATGACGTGGTCATAATAGTGCAGGGAAAATACTTAAATATTTTAAGCGAAATAATGGAGATTGCCCTGAAGACGATCAGCACTTGGGCAAAAAGCTGTGGTCTCAATGCCAATCCTTTCAAAACGGAACTGGTTTTTTTTTACCAGAAAGTACAAGACACCGCAATTCGAACTCCCAAGACTCAACGGAGTGGAATTGGCCATCTCGGAGAGCGCGCAGCACCTGGGTGTAATGCTGGACAAAAAACTGAAAACTTGGCGGAAAGAATCAAAAAGGCATAAAATACTCTTTCTATCTGCAAAAAAACTGAAGGACAAATTTGGGGCTTAAAACCTGCTACGGTGGTGGCAAGACCCATACTTACATACGGCGCACTAGTATGGTGGAAAGCAAAACACAAGAAAATGGAAAATTAGCAGAGGCGGTTCAAAGAACGGCTTCGATAGCCATTATAGGTGCGCTTCGTATCACCCCTAAGGAAGCATTGAAGACCTTTCTGCACCTAACATCGCTGAAATTCCTTCCTTGGTCGACTTTGACATTCCATTTGATATAATATATCCGTAGACGGAGGACTGGCAAAAAATGCGATAACCAGGTCAAATAAAATTGAAATTTGCACATATGGTTCGAAAACAGAGGAAGGAACAGGTTCTGGTATCTTCTCAGAAGACCCAGAACTAAGTGTGTCTATAAGACTACCGGATGCAAGCAGTACCTCCCAATCAGAAGGTCTGGCTGTCCTTAGGGCGGCTGAGCTGACGTAGATGAGATCGGTATCCGAAAGAGATATCGCTATCTACATCGTAGATATCGACCAAAATCACTGTCGCATAGCACTCTAAGCACTATGCAGTCAGAACCGGGTGAGACTAGGCTGGGTGTCGGGACACTGCGGTATATGGGGAAATGAACAAACGGATGAGCTCGCAAGAAGAGGAGGGCTAGTCGATAATAGTGAGGTTGCCAACATCAAATCACACCTTTGTATAGTAAGGGGCACTATTGAGGAAAAAATTATAAAAACTGCCAACCTAAGGTGGTCAAGTCTTGAAGGACGCAAGGTATCCAAGGCTCTCTGGCCACTTTTTGATGGTGAAAGATCTAGGGAGTTAATAAAATTAAGCAGGGATAACCTTAGGACAATAGTAGGAATCCTGAGAGAACCCTGTCTCCTCCGAAAACACGTAAATGGACTCAAATTGTCAGATACGGATATTTGCAGATTCTGTGGTGATCTGCAAGCTATTGAGGACATAACACAGATACTGTGTGAATGCGAGGCAATATCGTGTAGACGAAGAAAATTTTTAGGGAAATACTTTTTCGAAAACCTAGAGAAAATAGCCGCCACGAACTTCAAAGGCCTTCTTGGATGTTTCACCAGGGAGATTGTTGAGGTCTTTACCTTTTGAAAATAAATCCAACTGGTTCCACAGGGATCGCAATGGGCCCGTTTTGGTGCCTAGTGTTTGTGTGATGGCATATCCATCATACCTGTTTCAATCTAACCTGACCTAACCTATATCCCAGGTTCAATCCCTTCGCGACCTTGGAATATTATAAAATTGAGAGTTTAACTTCGGTCCACATATGAATAGATAATCCTTAAAGTCAACTCACCACTTGGTTTTATCAAACGAAGGTCTAAAGAGTTTTGCAGTGTGACAAGGGCACTTTACATTAACCTTGTCCGGCATCTTCTCGAGTATGCCAGCCAAGTGTTGTCTCCCTTTCAGCAAGTTCATATATCCCGAATCGAGAACATTCAACGTCGTTTCCTTCAATTTGCTGTTCGAGGTCTACCCTGTGTCATCTCTTTTCTTTTACCCCTCCCCGCTTATAATGAACGCCATAAACTTTTTAACGTGATTACCCTCGAAAAACGCAGAGACGTAGCTGACATTCTCTTCATTCATCGACTGCTCTCTGGTCCTGTGGATTGCGCCTCCCTTTACAATTCTATTTCCCTCAACAGTAACCCTCGTAATTTACTATGTCCTCGTCTCTTCTATACGAGTATCCCAACTCATTGCACCTCTTACGGTTCCAACCTCCCGCAGCGCCAACTCCAACCTTCCAGTTTTTGATTTTTTTCCTGTTCACTCCTCGTCACAAACTTGATCTCCTCCACCACGCCCTTGATTCCCAACTTAAGTCCTAGATTTTAAGTGAGATTAAGCTTCTATTAATCCAAATAAATGGAGGCCTTACACCCCCACCAAAAATTAAGTTTCAACAAGGTCGAGACCTCACACACGGTTCTGAATTCGATGTACATATGGTCTCACATGGAAGCTCTCGAAGATGTTGCCCAACTCATAGTCGCCTTGGCTTTCCTATTGGATATCGTTAGGTCGATTACTTTCTGCCTTACCTTCGTAATAATCCTACTAGGTGGCGCAAAAGTCGTCACCCAATCGGAATACGCTATAATTTTTGCAAATGGCGGCAAATGTCAATCCTACATTGACATTTGTGAAGTAAACGGATTCAAAATACACGTCAATAGCACATGAATCGCTGTACTACTAAATAACGCTGAATAATTCGTCGGTGGTGTTGGCGTAGCGTGAATTTCGGTGGAGATTTCCCTGTCGTCTGACACCAACTGGGCAAACACTATGACGCTTAGCCGCTCGCCTAGAAGAGTATGTGGCAACACGAGATGCTGCCAGATCTCCCCGGTCCCGGAGCAGTAGTTCTGCTGAGAATATCGCATTAAAGATGTAGCAGAAGACCCCGGAGTATCGGCAATACGACGTGCCACGTAATTGGGCATCAATTGGCGGTCTTTACAGAGAATTTTGGTAAAAAACTGTAAAATGTTCCCTTACAAATTGCAGACAGTGCATCAGCTGTTAGCTGTTGATCGCTAAGCGCGTGTAACCTACGCGGGAGATAATTTTTCATCGAAAATCATCATGAACGACGAGGCCCATTTCCATCTCTGTGGATACATATGTGAAAAAGCATCGCCTCTGGGGCACCGAAAATCCGCGTATAACCCACGAAGAGCTACTCGTATTATGCCCGTTCAAAGTTACTATATGGTGTGCTATTTAAGCTGCCGGCGTCATCGGGCCTTATATTTTCGAAAATGCTGCCGGCCAAACGACTACTGTAGCGAGCGCTACAGAGCCATGCTCAACGATTTTCTCCTTCCTCAATTGGGTGAATTGGGGCTGGAGAACATGTGGTTCCAACAAGATGGAGCAACGGCGCATACTGCACGAGCCACAACCGAAATTCTGAGGGCTACATTTTCTGGTCGCCTAACCTTTTGTTTTAGCGATTTGCACTGACCGGCAAGACCGCCTGATTTAACCGTTCCAGTCTCCTTTTTCTGGGTTTTTTGAAGTCACGAGTCTATGTCAACAAGCCGCAGACTCAAAGAGAATAGCCGTCAAGAATGCGAAGACCTATCGCCGGAAGTTCTGGCAAGTGTGATGGAAAATGCCATAAATCAGTCCCGAATTGTCATAAATTCTGGCGGCGGCCACTTAGCCGAGATATCAAGCAGAACCAAAGTTTTTCATTCATAAAAAAAATTACAACAACTTTTGCGCCACCTTTTAGTTGCAAAATTGCTTAAGTTTGGATGGTGGGAGTTTATTGTATCTGTCCTTCCGATGGCTTGTCATACAGTGATGCAAAAGCCCTTAAACATCGAATCCGCAGTTGCGTTTATTCTCCACACGTGGTTGTTGTATGGATATTATGGTGCAATTTGGCGCCGCTTAAACACGAACTCGGCAAAAACAAAAAAAAACAATACGTGTTGGCATTGCGACGGACAACTTATCGAAACATAGTCATCGTGTGAATCCTTATGCTCCGCTTTGAGTGAACCCAGTCTTCTCTTTTCAAGACTTTTCCAGAAAGCAAATTTAAATCTTTAATTGGAATAATGACTTCAAAATCTTTTTGAATCCCCAATCCAAGACATTTTTATGATGTCAAGGATGTTAACTGAAATCCTAAGCATCTCCACGCCGCCGGCTGATTTGCTTATCAAAATTCTCTGCAGGGCTGAGAAACTCTGAGGTATTTCCGCCCACTTTCTCCAGGTGTACCTAGCGATTGTGAGTTTCAGTTTCTGTTCAAAACAAGTTGATTTATTCAACAGTCGCGTTAAAATACACATGCCTACCATAAAAGACTTTATTTCTTAAAAAAAAACTAATTGCACTGTCTCTGGGGATAAAAATCTGCTCCTTTACTCAACGGTAATACTGCTGCAAACATAAAATTAAAGCTCCACTGGTATAAAACTTAAATTTACGACAACCCTTACACACATGCTCATACGTTCAACATCCCCACAGCTCACCCCCAATACGCGACCTCAATCCAGAATATGGCTACACTACCTCAGCTATTTTGCGGGCTTTTTCCTGTGAAATTCAGTGAACTTGCAGAATTTTGAATTCCACTCATTCCTAATACTCGTATTGGTATTTTGACAGTGACGCTACTTTTTTGGCGCCACGAATTAAATATGACTTTTGGCGGTGGAAACATGTGAAACGCCATATTTCCATGACGTCAGCAGTGACACTGTGTTCCCCCACAATCGGTCCATTGTCTGTAGTAGCCTAAAAAGCCTCGGTTCTATTTTACTGCACTTTGGGATGTTTCCTCCTATTTATCAGAGGATGTAGTCGAGGATGATAGAATTTTTATGCCGCTAAATCAATCAGCGTTCACTCGGCGCCAGATCAATCGCTTATTAATTCATTTTTATTCGACCCCCGTGTACGCTTTGACGTACGAGTGCTCGTATCTGTGATGCTCTTCGAGTACATTAGCTACATCAACTGCTACGAGTACTACCGACGACGCCGTGACGTTGTTGGAAAGTCCTCTCCGCCGTCCGTCCTCAAACGATGTTCGATGTTTTTTACTGTGAAAAAGAAAAGAGGAACAGTGCAATAAAAATAAAGCGAACCCATGAAAACAATAAATATTATTTTTTTAATTAAGGTGAAAACACAGTGTTGGTTTGGGCGTCCGATTGGAAAGTTTCCCACACCCCCGTGGCTGATAAAAATCAACGCCGTCGTCGTTTGTTGTACGAAAACGAAAACAAGACAATAATCGCCAGATGTCGGACTCTGAATGCCGCTGTGTCTATATGTCATCATGTCAATCAGAGTGGGGAATTCTCGGGTTTCTGCACTCATTTTGTTGGGAGCTGTCAAACGTACGTCAGCGAGAGTGATGACAGTTTTTAATGTTGCCTATTCGTCCCGGGTGTGTTAACTAAGTAAACATTAAACATGCTGCCGTTGTTACGAGTATACTTCTTAATTTAGCGGTAAGTCGACGAAATTCAAATGGAAATGGAAATGGAAATGGAATTGGAAATAGAACTTGTAATTTGTGTAAACAGTTTTTCGCTCTTTTTTCTGTTGGTTCTAAGTGAATAACTTATGTTGTGAGCATGCGAGTGAAATATGAAGACAAAGGAGGCATTCGCTAATTAGAAAATATTATAGATGTCTATTGTGTGCTGTGAAGTATGGAGTGCTTGTTCTTGCCGCCGCTGTTTGAACAGGGCCTTTTGTTGAAGTTGACAACAATTGATGGCGCACTATGAATCTATAGTCGTGGTGAAGAGTTTTTTCGTGCTCGTCTTACGAGTACGACTACAAGTACACTTTGTGCATAACATCGATTCGAACTTAAGATGCTAAGAAAGCCGTTTGAAGTACATTTCATATACGAGTATGTGAATGGATATTATTAATTGCTGGAAGGCATGCAGTTGACACGCGTGTGGGTATCGTTTGGTGGACGTTTTGCAAATGACAATGAATTTGGTTAATGCCTTAATTGTACACATTTGTTATTGTTTTTCTAAGTAAGGCTTATCTTGTTTTATTGGAAATGTTTGGAATGCTAAACATAGGTTTTGGTTCTAAAAATGAGCGCGTGGGGGGCAATGACTTAAGTGAAAGGTCGTGAATTTAACATCACTCGATGAGGATGTATGGCTGTATAATGGAAATAACATTTTTTTTCAGAACATTTTGTTATTTCTGGCATCGAAAGTTGTGCCTATAAATACATCCTTGACCTATTTTTTCCATAGAGTTCTCCATCGGAAGTATGCTTCGCCTAGGGTAGATGTTTAGGTAGATGTCTTAGAGTAGATGTTTCGCAGAAATCGACAAACACTCGAAGCTTCTTGTGGAAGTGATACTTTCCAACTAATGTCTGTCTTATATTAATGAGGATTCATTATCTTGACCAATGACCTCCTTCAGTTGGTGCGATTTTTAGCCAACTGCTTCCAGTTATGCATATGCCTAAGGTCCCTTCCCATCTGCGCGTGCCATCTTGTGAATATGGGTGATAGGGTGAACATGGACCTCAACTACCAAGCGTCTCCAGCCCGGTCTGTGACTAACTGTCTTCTAAGCCGTACAAATACCAAACTGTCAAAAGTAGTCCCGAAAAATGTTAAAGTCGCAAATTACGCATCAAATTCCTTCGTTTACAACTTCTTTCCGCTGTTTACTAAGTTATTGAAACAAATAAACAATAAATCAATATGTAGAGGGAAAATTCGTCCTCTCGATGAAACTTGTGAAAATTGGTTTTGATTTATGTGAAAAGACCAAAACTTGGTCGAAGACACACGAATAAACTTAAACCTCCAATCACTTACGAAAGGCCAAGTCTTGGTCGAAACGTATGAGTGATTCCTTTTAATCGGAGCGTAAACTTGTAAAAGCTGTTCTCTAAATAAAACACTAACAACGGTTTACGTGGATTTTTCACAATATAATAAAATTTTATTCTTCTATTAGAGTAATTTGGTACTTGAAGTGAGTGTGAATTATATGATGCGACACAAATAAAAGTTGAGAGTTGCCACATCATTATATTTTGTTTGGTACATAAATTTAAATGTTGTCACATCATTATTTTTTATTTGGTACATAAATTTAAATGTTAATTAAAACTGAAATAATGTTAAATAATTCACAAAACAATTAATAATTTATTTATAACAAAATAATAAAATAATAGCTGTGCTACAATCTCCCCCTCTGGACATGAAGTCGTCTCGACGATTGTACAGGTCAGCGTCGGTTGGAAGGTCGTCCCCTCCTTCTTATGGGTCGTATTGGCTTATTTATTGTGGATGCGTCCTTCGCTCGGAATGGAGTTAGCGCAGACACATGATAGGTTCCAAGAGGTACATCTAACTTATCCGCTTCAGCAATTTGGAAAAGTGTTTCGCTGAATCGCCGTATAATGATATATGGACCATCTCGCCTAGGTGCAAATTTGGATGTTATTGTTTTGCCTGCGTTACTAAGAACGTGTGTTGTAATTAGGACTTCATCCCCGAGTTTATATTCTGGAGCCTTTTCGCGCCTTCGATTAGCGTACTGCACATGTTTGTTTTTGTTGTCATCTTCTAACTTGGATACTGTTTCCAAGATGTTGGGTAGTTCTCTTAGGACAGGAAGTATTGTAGAGTCGAAATTCGGATCATCAATGCTGCTACTGAGATCATGGGAGATATGTATTGGTGCTTGCAGCTCGCGTCCAAAAGTAATATAAGCTGCTGTTTGTCCAGTTGTAGAACAGACTGCAGAATTCATCGCGAAACGAATGGATGATAGGTGTTGTGACCATGTGTCATGTTGATTTTCAACGAGGATCGCCAACTGTGTTTTTAGGTCACGGTTCTTGCGTTCCACCATGTTGGGCTGTGGATGATATACCGGTGTAAGCATCTGATCTATTCCGAGACGTGTAGTTAAATACTGCATTATTGCAGCGATAAATTGTAGACCATTGTCGCTAATTACTCTTCTTGGGATTCCGTATCGTAGGAAGATTTCGTGTAACAAAACATTTGAACATTTTTCCGCTGTTGCTTCAGTAAGAGGGAAAAGTTCTACCCATCTGCTAGTTGTGTCTTCTACTACAAATATCCATTTGTTGCCATTGCTGACAGGTAATGGTCCAAAAAGGTCTATAGAGAGTGCCTCGAATCTTTGATTGCTTGCTGTGGTTTTGTAAAGTCCCATTGGTCGTAGATTACTTGGCTTATATCGCTGACACTTGTCACACTCTTTGACATATTTCTGAACCGTAGAGTACATCTTATCCCAATAGAATTTTGAACTTATCCTTGATAAGGTTTTGTCAACTCCGTAGTGTCCAGCAGTAGGGGAATCATGAAGGGCTTTCATGATTGTTTCTATTTCTTGGTCTGGAACTACTAGCGCTGCTTCTTCAGTATCTGTATACTTGTATAATACACCATGAGTCACAATGTATCCCTCATTGGCATATTTTTCACCTTCAGTACCATCGGTGCTCTCAAGTGCTTCTAAAATAATTTTAATTTTATCATCTTTTAGTTGTTCTTGACGAATTTCTTGGCTTCCACGGGTTGGAATCGCGACTTCTGTGTAGCATATGTCACAGGATTCAATTGGCGGGCGTGATAATGTATCGGCTACGCTATTCGTTCTCCCTGAAATATACTTTATTTGAATATTGTATGGCTGAAGTTGTAACGCCCATCGTGCCAAGCGCCCAGTAGGTGACTTGATCATCATTAGCCACCTTAATGGCTGGTGGTCCGTTAAAAGGGTTAAGTCTGCGCCTTCAATATAGCCGCGAAATTTATTGGTCGCCCAGACGATCGCTAGTGCTTCTCTCTCTGTCGTCGAATAGTTCTGTTCTGCTGATGTCAATAAGCGACTAGCATATTCTATTGGGTGCTCGTCAGGGCCCTCCCCCTGGACTAAAACTGCTCCCAATGCATAACTGCTGGCGTCTGTCTTCAAAAGGTATGGCTTTGTTGAGTCGGCTTGACTTAGAATAGGTGCAGTCACCAAGAGATTCTTGAGTTTTTGAAATGACTCGTCTTCCAATGCACTCCACCTGAATACAGCTGATTTTTTTGTAAGACTGCTTATTGGTTTCGAAACTTTAGCGAAATCAGGTATAAAGCGTCTATACCATGAGCAGGTTTGTAGAAACGTGAGAACTTGCTTCACGTTTTTTTGGCTGTTATATATTAAGTATGGCTAACACTTTTTCAGGATCCGTTTTTATCCCATCTATCGTAATAATGTGTCCCAGAAACTTAACTTCTTCGCAACAGAAATTACATTTTCCTAGATTTACCCGCAAGCCGAACTGCTTAAGCCGGTTGAAAACTTTATCTAAATCATTAATATGCTCTATTAACGTTGATGAGCAAACAATTAGATCATCTAGGTAAGCCTGGACCACTGTGTCATCTAAACCAGATCGGACTTGGTCCATCAGGCGTTGAAATGTATCGGGTGCGTTCCGTAATCCGAATGGCATCCTATTAAAACGAAAGGTACCAAACGGCGACGTGAAGGCTGTCTTATCCTTATCCGATGGGTTTACTCCGATTTGCCAATATCCAGCTTGAAGGTCAATCGTAGACATGTATGGCGTGGATTTGGCTGCATGGAGCAAGTCATCTATCCGAGGAAGAGGATACCTATCTGGTGTGGTGATGGCATTGATTTGTCTGTAATCAACACACACCCTGATGTCACCATTCTTTTTGGGAACCAACACTACAGGTGAGGCCCATGGGGAATCGCACGGTTCAATGATTTTCTGCAAAAGCATTTTCTGTAACTCAGCTTTAAGCTGTTCCTTCCTCACAGGTGATAGACGATATGGAGATGAAGCTACTGGTTGATGAGATCCGGTTTCAATGGAATGAACTACACCACGAACAGTTATCTCGTCCTCCCATTTAAAAATATTGTCGTGCTTCTGTAATAAATCATCTAATTGTCCCTCATCCTTCTTTATAATACTGGTCAAGTTTATGCCCAACTTATAGGGTGGCCCAAACAGTCTGTCATTTAGCCGGTCTTCCTCTTCATTAGAGAAATCGAGGAATACGTTTCGTATCCGATTGTTACCTGGTTGTCCTTGGTCGTAGACATGTAGTGGTAAGGAATCCTCAAATACTTCATATATTTCTTCTGCAGAATATTTCTTCATAGGTGGCAATGGCATGGGTTTTTTATACCTTGGTGCGTTATCAATCAGCTTATTTATTTTTTGTACTATCGCCGGATCGTAAATTGGAGAGACTGGGCTGATTTCACCGTATGCCAAATTCGGTGTTGTTGCAATTTCTGTATATTTAAAGAAAGGAACACTAAATTCGGGTTGATCGGCAAAATACCATATGTTCTTGGCTGGGTTGATTATAATACCAGAGCTTTCTAAATAATCGATTCCCAATAACGTGATATTGTCATTGGCTTCTGACAACACACTAATGCTTATTTTGGTTTGTCGGCGGCCTATTTTCATATAAGTGGTTGTCGTCAAGATATCTTGGGTTCTGAGAATACCATATGCCAGTCTAATTTCCGCTTTCATTTTCCGAAAGTCGTGATTTTCCTTTCTTAGCTGGGCACTCAGCCTGTTGCTGGCAATACTCGTTTTGGCTGCCGTATCTAAGTAAGCAACATGTTTAATACCGCCAAATTCTACTACCACTGCTGGTATGTTACCTCCCTCGCTAATTCTCAAGTCTAAGGCATTAATGCTGGCTCCACTTCCAGAGCTGATGCCTTTAGAGCATTTTGGACAATTTCTTTTTATATAGCCTATGGTTCCACATCCAAAGCAAACTAGCGGATTTTCCGGACCTCTATTATTAGGCCCTAGTGGTCGTTGCTGCTTGGACTGCTCGCTGCTATTAAATTTACGGCAATTTTCTTTCATATGTCCTACAAAATGACAGAAGCTACATCTTATAACTTCCTTCTTCGCTACTGGGTGGAGTCTTTCGTATTCTCTTGCGAGGGCTATGAGTTGGGTAAATGTTTTAAACTCGCCCCTCCTAACACCCTTCTTGATATTATCATGTAGCAGGCTGTATATAATGTCTATACAGTGTACCTCTGGTATGGGTGGCTGGGGAATTTCGGCCAATAATGCTCTTTTTGCACTGATAAATTGGTCCGTTGATTCACCCAGTTTTTGTTTTTTTTCAAACAATAGCTCAAATATAATGTACACTGGTCGTCGTGGAGCGTATTGGTCTCTCATCATTTCGATGGCATTTGACCAAGTAGTCATTTCCGTATGGATGCCTTTCCACCATGTCGCTGCTTCATTCTTTAGAAGCAAGGGAAGCTCTATCAATGCATCTTCATCGGTGATGCGGCGAACCCTTTTAAAAATTTCAACGTTCGTTATAAAATTTTCGAAACGTTGGGCGTCAAATTCGCCATTAAACCGCTCCGTGCAATCGCACAACGTCTCTTTAAACCGCTGGGTTCCTTCGGGAATACGGTGTTCCATGTCCGTTGTATTTGCTTGTTCGTTGGTCGTCATCCTGCTGGTAGTACCTGTTCTTGTATTTGCCGCTGGACCGTCAAACATTCCCTCCAGTCTTCTTGATCTACCCCCCGAGCCTTGCCTGTCAGAGGTCTTACTGCTGCTTAGTAGGTCTTCTTGCTCTTCCACGTACGTTCCAACAGAGCCTTGCCTATCAGAGGTCTTACTGCTGCTGCTGGTGCTATCTCCTGTGCTGAGCCTTGCCTAAACGCCAAAACGGAATATCCGTTTACCCGCGACCGCGACTCACGTTATCGGTTTCACTGACTCGCGTTATCGGTTTCACTGACTTGCGTGAATTGCCGATAAATCCGTGGGGAACTCGAGCCTCACGTTGGGCGTCAATTGTAGAGGGAAAATTCGTCCTCTCGATGAAACTTGTGAAAATTGGTTTTGATTTATGTGAAAAGACCAAAACTTGGTCGAAGACACACGAATAAACTTAAACCTCCAATCACTTACGAAAGGCCAAGTCTTGGTCGAAACGTATGAGTGATTCCTTTTAATCGGAGCGTAAACTTGTAAAAGCTGTTCTCTAAATAAAACACTAACAACGGTTTACGTGGATTTTTCACAATATAATAAAATTTTATTCTTCTATTAGAGTAATTTGGTACTTGAAGTGAGTGTGAATTATATGATGCGACACAAATAAAAGTTGAGAGTTGCCACATCATTATATTTTGTTTGGTACATAAATTTAAATGTTGTCACATCATTATTTTTTATTTGGTACATAAATTTAAATGTTAATTAAAACTGAAATAATGTTAAATAATTCACAAAACAATTAATAATTTATTTATAACAAAATAATAAAATAATAGCTGTGCTACAAATATTATAAATATTTTAAAAAGTTCCACCCCCATTCATTCAAGCGTAGGAATACCCGGAATTCCTATTTGGCGACCATATTTCAAGACTTTCGGTTGGCCGGCAAAACTTGAAAGATGCAGAACGACACAGATCTTCTAACTCCACTTCCAGTGGATATTTCCACCCCAAATTGTCTACTCTACCAACTGAACTATTCGGATGAAAAGTTCCTCAAATCCAATGAGTTCTACGCCTTCGAAATGGATAACTTCACGGTCCCCGAAATGGACGATATACCGACTGGAATCGGCACCTTGGATCCTATTCAGGAAGAAGAGTGTTGCTCCTTGAATGTACCCCCACTTGAACCATTATTTCCACCAATCGAGCCAGCACCTACCGTTCAGCATATGCTAATAGAACCGGAGGAGGGCCCTGCACCACAGAAACAGCTTTCGTGCGATTTGTGTGCGGAGACTTTCTCGCCGGTGCAAGTGTTATGTCTACATAGACGAGTGCAGCACATTTTGACTAAGGAATTCCGTTGTCGCAAGTGTACCGCGTCGTATAATTTCGAATCAAATCTGGTGCTCCATATGGCTTCGCATGTTCCCCGTTGCAGTAAAAACATCGAATGTCCCGAGTGTAAGATGGTTTTCAAGCGAATCTCTACATTCAAGGGCCACCTGAGATCGCATGAGACAAGCGATCGATTCAAGTGCAGCCGATGTGAGAAGGAATTCGATTTGAAGGGGTATTACGAGAAGCACTTGGCCAAGGCACACAAATCTGGCTCCGATGGGACCGTAGAAGAGATTCTGGCCAAAGTCGCGGCAAATGCGAGAAATCGTCCGAAATCGAAGAAACCCCAAGGAAGGTACCTCTGCCAGAAGTGTGGCAAGAGTTTTCTCAAACCATGTCTATTGAGGCGCCACGAAGTAGGTCATTCGAGTACGAAACCTTTCCAATGTACCGAGTGTGACCAGAGATTCACACAGAAGACATCTTTAGCGAGGCACAGGCTGTTGCATGAGGGCGTTAAGGATTTCAGTTGTCCCAAATGCAGTCTTAGCTTTGCCCAGAAAAACAACCTCATCACCCACATAAAACGGACGCACCCGATGGACGCAGATTTGGATAAGATGTTTTCGTGCGATTGCTGTGCATGTGTATTCACCAAACTGAATAGTCTCAATCGCCACAAGGCCATGACGCATCCAGAGGCGGGCAATACTTTTGACGACGATACGTTCAACGATGACGATGGTGACAATGTCAATTTTGCCAAAGTGATGGAGCAATTGAAAAGCCTCCAGGAATCCATGGTGATTATGGATATGCAGTCGCCGGAGTTGGAACTTTCGCTGATGAAACCACCATCGCCTTGACCGAAAGTTCGCACAATCACACTCGTCGATACCCTCAATCCCACGAAAAAGAAGACCTACCAGACAGTCCGAGAAATAATCCACAAAGACCAGAAGACCCTGGGATGCATGTCGTGCGACAAAGAATTCAAAAGGCCCTTCGATTTGTTGAGACACCTTCGAACTCACACAAAGGAAAAGCTTTTCAGCTGTGAGCATTGCGACAAAGGTTAGGTTAGGTTAGGTAAGAGTGGCTGTTGGAAATACCAACCCACTTAGGCCTATTGGCCCATTGTGATGCCACGTTGTCGACAAAACCTTCGCCACAAGTGCCGGCCTCAAGGCTCATGTTAATATCCATCTCGAGGGGGAGAAAATCTATGCCTGCGCTGTGCCTGAATGTGGGAAACTCTTTTCGTCCATCAGAAAGTTGGGTATCCACTCGAGAGCTCACACCAGCATTGTATCGTACTTCTGCCCCGTTTGCTCGAAAACTTTCTCCTCAAAAGCTGGGTTTTCTGGTCACAAACACCAGACCGAGGACAAAGAAATCGACATAGTTCGACCACTCCTTATGCAACCGGTACGAATCGACTCCAATGAAGTGGAAGAGGCTGAGAAGTCCGAAGAGTACTTGAAAAGAAGTCACCAGTGCTACATTTGCGGATTGAAAATGCAGAAGTTGTCTCATTTAAGGGCCCACGAAGCCACTCACCAAGGTGATAAACCGTTCAAATACACCATCTGCTTGAGGTCATATGGCACGCAAAGCTCTCTAAATCTGCATTATAAGATCCATACGGCCGAGAAACCGTATGTCTGCGAAATTTGCAATGCAAAATTCATGACGCGTTCCTTGCTCAAGCGCCACATGATTTCACACACTGATGTGCGCAATTTTGCTTGTCCGTATTGCAGCGAACGCTTTAAAACGAGCGATAACTGCAAGAATCACATACTGACACATGCTCGCCGTCTGTTAGCGAGTCCGGAACCAGCTCTCGTGGAGGATGACACACAGCTCCCAGGCATAAAAGAATTACCCGAAGAAGATCTATCTGAAGCACTATCCCAAACCTGCATTGCGGTAGTTCAAAGCCCAAACAAAAATCTCTCACCCAAGTTCATTCAATTGGAAATGGTTCAGAGCTGTAAGAAGCATAACCACAAAAACCTTATCGTCGAGAAGGTTGCTAATACGTCGAAGAAGTCGCCAAAGAAACTACTTAAACGTGCCTCGAACCTAAACAACAAAGCCAGTCACCGATGCAGTGTGTGCGGGAAAGTTTTCACCAAGGCAAGTGACCTGACTCGCCATGCACGGACTCATACAAAAGAAAAACCATTCGGTTGCAATTTGTGCGAGAGAAAATTCGCCCTGATGTCCACTTTGATGCAGCACATGAAAACGCATGATACTATGAGAGACACATATGACTGCCAGGTGTGTGGCAAGAAGTATAAATCGAGGAAGGTCCTGGTTGTACATTTGAGAATACACACAGGTGAGCGACCTTTTCATTGTGGTGTTTGCAAAAAGTCATTTAGAACGTCGGGTCATAAGATATCGCATATGAAGGCGCACCACAAAAAGAAAAAGTGAGACATGTCTTAGAGAGTTTAGTTTCAAGCAACAGAGAGTCAGAATACTGGGCAGATCGAATACTTGTTATAAGTTACAAATAAAATATATTCTACTTGTACGTGGCACCTAAGGTGAGGTCATCCTCTGCTACGTTGTCCCTCCGGGTTAGATTCGAAGACCCTGTGGGCCGGCCCGTTGGTGTCCAATCGCCATCGATGCGCTGTTTTCTGACTGAACGCAAACGGGACCGGGAATATTTTTCGAAAGATTTTTCTCTCGAAACGACTGAGCTTATTTTCATCCACATATTTCGATGCTTTAGCGCCATAAAGTAGGACTGGTATGAGTTTTATACAGAGTCTCGTTGGTTTTTCGGGATAGGGCCTTGCTGCTCAATTGCCTTCTTAGCCCAAAGGAACAGCGATGGGCAAGAGTGTTTTTTCATTTTATTTTTGCTGATCCAAGGTAGATAAAGTCCTTTAATACCTCGAAATTATAGCTGTCGTTTGTGACGTTTTGTCCAATTTGTCGACGTTGTGTGTCCCGTCCCTTTTTGTTGACAGCATATACAATACTTGGTTTGGCCCTCATTTACCGATAAACCCTTTTAGCAGATACTCGTACTGTTTCAATGCTAGCGAACGCAAGGGTGAAAGCCCGTTGAGGTCTCCCAATTATGTCGATATCATGGGCGTACGCTAGTAAAAGATGACCAGGTAAGGAAAGAAAATTAAATAAAACAACAACGGACTGAGATATAAAATTGACTCTGGCTTTATTGTAAAGCTACGTTCATGCTACTATGTAAGGAATAGCACATAATTCAAATGGCCGCCTCGACTTCGCTGGCAGTGCTTCAATAGGTTGGTGAAATTTCTAATGACACGGTCCAATAGCGTGTCGAATGTTGGCCTCGAGCTCGTCCAAAGTGGTTGGCTTGTTATCGTAAACTAAGGACTTGACGTAGCCTCAGAGAAAATAATCGAGTGGCATCAAACCGTGAAATGAACCAGTCGCCAAATTTCCCCTTCACAAATTCGAGCGTCTTGTTGGAACCACAGCTTGGATATATCGATTTTGTTGAGCTCTAATTACAGAAAGTCGGTTAACGTCGCTCTATACCAAAGACCATTAACGATAACGGTGTCTCCTTCCTCCATTCGAAAGAAATAAGTTCCGACGATGCTGCCGCCATGTCATAAACCGTATCAAACAGTCAATTTTTGTGGATGCATTGGTGCTTGGCTGAACACTTGTGGATTGTGTTCACTCGTGGCAATTTTGCTTGTTGACATAGCCGCTGAGCCAAAAATGGGCCTCCTCCGAGAGGATGATTCTTTGGCCAAAATCTGGATCTCCGGCCAACATTTCCAGCGCCCAATTAGTGAAACCAACGGCGTTGTCTATGGTCGTCCGGCCACAATTCTTACGTCAGCACAATCTTATACGGATGCAGGCCCAAATTCAACAACAAAATAAGATGGGTTGACTCTGGCAATGCTCAATTCAACTGATCGTCGTCGAAACGACTGGCCGCTACGGCTGCTATGTTTTTTTCATTTCGCATCAATTTCTGTCTGGTTGGTTGCGTAAGAGCCAGATGAGCGTACTCACGCTGAAACTTCTACCTGCACATGATGACGACCGACTTCACGACGAAATTCACGTCGCGTAGTTACAACAGAGCATGAATTTCGAAAATATTTTTTAATAATTTCCGCTCGTTCGACAAGCGTAAAACGATGCATGATGAAATGGCAGACCTTAATGTATATTCTGACAGCTGGATGTCATTGGTAACTTTGACAGCTGCTGAAACATAACACTGCTATCTTGTCACCCGTTAGTTGCACAGACTTTTGAAAGATTGCACCTCCAGTGTTCGCTCGCGAGTGAATTGTGATGTTAAAGAAGTCACATGACAGCGCGTCACCTTGTCTAAAACCTTTTTTGACGTAACATATCTCGGTTAAGTTGTAACTAACCTTTACGGAGCACGAGCGTCCTCAATCGTCCTTCGTCCGAAGCTAGGCAAGGCTCTATATGGCATTTCTCTATACATGCTGTCATATGCGCAGGGGAAACTCCGCGTCAGCATCAATAGCTGATGAGCATTTGAAGGAGGTACGAATAATGATGTGTTTCTGGTGGAACCACAGGGGTCGGGTGTACTATAAACTGGTCAAACAAAATGAAATGGTAAATGCTGTCCGTTATTGTACTCAGCTGGATATTTGAACAAAGAAATTCAGCGCAAACGCCCATCTTTGGCCAGTAGGAAGGGTGTAGTCTGTCATCAAGACCACAGCCACCATAGTCGTATACTTCTGACATTGCACCATCGGATTACCATCTACTCCGATCTCGCCGCCAAAGACGAGAACTTCTTTTCTAACTCATTGGATAGGCTTCCAAAACGCTTTCTAACAGTTTTAAGGAATGAAGTCAAATACATTTCCTTCAATATGTTTCCATCCTTATTTTTGTCTCACCAAAACCCAGCACCCATCAAAGTTTGACCTATACTATTAGCCCTAGTAGAAGCACCGATGGATGCTGGTTCGCTAAATATCGTTAAAGAGCCTCCGCAACCGAACACCAAGCTCTGCTAATAAGACCTACTTCACACCTCCTCGTGGCGTCATCCGGGAATCTCTCCGGATATCGCGAAGAGAAAGGAACTTCCTGCTCCACATATCAGGATACTATAAGTGTCGGACAAATGAAGAGGAGAATTTCAGATGACGAAGTTCCGACTGAGGCCATTTATAGTAGGTCTTAATTATGGAATACTAGATAACGATTTGAAATGGCAGCTATTAGCACTGACGCTCGTAGTATTCTGTTAGTGAAATCCTGCTGAAATGACTTTCAGGCTAATTCTTCAGGCGTCTCCGATTCGTTAAAACCCTGGCAGGCCTCAAATAATGCTCGATGTTTCATCGTCATTAAGTTGGTGGAGCAGCACTCCTAGTTAGAACCGATCTGGCTCCATCCAACAATGCATGACAGTCGTTCGGCAAAACAATGCATCACAGTCATCGCCATGGCTAAAAAGGGTAGCGGACTCAAAATGAAGACCGTAGCCGAACGAGGAGATCTCAGACTCGAACTGGAGGTAGAATCCATCTCCAGCTGATGGGAATAAAAAGCCTCGTAACAAAATGCGCACGCAGTGCGAGGAAAAGATTGCAAAAGGTCATAAAGCCAACCGGACAAAGGCGGACAAAGGCGGATAAACCGGCCACACGTGACGGAAAACCGACCGCAAGTGATGACAACAACATTTGGTCAAAGATAATCGAAAAGGCCCACCAAGTAGAAAACTCGACCCAAAGCTATTGTGATGACAGCAAAAAGGAAGTCTTCCTATGCAGAAATACTCCGGAAAATTAAGGCAGACCCAAAACTCAGCGTTCTCGGTGAATCGGTTACAAATATCCGACGAAAGGGGACCTGCTGCTGCAGCTGAAGGAGACAAGTAAAAATAAGCCAAGTTCGATAATTAGTAAAACGCTTCGCAACAATGTGGCGATTCGGACTCTAACACACCGCATTACTCTGGCAGTAAAGGCCAATAGTTAACGATTGCAACAAAGACCCTCTATGTTTCTTGTGCAAGAAGGACAAGCCGGAGAATGCTAGGCATGTAGCAGGTAGCAGTAAATTCCCTGTCTTCAGGACAGTCATTAAGATGATACAGATTAGCCTTAATCACTGTAGGACAGCCCAGGACATTCTATTTTGATCAGCGAGCCGTATAGAACTCTCGACAACAACATCTGCGATAAATCAAGGCATACCGCAATTTGGACAGGTAGAAAACATGCCTTCCAAGATGTCAACGAATCCGCCTGATCGTACGTTCGTGCAAAAATAGGCAGACTAACTTCTACAGATGTTAGGTGCAGCCAAGTTGGAGTGAGTTCCAGGCAATGCTAGAAAGCGTAAGTGGAGATGCACATGAAAGATTTCCATTGGTCATAGGCGAAGACTTTAACGGAGTGGGTTGCAGGCTCACCAATGCCAGAGGACGCCCATTCCACGCCCTAAGCTAGTGGGTCCAAAATGGAAAGATGGACTCTTCGATAAGGACATGTTCGACGAAATGATGAATACCAGCGACAGCGAATAGTGCGACCACCTCACTCGCACTTCAACCACAGGATGTGACGCAGCAATGCCGAGGCGAATACCCAGCAAAAGAAGTACGCCATGATACTGGTGGAGCCAAGAACAGGGCAAACTGCTTAAAAGCTTGATGGATAGCCCCGCGTTCTGGAAGAAGAGCCAATTTTTAAGAATGACATATTCCAACCTAAAAAAGGCGATCAAGCAAAGCAAGATGCTTCGAGCGCTTGTACAACTAAGTGGATATAAATCCTTGGGCCACGGCGTGCGGAATGATAATGATTAAGTTGTAAGTCTCCACTATTACCAAGTTACCAAGGATGTGGTAATCTTCGAAAGATTCGCAAACCCCAAGTACTCGATTTCAGGGGTGCGCCTACGTACTAACCCACACTCTGTATTCTTCTACCACTCTCCCCGCGGAGAGAGTTTAACTGCCGTTAAATACTACTTCCCGGGGCTGGTAAGCACTTCATGCCCTTCTTTCTCCGTTTGCTGGTTCGACATTGTGTACAGTATTTACTGTTCTTTGTTGTAAAGGGTATTCCAATTGGGACTTGACAACTTTGAATTTAATTTGTGAACGCACTCTTTCACTAATCTTCAAACTGTCACTGTCAATTTATTCAGTAAACTCAACATTTTCATCATGGTAAAGTACACGACCGAGCAACGTCTGCAAATTATAAAAATTTTCTACCGAAATTCGGAGACGTTAACTGCAACTTTAAGAGCGTTAACTCCAATTTTCGGTCGTAATTCTCGCCCTAGTAGGCAGGCAGTAACAAGTATAGTGCAAAAATTTGAGTCTACATATTCGTTGTGTGATGTTGCCGTGTCACTGAGATAACGGGTTGGTCGAAGTGTCGAAAATACCGCTGCCGTTCAGGCGTCCGTAGCAAACGATCCAAATCAGTCAATACCACGGCGTTCTGAAGAATCGGGCATCGCTCAGACCACATTATGGCGTATTTTGCGTAAGGATTTTGGTTTACACCCATACAAGATCAAGCTGACTCAAGAATTGAAGCCGATGGACCATTTGAAGCGACGTACATTCTCCGATTTTGTTCTGGAGAAGATGCGCCAAGATGATGAATTTCATCGCGAAATCATCTTCAGTGGCGAAGCTCATTTTTGGCTCAATGGGTTCGTCAATAAGCAAAATATGCGTTATTAGTCGGGTGAATATCCACATGTGCTTCATGAATCACCACTTCATCCACAAAAAATAACTGTTTGGTGCGGTTTGCACGCCGGCGGCGTTATTGGGCCATATTTTTTCGTCGACGATAACGATCGTCACGTTACTGTGAATGGTAAGCGTTATCGCGCCATGATCACCGATTATTTTTGGAAGATATGAACTTGGACGACATGTGGTTTCATCAGGATAATGCCACAAGCCACACAGCACACGATACAATCAGTTTATTGAAGAGTAAGTATGGTGAGCGTGTTATCTCAAGACATGGTCCAGTTGATTGGCCGCCTCGTTCGTGCGATTTAACGCCGCTTGACTATTTTCTGTGGGGCTACGTTAAGTCGTTGGTTTATACTAACACGCCGACGACGTTTGAAGAGCTCAGAGCCAACATTGAACGCGAAATAGCGGCCGTTTCGGCCGAAATATGTGGCCGAGTCGTTGAAAATTGGGTCCAACGAATCGACCGCTGCAAACGTGCCCGCGGTGGCCACATGAACGAAGTCGAGTTCCATTCATAAATGTTTTGATTGTACTTCAAGCCGATAATAAAGTTTTTGAAATATCTCAAATGGTTTGCGTTTTATTTTAAAAAAAATTTGTCAAGTCCTTATTGGAAAACCCTATACATTATTATCCAATGCCATTACGCACTGAGACTCAGTCATAGTAGATAAACTAACCTAGATGTCAAACTTTCCAGATGTTTAAAATCAAAACCGGTATTTTTACTGATCGCCCGTGTGACCCTTTTTGTGAATATGTGTGAATTGTCGTCAATGAGAATTTCGCTCCCATTTTATGCAAACCACGTCCATTTCAATTAAAAAATCGTCATCCACGTGCAAATTGCTGTCATTCTAGCAAATTTTGACAAAGCTATAGAGATGTGAAAGTGTTGGAATTCACTTCCAGAGTGTCTGTGCGAAAGTTAAGTATTAGTAGAGTTTGACATCTAGGTTAGTTTATCTATGGACTCAGTGCAATCAACATCAAAGTATGGTTACGCTCGAATTTCGTTTGGATCACTTCCAGGTTTACTAGAATAGACTGGAAAAGAGGGCACATGCGCAAGAAATTGCAGGGTGATTTGAAACGGACTACATATACCAGGAGAATGGTCAAAGTGTGTTGGGTATGGTTGAGCTACGTGTAGACACATTCCTGGTATCGAACAATCAGAATCCGGAAGCTTATTAAATGGGCGAAATGACGAAACAGAATGAAAATTGCGGTATGAAAGTAGTACATGCAAATGGTTTCCTTAAATGCATTCATTGACCGATTGGGCACATGACTGTTTATAGATAAAATAAGAGAAATGTAAATTCAAATATATTTAGTTAAACGCTTACAAGTATGTTGTACAATTCTTGTAGTTCTTACTGTACCATATACCTACACAAACAACTTTCATAGATTAACATCTTTCACTAAGTAATCTATCAGCGCTTCTACTGGAGTTAAAATATGTTCCTTGTACGTAGGTTCCATATCCATGACCCGGAGGAACATCTCCTCTCGATCAGTATTCATATAGTGATCAAACCGTACCGGCTCTTCTTCACGCATTTTATTTCCCAGCCCCTCGGGCATCTCTGTCAATGGGGCACAAATGGCCTTTGAAATTAACACCGCTAACTCTATTTCATGGCAACTTTTAAGGAATTCCTGCCACGAGAAGATCTCCTTTTCCAATCCCTTCTCCTTCATGATTTCTGTGAAAGTCTTATAGTAATACTCAAGGCATTCATTTTCAATAAGTTCTTTCTGCTTCTTCCTTGCATTCATTTCGATAAAATTTAAAACATCAATCGCTGGTGGGCAATATCTTGTCAATTGGAAGTCGACTATTAGGCAGTCAATTGGGATATCCTTCGCATTGCATTTGAAGAATATGTTTCTGGCCCAAGAATCGCGATGACACAAGACGTTGCGATAAGTATCTGAAGGATCTATTAGACGGCAGGCATCACAAAGTACGTCATAGAGTTTAGTGGTGATGAATTGCTGTGTTGGAGTTCCATGGTATTTAGGGATCATCTTTGCAAGCGGTATGATGCCCTGGAAAAACAAAAAAAAAATTATAGACTTTCCTATAGATCTGTCAGTATGTTGGTTTACCTTTATCCCCGTGACGTACCAAACATTCTTCATGGTCAATTGAAGTTCATGGAGTATGTTGTTGAACTTTTTGCCGATGTTTATTCCAGTGTCCAGCTCATAGGCAATACTTGCCGCATGCAGGTGCGCTTGTGTCCTAAGAACTACTCGGAAGAACTCTATAGAAACATCATCACCAGGAGTAATGTGGCATAAATTCTGTGCTGAAAGATCTTCCAATACAATAAGGTCTTGTCTAGTGTAATAGCATTCCGGATAGAGCTTTTTGGATGCTGTAAAAAGAAACAGAGTTGTGACATTGGATGTATTAGAAATTTAAATCCTCCAAAGGGTTGTGAAGTTGTTTTAAATTTGGCCACGTCCTCACATCATTGGGAGTCAGTCTGTTTTCAATATTTTAATGTTTAGTGTTTAATATTTAATAGTTTAATGGTTTAAAACATCAGAACCACGTTAAAAATTCGACCTTACCCATAGTTTCCAAAATTAATTTTTTGGAATAATTTTTGAATAATTTGTTGCTTTTTGAGAACTGGGTTGAGGTCTACGCTGAAGAGAATGCTTCTTTATAAGTTCTTTAAGTTCTGTCACTTTGCGATAACATTCAGAAATAAGGCTTAAGCCCTGGGTGAACAACTCTCTTCTTAATAAAATAAAATATAAAAACAAACTCCGTCAAAAATACTATAGACATCCTATGAATTTTAGGATAAAAAATAGATATAAACGTATTTGTAAATTAACAAACATGGAAATTCGGATTTGCCGCGATAATTACTACCTCAACCTTATGAGAAAATACCGAGGAAACCTGAAACAAGAGTGGAAAGCTGTAAACAGCATTATGAATCGCAGTGTTAAAGACCAGCATATTTCTGTAGAACTTAATAACAGTGATGGTAATATCATTGATCCCCTAGCAGTAGCGAATGAGTTCAATGATCACTTTGTTTCAATTGGAGATAAACATTTTCCCGCAAATTCCACTGTTCATTGTAGCTGTTGCAATAGTACTGCTGATATCCATTTGTGTAGAAATAGCTTCTTTTTTGCACCAATTACTGGCCTTGAGATCCTAAAAATTATTAATTCCTTAAGAAATTCATATTCTTGTGGTAGTGATGATGTTTCTAACACTGTGCTGAAAAATATTGCCTTCTACATAGCTGACATTTTAGCACATCTCTTTAATCTGAGTGTTGTGTCCAGTGTTGTCCCCGAAAAACTTAAACGTGTCCTTGTGATACCACTTTTTAAGAAATGGGATAGAAAAGAGAAAAATAATTACAGGCCGATTTCACTTCTGTCTTCGATTTCTAAAATTTTTGAAAAGGCGGTCAAGAACAGGGTTTTGGAATATTTAGGTAAAACCAATTTCTTTAGTCCAATGCAGTTTGGGTTTAGGACTGGCCTTTCCACTGAGGATGCTCTTTTGAACTTTTGCCCCTTTATACAGAAAGGTGTGGATGACAAAAAATCTTGCGCTGGGTTCTTTGTTGATATAACTAAAGCGTTTGGTATGGTTGATCACAGCATCCTTTTGTATAAATTAGATAATGCAGAATTTCGCAGATTTATGTATAATTGGTTTGCGTCGTATCTCAAAGACAGGATCCAACAGGTTAAAGTCGGGACGAGTATTAGTCTCCCCAAGACTCTTCATCTTGGAGTTCCTCAAGGGTCTGTCCTTGGACCTATCTTGTTTTTGATTTACATCAAATCCATGTTTGCACTGCCTTTTAATGGAAAAGTTAAAGCTTATGCTGATGATCTGGGAATCGCATATAGCTCTGACAACCCTCTGAACCTAATTGCTGATATCAACCACGATGCGCATTTATTGAGAATCTGGTGCGCTGAACATAAACTCATAGTTAGCAACAAGACAAAGCTCATGTTTTTTAGCCTAAGTCCACAGGAATGTCCCGACATAGATGTCTTATTTCACGCCCCTAACTGAAGGAGGTATATATTGTCGACGTGATCTGCTCTAAATGTTGAGGAAATTTTTGATGTTAATGTCTCTTGTCATACCACATGCTTTAAAGTTGAAACTGTGAATCACTTTAAATATCTTGGAGTGACAATTGATCGAAATTTGAATTGGTCCGAACACATTTCAATCTTAAAGCAATATCTCCTTTCTACCATTCGATGCTTCTATCGTCTCAACAAGTTTTGCTCCAGCGATATTTTAAAAACCATTTATTTTGCGATTTTCCACTCAAAGCTGCAATATGGCATAAGCTGTTGGGGGGTGCCTACTTAAATAAAATGCAGCAGTTGAACATCCTGCAAAAGTGTGCCATAAGGAAAGTCTGCAAGTTCACTCGTAGAGCCCATTCTTTTGAACTTTTTAGGCTAATGGGAATTCTACCAGTGAGGCACTTGTATTATTATAGGGTGCTAACAATTTTCTATATGAGATGCGGCTACATGCAGAGTCCAATCTCTGACGCTTATAGCTTGCGTAGGAATCCACTTTCTATAATTCGTATCCCTGCCTTTCGTACCATTAACTTCAGGAACTCGTACAGTGTTTTATCATGTAAATTGTTTAACAGTGTCCCTGCAGAAATACGATCCATTAGATCTTTATTCGCCTTCTTAAACAAAGTAAAACTGTGTCTTCTTGATTTCGATCATGATGAAATTGAAATTTTGGTTCGCTATACTGTGTAATATTTAAATTGTTCAAATCTTTTATTTTTCTATGTATGCATTCGCTTGTTTTTGCATCCTATAGTAAATTTTCTTTTTTTGGTCTCTTTGGTTTGAATTTTAGTTTCATTTTTTAATATGTCCACCCCACAACATAAATAACTATTTGAAGTGGCATTACCACTATTCTTTTATAATATCGAATGCCACTAACTATTCTTTATATTATTGTTAGCTTACGTTTATATCTGGAATTACTAATACCATTGTGATAGAGAATAATTAATAAAAATAAATAAATAAATATGACCGAATCAAGGCATTTAAACATCACAGGTCACGAGTGCCATCAGAGAGGATTTTCATGTGACAGCGGCCTACAGAAGCTTTCAAAATTCAAATTTGCATAGGTCATCCATATCAAAAAGTCCTTTGTTTTCTTAATTTCCCGCGTTATGACTTGAAAGGCAATACGGCTCTCGTCAACAAACATCTGTGTCAGATAGCAAACTGCACCATCTATTTTATAATTGACAGCCATGTAAAGCAGACAATCGCGTCAATTTTGCCGAAAGTGAGGAAAAAGTGAATTTCTAAAAAAAAACTTGAAGAACGTCAAGCACTCGCAATCCAGAAGAGTTCTTGGGCCATTTCATAACCACGACGAAACATGGATCCATCACGACACCCCGGGAGTCGAAAGGGGGGGGGGGGGGGGGGGGCGAAAAAGCCCAATGTCCCAACAAGACCTTGGTGACATATTTATGGGGTACACGAAGAATAATACGCCAACTATACCAACTTATTGCAGCAGTTCAATGACGACTTGAAGTAAAAATGGCAACATTTGACCAAGAAAAAAGTGCTCTTCCATTCTGGATATTTCAGGCTTAAACTGTTGTAGATCAAGTTATTCATAACTGCATACGAAGCCATCGATTCAACACTGTTGTTGAAACCAATTTATGAGAAGTTATTTAAAAGGCAAGAGACATACGAACATCAATGAACGAAAAGCCATATTGCAGTGTTCGCAAATCTTGCGACAAAGGCTTATTAGATCTACCCTTAGTGCTTCATATTCCTCCCCCATACATACCTACATTTCTTTGCATTGCTTGTAGGGCTTGTTAAATTTGCGGACTTTAGCGCCGTTCGCAATTCAACCATTCATTCATGGTTCGGTGCTGTAGAAATAGGTTAGCAACTGAGAGGTGTCAACCTGGCGATACCCAGTGTTGTAAATGTTTCTACACATCCATTGTGCTTATTTTACCTCCAAGTAGTAACCGCGCCGGTGTTGACCAGCAGACAAAAATAGCACCACTATAAACGGGACAGCGGAAGAACTCCCCAGATAGAATTCACAGTGAAGTAACATCCCGGAATAAAGCAATTGAGACCTTATCCGGGCTACTTCGATGTCTTCGGTACTCAAGCCGGTAAAAGATGGTGGCGGATGAGCCCTCAACGGATCAACGGCAGTGCTCACAGCGTCTTTGGTCTAACCGGCAACTCGTTCTAGGGATATTATAATGGAACAGGGCTTCCAGGTTGGGGGTTGTGCCGCCTCGGTAACTGCCCACCCATGGAAAAAAATAAACTAAATACGAAGCAACAACAAGCCTCGGATGCGGATGGATCTACTGTTGACAACCCCTTCAAACGAAACAAAGACTACGAACTTCGGATCCTCGCGTGGAATGTTAGGTCCCTTAATAGACGTGCTATCGAACAACTAGCGGAGGCCATGGACTACTGCAAAGCTTTAAGTATACAAAATAAATAGTTTTAAGAAAATGTAAATGAAGTCGAAAGACATAGTGATAAGAATTTAGAGTAGCTTAGAGTGCCTGTGTGGGGCCAGTAAGTTAGTGTAAGATTATTAAGTAATTGTAAGCTAGCATTTAAGCATTTTTTGTTAGAATGTAAGAGTTAGTGTTAAGAAAATAAAATGCATATAAAACTAAAAACTAGCAGGTATTACCGCCATCCAAGAAACGCGATGGGATGGGCCGAACAAAAAGAGGATGAAAAACTGCGACATCTACTAAGTTGATTGTTATAGATGCAATAGTAGCAGTTGAATGTTGTTAAAGGCAGACTTAGGCAAGAAGTTTTGAGTTTCCGGCATGTTCACGAGTGCCTCGTAACAACAGAAAAAGAGGGCTACTCGAATGAGGTTGCCAACATCAAACCACCCCTTTGCATAGTGAGGGGCACTATCGAGGAGAAAATCACAAAGACTGCCAACCTAAGGTGGTCAAGTCTTAAAGGACAAAATTTTTTTTTGTTAATGACCTAAAGGTCAGTGTGGGACTTTAACTGCACTAAAAACATGTCCTCATCGTTCGGACGTGAAGATCCTCCTGAAACCACAGTTTCAGGAGGATGTCCTGAGCAAAGGCTCAAAGTGTTCGTCAACTCGTCACTGTCAAGCTTGTGGAGAAATTACTCCTCGTTGGAAATGTTCACTCTCCCGGCGACGTTCTATAGCTTTCAGCTCCATCATCAAAGGAGTTTTAGATGTTCCTTAAAGCAGATCCTTGCATCTAGGAGGATTCCCAGGTATCGCAGGAAAGGCTTCGATGTGACCGTAAAATCGCCACTTTGGAAGGAAAACACTTCTCTCTTTTTCTTCTGTGCCGCCAGGTCCAATCCGTTTCTTTGCAGCCAACTGGTCACCATGCCGACCACCTCCGTGCTTCCAGTCGTAATTTCTTCAATAGACTTGGCCACAACCACTACGTGCAGTGCAATCGCGAGCACTTTGTTGTACATCGCATTCCAGAGGTAGTTTGGAACCCCAAGGGCCTCCAGTGCGTGTATGATACCGGACCATTTGGATGAGTTCAAAGCGTTCCTCACGTCCAACGTGACTACAGCACAATATTTCTTGAAACCGCCTCTCCATCTTTCTCCATCCGTAGCGTCTCGAGCTATGCTGACGACCATTTCGATGGCATCCAGGGTCGATCTGTGTTTTTTGAAGCCGAACTGCCACTCGCTCAGACCGCCGGGGCGTTCCAAGGCTTCATTCAGACGATTCACGATGAGGTCTTCGACTGTTGTTCCAAGTTCGTCCAAGAGGCAGATTGGTCGATATCACGAGGGATTTTGGGGATTCTTCCCTGGCTTGGGAATCCGGACCAAGTTCTGCCTCTTCCATTGCTTCGGCCTTGCAAAAATGGCCGGGCCTAACTTTATATCCAAAGCGAGTGCCACGCTCGGGATGCCATCTGGGCCCGGGGTCTTATTTGACTGAAGCCGATTCATAGCCATGAGGATTTCCGCTATACTAACCTCCGGGATAGGCCCCTGTGGTAACGGGGCGTCCTGGGGAACAGTGTGACCACAATTTTGTTCATCAGGGGAGGATCTGTAGGTTGCAGTGACCTACCTTCTCTTACGGTGTTTACAGCCAGCTTGTAGGCCATCCCCCACGGGTCCATGTCCGCGCTTGCGCAGAGCTCATTAAAAGACCGAAGCTTGCTACACTTGGCCTTCTTTAAAGCATCTCGTCATTCCACCAACAAGCCGGTTTCCTCGTTGGTCTCCGGGTGGTGAAAGTGTATCGTGGACCCAGGTGAGGTCGATCGGCGAACGGTTCCGTTCCACTTCGAATGTGTGTTCTCCGTTGTTGAGAAATACTACGTTCAGTGAGGTGAACCATTCCTGCAGCGATCTTCCTCTGGAATTTGTGAGTCTACTGACCCAGGTGGTCGACCAAGCGTTGAAGTGTCCCACGATGACCACTGGTGACTTCGAGCTGACTTCCACGACTATGTCCCGCATCAGCTGCTCAAACTGCTCAAACGGCTAGGAGGAAATACACCCCCTCCACCTTCGCCCACGTGAAGTGGTTGTGTAGATTTGGAGCGGTGGACTGGAAGGCTTTTCCGTTAGCTATCCAGATCGCTGCTTTTCCTGTCGCGTCTGACATCCATAATGAATCGGGTCTTTGTGGTGTTGCTCACACAGTATTGCCAAGTCATATATCCCAAGCATTGCAAAAGCAAGTTAATACTGTAAGGTAGTTTGACGTTGAACGGCTACAATCGCAACAGATCTCGAAATTCTTTTCCATATCGACTCTCCCTAAATCTCTTAAGAGGTCCTATCCCGCCAGCAGCAAGTAACGAAAACCAGCGGCAACACCCGGCGACCACAACGAAACCCCTGGTTTGATGACCAGTGCCTGCAAGTACATTCAGCTAAGTAAGATCCATACAAAGTGGCCCTGTATAGAAGTACTAGAGCTGCTCACGAGCTTTACGAGCAGAAGAGGAGAGACGAATACCGGCTTTTCAGGAGGCAAAAGACGGAGAAGAAGAGAGATGTCACTTCATGCATGGATACATACCCCGAACCGAAGCCTGTAGAGATGAAAAAGGTCAGTCGATACTGAGCATTTCTATAGACCATAAGCAATATCTAAGCTTTAGTCAAACAAAGCTGCTGGAGCGGACGGCCTGACTACCGAGCTCTTCAAAGCCGAAGGCAATGAGCATTCATCAACTCACAATGTGGTCGGACGGAAGTATGTCCGATGAATAGGACCTCAGCATTGTTTATCCGATTCTCCAGAAAGGAGACCGTCTGAACTAAGCTTACTTCCGAGTCATCAGTCTTCTTAACATCGCCTACAAGATCTTATCTACCGTATTGTGTGAGCGCCTGAGTCCGTTTGTCAAGAGACTGATTACTGCATATCAGCTTGGCATTAGGCCTGGAAAGTCCACATATTTACACTACGGCAGGTCTTTGAAAAAATCCATGAGCTCCAAATCGATACAGACCACATATTTTGGTATCAGTGCCAAAATCGTCCGTTTGTGCAGGATGACGATGGAGAATGCACGCTGCTCTTTTTAGGAAAGGGACTGATGTTTGGATCTAAGTACACCTAAGGGTGAGCCAACAGATGGTGTGGATGTTGGCTGTCAATTACTGTAATTTACTGAATTCAATGTGGTTGATCTTTTTGACAGATGTCATACAATCTTTGGCAATTTTAGTCATGGAGTCGCTTTGCTATTCAATCTTATTACGAAAATGGGCGATTTCTAAATGGTGAAGCGTTTTGAAGAAACTGGTTCGGTATCGGGTCAAACTCTATATCAGCATACTCGGCCAGCACGTACTCACCAAAACATCACCACTCTGAACGAAACCCGCCAGGCACCTCAATTCGTCGCCGAAGTCAACAACTAAAGTTGATCTTCATTGGTGCGCCTATACAATCCAAATTACACAACAATTGAAGCCTTTAGACCACCGACGACGTCATCGATTTGTTAACTGGATGTGGGATCGCCAGGAAAATTTTTCGTCGAATTTGATCTTTTCCGATGAAGTCCAATTTTTAATGTCGTTTCTGGTGACCGGAAAACCCACAAGAAATTCACGAAAAACCAATGCATCCCAAAGAGGTCGCTGTATAGTGCGGATTATGGGTTGGCGGCATCATTGGCCCATACTTTTTCGAAGATGAGGCTGGAGAGACAGTTACCGTGAATTGAGAACGTTACCGCAACATGTTGACCGACTATTTTCTTCCAAAATTGGATGAATTGGGTCTGGATCATCTCCGGTTACAACAGGATAGTCTACTGCCCACATAAGCCACTTCTTCCTGTGGGGTTATTTGACGAGTAAGGTCTATGCCCATAACTCAGCGACAATTCAGGATCTCAAACATAACATCCAAACTGAAATTGCGGCTATTGACCCACTAATTATTCATGAAAGAGTCATCGATAATTTTGACCTTCGGATGGTTGCAGAAGCCGTGGTGGTCACACGAACGTTCCACTCATAACTGCCATAGACCGAGCTGCATTGATTTCACGATAAATGTGTGCTTAACTTAATGAAAACTTCCACATTAGCTGTTGACTCACTATTTACTTTCTCAACAATAGTGGCACACGCATATCAACTCAATTGAACTCATATTCTTATCACTTCAAAGGGTTTCGATTGTAAACAACTTCAAGGTTCTTACTAAACTAGTCTCGACTGTACACAGATTGATCAGCAAATGTATAATCAGATCTTACCATATCTTTGGATGTCCCTCAGAATGCAGTCGTAAATCTGTGATTCCTTCTCGAAGAACCCCTTGTCAAGACATTCTTTCCGGAAAATCTCATCAAGAACTGGCACTGATTTCACAAAGAAACTTAGGTTTCTTGAACCAGCAACATCTGTAGTTCGTTCCTATTGGAATACGTTATCACTTTATTTGTTTGTATTTCATTCACTGAACGAGCAAAATCACTTACATCATCGAGTTCGACGTGCAATTTGTAGTACTCTCCCATGAAACCTATCAGCCCGTCAGATACTCTTTTCACTTCGAAATGCCGAATGTGTCCTTCATTGAATTTGTCATTTTTGAAATACTTTCTCACAATCTCTATGCACTCAGATCTGTTTATGATGTCAGACATTTCGAATGCGCTACAACTTTTGACGGAAATGGGTGAAAAACTAATTTGCTCAGACGCAAATCTAATCGGCCGCACGATGTGAGTCGGTTCCAGATTAACTCTGAAGCGTCACTTAATCAAATACTACGAGTATTACTAAACAAATTGATAGAGATTCGCGATTTGAATTTGTCATGATAAGAAAGGCGATATGAAGAGCTGAGCAGGTGAGCTGTGGACAGAGATTAGATACTGTTTCAGGTGCCTGGTCCCCCACAACTATTGTACTTCCCGATTGACATTGGACTAGAAAAAGTAATTAAGTTGTTATGGCTACGGCTATATACGAGTATCTTGTACTTGTAGAAGCATTTCTTGTAGTGCAATTGTAATTGTAATTGTAAACACACAAAAAGAACTTATTTCGTTATTTTCTTTTTCCACTTAGTAGAATAACAGCCGTAAAACGGTAAGAGGATTTCGTCAACACAAAGGAAGAACAAAGGCGGAGGATGAAGAAAAAGAGAAAAATAAAAATTGTAAATCTTTTAAAACATGCACACATTTGGAACCGTAGAATGAAGCGAAAACTTTGACTTGGAAAGCTTGGAAAATAATTGAAAACAATCTGCACTGAAGTCGCTATATGATGATAATAAAGGGTTTTCCAAAAGGGACTTGACAATTTTGAATTTAATTTTTGAACGCACTCTTTCACTAATCATCAAACTGTCACTGTCAATTTATTCAGTGAACTCAGCATTTTCATCATGGTAAAGTACACGAACGAGCAACGTCTGCAAATTATAAAAATTTTCTACCAGAATTCGGAGTCGGTGATTGCAACTTTAAGAGCGTTAACTCCAATTTTCGGTCGTAATTTTCGCCCTAGTAGACAGGCAATAACAAGTTTAGTGCAAAAATTTGAGTCTACATATTCGTTGTGTGATGTTGCCGTGTCAGTGAGACAACGGGTTGGTCGAAGTGTCGAAAATATCGCTGCCATTCAGGCGTCCGTAGCAAACGATCCAAATCAGTCAATTCCACGGCGTTCTCAAGAATTGGGCATCACTCAGACCGCATTATGACGTATTTTGCATGAGGATCTTGGTTTACAACCATACAAGATCAAGCTGACTCAAGAATTGAAGCCGATGAACCATTTGAAGCGTACGATCTCCGATTGGGTTCTGGAGATGCGCCAAGATGATGAATTTCATCGCAAAATCATCTTCAGTGACGAAGCTCATTTTTGGCTCAATGGGTTGATCAATAAACAAAATATGCGTTATTGGTCGGGTGAAAATCCACATGTGCTTCATGAATCACCACTACATCCACAAAAAATGTACTTGGACGACATGTGGTTTCAACAGGATGATGCCACAAGCCACACCGCACACGCTACTATTGATTTATTGAAGAGTAAGTATGGTGAGCGTGTTATCTCAAGAAATGGGCCAGTCGACTGACCGCCTCGTTCGTGCGATTTAACGGCGCTTGACTATTTTCTGTGGGGCTACGTTAAGTCATTGGTTTATGCCAACACGCCGACGACGTTGGAAGAGCTCAGAGCCAACATTGAACGCGAAATGTGTGGTCGGATCGTTGAAAATTGGGTCCAAAGAATCGACCGCTGCAAACGTGCCCGCAGTGGCCATATGAACGAAGTCGAGTTCCATTCATAAATGTTTTGATTTTACTTTAAGCCGACAATAAAGCTTTTGAAATATCTCAAATGGTTTGCCTTTTATAAAAAAACAAAGTTGTCAAGTCCTTATTGGAAAACCCTATAGAAGGAGCACTAAACAGTTTTAAGGGAAGGAAAATACTGAAAATTTGGTGGAGCTGTCATGTACGATTACACCGAGGATCAGGTGCTCAATGCCAAGTATTGGCTTCAAATGCATTAAGAACTGGCGTGGAGTTGATGATCTTCTTTTTTATAATTTGCGCGCTCAAGGGATTTAAGTACCCTTAAAATGTTAGCCCACAGCGCGAAGTTAATATCGGAATTTAATGAGCTTAACATAACTGTGGTTCCCGTTCTACAGCCGAAGAGCAGGGCCGTAAGTCCGGAAACGAATATGAAAAGCAGAGAATACTGTCGTCAGCAAAGGAGTATATTGGATTAGAAGTAGTTGACAAGACATACTTAATAAAAATTAAAAAGAGTGTCGGAGACAGAACAGAGCCCTGGGGCACACCAGTATTTATTTTGTGAATATCAGACTTGAAACCGTCCAAGACAACTTGAATTGAACGTTCCGAAAGGTAATTTCTAATCCGTTGGAGAAGAGAGTCGTCGATCCCAAATGCACGCATTTTCGACAAAAGAGCCTGATGCCAAACTCTGTCAAATACGTTAGAAATATCAAGAGCAACTATCTTGCTTTCGCCAGATTGATGTACGCTTCGGTTCCACTTTTCGGTTAGACATGCCATCAAATCACCAGTGGACCTGTTACTACCAAAACGATATTGCCGGTCGTTGAGAAGCTTTCCGTGACCTCGTAAAGAAGGGACATAAGTGTAATGGGTCTGTAGAAAGGGGGCAAAAGAACATTCGCCTAAGGATGGGCTGGACAAATACTGTTTTCCATCTGCTCGGAAAGAGTCCTAAAGGGTAGGATTGATGAAAAAGCTTACGCAGTGGCTTTGCCAACGCGGAAGAACACCTCTTCAAAAGAAGCAGAGATATACCATCTGGACCAGCGGATTTATGTATGTTTGGATCTTAAGTACGAGTGCGAAAGTGGAAGAAGAAGATTCGACGCAATCAAGTGTAGGCGGGGACAAAGTACAATCTGGGAGTGGTGAGTTGGCCGCAAAGTGTGCAGCATCCAGAGAGTGTCCTTGTCCAAAGAGCTGACAGCTGAAATGTCATTGTAAATGAGCGTTGGGGTGGAGGATGACGCAGAATTTCTAATATTTTTCTAATATTATTCTAATTTGACTTTGAGGTATTTTTTGCCTCAGTTTTTGATCGTATTGGAATCTTACACTCTTAAGAAAGGCTTTACAATCATTACTGGCTCGTTTTTTCGGTTTTCCTCTGTCGGGTTGGTCTTGAGCGGCCGAAAAAACATTTCTCTCAACTTGGCAGTTCTTTACAGCTAAAGCCGTACCATGCAATTTCTTTTGGTTTGATACCCTGCATTCGATGAGGGATAAAGCATCGCATTCCAAAGAGAATGGTGTCTGTGATCATATCAGCAGCGGCATACACGTCGTTATAGAGGAAACATAGCGATCAGTTAAATTTTCTAAAGAAGGTGCTAAATCCGCTCCAATTGGCTTTCTCGTATTGCCAAACGTTTCTTTTAGGAATTTTCTCTCTAACTCTGTGGTTGGTATACGAGAAATTAGCTCATATGTCGCAATGGTCCGACGAGCCTAGAGGGGAGAGCACATCAACGGTGTACTTATCAGGGTGAGAAGTTAAAAACAAGTCCGGGGTGTTGGCGGTATGACTGTCAACGTCTGGTATTCGCGTGGGCTCATTTAGAAGCTGCGTTAAGTTGTTTTCCGCAGCGAAGATCGTAACACGCCGTCCTTCGGGTGTTGTCTATCCAGAATGTCGAAACCACCCAGAATCGTGTACATTGAAGTCGCCCTTAATAACGCTTTTAGTATGAGGATACTGGGATGCAGTTTCCAGTATGGAGGCAGACAGCGCGTCAAACTCGTTATAATTTGGATAATTTGCTTACGGAGATGGAATTTTAACCACAGGAAACTGAATTCCGGATTGGAACAAGAATTACATTGGATGGAGTTTGGTAAGCTACTTCACTACGCACGTAAATGGCGAGACCGCAGTGAGAGAAGAATAATGGCACTGGTTCGTAGCCAAGTAGCTTCAGATCAGAATGATCTGAGAGGTATGGGCGGGGACCTCCCTGTGTTTCGCTAAGTGCGAAAAAAGAGCTGGTCTGTATTGACAGACGTCGACGTACGCTGAAAAGTGATTACTTTTTAGCCCGCGTATATTTGCAATGTCCACTCTAAATTCCCGAGTCATTATAAAGAAAGCCAAACACAAAAGACACAAGCACCGACATTACTAAGCACAGCTGTGAAGTAAAAATTTAGAGTTGGTTTACCGAGTTTAAGTGTATGCTCTTACAACAATAGGAAACAGCACACCAAACAAAATTCATACTCACAGCCCACTATCCATCGGTTGTTACATAAACTCAGCCACTGAACTCGCTGTATAACAATGTAATACAGCAACGGCAATGACCGAGTGCTAGCAACATTATGACCAGGGGTAGGAAGGTTTCACTGCACTCGCGCGCTGATCTTTTTATTTATTTTTATTTTTGTCCTCCACGCGAGGAGCGGATTTCACATTGCACTTGTGTGTGTGCACTTGTGTGTGTGCACTTGTCGCTGGTCAGTTCGGCACCCGATTGAATAAATGCGTCAGATTTCGGAAAGCACAAGTGTTAGCACACCTGGCAGCACTGAAAGTGTATTATAACTTGGCACCATAGCCCGGGAGTGAGAAAGAAAAATGTATTAGAAGAATGACTGGGTATTTCTAAAACAAAAAAATACAAAAAAAAAAATAACTGTTATTCTTTTTTTCCAATTTAAATTCTCGAAAGAACAGACGCGTGATTTAAAGCCGAATTTTCAAGTTTTCTTCCCTTTTCTTAAAAAGTACTTGTAACAAAAAAATTCTTAATAAATTACTTATAACTAAGTTGAAATAAATTCTTTCCCTTTTAAAAAATAAACACTTGTCAAGACAAGCAGCAGTACAAGTTCTTAAGAACTCAACAACAAGTATGCCGAAAAGGATAACGCCTTCAACTACTTCCTTTCGCTCTAAAGTGTTGGTTCGTTGCTTCAGCGCTTGTACTTTTGTTTTATGGGTGTGCGGAGCTCCATTTCCATTTTCTTCGAGTTTGTCTACAGGCACGAGCAAGTAAGAGATTTATTCTATTTGTATCATGACGTCATTTCGATAGCTACTAATTTAGTCCATAAGGATGGATGGAATAGTTCCATATGTTCGGCTGTATCGGCTATGTCGGTAACTAAGTGCACTTAAAAAGGATCTCACACCATCAACGGAGCAGAGCTGACAACGACAAATTTTTTCGTCCCTAACGTGCTACCATTGCCAGTGTTCCAATCATCCACTCTCGAAATAACCTTCCTCTTACCTTTTACTATCAAAACGTAAGAGGACTGCGATCTAAAATCCGTGCTGTCTTGCGCCAGTCTTACGCTCTCCCATTTGAGGTCTACGCTCTGACCGAAACTAATCTAATTCCCGATATAAAGAATCAGGAACTATTCCCCCTAGTTTCAATGTTTTTCGAGACGACGACCTTACCCGTCCTAATGATGATGCTCCCTGTCGAGGTCCGTCCGCAATGACCTAAACTCTTCACCAATCGCTGTTTCTACTTCTTCTAAGCTTGACTACGTTTCAATAAAGGTAACACTCCCCTGCAGGTCCCATGTGTACATCCTACCGGTGCATCCTGTCGAATGCTACCAACTCGCTATCGATGCAATTGATCATCTGATCCTCTCGATGATATTATCGTATTCGACGATTTCAATCTACCTCAATTGCACTGGACTCAATCAGAGGACGAATCTTTTTTTACCGCAAACCCGAACTCGAGTAAAGAATGCCTCTTCTTGGATAAGCTTACAGACTCTACCTTATGCCAAGTTAGTGGGGTCTTCAACTATATGGGTAGGGAATTAGACCACATTTTCACCACTGACCCCATAAACTCGTCTGTCTCGCTCTGTCTCCTTTCACTATCGACCATTGATAACTTTCACCTGCCACTTTTTCTTTCTCTTTTCCACCACTTTCCTATGCAGCATTCGCCATCTGCAGCTGCCTCTTCTTACGACTTTCATAAAGCGAAATTCCGCAAAATTAACGAATATCTTAGCAAGTGTTTCATTTAATTTCGCCAATATGTCCCTCAGTGATGCTCTCTCTATCTTCTACAGAGAATTATTCAATTCTGTTTCTCTCTACGTCACCTTTTCGCTCAAAAAAAACCCTTCTACGAACCCCCCGTGGTATAATCGTAAACTTCGCTCTTTACTTAACAAGAGAAACAAATTATGGGCAGTTTTCCTTCGATCCAATTCCTTTATGGACTATTCCAACTACCTCGGATATACCTTCAATTCGCCCAGCTTTATAACGTTCTCTACCAGCGACACCTCGATAGTGCGCTATCAAGGCTTATAAACGATCCTAAGTCATTCTACCAATTCATTAACTAACGAACGGTTTCTCCCCATCCATCTCATACGAAAATATATCATCAACCGATCCGCATACCATAGCCAACTTTTTTGCTACTTTTTTTAAGCAATCTTTTGCCGATAATTCCTTCGTACCCTATACCTCTTATTTCAAATACCTGCTTAACTTCCCCATTGGGCCCTCTATTTCTCAAAGTTTTGATCATACTGTGATAGAAAATAAATTACAACAACAACGGGCCCAGATGGCCTTCCATGCATATTTCTTAAAAAGTGTTCCTCAACAATTTCCCACCCCCCTTCAAATCTCTTCCAGTTATCGTTCTCCCAAGGTGAATTTTCACAGATATGGAAGTCTTCTTTCATAACACCGATACGCAAAAATGAATCAAAGAGCGAAGTCACTAATTACCGCCATAGCTAAACTCTCCGAAACTCCTCGAAAGCATTTTGTACGGAGCCTTAAGCTTCCAGTGCAAATCTCTTATTTCAACTAATCAACACGGCTTTCTGAATGGTAGACTACCACTAACCACGTCGAATTCGTGTCCTCTGTTCTCCCAGCCTTAGAAAGTGGTAAAGAAGTTCACGTTATAACAACTGATTTCAGTAAGGCTTTTGACAAGATATCTCACAAACTAATCCTGTTCAAATTGTCCGTCCTGGGCTTTCAACCATTTTGCTGGATAATAGCTTTTATAGTGTTCGATTCAGGTCTGCCCTATCGTCCCCTTTCTTGGCCACTTCAGGTGTTCCTCTAGGTAGTCACCTAGGTCCACTCCTCTTCATCCAACACTCAGCACTTTCTCTCTATACCGACGATAAATTTCCTCACAACATGACTCCGGCCTCCTTCAAATAGATCTAAATAGTTTTTCCACCTGGTGCATCAAGAACTGCTTAGAACTCAATGTCTCCAAATGTCAATCGATTACCCTCTCACGTAAGTGCAACAAGTCTCCTCAACGAATTTACCATTTCCACGGCGGCCAACCTATATCCCTTGTTGAGCCTTAATTTCCGCTCGCATATTGATGAGATAATTTCCAAAGCAAACTCATCACTCGGCTTCGTTAAAAGATGGTCGAAAGAATTCTGCAACAGGTACGTGAGCAGATCACTATACATCACTTACGTTCGCCCCCTTCTCGAGTACGCTAGCCAAGCGTGGTGTCCCTTGCAACGAGTTCATTCGTTCGTTCGTTCGTTTTCTTCGATTTGCTCTTCGAGGTCTACCTTGGAACGATCCTCTAACCTCTAATACGAGATGACTCGTATATGGGGTCATCTAGCACTCTCGAGAACTTTTCAGCTTAAGTCTCGCATGAATCTAGTCTTAATTTGGAAGGGAATACATAATATAGGGTGACCAGATAGCAATGATAGTTTTTCTAATAGTTACCAATGGCATCCAGCTGTCAGAATGTTCAGTAAGGTCTGCCATTTGATCATACGAGTACATCGTTTCACGCTTGCCGAACGAGCGGAAATTATTAAAAAATATCGAAATTCCGGCTCAGTTGTAAATACGCAACCAACCAGACAGAGATTGGTGCGAAATGAAGAAAACATAGCCGCCGTAGCGACCAGTATCGAAGAAGACCCAGCAATGTTGATTCGGTGCCGATCAGCTGAATTGGGCATCGCCAGAGAGTCAACCCGGCTGATTTTGCGGTTGGATTTGAGCCTACATCCGTATAAGATTGCGCTGAAGCAAGAATTGATGCCAGACGACCATAGACAACGCCGTGAGTTCGCTAACTGAGCGCTGGAAATCTTGGCCTGAGATCCGGATTTTGGCCAAGAAATCATCTTCTCGGACGAGACCAATTTTTGGCTCAGCTATGCTATTGCTTTATTATTTGGGTAAACACAATCCACAAATGTTCGGCCAAGTATCAATGCATCCGCTGCTTGGTGCGATTTATGGCATGGCGGGATCATCGCTCGAAGTTGGTGACTGGGTCATTTAACGGCGACACCACTCGATTATTTTCTCTGAGGCTACGTCAAGTCCTTCGTCTACGCTAACAGGTCAACCACTTTGGACGAGCTCCAACATTCGACACGCTATCACAAGATATCAAAACAATGCGTTGATAAGCGCCCTTCGGGTAGTACAAATACTACCACCAGTACCAGATTCGAAGTCGTGTGTAAGGCACGAACTTCCCCTTTGGTGAAAGGTCGAGGCCTATCAAATACCTTCGCCATTCTGTGGGACATGGCACCCGGTTGCAATGCAACTACACATCGAATAGACCAGTTGGTTCCATAGCAATCCCATGGTCTTAGCACAGGTCGTAGCAAACTACAACATATGCTAATCCATGAGATGTCCAAGCTCCATAGCAATCTAGATAAAACATATGCGTTTAGCAAGGTTTTACGCTGCTTCAGGGATAGGCCATCCACTTCTTCCGGGGAAACCCAATCGCGCTCATTTAGAGGGAGACGTTTTCTGATTTTGAAAGCAATAGCACGACGCATCACTTATCAAGAGGTGGCACTCCAAGCAACTACTGCATTGCTTCCGTGGAGACAGTGTGGCCCACCGGTAAACAGCCAAGCAAGGCGACTCTTTGACAAGTCAAGATCCGCCTTCGACCATCAACAGTCATTACCCTGTCGTACCATACCGATACTCCATATGTTGCACAGGCAACAAAAAGGCCATCGTATATGATACGAACAGAACGCCTGTTGAGTCCCCAGTCAGATCGCAAAATGCGCCTTACCTGGCCTACAGCACTCATCATGCGTAGTCTGGTCTAACCAGGTGAGGCGTGAAGTTCATACTCTCACCCATCGTTATGCCCAGATATGTGACCTCAGTCACACATCTAATGCCAACGCCGTTCAAACGTATCGCAGGTGCCCGACGTCTTAAATTCAATTTGCCTTTGAGCTTCATTGAAACGGTCTTATCCTGGCACACACTTACCCCCACGCTCTCTCCCCATTCAGCAACGAAACCAAAAACTCTTTCTCCTAATGCCTCGATTTCGGTCCTAGACTGGCCTTCAAGGATGAGGAGCAGATCATCTGCGTAGACGCAGCACCCACAGAGCTCGTTTAGTTGCCGCAAGAGTGGATCCATCATCAGGTTCCAAATAAAAGGACCACAGATGGACCCCTGGGGCAACCTCTCTCAACTTTGATTGAGACGCTGTCGTGCGTACTTACCACACTCGCTTTTCTGTCGGAAAAGTAGCTTCCCCAAAGCCCAATTTCCCGACAGCCCAATTCCTGCAACCTGGTTACTATTTTCTGCCAGTTCAGGTTATCAAATTCACCTTTAAAATCATTAAAGATGCCTATAACCACTCTGGCCCTGCTTCTGAGGACTCTGTCTTTTAGGAAAGACCATGCATCCTCGACACACTTGCCTCTTGTAAAGCCGAATTAGAAGGGGGACATTGATTCCGCCATGCTCTCCGAAACCCTTTAAACCATAACCCTTTCCAGTACTTTTCCTAGTACCGGAAGAGGCTGATGCGCCGATAAGATTTAGGGTCAGACCTTATCAGTGGACTTCAGGAGCACAACAACCCTTGCCACGTTCCAATCCTTGGGGAAGTAGCTGCAAGCAATACACTTGCTATAAAGCCCAAGCATTTATTCTGGGACTGCCTTCCAGATGGCTCTCACCATCTCTCCGGTCATTCCATCAGCTCCAAGAGATCTCCTGGAGCGAAGAAGTGAAACACCATACTCGACTTCGTAAGTCCTTAACTCCGGAGGGGCCGGATGCTCTTCATATGAAGAGTCCTCAAAGCGCTCCTCTCTCGGGAAGAACTGACCAAGCAATGCAGTAAGGCAATCTCCCCATGTGGATAAAACCGTATAAAACCACACGAATGCCTTCTATGTCAGCAGTCTTTTTAGCATTACGGGAAATCTTATATAGTTTGTCCCAGGGATCATCTCTATTATTAGAGGCAAAGTTTCTCCAGTGAGACTGCTTTGTGCTGACAATGAAACACTTGTACTCAGCGAGCCCTTGCCGAAAGGCAATGCATAGCTGAGACGGGTTCTCAGCGTTAGCCGCCCTAGCCCTTTGGAGTCGCTTCATTAGGTTTCTGACAACCCTTCGCTTTTCTGTCAGACAGCGGTTCCACCAACTTACCCTTTTTTGATTCGCCCTACGGCTCCTATCAAAGAGTTCGTCGTTAACCCGCCATACGCACTCATTAACGTGCGCGATTTGCCGGCCTATGCTTAAGCTGCCTTACACTTGCGGTTTCAGGGAGGAAACCTCCGCAACTATACGCTCACCCCAGAAATACTCCAATCAGCCCCTGACACACACCATCTCCTGTCTGAAACTAAGCTGTTTTCATCTATTGTGTGAGCGATCTCAAACTGAATCCAGTTGTGATCACTCACCCCTATACTAACCCGCCACCTAAAGCTAAACGCCCTAAAAGCTGCCTCGTTGGCAAAAGTAACGTCAATGTCACTCTTGCCACCGTTGACCGCATCAAAGGTATACACCTCACTCGGCTCGTTGATAACATGGGCATTGGGCGCAGCGACCCATTCACCAAGAACATTCCCCCGATTCTGGCTCCGGTTACCCGTTAAGGGTCCGGTTTCCTTGCTGAACCAAAGAGGGGAGGTTGCATTGGCGTCAACACCTATAATGAGAGGTTCACTGCCGGCAAGCGAAAACAAACCATCCATATACTCAATGTATGGGTCAATTGCCTACTGTATTTGCAGTAGACGCTGGCAAGAAAAATCCTGCCAAAAGCGCCGTCTACGCTTACGCAAACACCTCGTTCTCTGGAGGAAACAGGCACACAAACTAAATTGACATGCTTTATAACAATTGCAGCATTGCCTCTGGTATCAATTAAGACCCGCATTCCTGCAGGCAAACCCCTAACACATCCATCAGATGTGTAGGGCTCCTGAACCAGGTCAATGCTGCAGCCCTGCCTAACCATCTGAGCTCCTAAATCAACCCCTACCGAAAAAGCGCCCTGACAATGTTGTTGAACTATCTTCATAGTCCTAATTCCTGGCTGCCAAACTTGCCAACTCTGCTACATGCATGGGGCAGTCGGTTGACCCCATAAGGTGGTCAGCCGGACGTCTTCTTGCAGCACAATTCCTGCACTGCATAGCTGCCTTGCAGCTAACTGCCTTATGACCTTCCAGTCCGCAACGACGGCAAATATTATCCTTATGAGGACAGTCAGCAATACCATCCCCCGGAAGTATCCCACTCTTACTTTGTATTCCCTTACCGGGAACGAAAGCCACTTAATGTAGCATCTGCCCGTTCTACGTAAGGCGCTCATGGACGCAGCTGGGCCTTCTAGTACTACATTTGTTGCAGCCGCTTCAGCAACCTTCCAGGGCTTGGAGATTACTTTCAGCCTTTCACATCAAGGTCCATATTATTGAACTTCTTGCTGCCTACTATCTACTCCCTTTCAGTAGCCGAGGGAGTGCGTATTACTACGCCCCCATTTTTGAGCGGTCTAACCACATTTACCCCCACGCCCAAGGCGATCTCATCCATTATTTTGGATACCAATTCCGTGGAGGAAACAGCCGACTTTTTGCTTCGAACTACCACCGACCAGATGGGAGCAACAGGCTTAGCTGGTTTCACCATGGGAGAGTTGGCTGGTTTAACCAGGGAGGGGTTAGATGGTTTCGGCGGGACGGCGGGACAGCGGGCTTCAACACAGGTGATGCCACCTCCGCAAAACTAAGAGCCTTAGGGCTTGTGGGTGAAATCCCCGAAGTCGCAGCTGGCACATTGGCTATCGGGCTTCTATTCAGCAACTGCTTGTTTAGGACCATTTGAAGAGTCTCAATTGATCCCGCAACCCTTTCCTTTTCAGCTATCAGTAGGCAACAAATATTTTCAAACTCCCCAGATACATCTATTAGCTTTTTAACTATCCGGGGATCCGCACCACCGTGCTCGAACATCACGCCTATGATCCGTATTTTCAGCACGCTGATATATTTCCTCATCTCCCCTACATTACCACTTTTGACAATCTTACTAATGTCACTTACCCCATTTTCCACCGGTTTTTCTTCTTCCTTCTTTTCTTTCTTCTTAAGAATTTTTCTTGTTGCGTCGTATGTCTCCATCTCGTTCTCTGCTGATATATAGACAGAACGTCTCTTGTGTTTAGCGTAAGTACCTGTCATGTGGGCTTAAACTTACGGGATGCCCATACATCCATGGGAGCAAGAATACGCCTTGCCATCGCTCACCGTCAATCCACTGATACCAATTCGGAACTGTGTTGCCGGCACAAGTTCCACCCTTGGTAAGAGTCGAGGCCGACTTAAAACCTCTTACTGCTCTTAGAGTCGCAGCATCCAGTACTTATTGCAACTCTACATTGGGCCGAAACCCTTCCCGCAATTTTGGGTTTAAACCACAGCCACCATGACGCTGCCACAAGGGGGCACACCTCTTCAAGTCAGGCCCGGACCGAGATCCGGGGGGCTCCTAACTCCCATGTTACCGTGATTTAAGTCCTGGCAGGGACTACCGGTGGTCCAGCCGCCAACAAGACCTATGACCGGCAACTTGTGACTGATCGAATCGTAGCAACCTTCGGTAGCGTCATCTGAAGATGTTTACGATAAAACCAGTACTTTGCTCTGCCCCCGTTCATTATTAGACAACGTCATTAAAGGGCGAAGCCTTGATAATTGGGCGGGGGCCCGCTGATATATAGAAACGTCAACTTGTACATAGTATTGGCAATCGAATGATATTACAACATTGAATGATTGCCGGTCATTGCAGGATCTTGTTTAATACGGCCAACTGTCTGTAAAGCTTGAATGAATAGTTAAGATTGCTGCCTTTAAAGGCAATGGCCGCATTTCTACACACAACTTCAGTCAGCAATAGTAAATCCTATTTTTGTACAACACTGATTAGCCTGATTAAAGTGAATTTGAAAACATTCTCCACCACAATATGTTCAGTAACTTGTTTGGTTGGTTCCCTAATGAACTAGCGCCCAACCCTTGTTGTTTTCGCTAATTGGTTTCAGATTTCAAATAAATTTTCCAACTTACACAGCAGTAGACAAGTTGTACATAACCTGTTCGTCAGATGAACTCACCATACTTTTGAATATCTCCAAGGAGATCTGCGTACAATTGTGTTTCCCTTGAAAAGAATCCCTCGGCGATGAGTTCCTTTTCTGACGTCATATTCGTCCTTGGAATTGATTTGACAAAGAAGCTTAAATAGGTATTCTTAACATCGCTCTCTATTTCCACCGAGAAAAACGAAAAACGAAAAACGAAACGTCACAGCGGGATTTGCTGGCTATCTTTCAATTATGTACGTACTTACTCGTTCGTCTTCCAGTTTCACATTTACCCGTACTCGTAATTTATAGTACTCGCCCATGTACCCAACTAAATTCTCAGATATTTTTTCAACCGTAAAATCTTGAATGACTCCTTCATTGAGCTGCTTACTCGTATTCTTCAGATAGTTTTTCACAATTTGTATGCATTCACTGTCGGTTATGATGTCAGCCATATTTCAATTGCTCCAGCTGGGTTCTAGCAGCGTGTATGAGAAACTAATTCGCTTTGGATTCAATCTAAATCGTTAAGCCGTTCTGTTTTTGCTACGAGTACGAGTCAGATTAATCGAATTGATTTTTATTTTTTAATTTTTTTTGTTGTTGCCATTAGTGACAGTGCACGAACCGGTACTGAGCGATGGAAAACAGTGAACATTGAACAAGAGTATCTGTATCTACTTGTTGTGATTATCACTGGAACTCTCATTTAGTTGACGCACACAACTTTGTTCTTGATATGGTTTCAGATGTGGTGTGACCGTGCTTCCTCGTTCCAAATTCACCTCGATGCTATCGAATTTTTAACCGGCTTCGAAAAGGTTTTTTAATTACGTACGAGTACGTCAACAGAACAAACATTTTTTTGGATTATTTTCGAATTCTTTATGCCGAAAAACACCTGAACTCATCGATTGTTTTTGAAAAGCTTTGCCTTTGTAAAGGGAGTTTTTTTTTAGAGATTTAGTTTTTAAACTGACAACACTGTTTCTACAGATTGTCAATTTGACAGTTGTAAAGTTGATTTGTGGTGTGTACGTTATGCCATTTTACGATGAATAGATTAAAGCCAGAACAACGCATGCAAATTGTGCAAACTTATTTTGAAAACTATGGTTCGGTTCGCCAAACTTATCGTGCGCTACGCTCATTTTACGATCGACATAATCGTCCATCTGACCAAGTTATACGGAACACGATGAATCGTTTTCGCACCACGTACACTCTAGTGGATACTACGCATCCACAAAGACGACAAACAGTGCGTACAGAAGAAGTTATGGAGCCGTTGTGGAGCGCAGTGTTGAGGAGAATCCGAATGAGTCGATTCGTCATGGTGTACAGCAATTATGTAGAGCTATGCATCCACTTTGTGGAAGAGTTTACTGTAAGATCCAGCTGGTAGAAGAGTTGAAACCGCGTCGTTGGTTCAGTGAATGGACCGAAAACATGATTCAGCTTAATCCTCATTTTCAACGCAGAATTTTGTTTTCCGATGAGGCCCATTTTTGGTTAAATGGGTATGTACTCGTAAACAAGCAAAATTGCCGAATTCGGAGTGGAGAAACCCCAGAAGGCTTTGTCGAGACGCCCTTACAACCATTAGAACTCACTGTTTGGTGTGCTTTATGGGCGGGTGGAATCATCGGCCCATATTTCTTTAAGGACGATGCCGGCCAGAATGTTACCGTTAATGGAGAGCGCTATAGAAACATGATTTCTGACTTCTTCGTTCCTCAGTTGAATGGCATTGACGTGACAGAGCTTTGGTTTCAACAAGATGCCACACGGCGCGACACCATCAATTTATTCCGGGAAACATTTGCTGAGCACATAATTTCGCGTAATTGACCTGTGAACTGGCCTCCATGATCCTGTGATCTCACACCTTTAGATCACTTTCCTTGGGGATATGTGAAGTTACTAGTCCATTCCGATAAAATAGAGACGTTAGACGATTTGGTAGTCAACATTCTCCGTGTTATTGCTGATATATGGCCCCAGTTGCTCGATAAAGTTGTCGAAAATTGGACTTCACAATTGCACTTCATTTGAGGTAGTCGTGGCGCGCATATGCCCGATATCATATTTAAACACTAATGGCATAAAATTGTCTATTAAATAAAGCTAACTTCATAGTTATTAACATTAGCTTCAAGTGTTTTATTTCATATTGAATTTGCATACCCCTAAAAAAACGCCCTTTATATGTTTTGAGTATATAACGAGAATTGCGAGAATTGGGACAAGATTTGACATTTTACTGATGTCGTTGACTGGGTAGTATGCGTCAAAAATGACCTCAAAAGCCAAAACGTATCGTATTATCTCAATCCCAACTACTAACTAGCACCAACTATAAGAGCAATGATTTCGTGATCAAATCAGTAAGTTCCAAACCACACCTCATTAACTCAAACGAATTAAACGACTTATTTAGAGGTCGGAACCTGCCCAAAAAAAAATCTAGCTTCTCGGTTGAAAGTCCCACTCTTTTTCAACAGATGTTATGATAGATTTTGTATTTTTTTTCTTAATTTTCTGACTCGCCAATTGCTCTAATTGACTTTGACCTAAAAGATCTTTTGTACAGTAGTTAGGCTAGTAGGTTTTCTACCTTCCGATTGAAGTTGATAACACTACGGGTACTAGCAGAGGAATCCATTAGTTCGTTGTAGTCGAATTGTTCCCTGAAAGAAATCTTTCGTCTGATTCCCTTGAGGGCTGCACATTCACCTAAGTTGTGTTCAGTTGTTTCGTCTTCTTCAAGACAAAGTCAGCACTCCGGAAAGTCGACTAGATTCATTTTGTTGGGCTGATATCTTAAACCGTGATGTCCTTAGAGGTAATCCACTAGATTTAGACATCTATTGGCATTTTTGTTCAAGGAGAGAATGGCCCGTTTGGCCCGTCTTAGACGTGAGCTACGAGTATTCCCATAATATCAGATGCCTTTCGAATACCCCCGGCTATTAATAGCTAAATTGACTGCTGATTTAGCAGTGCAACAGAAGGATTCAGGTTCAATAAAGGGAGTTTCTGAGCCCTTTCTGGCCAGTTCGTCAGCCTTTTAATTCCCATCAATGGCCTTATTATAGGAACGCACCACCGTTTGGTTTTGTTCCTTAAATTTCGTTTTTGGAGGGTTTTGAAGCAGTACATGACTGATTCGGAGTCAATGGTGCGTAAGCTAAGGGCATTTATAGCTGCTTGACTGTCGGTGAATATATGGATGTTTGCGTCTTCGATACCAGAGTTGTAAATATGGTTGTCGCATACTTGAATGGCGTGAAGTTCTGCCGGGAATACACTGGGACTTTCGCCCATAGCTATAGTTATATTTAGATTAGGTCCGTGTATTCCAGCTCCCACTTCGAATTCCATTTTAGAACCATCCGTATACCACTTTATGTCATTATGGCTGGGGTTATTGCTAATCAAGTTCCGGTATTTCGCAGAACATGGTCCTTAGGTCCGGGTGATAGCTTCTTTTGTACCAGATATATAAGAGTAGGATCCAGCTCCACTGGTGATCTGATTGTCTCACCGATAAGTGGAACCAAAGCGTACACCAATCTGTCGAAAGCAAGATAGGTGCACTTGATATTTCTAAAGTGCATTTGGGATCGACGACTCTCTTCTCCAATGGATTAGAAATTACCTTTCGGAACATTCGATTCAAGTTGTCTTGGATGGTTTCAAGTCCGATATTCACAAAATAAATGCTGGTATGCCCCAGGGCTCCGTTTTGTCTCCGACACTCTTTTTAATTTTTATCAAGGATGTCTTGTCAACTACTTCTAATCCAATATACTTCTTTGCTGACGACAGTCCTCTCTGCTTTTCATATTCGTTCCCGGACTCACGTTCCTGCTGTTCGGCTGAGGAACTTGAACGCCGGCCTATGTTAAGCGCATTCCGATACTAACAGTATAACCAATTGGGAAGCTATCAACAAAACACAATGCTGTCTGCCGTCGTTAAAGCGAAATTTAAACACACAGCCATTATCTATGAATGGCATTTGCATCGTTGAAACCGAAAAACTTTCCATTTTCAATGTGTGTGTCAATGACCACTTACGTTGGAATGACCACATATTCGATATTGAAATACTATTCCCCTTCTGATCTGGCCTCAATATATAAGGCATTCATCCGCCCAAAATTGGAGTACAATTCTCATACCTGGTCAGGTTCTCCTAAGACCACTTTACACTTGCTAGATAGGATTCAAAACCGTGCGATAAAACTCATAGCTGATACCAATATCACTCAGTCAATTGACACTCCCGAACACCGACGAAATGTATCGTATCTCACTTTGTTTTGTCTCTATTTCCAAGACCAGTGCTCCATAGAAGTCACCAATAGCATTCCGCCTTTCAAGCCTTCAACCGTAATACCTGTCTCGCTATGAATGCTCATCATGCCCTCAAGCCCACTTTCGGACGTACTCTGAAATATCGTGATTCGTTCCTAAGCCGAACAAATCGCTTGCGGAATGCCCTGCCGAGTCTCTTTTTCCTAGTCATTATAACATTCAGACATTCAAAACCAACGTACATCGGTGCCTGTTTTTCTTCCCTCCCTAAATTTCCTTAGTCCGCGCTATGTTCAAACATTTTAAGCACAGATAATAAATCTGTACAGATATCTCATCCCTGTAGAAAAAAATGGTTCACTTTTGGTCGGCTAGCCGACACTCGTCCAGCCGACACGAGCTTTCGGAGTAATATAAAGCTTTTTTATTTCCTCTCTTTCTTGCTTTGTTTACTGAAAGATTTTTTTTTCTCTCACCACAAGTTGAGGGCAGTGGTACAAGGAATATGAAAAACAAGTGCATGGGGCTTGCGGGAAGGGGTATGAAGGGCTTGGTTGTTTGTTTTCATTCGACTGCAATAGGAAATTATATAATTTTTCATGAATTGGTATTTTGTTTGAGCGTATGGGTATATATGTAAGAAAGAACAATTCAAAGGCGGGAAAAGTATAATATTTCTTTACATTTTGTAATTGAAGTTTGACAAGTAAAATATTATTCGTGTTATTAATCTGCAATACATATACACCTGTGTATATTTAACTTTTTATTTTACAATAAAACCAATTTTATAGCACCTGTATTTTAATTATTTATTTTTTCTTTCTCTACATGGAATAATGTTCTAAAGACTTAGTATTGAATTTAAAATTAAGTAACTATTCTTATAGAAAACTTAAAGTATTAAGCTTCAGATAAAAACAAGTGTGTTAAAAAATAGCAGTATTATTTAGAAAGGGTTAAATTTTTTACTTGAATTCATTTAAAAAAAAACTGAAAATTGAATATGTTTCACTTTCTTAATATTTCGTTGAATGGCTTTTGTTTGCGTGCAGAGCACGCAAGAACATCTTGTATAAAAGTATATGTTCTCCCCTCTTCAATCATTTCTAAAATTCGGTTGATTTCTTCTTGGGTGCAATGTTTGCCTCTACCCATATTGAACAATGGTTCTAGAAAAAATTTTTAATTTTGGATTACCACAACCCACTTACACTTACCGATCACAAAAAAAAGATCACAAGAAAAGACTACAAGCACGTGAAAAGCAAAACATTCAAGAGAAAATCGATTCACTGCTTGGTATTCATCAAAATGCAGTGATCAATTACTATACAGGTATATACGAGGGCGGGTCAATAAGTCCGTGACTTTTGGAATAAAACACAGATTTTTTGATAAAAAAATAATTTTATTTTTCAACGTAGTCTCCCTTGAGCTCTATACACTTTGTCCAACGCTTCTCCAATTTTTTTATCCCTTCCAAAAAAAAAATGATTTGTCGAGGTCCTCAAAATAGGCCTTTGTTTGCGAGATGACTTCATCATTGGAGTCAAATCTTTTTCCACCAAGCCATTTCTTCAGGTTTGGGAACAAGAAGTAGTCGCTCGGAGCCAAATCTGGAGAATAGGGTGGATGAGGGAGCAATTCATAGCCCAATTCATGGATTTTTGCCATGGCAACTGCACATGTGTGCACCCTTGCATTGTCTTGGTGGAAAAGAACTTTTTTCTTGGCCAAATGAGGTCGGTTTTTTTTTCAAATCGTCATTGAATCGGTCCAATAAGTTGGCATAATATTCCCCATTGATTGTTCTTCCCTTTTGAAGGTAGTCAATGTGGATTATCCCGCGTGCATCCCAAAAAACAGTCGCCATAACTTTATTGGCTGACAAACCCACCTTGGCCTTCTTTGGCGCCGATTCACCCTTAGAAACCCACTGTTTTGACTGTTGTTTGTTCTCTGGTGTGTTGTGATGGATCCATGTTTCGTCCACGGTTACAAAACGGCGCAAAAACTCCTCCATATTGCGATTAAACAACGCCAAACCTTCCTGTGAAGTGAAGCACACGAAATTCACTTTTTTCCATTTTCTCCTCAAATTAGTGAGTAGTCTGATAAAAATAGCTGTCAAACACAAACTAACTGACACAGCAAGTTTAAATTTTGACAGGAGTCAACTAACAGATGCCTGTTGACAGGAGCAGTGTTGCTGTTTCAGCAAAGAGGTCAGAAATTCAAAAAGTCACGGACTTATTGACCCGCCCTCGTATATATAGCTAATACTATGTGCATATATTGTAATATATACGTGGTATGTCCCAAAAGTAATGAGATGATTTTTTTAAAAAAATATGTCAAATATTTGACGAGAGGAGCCTTCAGACGGATCTAACCTACAATTCATTATCGATTAAATTTCTATTTAAATCGAAATGTTCCAGAGGAGCAAACAGTGCTTAATGACAACGTTCTTCAGAACGAAAACTATTTTGAAAATAACTTGAATACTAATAATATAATTAACCCATTAGATGATAACAAAGTATCAGTTAAGGTGCCGCAAGTTAACGACCTTGCTATTAGATACTTTGCAGGATGTTGCTATTTCAAAACAATAAAAAAGATGAATAAAATCTGTGAAAATTGTGGGGCAGAAATGTTAAAAGACAAACACGATTTCAATCTAACTGAAGTACTGATAAAATTAAAAGAATATGAGAATTCGAAAGAAAATACAGTTCTCTTGTGGCCGTCCGAAAAATATTTTCAAGTATGCCGTCTTCATATACAAATATTCTCCGCATACTTTGAAAAATTGCCTTTTGCATCTAATTTAAGAGAAAAAATAATCAAAGAATGGTGATGGCACGTAAGGTCAGCCCCCGCCAATAGTCGGCCACTTCGTTATAAAGTCCAGCAAAATAGTAAATGCCTAAGTTTATTTTCCATGAGGTTTTTTTTTCTAAAAGCCTAACTGTCTGGATGCAAAATTCTGTGCCGATGCAGCTGCTGGTTATCTTGTTAAAAATGACAATTTGATTCAAGTTTTCGTAAGTGTCGGTTGTGTGATTTTTCGGTGAAAAAAAATTAGTGGAAGTGTTTTGGAAAAAGAGCTAAATTACAAAAAATATTGAAGGTAAGTGCATTGTATGATTATTTATAGGTCATTTATGGTTCATTTTTCACTTTACAAAAAAAATTCTAAAATATTGTTAACTAATTTTTTACAGGGAGGGCTGACCTTAGGAGACAAGGTTTTTTCAATTCTCACAAGGTCAAATTATATTATATTATAGGACTTTAAAAATGGCAGACAACAAACAAAAAAATAAAAAACAATTTCACAATTACTCTGAAGCTACATTATCAGAAGCCCTTAAAAAAATACGTGAAGAAAAGGCAAGTCGGGAATTCGGGATTCCCAGAGGCACGTTGCAGGACCGAATTCATGGTAGAGTCATAGAGAAACCCAGAAGAATGGGACCTGAAACAATTGTTAAGGCCACGGAGGAACAGACTCTTGTAAACTGGATAATAACTCTGGCAAAATGTGGTTTTCCACAGAAACCCACAGACCTCTTAAATACCGTGCAAAAAATAATTCGCTACGACAGACGCAAGACCCCCTTTAAAGATGAGCTATCAAAAGGACGGGCCATAGTGACAGAGGAGTCAGTCAGGAAGTGGTTCCGAGATCTGAGAGGATATTTGGAGGAAATCGATGCGGCAGACGTGATGGACGATGCTTCGAGGATTTTTAATGTTGACGGGACTTCCTTCTGTCTAGCTCCAAAAACAGGGATTGTTTTGGCGCCTAAAGGTTGGAAGATGGTATACAAGGTTTCATCTGGGAATGATAAAGAGACAATTACGGTCCTATTCGTTTTCAGCGCTGATGGACAAATGTTGCCACCGTTAGTTGTGTTTCCATATGTGCGCCCTCCTCAAAGTGTGGTGAATAGTATGCCAAATAAATGGGTTCTTGGCAGATCCGAAAGTGGCTGGATGCGGTCAGAGACATTTTTTGAATATGTGGAGAATATTTTTGACAACTGGCTTACAGAAAACAATATAAAGCATATGACCATGGAGCTTACCGACTTTTGTCGAAATAACGGGATCATTCTGTACTCACTTCTACCTAACACCACCCATATAACACAGCCTGCTGACGTGGGTGCATTCAAGGGCCTAAAAACAGAGTATAAGAACATGGTACACACATGGCAAGGCATTGCTGAAAATATAGGTAAAGCTGTGACAAAGGTTAACTTTTACGAAGTCCTTAAATTGGCGTTGGATAGTTCTGATAGAACCGAAACTATCAAAAACGCTTTCAGAAAGTGTGGATTATATCCATTCAATCCCAGCGCAGTCGATTACACCAAATGTGTGCAAAATCAGATCGAAAAGCATAGCACTGCCACTGATACAGAAATACTTACGGTCACAAGTTCAAGCTTGTCCGAGACTAGAAAAGTGCTAGCCTTGGCGAAAGATGAAATTTCCAAACAAAATATTGATTTCTTTGCTTTGATGGATATAATCGAAAAGCTGGAACAGGCTTACCTGAGTCAACCTGGGCCGAACGAAACCCTTACCGCCACTTATGTAATTGACGAAACAGGCGAACTGCAAAAGTTTAGTTCAAAAGTAACTGATATCACACTACCATCCCCATCCCCACCAACAATGAATCATGAAGACAATACGAATGAACAAAAACTATATATAGAGGAGGTATTGATGCAGGCGGATTCTTTTTTCTTAGTTGATAATACATCTCGGTGTTCCTCATTATCATCAACTAATATTACTGAACTGCTGGCAAACGTTGCCGGCGAAAAACAAGCTGGTATGTTATTCTTACCAATGTGATTTAATGTTTCAAAATATAATATTTAAACTTTAAAATTGTTCCAGCTCAGTGCACACCGTCAACATCCGCTGCTCTTAGCCCTGGATTTAGCCGACATCTTTTTTATCCAGAAAAACTGCCAAAGTCGGTCAAACCTACCCGTGAGAAACCCCCATCCAGTGTTTCCTCTCTTGCTTGGAAAGAATTGTTCACTAAGAAGGAAGAGGAAAAAGCAAGGAAAGTGAAAGATGTAGAGCTACGAAAACAATCCCGTTTACAGAAACTTATGGAAGCTGAAAAAAATAAAATTAAAAGGAAACAAAAGAAGACTAAGAAAATACTATGTTCGAAGTGTGAGGAAGAGCTTATTTCTGATATTGGGGATAACGATGAAAAGAACGTAGGTTGTGATTCATGTATCAGATGGTTTCATCTTAAATGTACACCATTTTTCGGAAAGCTCTTTGAAGAGATCGAAGATGAAATTTTTGCATGTGAAAATTGTGCAAAGTAAAGATGCTAATTATTGGTAGATAACTTCTGTGTTAATGTCAAGTTTTAAAAAATATATTTATCTATGATGAACCTATCATAAGTTATGAAGTCTTTTTTATTTTGTTTTATTAATAGGTATAGGTACATTTTTTTACTTACCTAAATACATACTTTTTATTTGTTTGTTTTAATTGTTTTTGTTTTATAACATAGGTACATAATATGTTATTGTTTTGTTACATTAATTTTGAAATAAATTGACTGAAATAAAAGTTCCTTTTTTTATAAATAACCTATTTATTGAGTATTCTTTAATAATAATTAAGTTTCGAAAGACAGGCTTGTTAGATACTTTTCACAATGGTTAATTAAATAGCAAATATGGACTTACAAAGCGGAGTATTATAGCTATAATTAAAATTCATCATTGCAAATATTGATTTTAGATTTTAAAAAGATTCAGCTAACAATATTGGCTTTATTTGGTATCAAAATTAAGGAAATGAGTTATAGAATATTTTTTCACTCAAAATAATTCTTAATTCTGATAAAAACTTTTCTTTAAATCCACTTTTATTATTTCATTGATGCATTTCAATGATAGCTATAACTGGCCCCAAATTGAGGCTGACTACTGGATACTCAAGTGGTTGACAACTGGATCTGAAGGGGCTGACTACTCCAAAATCACATTTTTTTCACTATTATTGTAAATAATTTCTTTTACGTAGGAACTTAACTAAATAACTAAATAAAATTTATAATCTATACATTTCAACTAATCAGATAATCTAAATTCCCTATTCAAAAGTTGAATATTGGATTTTTAAGGATTAAATGAACATAAAGGGCTGACTACTAGTGCCATCACCCTATAAAGGCAATAAATATGAATTTTCCGAAATGGTTTGATACCTCTAGTATATGTTATGAGCACAAGATTAATTTAATAAATTTCCTAATAATTGTATTGCTCTGGAGAAATTGTAAATGGGTCCTTGATAAGAACAGAAATATAAACATGATTCCCAGAAATAAAATAAAAAAATTGCAAAATGTAATGAACGCTTAAAAATGTAAGTAAGCAACTATAAATTGGCAACGATTATTGGAGTTTTGAGAGGGTGGGGGTCGATGTCCTGCCACGTCCTCGCTCGTGTCCCCTGGTGCTGCCACTCTTCGTAGCAATGCTGGAAGGCAATTTCTAACATCGCTTTCAAAACCTTGGTCGTAGCTTTTTTTACATTGTCTACCGTGCCGAACCCTTACTCTTAAGGTATGTTTTGAGTTTGGGGAATAAAAAAAGTCGCACGGGGCCAGGTCCGTGCTGTTGGGACACGTCATTGATATAGACACTTCAGGATAGCCAAAATCTGCCGCCATTGTATAGTACATTTTGTAGAGCAAAGATAACCCCGTCGTCTACCAAATCGTACAATTTGTCACTGTAAACACTCATTGCTTTAGAGGAGTTACTCTTCCTCTGGGTTAATGCAAACGGAACAAATGACACCTTGTCGAAGATTACCACCAGAATAAGCCGAGGCAACCGGTGCTACTACAGTCTGGTTTATCAAATTGGATCTAAGGTCTCTACTCTAAGGAACAAAATCATATTCTATATAGTATTAATTTTGCTAGTTAAAATATGGCTCATTCATGGCTGTTGGAAAAATATTTCCAATATGGACCAGGACCTCAACCAACAAGCCTTTCCATCTGGCGCGATCTTTCGCCAGCTGTTTCCAGCGGTGCTGCACTCCAAGTTGGTTGAGATCCCATTCCACTTATTTGAACTACCATATATTCGGCCGTACATTACTGCGTTGTCCCCGAGTCTTGGAATTCAAGATTTTCGATCTTTACATACAAATATTTTGCGTACAGTTTTAAAAATTCCCTTTCAAGTTATGTATTGAAAGAAAAGGGAGCAAATATGTACTCGTAAATATACATTTTCCGAATAAGTTCGATGTTGCTCAATGCTTGGAAATTTATCAAATTTTGTAGATACCTACTTAATGTCCTGACTACCTACACATAATTTCATCACTTACTGTATTAATATTAGTTCTGTCCATTGCAAAAACTATTCAACACCATAGCAGTGTTAAGAGAACGAATTGCTTTATTAGCAGAGGCATCTTCAGTATTTGAGTTTGCATTGTTAAGCTCGTCACACAATGCATTTGCTCTTTCCGTGTAGGAAGCAACAGACTCGTTAAAACCTTATCTAAACTGAAAGATCTCTGTCTGAATAACCTGTATCGAGCGACATTTTCTGAAATTTTTTACTAGTGCTTCTTTAAGCTCAGACCAATCATTACAGTCCTTATATTTTATTGTAGCGTTATAAGCTCGGCCTGTTCGTTTAGATTTCACTATGTCGACTAGTTCAATCTTATGCGCGTCGTCAGTTGCCTTTTTGGATGGTAGTTCCACTAGCTGGATAAATCTATCCAGATATTTGGCTGACCCATCGAACTCTGGTATCAGTTTGATGGCATGAGACGAGCTAACCTCATTGTGTTTACTGATTTTGTTTTGGGAGGAGGGGATGAAACAGATTTTTCACGCTCCCGTTCTGGAGGTGGAGTGTTAACCAATCGTTTTTTTGTTTCGCGCGGAACCTGAAGTTTACTGTCCGAAGATCTGCGAGGACGTTCGATCTTTCTATTTCTTAGTGAAATGTTTAGATTCAGACTAGACATATATGTATGTCCGACAAAAAAAAAAAAAAAAAACACGGAAATTTATATATTGGTCACAACAACCAAAATTTGATAATAAGCTTAGTTGGAATGTAGAAAAACTGGTTACAATAAGTATTGCTGCGCATATAGACATGAGGTTAGAAGAGAGTCATAGTTTACGCAGTCCAGCATAGATCACCCAATGTGGTCAACAGCGGAAAGTGACCTATTTAATTTGTAACCCAGATTAGTAACCATGCCAACAAAATTAAGTTGTCTGTCATTCAGGAATACTGGTGGTATTCTGTCCGTGTCAAAATGTTATTTGGAAATTCAAATCAGTTGTGACCAGTCATACATTTTGGATAGGTCTTCATTTAATCTGATAATTAGGTCCTCAACAAGTCCAGTTGATCTCGAAATATAGATCTGTGTATCGTCAGAATATAAGTGGATATCAAGATCTGAGCAGACTTTTGGTAGATCAAAAAGACAGAATAGAATCGGACCAAGTATAGACACCTGAGGAACTCTGAGTCTTTGTTGTGAACGACTCTTTGATAGCGCTTATCGAAACAATTATAAATCAGGCGCACCGAACTTTCACTAATAAAAATGGGATAACAGACTGTGTAGCTTGATGAAGTTTACAATTTGGTGAGCCAGAGCCTTCTTGAAGACTTTTGCTAAACATGATAAGATTCTTATAGATCGAAAATCAGTTAACGAATAGGGCTGGGGCTTTTCCGGAACGGTTATGACAGTGGCCAACTTCCGAAAAAAGTCGAATAAACACGGGAGACTTATATGAACCCTGTCGTAAACTTGCCTTATTTCTACAAGCAGGTTGACCACAACTGTAGAGCAACTGTGATTTGCTCGGAAACCACACTGTTTACTGTACAATCAATTATTTAGAAACAAATTTCTGAGAATGAACCATGTACCTACGAGTATGTTCATTAAATAGCTGCAATAGGGTCGACTGGAAAGTGTTGACTTTGTCATTGAGATCAACTACACTAATACCAAGGGGCAGGGGTTGTGGCTATTTCGAGGTCATTAACGTCAATAGAGCTGAAGTCTTTGTATGTAAAACACTCAGTCGAATAGATTTAGTCATGATCAGAAACGTCAAAGGATATTTGGTCAAAAAGAAGGACAAGCATAGCGTAGTAATAAGATTAAGAAGACTGGGTAGTGTATGTGGTATTTACAATACTCAGTCCGACTTAAGGCTCTAAATCACTTTCATGATGATGACCATAGATTGCACTATAGTCAGAAAGAGTGGAGGAGAACGGCGCTGGATAATAACTACGGGTTTTGCTGCAGGCACAACACCAGATCCGCTAGATTTACCAATAGTTTCGTTGGCAGTTTGGTTTTTTTTTTAGCGTGCCTTGACTTGACTTGGCATGCCAGCATACCAAACGAATGGTTATCGACTTCCCTTAGAGGACAGCGGCCTTGCTCCTGTCCCTCAGTAAGAAAAACTGCAGTCTGTTTACTGGCATCGTGACGGCGTACTACGCTTTTGCTAATCACTTAAGTTTGCTGTGCATAAGTAACACAGTGACTACGACACCATTGAGCACTGCTTCTGTGAGTGTCCGGCCTACGCTCGCATCAGGCGGCAGATACCTACCCGGTGCTGTGGTGAGGGCTGATGCTGTAGGAATGTTAAGAAATTTCAATAAAAAGCAAATTTTAGGAGTACACTAGGACTGTGTGGTCTGTTCCGACTGAAAAAACAAAAAATCCCAAAGAGATGCCAACTTAAACAAGAAACCTGAAAATCGATACTCCTTCCCAAAGTCCCAAATCCAGTTTTGTTAAAGAAAGGGAGCCCCTTTAATGCCTTCTTTGAAATAATAAGAATACCATCCGACACACATCACCACCGTCATGTTAGGATGAATCACTGGCGCAATTTCCGTGCTCATCTAGGTTAGAGCAGACCAATAAATTCATCTACTAATTATGTGACATATTATTTCTGGCTGGCGAGTGGAGAGCAATTCACTTGCCATCCAAACGACCGGCGACGACACACCACATTTTGTTGGTGTTTTACTGCGCGCCTTTTTGATGCTCTGACAGTTTTATTGTTTAACCTAATTGGATTTTAAATACTCGTATCTTAAAGTTAATATATCCGCTGCAGTTGATATTTAATTGCGCGTTCTCAACTACCATGAAATGGACTATTAATCATGACGTGTGCGGATATTTCATTCTGACACTCTCGTAAAATCGCTTTGATGGCTTCTATTGTACTACGGGGGCTGGGGAGAGTGCTTTGTCTATTAAAAAGGATTTAGTCGGTTCGGTGGATGCTTGGCATATCGCAGTTGAGATAATTTTATAATGATTTATACGCTGTTTTGGCAGGAGTTCACTCACATAGATACAAATAGATCTGAGAGTTGGGGTAGTCTCATGGAGGGAGGAAATGTTTTATTGATTTCTGTATCACGAATAGTTAACTTAGGATGTGGTAAGTGTCAAGGACATCATATTTTATATAGCTAAACATTTAGTGGTGTAATGGACATCAAATCAAATTACTATGGCAATGAACCAGATCGAATAACAACATAACAAGGAGTCCATGACATTGCCTTACTTCACTATAGGAAGCCTGTAGCAATCACAGTTGGTGATAGAGAGGTAATAGAGGCACACTTTGAATAAAACAGGTGTCGTCCCCTTTGGCATTTCTGGTCTTTCTTCAATGGAATTTTTCGACAAATACTTGAGTTCCTTCCACACGAACTCCAAACTTTGCACTGATTTCAGTCGAACATTGTGCGCGGTGAAAGCCACTACCCCGGTTGTTTTACGAGTGAAGAGTGAACTTGTCCTCATTAACCGACTTTCGTCCATCAGAACTATATTCTGGCGCTACAACCAGCAAGTGGCGCTACGTTTGACTGTTTTGTCCGATTTTACAACGACTGAAACTGCAGACTATTTGTTACAGCCAAAAACTTTCTTCTTCTTCTTCTTGCTCCTACTTAAGATGGAAGAAAAGGATGCCGTTTCGGTTCTGAGAGTTTTATCGGTTTCAGTAGGTGTTAATTTCGCCGATCTGTTTCTCTTCTCTGTCGCCACTAGATAAATGGGACTTTGAGCTTTCGCGCCTTTGTCAGAACTTACTGTCTATTTGCGTTTCTCTCACGTCTTTTTTTTTGATTTTTTCTCCGAAATAGTTTATTTATTTGCGGGAACATATTCGGGTTGCTGGTGTTTATAGCCCGAACCTTGTTGTTCCAATACAAACTTACAGAAGTTCAGTAATTCTCTTTTATTAGCGTTTGAATATTTTTAATCGACGACTTCAGCGTCCTAATCTCCGGGTCTTGTCGGTCAGTTAACTGTCTGTACAAGTTTTTAAGTCTTGTCAGAAGTCTACTTTTCTGTCGGTGCAGTGCGTCAATAGTAGGATTGCGGAACAGGTCTTCGTTAGTCGTACGTCGATACCGCGGTATTGTAGTGTCCATAGTTTGTTTAATTGTCTCGTCCATTTGTTTTAGGTAATTGTCGATCTCCTCGTTTGACAAATTCCTATTGGACGGTGGGTGGAGCGTGTTCGAGGAGAGCGCTCTAGTCAAGGTTGCGGAGAAGCGTGTCCATCGAGTCTTACTGTAGTTGTAAGTATATTTTTGGACAAACTCCTCCAATTCCGCAATTTCGTTGGGAACTGTAATTTCGGTGCTAAAAGGCATACACGAATGTGCGCAAACAGTTTTATGTTTGTAAATTCGTACCTGTCAGTCGTATACGTTTGTCGTACAGCAGTAGATCCAAATAAGACCCGCCTCTGGGAAACGACGGGTTATCCGTCGCTTTAAGACCGAGTCTGTACATGACATCGTGCTGACCCCACCAATCGAGTAGTAGGTTCCCTCTAGTGTTTGGCAAATTATTTTCCCAATCACTGTGTCTAGCGTTGAAATCCCCGCCGATTATAAAATAATTCTCCCCCGATTCCAGCCTCAGAAGTCGAAAAAGCGTGTCGAGCTCTGAATAGGGTGGATTGTGAAGCCTCAGGTGCATAAACAGAGGCCAAGTACAGCCGCTTTCCGCTGCGGAGTGGGATGTAAATGACGACTGCCTCCAACACCCGGAACTTGCGCAACACACTCTTGTACACTCTGTGAAATTTTATGCCTCCACATTTGGATCTGGGCCGGTTTCTTCTTCTAACAATATAATTATTGTACTCCAGTTTGTGCTTATCGGTTAGCTTGGTTTCGCTAGCGAAAAGCACATCAGGGGTTTGGTCTTGTAGCAATTTAAACATCGCGGCTCTTCGTTCGATCCTAATCAGTGAATTCACATTCACCGCAAGGACCTTCAAAGTTTGCTCCACCATGTGCGTACCCATTACGGCATGTGTTGCGTTAGGCAGCAACGCGTAGATCTGGTCCACCCGCTTGGCCTGTTCTTGAATCTGCTTTTGCAGCTGAGCCATCTGCCCTTGGATTGCGAGCAAGATGGCTAGCATGTTGGGTGCAGCTTCCGTTGTTCTCGGCATCGGCGCCGGAGAAGCAACAGTCGCTTGTTGTACCGTAGCCCCCCTACCTGACGCCATTTGGGCGTAGGAAATTTGTTGCGTGACGGCTGGTGTTTGAAACGTCACAGGTGAACGTTTGACCTCCACCTTCTGCTGCCGCGCCAATTTTGCTTTTTTAATGTCGGTGAACTTAGGATAACCCCGATAATTTTGCGGTGTGTCCCACGTTCCCACATAATACGCACGAGAGCTGCGACCTATCGGATGCTCTGTCAATACCCAGAGCACACTCCTTGGAACTGTGGTTCTTTGTGCACTTCACGCATCGAGGCTGCATTTGGCAGTTCGACGCGGCATGCTGTATTACAGTGGATGGCATGGCGATCGTTCCCCAATCGCTTAATACTAAAGCCCAACTTACATAGGGCCTTGGTTGCATTCACCTCCAATTTATAGGTGTTGATAGGAGGCACCCTCTCCTTCTTCTTCGTCTGCTGCTGCTGCGTTTGTTGTTGTTGTTGTTGTGGCTGCTGATGTTTTTGAGAATTTCTTATCAAAGGTAAGCTAGAATTAACAGAAACATTCATATCATCGGATGCAAAAACAAGATCTAACAAATTATTAAAAGAATTACGAACATTACTAAATTGGCAGAGATCTAATGACTGGAGAAAATCCAGTGTAGTCTTTTCGAAGAGAAACCATACGGTAGCACTTTATTGCCATCAGAAAGTCAATCGAGTTTACTAAAATTAAAATCACCAAGAACACAAATGTTTATGGAACGTTGGTCTACGAAAGTTGAATTGGCTATATCTATATTTTGTAAATGCTTATCATAAACAGATGTGGCACTATTTGTAGGAAAATAACTAAGGAATATTAGAAGATCGGGATTGGCAGCAGTCACTCGAACGCAAACTTGCTCGATATTTAATACTCCATCCACCAAAACAATATCAATGGGAATCTCATAAGCAGTCAACTTGCGACGAACAGCAATCAAAACGCCACCTCCACGGCTTTTGTTCAAATCAAACCGATCACAACGGAAAACAGCAAAAACATTCTCATCAAATATTTCACTTGTATGAATGTCATTATATAGCCACGTCTCAGTTAAAGCAATGACGTCATAATCGCAAGCATCAATCGCTCTAGACAGTTCTCTTAATTTCGAAGAAAAACCGCTCATATTTTGGTAGTATACACTAATTTCACATGGCGATGACGATAAAGAAAAAGTTGTAGACGCGGTATTTGTTTTAAGGACACAATTTACATCAGTGATAAAGCCAGCAGCCTTTACAGCAATATCAACAGCACAATTATTGATCAATTGATCGGCAGCAGCAGCAACAGACGACACTTTATCAGCGACACCCACACCATCCAAGACTGAATCATGCGCTGAGAAAAATGAGTGCCAATCAATTGAGCTAGAGAGCGGCAGCGAGACTTCATCAACAGCAACGGGAACAGAAATAGCAATTGTTAAACTTGAGGGAGCTCGATTGGAGTGACCCCCTCGTTTTTTGGATTGATTAAAAATCCGAATGCGAATGCCATTTTTCCAAATATCGTTATCGTTAAGAAACGTAGAAGGCATATCTTCCGGCACACCAAGTTTAAAGTTTACGAACTTAGTGTGTTTTCATCTGTGTCGAGTTTAATCAGCTTATGACAGGATAAAATCGATGAATCCACTTTGAATGCCAACGACACATAGTCAATAATAGACTGGCATGTTGTAGTTGGTTTAAAAGATGATAACGACATCAACTTCCATTCCCAAATTAGAATTGGTATTCTTTCCAACTATAGTTTTGGCGCGATTATTAGAACGTCTAGGTATATTTAAAACGTTTTTAGGTGGCGCAGCACAAGAAACTCTGGTCACACTAGAAATAGAAGCGGGAGCAATTGATGGATTTTCCTCACTAGCAGCAATAACTTTCTCTTCATCAACAACAACAGCAGCAGCTTGCTCAGTTGAATTTGTTTGCACAGAGGATTGCTTTTCTTTGGTAGGTTTAGCATTAGGAGCAATAACCCTTGGGGTGAGGGGAGTGTTTGAAATTATTATTTTTTTATTAGCATTGAACTTCTTAAGCGAGTCAAAAACCCATCAGACATGCCGCATCTGATGTGACGGGTTTCACTCGGCCACCACAAACTAAAACCCTGGATTGACGACGAGCGCCCGCAAGCACATGCAACTAAGCAAGATGCATACAAAACGACGCTGCATAAAAGGACGAGAGCTGCTCACGACCTCAATGATGAGACACTAACACCAGCTTCTCAGGACGGAAAAGAAAAAGTCGAGGTCGGGGAAATTAAAAAATGCTGCTCCACGAACGAGATTCGGAAGTTTTACCGATATCAAATTTTTCAAAACCATTTCCTCACCCCGTGACTCCTTCCTCCTTCAACAAGACCTGGGTAGTTTTTCGATCTGTTGCCTCAAAAATTGTTTGGAACTTAGTATCCCCAAATACCAACTCATTACCTTTTCAAATAAGCGGCACCAATCTCCTCCCCGACTCTACCTTTTCCACAACCAACCTACTCGTATCTCCTCCTTTCAATCTCTTCACGACCTCGACATTTTGTCGCGAAGCTCAACTTTGGTTTACATATGTATGGGATAGTTCTTAAAGCCAACTCTGGACTAGGTTTTGTAAAACAGTGGTCCAAAGAGTTCACCAACCCATACGTGACCAGGTCCCTCTACATATATTACCTTTGTTCGCCCCCTCCTAGAGTACGCCAGTCAAGAATAGTCCCCATATCATCGTGTTCATATCTCGAGTATTGAAAGCATCTATCGCCGTTTTCTTTTCTTTCGAGGTATGCCCTGGGACGATCCTTTTACTCTGCCTCCTTATCAAAACCATCTCTACTTTATTAACTTAAATACCCTTGAGGAGCGCAGAGATGCAGCCGACTTTCTCTTCATTCATCGACTCCTTTCAGGTCAAGTTGAATGCGCATCTCTTCACAACTCTATTCTCCTCAACACTAACCCTCGTAATCTACGTACCCCTCGTCCCTTCTATCTACCAACCCACCACACCTCCAATGCCGCGAACGAACCAATTGCAATAAAAATTGTTTGGTTGGGTTAACAGGTCTTATGCCACTTCGCAGTGGTTCAGGTTGATCTGAGCAATCTTCATGGTGTTAGACTAGTCTGAGCCTTCTTAAATACTTAAACAAACATGCCAGGCATACGATTACTCTGGGTTGTCCGTTTTGCAGAAGAAGCAAAGTGCTGTAGTTGTTGGCTACGTGGTGCTGTGACGTGCTGTGTGACCGAATTCAAGGCACTTGAAGGACTTAGTTGGGGTCAATCGTTCGCGGATAGTACGGCCATTGCTGTGCCAATGTCTCGATCCAAGTTTTGAGCGGTCACAACTGTTCTAATCCTGGATATGCATCGCCTGTTAGCCACTACAACATTTTTGTTTTTCCATGTTCTTCCATGCTCAACCTTCCGATTGTATCGGACATGTTCATTAAGTCCGTAGCCTAATGCCCGGTTTGGAGTTTTACTGTATCTCTAGATTTACAGATTCACTGGTGATGGCATGACAGTTGCCCAATTTCTGTTTCAAACGACCATCTACAGCGAAGTGGGAACTGCATTTTATTTGTTATTTCTTCTTCTAACCTAACCAGATGGTATAGATGATGGATAGACCGTAGTTATGACCTTTCGCTTTTTCTTTTCAGAGTGCACTCTGCAACCAGAAACCTCAAAGACAACAGAAAACTATCCCCGAATGCGGCAACATCATTTAAATAAATTCACCGCATAATTAAAGTTTTCGTAACCTCCTCGAAGAAAAACTAAAGCAATCTCAAGGTTTCAAGTTCAAAAGTGAAACGATTTTCAGCAGAACTTTAAGTGTTGCGACGAAAAACTTACTCTACGCCACATTGTGCACAACATCCACCCCCTGTGAGGACATTGAAAGCAGAACAACAAAAACTTATCCACCGCACCCAAACACACACAGGAACTCCATATCACATCTTGTCATAGCCCAATCACCACCCCCCAAAAGGAAGGAGAGAAGAAAATCAAAATCGCCCAGTTGCTACAGGAGTAGCGCGCAACAGCGGGCACAAGTCGTTAGCTCTCACGATAACAAAGTTACACAATAATGTGTCGGATGTTGTAATTGACCACCCCTAATACCGACCGGATATTTAGTGTTAATAGCTTAGAAGCCCGGGGGTGGATTCGTACCGACAATACCAACAACAGCAGCGGCAACGGTGGCAGTGGAAATCGTGGCAAACATTGTGGCAGCAGCGACACCGGCAGCAACGACAACAACTACGAGTGCTGCGTTCTAAAGTAGAAAATGCAACTTGGACGAGGGTACTTATCGCAACGACAACACTGTTCAATGCAACAGTAACTCCCATCGGTATCACCCCGAATTTGGATTTTCCACAAAATTTCAGTGCTGCTGCGGCAGCAGGGCGTACGAGTACGGGTATCATCATCGCCGGTGGCAGCAGCATTACATCCACTGCGATAATTCCCGGATATTCGTCCACCACCTCCACATCCTCATCCGATGGCGGTGGGATGGGTATTGCTGGAGGCGGCACTGCGGCCGCTGCTGCCGTCAATGGATCCTCAAGTGTCACCACCAGTTCAACCACCAACTACTCCACATCATCGGAGAGTCATTTCAACAGCAGCAGTGAAATGCCCCAAATACCGTCATACATTCGGACCACATCAATGTTCTTCTGCATCACAATTATGATCCTTGGGGTCATTGGCAACGTAATGGTGAGTTTACACTCTTTCACTCAAACAAATCCTCCTGCCCCCAGATGGGTTAAAATGTTTCTTGTTTTTGTTCTTGTATTTGTAGGTGCCAATAGTGATCCTGAAGACGAAGGACATGCGAAATTCCACAAACATATTCCTAACAAATCTCAGTATAGCCGACCTGCTAGTACTGCTCGTTTGCACCCCAACAGTATTAGTCGAAGTGAATACACGTCCAGAGACATGGGTCCTTGGCCAGGAAATGTGTAAGTACGGATACTCGTATCAACCAGAAACAGATGGATTAGCTTAGTCGTGTTGCATGTCCCGTTTATTTTATTGTATTTGTTTGTTACTCTTATTCTTACTGTTACTGTTACTGTTACACTTGTTATCGCAATCAGCTCTAATGGTAGTGTGTCTTCTGGTTCAGATATTAATTTTAAGTGTCCCTGAGGGTGGGTCGCGAGGACATTGTCAAAAGGAGCTGTCCCTCGTCGGCGATTGTACTTAATATGCAGCGAGCAACGCCATAATCAGGACTGCGTCATCCACTATCACAAGGTTTCCCCCGAATCAGTTGGATTCGATTCGGATTCTCTGTCTGTATCTTCGGTTGAGATCTTCAAGTTGACAGATATTTATTTGTCAGTTGTGGAGGGGTTGAGGAGAAAAATCGCTGGTACGTGCAAGATATTTTGCAGTTGCAAGTGTCGTTTGGAAGTGGATTAGATAAAATTGGTTCTCCCATGACAATACTCTTGAGCGCGGTATTAGATAAATTGAAATGCGCGTCATGGAATGTTGGGTGTGCATCGAAAATCGGGGGAATGATCTGTTGTCAAGTGCGTTTTATTGTGGCAGTGATGCGAATGTGATTTGTCAAAGTAGTCGTAATCGTATTTCGTTATGGGGATGAGTATTTTCTGTGAAATTAAATTCTTCAGCACAGAGTTGAAGCAATTGTAATCCTTTAAGTGCCCATTGAATCCTTCATCGGTTTATGCATTAACATTCGACTTGTGCTTTGACGTTAAGAGGATTATTGTTCGGTGCAGTGGCTTTAGTAGTTCTCGTTCGGTTCAATTAGAAATGCATAACTATGCCTTCTAGCCATGGATGGCTAATTGATGTCTTCGACTTGTGGAGTGCCTCTCTGATGGTTTGTCCTGCAGACGAGCACTGAATCCTCTTACCTGAGGTTTATGGAGAAATCGGATTTCAAGTAATATTGGTCGAACGTTCCTCTAAGGATTTTACAATTTCTTCAATAGAAATCTTGCTATTGTTGGCTAAATTTGAGTATTCTACTAAGGACTACTCTGGTTTCTGGAATCAGAATCATTCTTTAAATTTATTTTTTGAAGATTATTTCTATCAAATGTTGGCCGTAACTGCGGCTTCGAGATTCGCGAATGTTAGCCTCCAATTCCTCAATCGTGGCCGGATTACCCATGTGAACTATGGACTTTATGTAGCCCTAAAGTCCACAGCGTAAAATTAACTGTTCTCGCAATAAAGCCATGGTTTCACGGGCTGTGAGAAACTAATATCGTCGAGACTACGGGCTTCAATTGCATGGAACAAATAGTCCATTATTATAGCGCGACAATGAGCACCATTCTCAATTAAATTCCGGCCGGCTTCAGTTTTGATGAAATATGGACCGATGATTCCACCAGCTCATAAACCAAACCAAACCGTTGTTTTGTGCCGATGTAATGGTAGCTCTTGAACCTCTTCGGGTTGCTCCGCACCCCAAATAGATCTAGTTTGCTTATTGATGTAGTCATTTAGCCAGAAAAGGGCCTCATCACTGAATAAAATGTTGGTCGACACATTTGCATCATCTTGAAGCTTTTCAAGAACCCAATGACCTAAACGCTGACGACTCGGAAGTCGGCCGACTCCAATTCTTGCTTGAATTGAATTTTAAACCATGATCCTCACAAAAAATACGCCAAGTTGTTGCATATGAGAAGCCAAGCTGTTGAGAATGGCACCGCGTATACTCTCGGCTACCGCCGCTATATTTTCTTCACGCGTAATCCAATAATGAAAACTGCGTTTCAAGCCTTTCGATTGTACTCGTATAGTGAATTGTGCGTTCGGTAGGCTGATTATGTGGGATATGAGTTGCTCTAAGCGCACGAAACACATTCTTCGTAGAACGAATACAGCTGAGTAAGTTCTAGACGCTGTGCCGGGCTAAGTCTTTCCGTGATGAAGTGTCAAGCAATGCTGAACAAAAATACCAAAACAGTGTGGCATGATGCATGCGATATCTCTCATTAAAACTCTTCACCCTTGCGATAACGATATCACTTTGCGAGACAATATATACGGCCAATCTCTAGAAAAGCGACAAAATCGCACTAAAAGATGCTACAATTTGTCGGAAGTAGAGATGGGTTGGACAGGTCTTTTAAAAAGACTCTGGCGCCAGCTCCTATATTGCGAGAAAATAAAACATATAGGTAGCCTGAGGTACACTGTGCTGCCGCCGTTCAAGAAACCTTACTTGCTGAGTTGGATGGCACTGCTGTCTAGAGTAGACCTGGGCTTTAGATAACATGTCTCTTAAGCTTGCGCGCTCTATACCAGTTGCCTTCAGTTGGGTACACGAAGACGGCTGACGGACGTCCCCTTGTACTTGTATGTATCACCAGATGTCCTTCTGGTTAAGAGTCGAAACCGGGCCGGGACCAGCATCATGTGACTTAGTCATATATGCTGGGTTATTCCAACTTTTCGGACAAGGTCAGTACCACTGTACAGCCCATAAAGTTCGCTGTCTCCTCCATTCTCCATTGAGAAGCGCTTGAAAGCATTTTCATCCCCTTTTGCCAGTTCGTATCTACTACTGCCGTAGTGGGAAAATCTTATATTTGGTGGGCTTTTCCGAGCTTACCCGAATGAACTTTGTTATGTTATTTATGGACACCATCTTTGCCACAAGAATGTATTGTAGATTGGATTAAGTAGTGAAATAACACGCCAAAGGAAAAAATTCCAAATTGTCAATTCGAATATGGATTGCACCAAGTTGAACGGAAGTATCCTGTGTGCTTGTTTTACACCTCCCGTTATTGTGCTCTGGCTCCACAATAATCGCACGAAACTTTCCTGGTTGTACCAACCGGATAGCACAGACGGTAAGACGACCATTTGCCCTAGCTACTGGTATATTAGCTTCTACCTTTTTCGGCGGCTTGGCAACATACTATCAAAGGCGCTTCCATGATAGAGATGACTAAATGCATCTGACAGCATTTTACCACGAGTTTTAGTGCCCGGGTCGATATCTTATATTTCCCAGGCACCAGATTCGAAGTCGTAAACTTCCCCTTTGGTCGAGGCCTATCTAATACCTCTGCCATTCTGCAACTCCACAGCGAGCAGACCAATTGGTTCCATAGCAATCAAATGGTTGAGCACAGGTCATAGTACACTACAGCATATGCAAAACCATGAGATGTACAGACTCCATTCGGTCTACTCTCCCCGCGATTTTGGGTATAAACCAACAACTACCACAATACTCCCACAAGCGGGTATACTCCTTAGGTCAGGCTGGAACAGAAGTTCCAGAGGCCCCTGACATCCCGCGGTACCAGAATATAACTTCCAGTCGAGTTTTGCAAGCTTGCAGTCACTTTCAGTTAGCCACTTGGTGTCCACAGTCCACAGCCCAGGACTGGCAACCTTTAAACAAAATTCTCATTTAGAGGGAGAGCTTTTCTAATCTTGAGAGCAATACCACGACGTATCAATTCCAGAACAAGAAGTGGCACTCCCAAAAACACCTGTATTGCCTCTGTGGAGGCAGTGTGGCACACAGATAGACATCCAAGCAAGGTGATTCTTTGGCAAGCCAAAATCCGACGACGGCCATCCACTATCAAGCAGTGTCGTACCATATTGATACCCCATGTGTTGCACAAGCAACAAAAAGGCCATCATATATGACACGGACATAACGCCAGATCGCAGAATGCGCCTACCCTGGTCTACAGCACTCAGCATACGTTTTCTCATCCGTACCAGGTGAGTCATGACTTTCATACGCTCACCCAAGGTTATGCCTAGATATTTGACCTCAGTCACGCATCTAATGCTAACGCCGTTCAAGTGTATCACAGGAGACCGACTTCTTTTATTCAATGGGCCCTTAAGCAGCATTGAAACCGTCTTTCCTGTAACACACTAACCCCAACACTTACTCCCCATTCAGCAACGATTGCAAGAGTTCTTTCTCCTAGTTCCTCCTCTTGGGCTCTGGACTGGCCTTCAAGGATGAGAAGCAGGTCATCTGCATAAGCGCAGCACCCATAGAGCTCGTTTAATCGTCACAGGAGTGAATCCATCATCAGGTTTACCCGAAGGTGTCTGTGTTGCCGACACAAGTTCCACCCATGGTATTAGTCGAGGCTGACCTAAAACCTCTTACTGCTCTTAAGGTCGCAGCACCCAGTACTTATTGCAATTCTACATTGGGTCAACCAAAGGAAGACCCTTCCCGCGACTTTGGGTTTAAACCACAGCCACAATGACGCTCCCACAAGGGGGAGCCTTCAAGTCAAGCCCGGATCGAGATCCTGACTCCCATGGTACCGTGATTTACGAGTAAGACCTGGTAGGGACTACCGGTCGTCCAGCCGCCAACAAGATCTATGAGCGGCAACTTGTGACTGATCGAATCGTAGCAACCTTCGGTAGCGTCATCTAAGGATGTTTACAATAAGAGCAGTACTTTGCTCTGCAAAGACAACGTCATTGATGGGCCAAGCCTTGATAATTGGCCGGGGGCCTTCACCCGAAGGACAGTGTGTTGAGAGCTTCGCTGCGGAAAACAACTTGACCCAGCTTGTAAATGAGCTCACAGCAGACCTTGATAGTCACACCGCCAACACCCTGGACTTGTTTTTGACTTCTCATCCTGATAAGTACACCGTTGATGTGCTTTCTTTGACCTCTGGGCTCGTCGGACCACAAAATTCTCAAATTCTCAAAATGACTACATGTCTATACGATAAAGCCAATTGGGGCGGACTTAACAGCTTCTTTGGGAATTTTAACTGGACATTATATTATGTTTCTTCGATAACGACGTGGATGCCGATGAAATGTTCATCTTACGAATGAGATCCTTTATCCCTCACCGGATGAGAGTATCAAACCAAAAGAAAAGACGGTACGACTCGAGCTATAAATATGCTGTCAGGGTTAGAGAAATGTTTTTTCAGTCCTTCACGCCCAACCGAACAGAGGAAAACCGAAAAAAGTTCAAACGAGCCAGGAATGAATGCAACGTCTTTCGATATCAGTCGTGCGGAAGGAACAGGACTTAAAGTTCTTAATATACACAACTCCGCTAGCCCAGATGGTATATCTCCCCTTCTTCTGAAGAGATGTTCTTCCACGCTGGTGAAACCACTGCGCAAGCTATTCTTGAGGACTCTTTCCTAGCAGATGGAAGAAAGCATTTGTCCAGTCAGTCCTTAGGAGAATATTCTTCTCTCCTCCTCCTACAGACCCATTGCACTTACGTTCCTTCTTTCCTTCAAAGACCGGCAGTACGGTTTTCATAGCAACAGGTCCACTGGTGATATGATGGTATGTCTCACTGAAAAGTGGAACCAAAACGTACATCAATCTGGTGAAAGCAACTTAGTTGCACTTGATATTTCAAAGGCATCAGGCTCTTTTGTCGAAAATGCGTGCATTTGGGATCGACCACTCTCTTCTCCAACGGATTAGAAATTACCCTTCGGAACGTTCAATTCCAGTTGGATGGTTTCACAAAATAAATGCTGGTGTACCCCAGGGCTCCGTTCTGCCTACGAAACTCTTTACAATTTTCATCAACGATCTCTTAGCTGCCACTTCTAATTTAATATATTCCTTTGCTGACGACAATCCTCTCTAACTAACCGGACTAACGTCCCTGCTCTTCGGCTGTAGAACGGGAACGGCAGCGTATGCTAAGTTCATTAAATTCCGATATCAGCAGCATAGCCAATTGGGGAACTATCAACAGAATGGAATTTAATGCTACCAAAACACAATGATGTCTGCTGTCGTTAAAGCGAAATTTAAACACCCAGCCATTATCCACGAATGGTATGCGATAATGGCTGGGTGCGAAATATCTAGGTACATCTAGCGATGTAAAAGACACTTTTCTCCATTTGACCTGGCCACAATATGTAAGGTGTTTATCAGTCCAAAATTAGAGTGCAATGCCCACATCTGGTTAGGTGCTCCTAAAACATTTCTATACCTGCTAGATAGGATTCGAAACCGTGTGATAAAACTCTAGGAGAAATTAATATCAGTCAGTCAATTGACAGCCTCGAACACCGAAGTCATGGCTTTTGTCCTGTCCACCACCGGTACTCCACCGAAATTGCCAGTAGTAATCAAAGTTTTAACCGTAACATCCGTCTCGCTATGAATGCCCGCTATGTATACCCTCAAGTCCACTTTCGGACGTACTCTGAAATATCGTGATTATTTCCTAAGCCATGCAACTCATTATTTCCCATCTCGCCGTGGCGAGCTCTTTATTTCTTAGTCATTTCACTTAAAAGCATCGGTATTCCTCTTTTCTTACTCCCAAACTCTCCTTTGCCGGCGTTGTGTTCAAACATTTTAAGGGTAGTAATAAATTCTTTTTGTCTCTAAATTTTTGAATTGCGCTCTGCCTTATCTTCCAGTCAACATGCTCTACGGCTGTCTATTCGGAAACGGCTACCAACAGCAATCCCAACCGATCATTAGGAGAGATGTGCTTTATAACTTTATATTTAAGGTCTTCGTTAAACCTGAGGTAAATTTAAAATTTATATTAGCGCTGATCATAAGTATAAAAACTTAAAGAAACTAGTTAGCTACAGCTGTATCCGTTAACTTAAAATTAGACCAGTGGCGTATTTCCAATGAATCGCACTAAGATTATGTTGGTGGTCATAATGCGTACGGACATTATACAGAAGAAGCTCTTCACGGCATTCAATGAGGTTTTCAATATTCCGCAGTGCAAGGCAATATACACATAGAAGCTCGTTGACATTTATAGTTATATCTACAGGAATTAACTCCTGTGGGGTTATTCTAAGACAGTAAATGTTGGTGTGTCCAAGGGTTCCGTTCTGTCCCCGACACTATTTCTTTAAAGTATTTTCTAGTACTTCTAATTAAATATAATCCTTTGGTGACGACAGTACACTCTTGCGTTTCGAATTTAATGCTTCCAAAATAGTGTTGTTTCTTGTCGTTAACCGAAACACAGAATAATGGGTAAGACTATATGTTTCCAACCTACGCTGGAATGAACAGAACGCCGCGAAATGCCTAGCTTTTCTAAACCAGGACACATACTCATTCAGATGGAGCTATATTCTGGAGCGGATCTGTTCCTCATCCAATAAATTTTCCTAGTTAGCGCAGTCTTAGAATTGATGCGAAATTTTCTGACAACGCCAATGAGACCCTACACCTCATAAAGTTCACGGCTATAAGTCATCTTCTAAAACAAGGCCATGTGTTGTGCTTGGCATCTTTTCACTTCTAACACCCTTTGGTGGGCCACAATATTTAATAATTATGTGTTGGTTGCATCAAAACTTGTTTAACCACAATTACTGGTTACTGCGAAAGCTGGGTGCTAACATAACTATGAAACTTAACAACAGCGAGTCTCTGGGATCCTCCTTACTCCTTATTCCATCTTCCATCTCCGGAAGATTTATTTACAGAAGTTCTAAACTGGACAGCAATCCGACCTTTAACGAGTTCCTTGCGTTATCTCCTTCCATATAAAAGATTGCATCTTTATACTGCAATATTTATTACGGTCGACTTCAATATGCACAATTCTGGGTGGCTTTGGCATTCTGGACAGACAACACCCGACAGGACAGTCTCTTGTTATTGAATATTCACCAGGAATGTACTCGTAATCTAAATCGGAACCGATGTATGTAAAAGAAAGACCTCGTGCTTCGATAATAATTCAATATGAAGTGTGCTTTATTTCAAAATCAATTCCGGTTATGCCAATGACAGATAAGGGATTCAACGTGCGCGTTACACTAGATTTATATGGAACAATGATTGTTGTCTTGAATATCTAACACTTGTGTTTAACGTAAGTACCTGCCGTGAAGAATCAAGCCCACGATGCGTCTTCTCACGAGATATGAAAACAATGTATTGTTAAGCGCCCTTCGGGTAGTACAAGTACTATCACCAGTACCAGATTCGAATTCATGTGTAAGGCACGAACTTCCCCTTTGGTGAAGGGTCGATGCCTATTTAATACCTCCGCCATTCTGCAACTCCAACTCATCAAAGACTTCTCTGACAACCTCCTATTCTTTTGTGATGAGTGCAAGATAATCTCGCTTTCGCACGTGTTGCTTGCTATAACGTGCCTTAGTGACTCTAATGACTCATTCCAAAAAAATCTCACAAAAATGATAACGACGAATCAGTCCAACTTAGAAAGTAGTGTCAGTTATGTTGATGAATTAAGCAACTCGGTTCTGTCCTCAACCGATATAATTAAGTCCAAGCTCACCAACATCGATAAACAATCTGCAAGTCTGGTCGAGATGAAAACTGCGATCAATGATCTCAGAGCAGTTTGTTCCGCCCAAAACATCTCTAACCTTAAATTGTGCGAATCGATAAACAACCTGCGTGAAGATCTTGACACTCATTTTCAATCTAACTCAAGAAACAACCATCTCTAATGCAGCCTGATCCAATGCTCGAAGTAATCTTTGACAGAATCAACGGTGTTGGTGACGATCTAGCTGCCGCACAATCAACCATTTTCGACATTGAGAATCATATCGAAACAGTAAGCAGCAAAATTGACGATTTACCAATCCATACACAACAGCATCGGAATGTCCACTACAATACTCGTACATCAATTTTGGCTGAATTACTTGAAACCGAAGTCGACCCACTTTTACCACCACCTCCTCGTCCACCACGGTTAATTAAATCTACAAATTCTCCCGCTGCCCCTTCAATCCAGGAGACCGAAACTGTTTTACTGTCAACTCCTCCCTTTGCCGCCCCACGCAAGCTAATCAAACACTTTGGTATTACATGGACACCTTCCGAATGGAGGCGTAGACTGGATAAAATTGAAACCGATATGAGTACATTTTTCATCAAAGGCACCCCCGTAAACGCTGATATTTCTTGGATCACGAAATTCTTCGCGGACAAATACGGCATCACCATCAGCAAATGTAAAATGTTCCTGCCATCTCACCACAAAGGTAATCGAAGCTTTAAATTCGACCACCCTGCTAGATACGAATGGTTATTTAAAAACCCTGTTGGTACTAATTTCAACGTTGGAAAGATGCTCATCTGTAAATGGATCGAAACACCTACCAAGAAACAGGATACAACGAACTCCCGTCCCAAAACGGACACTAATAAATACCAAAACCCGTCCCAAACCTGACTCTGTACGGAAAACCGTTTCCAACTCCCGTTCCAAATCTGACTTTAATTGGAAATTTAAAACTAATATATTCCCCAATTTCGCCCCTCCCACTTATATCTCGAACCGACTTCATCGGTCCTGCAATTATATTGCACCTGCAGCCTCTGTTCCACCCAAGCCCCCTCGTCAACGCGTCTCTTTCAAATTAGCACCAACCGCTCACAATAATTCCTCTGAAATGATACAAATCCTTCACCTGAACATGTGTCTAATACCCCTTCAATCACCCCTGCATCGCCTTCAAAATCTTCGTCCACCTGCCGCATTTTTGACCCCTTTCTGCCTCCCACAGTTAAAATAACCCAACAAACTTTTGGCACAACAGTCTACTTCTAGCGTATCTGCATGACAAAACCGACTCAGATTGCTATGAGGGAAAAACGAAAACAAGCGTCATGGTCTCCATACAGCAGGAAGGTCTCCCTACTGACCTTATAAATCTGAGGAACTTATATATATCAAGTTCCACGAGATGTTCAATATGTCTCCCCAAAAATTCTCAGACGACCTTGCTGCTTTCGGTAACTATGTGCACTCAAAAAGGATCTCACACCTTCAACGAAGCAGAGCTGACAACGACAAATTTGTTCGTCCCTAACGTGCTACCATTGCCAGTGTTCCAACCATTCACTCCTACGCGCTCTCGAAATAACCTTCCTCTTACCTTTTACTATCAAAACGTAAGAGGGCTGCGATCTAAGACCAGTGCCGTCTTGCGCCAATCTCACGCTCTCCCATTTGAGGTCTACGCTCTGACTGAAACTAATCTAATTCCCGATATAAAGAATCAGGAATTATTCCCCCCTAGTTTCAATGTTTTTCGAGACGACGATCTTACCCGTACAAGTAATGTTCCCTGTCGAGGTCCGTCCGCAATGACCTAAACTCTTCACCAATCGCTGTTTCTACTTCTTCTAAGCTTGACTACGTTTCAATAAAGTAACACTCCCCTGCAGGTCCCTGTACGTTATGTGTTTTTACATCCTACCGGTGCAACCTATCGAATGCTACCAACTCGCTATCGATGCAATTGATCAAATAATTAATTTATCTGATCCTCTCGATGATATCATCGTATTCGGCGATTTCAATCTACCCCAGCTGCACTGGACTCAATCAGATGATTTTGAATCTTTACATCTTCTGAATCTGATATCTTCTTTCCGGGATAATCGCTTTTATAGTGTTCGATTCAGGACTGATCGGCCCCTTTCTTGGCCACTTCAGGTGTTCCTCAAGGTAGTCACCTAGGTCCACTCCTCTTCATCCTAACTATTAACGACCTTCAAAGACTCATTCAACACTCAGCACTTTCTCTCTATGCTGACGATACCAAATTTTGTAAACCCATTTCCTCAAAACATGACTCCGGCCTCCTTCAAATAGATCTTAATAGTTTTTCCACCTGGTGCATCAAGAACTGCTTAGAACTCAATGTCTCCAAATGTCAATCGATTACCTTCTCACGTAAGTGCAACAAGTCTCCTCAACGAATTTACCATATCCACGGCCAACCTATATCCCTTGTTGAGTCTATCCGCGACCTTGGCATATTATGCGACAGGCAGCTTAATTTCCGCTCGCATATTGATGAGATAATTACTAAAGCAAACTCATCACTTCGTTAAAAGATGGTCCAAAGAATTCTGCAACCCGTACGTGACCAGATCACTATACATCACTTACGTTCGCCCCCTTCTCGAGTACGCTAGCCAAGCGTGGTGTCCCTTTCAACGAGTTTATGTATCTCGTATTGAGAGGATCCAGCGTCGGTTTCTTCGATTTGCTCCTGACATCCCGTGGTACCAGAATATAGAATATATATAGGTCGAGCCTTGCAACCTTGCGGTCACTTTCAGTTAGCCACCTTACAGCCCAGGACTGGCAACCTTTAAACAAAATTCGGCTATTCTAAAATTTCACCCGCTAACTGCATACTGCGTCTTCTATTAAATACCTTTTTTGCAAAACTACGGGTTCTTTCGAACCGCACGGTGTCAGTTATAACTCCACTAATATCGTAGGTCTCACCACAAAATATGATGCCCATGGCCTGCAAGTCTCTAACGTCTGAGTAATTGGGGCACTCACATAGGACATGAAGCCAGTCCATGTAGGTAGGTCCACATGAGCAGCTTCCACTGGGTTCCCATTGCTTGTATTTGCTCGCGGGGAACTTGATTTTCCCAATGGCTTGCGCTTTGCCGCAACTGCCTATCAGCTCCAACCAACGTTGTTGCGTTGTCACGAAGCGGCAAGGAAAGCTTCCCAGGATTGGTTGCTCACTAGTTCTAGGTTAATGGCCCTGGTCACCAAGCACACGAACACTGCGATGTAGCCCTTTCCCATAATCCTTGATCGACCTGCCCTAGCTTTGATCTGCACCGGTCCTGCGTAATCTATGCAGCTGTGCTTGAAGGCTATTGCCTGCCGCACACGCTCTTTTGGCAGACTGCCGATCAATTGCTCTGATGTGCGCCGATTTTATCTAAAACTGGTGACGCACCCTTAGATTTGAGATTTCACTGCCCTTCTGAATGTCGGAATCCAAAACTGCTGCCTGATGTACTGGATACAGAGCTGTACTCCTCCGTGCAGGGTCTTGCGGTGCCATTCTCTTATGATGTGACAGCTCAATTTGCTCTTGACCGGCCTCCTACCCTTATTACTCCATTCGAATCCACAAATGGAGCTGGTGTGGCTGCTCGATGTACTAACTGGCCTTTTGTGTGCCAGCTGTCGAAGCTCCTTACCATACGCCTCTCTCTGCGAAACTTTCACCCAATTGGTTAGCGCTGCCTCCATCTCCTTTGGTGTTACTGCTCCGTTAGGCCTTGGCTCACCGGTCTTACGTGTCAGCCGGAAAACCAAGGATGTAGCTCTCAGCACGCTCTGCAATGTGGATCTTTGCTCTAACAAACTCGTGTCGTTTATCCTTAACTCGTTTACTCTGTGCTCAGTCAATCCTCCGATGATGATTGGTTTCAAGGCAATCAGCCCTAATGGAGTATCGGGCGGCAGAGCACGAGTCAACTGGAGTTTCTCCGGCTATATTGAATTTTGGACGAGAGCTTCGGCTATGGGTCGCCAACAGAAGAGGACCAAGACGGACCAAGCTACTTGCGGGAACTTAAAAACAGGTTGGTAACCGTACATGAGGTGGCAAGGCATAAGTTAAAGCTTACAGCCGAGGCCATGAAACACAGGTACGACATTAACTCGAACGCACTTACTTTTAATCCAAGCGACCATGTACGGTTTTTCAATCCAAAAAGACGAAAGGGTCTCTGTCCAAAACCCCAAAATAATTGGGACAGTAGAAAAAAGGCTTTCCGATCTGGTTTACAAAATTAAGTTTCGGGACCGCCGAAAGCCAAAGGTGGTTCATGTAAGCCGCTTGTCGCCATACACCGAGGTAAGACAAACTCAGCTGGAACTCTGAGTCCTAAGAAGGGGGTAGTGTTGCGGAGTTCAGAAGGTTAGAAGAGAAAATGGTTAGTTAAGGAATAAATTATAATGAAGTTGTATACCAGCAGAAGTCCAGCAGAAAATGACAACCACAAGGTAATGTTCGATTCAACGAACAGCGTGAAAATAACTCAACGAGACGCCATGTTACTTTATACCAATCAGCGAGGGAACCAATCTGATGGATGATCAAAATGAAGTGGTAGCGGACACGAAAAAAGAAGTTTGAGCAGAAATCGTTATGCCGTTGGGACTTCTCCAGCCTTAAACAGCCGCAAGTAAGAAAAACTGTCAAAGATACGGGAATTTTTCAACAACAAAAACGGGAAGAAAATAAAAACCGACATTTGAAGGGCGGATGATTTTTCAGGGAAGGAGAGTTCGAGCGGAGAAGCGACCAGTCAAGAAGAAAAATAATCACGAGTGAATTAAAAGAAATCAAAGAATTTAATAAAGGCTTCTGTGTTGGAATCCTTCGAGTCTGTTGAATAAGGCGCATGCCGTGATAGTTGAAGGCAACAATATTTTGCCTTCTTTTTTCATTTTTTTCATTCGTGTCGCTAGCTGAAGACGGTGGAGATTCGTCGGTGTCAAGCTTTCGTTCACAATCACCATCTTCCTGGGTCCAGAATCAAAACCAAAATCGCTTAAGAGCAGTTGACGTTTATTTCTTTTCCTGAAGTCAGAGAGCGCGCTGAGCATTTTGTTTCGCTCCCCTGCACTGGCGAAATGTAGAATGACAGCTGGTTCATCAGTTCTGTTACGAGGCTTAGTTCGAAAAGAGTTCTTCAACAAAACATGTTGTCACATAGTTTTTTAATTAAGTAAGATATATTTTCCTCAGGCTACTGAGGAATGCCAACAACAACAGCATCGGTTATGAACTCTTTTCGTTGCAGCATATCGCAGCGCATCCGCAACTCCGATACTTTTGCCGTTAAGATGTTTGTGACAACATGTTCGATGTTACTGACTCTGACAGTCCTTCCTTTGCATGCCTGTTGGTCTGGGGTAAGCCGATTACTAGCAATCTCTCAACAAATGTTGGCAGACCTCTGTACTCATACAAACAACTCAATCATACCATGTCGCCATTGACCGTTGTTCAAGAAGCTGGTCACTATCTATAAATTAGTCCGTCTAACCAGTCCTACGTTATGTAAACCAAGCATACTCGTATGCAAATATACAGGAGGTCCATCACATTGCATTTGAATACCGCTGAATAGCAATGACCAACTACCTGATGGTTCTTTGATGGGTTCTCCGGCCTAGATGGTAGGTGGTAAGGATTGTTAAATACCAGACATTGAGCTAAGGATACTCGTATATTGCCAGCTAATGTAAGCAATAGGTTATGCTTTAAAATTTGAGCAAGCCTCTGGGATACAATGTTGAGCAAAGGTTCCTTAAACTATATCCAGTATTGCACGTTGTTTTTCCTATAACGCCCTCACCGATAAAGCCTTGTACCAATTTCAATACATCCCCATCCACCTTTCGCTCTTTCTGTACTCAACTGGCAAGAAAATATTGAAATTCAAGATTTGCATAATGGAAAAATATAAAAACGATGTTATCATCGCCATGACAATGAAAATAGAAATAGGAAAATAATATTGTAAAGGCCTGGTTACATAGGCGGAGGACTTCTGAAGGGATTACTTATCCGTGTCAGGACAGAAATGCAAATGACGTAAAGGCTTACATTTAAGTGAAAAGCTCGTTAATTTTAAATATTAATGTTCAACTCGAGCATTACATCCGCTTACTCCTATGTCTCCTCAACAATAATGTCTCTCTCATAGAGTGGAAAGGTAAACATAATAAAGTCAAGGACATGTCACCGACTTAAAACACCAAAGGCACTCTCTAAATCCTTTTTTAAAAGCAAAAACATCGCATTAAATTTGCTCCTTAATTTAGAATAATTATTTAAATTAATTTGGGGTTAATCGAGGGAGAGGTCTATCAGGGGAGACTCCATATTCCAATGACTTTGGTCCTTACAAAATGTGCTGAGAAATTGCCATAATATCATCGTAAGGACATGAAAGTAACCTTAAAGAGGTTGACAGTAGGGAGAGAGAGAGAGGGAATTGTGTAAGATAGAAAGGTTTCTTGCAGTGCGTGCTCCCATTTGCGGATAAGTAAAAAAATTGGAATCGATTTATGATAGAATGAAGTATTTTCCTGAATTATGTACGATACTCGGATCTGGATAAATGTTATCATCGTCAGGTACTTGTAGGGAGACGTTGTGCGTGAAGGATTCAGTGCAGAGCTACAGGCTGTGTTTCGAATCGGTAATGACTGTTTACAGATGTCTAGGATATTAATAAGGTGAAAAAGGGAAACCCCTGGGGAATTCTTAAAATAAATGACCACATAGTAACTTGAGGCACGAAGGAATTGATAACTCATTTTTGGAAGTCCTCAAGTCAGTCCGGATAAGGACATCAATTGCAAATGTAAATTTGGGTTGAAGATTAATAATTTACAGACGTCTGTGAAGTTAAATGCTTAAAACAAGTATCCAAACCCTCTTTTAGGGGGCGGTCATCTTAATCTTGACAAAATTCTCCTGAGTAAATTAGTAGGTATTGGTTGGCTTGGACACCGCACCTTGGAAGTGGTGAATGCTTCTCGTATTTCCTATTTTCCCTCCTACTAGGTGGTGTTGCTCTTCTATCTTCTATTCATAGATCCCTTAAGCAGTCCTTGTTTGGAAATAAGTGTTTCATCGAGGTAGTGGTTCATCATTTTGTTACTAGTTGCGTCAAGAGATTTGAAACCTTCATAGGTAGTAGTATCGCGTATTAATGGCATGCACGATTCGAGGGTAATGATTGACCTAAACATCGCACCTATGTACTAAACTTACTCGTCAACCACTCTCCCCTTGAGACTGCCATTAAGAACTACCTCACAGGTTTGGTTAGCAATTATACGATACTACCTTTTCCGAGGCCGGCTCTTGCGCTCTTCTTAAGTTTCTAACTATTCACAGCTCATACTGCATACAAATGAGCACTATTAACGAGCAAATCTCCATCTATTCGACCTCCGATCCTATCATGTGACCAAAGAAACCCTCTGCAGTTGGCATGTGTGCCCTGTCTTCTGCGAAGCACTGCAGTAAAAGACCGCATGCTCCGTATCCACCTCACTGTGACATTCCAAGCACAGCTTAAGTCTTTGGGGATGTTTCCAATAGTTAGAAGGTTGTAGTCCAGTTACAGTCGCTGTTCACGATCCGATGACTACTTACTACTCTAGGCTGCGGGATCATGCGGGCACATCTATACAAGTCTATACAAGTCCGCCGATGTTCGCAAGCAATTCATAAAGTGCTACCTGCATTGGCGATCCCTTTTTGCTGACGTTTTTGATGTTGACCTTGAAGGGCACCCTATTATCGAGCACCGCTCCAAAGGTATTTTTGAGACTCGTTTGACCTAGTTGTTTAGTTCTTAAGCAAGTGCGCACGGGCTTGCAGCACCATGGCGGATGTCACCAGCGAATGCACAGCACTGTTAGTCGCAGAACTTCATCGTGTATTATGTTTCTAATATGAGGTCCATGGACCCACCCTTGCGAGATGCCTCGGAAATGCTATGGTACTCAGCGCCATTGTCAGTACGATACTTTGGCTTCATGTTGCTGAAGCAGGCTGGGACTATCTTCATCAGGTAGTATGATGTATCAATTCTGGCCAAGGATCTCGTAATGGACGACCGGCACGCGGACTTTAATGCCACCCATTTCCAACATTCCCCCTGTATTGATGCAGCATCTATCTTCAACCGTCGTTATGGCATCGATGATAGAACGCAATTTTCTTCAGCGTTCTCAGGATATTTCTTAGGGTATCAAGCAGACATATTCGGCGATACGACTAAGGTTCTTTTGGCGGTTTGTTCCGTTTAGTAGCCGCCCTAGATATTGGAGTTTTCATTGTGTGGGGAAGATGACCCACTTCTAAGCACCCTTGCATCGTTCTTACGAGGGCGCCTTTACTGCCCTATTCGGAGGTCATCTAACCAAGGCACTTTGTCGTTTATTATTTTCAGGCTTACTTCTGACAGTTCCTCTGAGGTGATTGTCGGGATGTGGTCCACGCTGTTATCTCTCGCGCTGGAGTACACAGATGCTTTACTATCGTTATTAGCAATGCCAGGCAGGTTAACTGGAGAGACTTATTGCCTCTAAGCTTCTACACCACTACTCTGTAAGCTGTGCCCTCAGAGTCTAAGTCGACCTCGTTGCAAAGACCTATCCAGGTCATGTCTCGTTAATTTGTAGGTGGCCAGTCGTTCCCGGAAATCTGATCTCTTTCTGGATCTCTAGGATCTGCGTCGTGTTTTGTTCTGAGCGTTTTGATCTGGTCATTCCACCACCAGCATGGCTCCCCCTTATTACTGGCTGTACTTCTTGGTATTGCTGTGTCCTTTGCTGAGAAAATTGATCAGTTGATGTCAAAGGGCCTCCGCAGATTCATTATTCTTACTTCTGACAGTTCCTCTGAGGTGATTGTCGGGATGTGGTCCACGCTGTTATCTCTCGCGCTGGAGTACACAGATGCTTTACTATCGTTATTAGCAATGCCAGGCAGGTTAACTGGAGAGACTTATTGCCTCTAAGCTTCTACACCACTACTCTGTAAGCTGTGCCCTCAGAGTCTAAGTCGACCTCGTTGCAAAGACCTATCCAGGTCATGTCTCGTTAATTTGTAGGTGGCCAGTCGTTCCCGGAAATCTGATCTCTTTCTGGATCTCTAGGATCTGCGTCGTGTTTTGTTCTGAGCGTTTTGATCTGGTCATTCCACCACCAGCATGGCTCCCCCTTATTACTGGCTGTACTTCTTGGTATTGCTGTGTCCTTTGCTGAGAAAATTGATCAGTTGATGTCAAAGGGCCTCCGCAGATTCATTATTTGCTAAGGTGCTGGTGTTCAGCATTTCTTCGTATTAGAGAGTGCTGCTGTCTTCGTTGCTTTTCGTCCACATTAAATAACATCCCCTGGTGGACGCTGTGAATATATTATTCGCTGGCCTACCTCAAGGCAGGCGCATAGCAACTATATAAGCTTACGAAGCTTACACCAATGGGTGACCGAATGCCTGTTTTTCCTACGGTGCTTGTGTTGTCATATGTCCAGCTAATTACTTACATCTATGGGTTTGCACGGTTAGCTTATTAAGGCTTCGTCGATCAATTGTTCCCTTACTGCAGTGAGTGAAGATCCTGCGCGGCTGGGCAGTGATGAGTTTGTCTGGACTATATTCATCATAGAAGTACATCTGTAGTGCATTGGCTGTGTGTAGTGCTGCACGATTTTATAAGTTATTGAATGGCTTCAAGCTGGCACTTCAACTGTCTCTATTTTACCTCCTTGTGGTAGTCACAGGACACCGATCTCGTGCAGTCGTATTGACTTGCCAAACTTATAACCCTGAATGCCAGCGGATGGACCCTTATTGGGTTAGAGGCAATTCTCTATCTTCAAGCAGGGTTATTGGCTGTAGAATGTCTGGCTCCTTCTACAGAGATAGCAGAACAATTCAACATTCACATTTATGTAGTGCGATGGCATAAGGAGATTCCAGCAAATTATCCAAATTATATGGCTGGTGAATTCGTCAAGTATGAAACTGCACAACGAACTACAAAATGGTGTACAAGCGTTACATGCTAACGGATTTGACTTGGATAAGTGGTTCCAACCGACAGCATATACGAGTAATCACTTCCATAGGAGTCAATATTGGACACTGTCAAACAAGTTTTGTAGAAGCTGATGAATAGGGAGTGGTCTTCTTTCATTTTCTCTGCATATGCTCAGCTCTTTCACAGAGAAGAAACTTCAACTGGGAGCATCCTACCATAACAGTCTAAATTATTTGAAAAATGTACCTAATATTGCTCACCTGAAACTACAATTGGATACTTCCTATAGATACTTGTGGTACCACAGTGGACCTAGTTTTTTTTAGTTTTATATGCATTTTATTTTCTTAACACTAACTCTTACATTCTAACAAAAAATGCTTAAATGCTAGCTTACAATTACTTAATAATCTTACACTAACTTACTGGCCCCACACAGGCACTCTAAGCTACTCTAAATTCTTATAACTATGTCTTTCGACTTCATTTACATTTTCTTAGAACTATTTATTTTGTATACTTAAGGCTAAGAAAAAAATTTGTTAACAAAACTTAGCATATGGACATAATTTTTTATTTTTAATAAAAACTTAGTATCTAACTTAAAATAAACCTTAGCCTACCTAAACTAAATGTACAATACACACATAAACACACATAGACGTTATACACAATCATATACATATATCAGTATACACCTTTGTATACACTGATACATGTATATGTTTCTTAAATGCTAACCTAAACCTATGTAAGCCGGCCATCGCTGTTTACAGAGAAAACAGATTGGTCAGCTCTGCCTCATTAGTGAGGCTGGTCCGTAATTGACGGAAACGACGACGAAACATCTTCTCCATCATTCAACCACCAGAAATGCTGGTGCTGCCGAACGACATCCCTCTTATCGCGATTCCCCACCGCCCTACTGAACCTGAGGCGATCCACACTGCCGTGTGCGACGTCTCTGTCGTAGTTGAGTCGCCTGTCCCCAGCTGTCCGAGCGACATGGAAGATTAACGGCACCGCTGATCTATCCTGGATCAACCCTTTCTGATCTAGGTAGAGGAATGCTTCTGGTGGAACGAAGCCGTCAAAGCGCACACTCTCGTGGTAAAGGTAATTGGGGTAGTAAGCCCCAGATATCAGGTTATTCGTCGACGTCATTGCTCTTGCAATGTGCCTTCGAGTCAGCTTAATTACGAAGTTGTCCACTCGTATTAGGTTCGCCCTGTTGTAAAGGACCTCATTAGGATAAAATTGTTTGTACTCCGACTCTGGTGTTCTGTACAAGCGAAGACAGGCCCTAAGGCAAGCCCTCTCAAACACCCGAATCTTTTCCATTAAGCTTGCTCGTACATTGAACCACACGGGACAACCAAATACCAGCATGGGCCTGATAAGGGCCATGTAGCAGATTACCTTAGACCCTCTCATCGAGTTGGCTGCTATAAAACAGTCTCTTTGTAAGGGCAAAAGCGCCTTTAGCTCTGGCCAGAGCAGCATCTACATTTCTGCCAAAATACAGAAACTGATCTAGCCAGATTCCAAGGTATCTGACTACATTTCGAAAGGCAAGAGGCTGTCCGTGCTGTGCAATGATTGAGAACTTTCGCCAACTTTTTCTGGTATCCCTAGAGGCTCCAGACAACGGCGTCCTAAAGAGAATGGTTTCCGACTTCTGAAAGTTGATTTTCAACTTCCAGTCATCGCAAAATCGCCTTATCTTACCGAAGTCACGCTGCAAGAGAGTATTAATGACCTCGATTTTTGGACCTGTTCTGTACGCTATCAAATCGTCTGCGTACGCAATAGTATGGGGAAGTGAACCTATCAAGTCGCTTGTATAAATGTTGTAGTATGTCCCGCCTTGAAACCGAATTGATTATCCGGGACTATATGTTTGTCCTCAACCCATCTAGTCAGAGCTCTATTGATTACTTTTTCAAAAACCTTACTGATATTCGGAAGGAGACTTATCGACCGGAGATTCGCCGGATTGGATATATCCTCTCCCTTTTTGGGGAAACTACCTGTGAACTACCGCCGTTTTCCAATGCGCTGGATAATGTGCATTATTCATTGCATTACTAAACAGGGTGGTGTAAATGTCCACCGCTTCTAGAGGAAGATGTCGAAGCACGATGTTCGGAACACCATCGGTCCCGACCGATTTCTTAGCCCTGATTGTGTCGAAGATCTCATGGAGTCCTTCCTTCGAAATGAACGGGGGTAGGCCACCCTCTCTGGCAATGACGTTATTTGCCATATTTTCGTCGCTAAACCGGGTGAAACCAGAGCCCTCGGATCGCCAGTTCCCTATTTCATTTCGAATGCAGAAGTCGTGCACCAAGACGCGATTGTCCAGGTCGTAATTAGGGCCAATGTTATCAATGGCCTTATATACTTCCTGGAAAGTGGCCCCTATGGCCTCAACCTTCTCCTGTGGATCCTCGATCACAAAAAAGTCGTCATCATCAGCGGCCTCATTTGGATCAATGCCTGCTATTGTCAGTAACCGTCCGTTGTCTGTTGTCCGGGCTATTTTAAGACACTGAAGGTCGTTTTGATTTTTTCTCCGAAATAGTTTATTTATTTGCGGAAACATATTCGGGTTGCTGGTGTTTACAGCCCGAACCTTGTTATTCCAATACAAACTTACAGAAATTCTGTAATTTTCTTTTATTAGCGTTTGAATATTTTTAATCGACGACTTCAGTGTCCTAATCTCCGGGTCTTGTCGGTCAGTTAACTGTCTGTACAAGTTTTTAAGTCTGGTCAGAAGTCTACTTTTCTGTCGGTGCAGTGCGTCAATAGTAGGATTGCGGAACAGGTCTTCGTTAGTCGTACGTCGATACCGCGGTATTGTAGTGTCCATAGTTTGTTTAATTGTCTCGTCCATTTGTTTTAGGTAATTGTCGATCTCCTCGTTTGACAAATTCCTATTGGACGGTGGGTGGAGCGTGTTCGAGGAGAGCGCTCTAGTCAAGGTTGCGGAGAAACCACAGTGGACCTTATATTGTTTCAGTGTACCGGCTGAGAGTTTAAGAGCTCGGCGATCTCATATTTGGTGCTATTAGTGTAATGTAATACTAGTGACTATTGAATTTAGAGCTAAGACCATATAGTTCATTGGTTCAATACCACAGTCTTAAGACAGTCGGCTGACCATCCTTACGTACTTACTTATCTAAGGTGGCTAGCTACAATCCGGGGTGGATCTGGGCCTCAACCAACCAGGGTCGATCTTCGCACGCTAATATGGCTGGGATTGCCTTTCAAATGCATGCGTCACCAGAAACGCGATCTTCCTCTACTACGCTGTGCCTCGCTACAGATTCAAGGACTTTTCGTACCGGAGCAATGGTATCCATGCGCTCTACATGATCCAGTCACCTCAGTCGTTACACCTTCACTCTTCTGACTAAGTCGATGTCGCAGTAAAGCCCGTACAGTTCGTCGTTATATGTCCTCCTCCACTCACCGTCTATGCAAACGGTCACGAGCACCCTCATCCATTTTTGATAAAGCCCATACCTCTGCGCCATAGAACAGGACTAAGATTGTTAAGTTCTTATATAGGGTCACTTTTGTTGTTCGAGAGAGGGCTTTGCCAGTCAGTTGACTTCTTAGCCGAAAGAAGCAGCGATTGGCAAGAGTTATTCTTCGTTTGATCTCAGCGCTGGTGTCGTTGTCTGAATTGAGAGCAGATCTTACGTAGACAAAGTCTACTTTAACTATCCCAAAGTCATATCTGTCGAGGGCGACAGATCGAGCGCCACTAACTGCACGCTGCTTTCCAACGATTATGTCAGTATCTTCGCCATATATGAGTAACCGGAAGGACTTTTGAAAGATTGTGCCTCTTGTGTTGGCGCGTGAGTTTTGCACTATTCTTTCAAGAATGATGTTAAAGAAATCGCATGAGGACGCTTCGCCTTGTCTAAATCCTTTTTTGACATCAAAAGTTCCGGTACGCTATTTACCGATCTTGATGAAGCAGCGTGCATTCTCTATCATCAACGTCATTCATCCGTCATCCACAAATGGATGAGTTTAAGAGGGATGTCAAAACTGGACACTGCTCTGAATAGCTCGTCCCTATAGATGCTGTTGTACGTGATGTGTATCGATTTGGAGCTTATGGGTCTTTTTTACGATCTTGAGTACTGTAAATATTTGTCCAATGGTCCAATTAATCAACAAACGGCTACAGGCGTTCACATAATATGGCAGAGAGGATCTTTTATTGCGATGCCTCTGTAATTGGCACAGTTCAGAGGGTCTCCTTTCTTGAGGATCGAACAAACAATGCTGAGGTTCCATTCATTGGACATACGTTCGAACATATTTTACAGATGAGTTGGTGTATGATCTTTACCAAGTTGTCGCCTGCAGCTTTGAAGAGCTCGGCCGTCAGGGCGTCCGCTCCAGCAGTTTTGTTTGGACTTAAGCTTAGATATTGCTTTGAACGGAGCTGTTGGTGTACGTCTTCCAGGTTGAAAGGTTCATTCTGGCGACAATGATATTTGGTTCATCTTCGCCGCCATACAGTCTACAGAAATTCTATTTCCAAATCCTCAGCATTGACTGCGACTTTACTAGTTTTTATGTTCCCTTGTTTGTCTCTACAGGCTTCGGCTCAGGGTTTGTGTCCATGGCATATTTTGGTAAAACTTCCGAATCTCATTCCTAGAGTAGCATCTCTCAATTTCCTCGGACCGCGCGCTTCTCATGCTCCTTCTTATTCCTCCTAAGAGCCGGTGTTCGTATCTCCTCTTCTGCTCGTAGAGCTTGTTAGCAGCTCAAGTCCTTCTATGCAACGCCGCTTTGAACGAATCTCACTTAGCACCATGTGCTCGTTGGCAAACCAGGGGTTTCCGTGTGATGGCCGAGTGAACTACAGCATATATCGGCAGCATCTCTGTTGCCTTTTTGGCTATATTACCGCTGGTCATCGATACTTGATGCTGGCGACATTGGACCTTTTAAAAAATTAGTTTCATTGGTGTTTGTGTTTTCTGTGTTTGTCTGTGATTATGACTAGGGAATTCAGGGTAGACGTAGCCAATATACGCGGGCTAAAAAGTAATCACTTTTCTGCGTACGTCCACGTCCGTAAGTACAGATCAGCTGTTTTGGCACTTAGTGAAACACAGGTAGATCCCCTCCCACACCTCTCAGATCATTCTGATCTGAAGCTACCTGGCTACGAACTAGTGCCATTATTCTTCTCTCACCGCGGTCTCGCCATTTATGTGCGTAGTGATGTAGCTTACCAAACTCCACCACAATGTGATCCATCTTCCAATCCGGAATTCAACTTCATGTGGTTAAAATCCCATCTCCGTAAGCAAATTATACACTACTGCTTTATTTATAGAAGCCCCAAACTGGATAGCAATTCAACCTTTAACGAGTTTGTTGCACTGTCTGACTCCATTCAAAGAATTGTATCCCTGTATCCTCATACTGAAATCGTTATTACGGGCGACTTCAATATACACAATTCTGGGTGGCTTCGACATTCTGGACAGACAACACCCGAAGGACGGTGTGTTGAGATTTTCGCTGCGGTAAACAACCTAACGCAGCTTGTAAATGAGCCCACGCGAATACCAGACGTTGATAGTCATACCGCCAACACCCTGGACTTGTTTTTAACTTCTCACCCTGATAAGTACACCATTGGTGTGCTCTCCCCTCTAGGCTCATCTGACCATTTTGTCATATCAGCTAATTTCTCGTACACCGACCACACAGTTAGAGAAAAAATTCCTAAAAGAACCGTATGGCAATACGAGAAAGCCAACTGGAGCGGTCTTAACAGCTTCTTTAGGAATTTTAACTGGTCGTTATGCTTCCTCGATAACGACGTGGATGCCGCTGCTGATATGATCACTGACACTATTCATCTTAGGAATGAGATCCTTTATCCCTCTTCAGATGAAGAGTATCAAACCAAAAGAAAAGGCATGGTACGACTCGAGCTGTAAAGAGGCCGTCAGGGTTAGAGAAATGTTTTTTCGGTCCTACAAGACCAACCCGACAGAGGAAAACCGAAAAAAGTTCAAACGAGCCAGAAATGACTGCAACGCCTTTCTTAAGCGTGTGAAATTCCTATACGACCAAAAACTGAGGCAAAAAATACAGCAATGTCCCAAAGGCAGTAAAAATTTTTGGTCGTTCGTCAAAAACATTAGAAATTCCGCCTCATCCTCCATCCCAACGCTCATTTACAATGACATTCCAGCTGTCAGCTCGTTGGATAAGGCCAATCTGCTTGCTGCACACTTTGCGGCCAGCTCAACACTCCCAGATTGTGCTTTGTCTCCGCCTACACTTGAGTGCGTCGAATCTTCAATGGGACGAATCTACTTTCGCACTCGTGTAGTAGCAAGAGTACTTAAAGATCTCAACATACATAAATCCGCTGGTCCAGATGGTATATCTCCCCTTCTTCTGAAGAGGTGTTCTTTCTCGCTTGCAAAACCACTGCGTAAGCTTTTTCATCAATCCTACTCTTTAGGACTCTTCCCGAGCAGATGGAAAACAGCATTTGTCCAGCCCGTCCCTAGAAAAGGCGAATCATCTTCTCTCTCCACCTTCTTTCCAAGGTCATGGAAACACTGATAAATCGTCAGCTCATGAAATATCTCGAAACACGAAAACTTCTCAATGACCGGCAGTACGGTTTTCGTAGCAACAGGTCCACTGGTGATTTGATGGCATGTCTCACCGAAAAGTGGAACCAAAGCGTACATCAATCTGGCGAAAGCAAGATAGTTGCACTTGATATTTCTAAGGCATTTGACAGAGTTTGGCATCAGGAACATTCAATTCAAGTTGTCTTGGATGGTTTCAAGTCTGATACTCACAAAATAAATGCTGGTGTGCCCCAGGGCTCTGTTCTGTCACCGTCACTCTTTTTAATTTTCATTAACGATCTCTTGTCTGCTACTACTAATCCAATATATTCCTTTGCTGATGACAGTACTCTCTGCTTTTCATATTCGTTCCCGGATCCACGGCCCTGCTCTTCGGCTGTAGTACGAGAACGGCAGCGTATGCTAAGCTCATTAAATTCCGATATCAACAGCATAACCAATTGGGGAACTATCAATAGAGTGGAATTTAATGCTTCCAAAACACAATGCTGTCTGCTGTCTTTAAAGCGAAATTTAAACACCCAGCCATTATCTATGAATGGCACTTGCATCGTCGAAACCGAAAAACTTTCCATTCTCGGTATGTGTGTCAATGACAACTTACGTTGGAATGACCACATATTTGATATCGCCAAAAATGCTGCGAAATGTCTAGGTTTCCTCAAGCGATGTAAGAAATATTTTACCCCCTCTGATCTGGCCTCAATATATAAGGCATTCATCCGCCCAAAATTGGAGTACAACTCCCACATCTGGTCAGGTGCTCCTAAAACATCTCTGCACCTGCTAGATAGGATTCAAAACCGTGCGATAAAACTTATTGACGATACTAATACCAGTCAATCAATTGACATGCTCGAACACCGACGAAATGTCTCGTGTCTCACTTTGTTTTATCGCTATTTCCACCACCAGTGCTCCACTGAAATCGCCAGTAGCATTCCGCCCATTCAAACTTTCAACCGTAACACCCGTCTCGCTATGAATGCTCATCAGTATACCCTCAAGCCCATTTTCGGACGTACTCTAAAATATCGTGATTCGTTCCTAAGCCGTGCAACTCGCTTATGGAATGCCCTGCCGATCTCTGTATTTCCTGGTCGTTATAACTTGCAAACATTTGAAAACAATGTACATCGGTACATCTCTTTTCTTCCTCCCTAAATTTCCTTTGCCCGCGCTGTGTACAATCACCTTAAGGGTACTCAAACCCCTTGAGCGCGCGCTCATTATAAAAAAAAAAAAAGGGTAACTCGATCGGAAAATGATTCGGCGATTTCTGGCGACTGTAGCCATCTGACGTCAATCTTTCTCAGAGTATTATCTTGCTTTGTGATATTCTTGGCTACAACAAGGTAGTTGTTCGAGTCGATGTTGGTCCCATGGAACGTTCGTACATCCATAATACAGGAGGAGTGCCTTGCGTCTCGATTGCAATATTGTCTAGCTGGTTGACTTTTGAATGATCAGGAGTTCTCCAAGTCTCTTGTGAATATCGAGATGTGGGCACTGAGTGTTAGCTACCACAATTTTTCGCCCCGGCGCAATTCGCCCAACCTGAATTCATTATCTGAGTTGGTGTCGTGCAGGCTATATCTTCCGACAGTACTACGAAAGATGCCCTCTCTTCCTAGTTTTGCATTAAAATACAACAATTTTAATGTCATTGCTAGGGCACTGCTCGTAGGTCTTGCTCAAGAGCTCGTAGAAGCTATCTCTGGTGTCGACGTCTTTCTCCGTTATGGGGGCATGCGCGCATATAAGGTTAATTTTGGAAAATGTTGCCTTAATACGGATTGTTACGAGGCCCTTGTCCACATGTCAGAAATTCGAAACTTCTTGTCTAAGTCCGCCTATAACAGCAAACCCGTATCCAAACATGCGCTACTTATGTCGTCGATAACAAGCGCCGTAGTAGATGTCACAGTATTTCACCCGCTTTTTATCCGGCTCTTCCCATCGCATTTCTTGGATGGCGATAAAATCTGCTTAGCACCAGTCCAGGGACTCCGCTAGTTATTCGGCTGCACGTAGTCTAATAAGGGCACTAACATTCCGAAGTTCATTGTATTTCTTTTCTTAGCAGTGATTTTCAACATTAGATCCGTCCGTATCCAAGGCTTATCAATGCTTCTTAACTGAAGATTTTTTCCATGGAAGGCCATTTACCCTGACGACACAACCCAGAGATTCAGTGCCATCCTATATACCCCTAGGATAAGGGTCGGTTAGATCGAAGCCCGTAACTCATTAGGGGATGTGGGCACTGTCGTTAGTCCATTAAGGGCTTATCCGTCACCATCTATTTTTCAAGACCCTGACTTCGGAAATCCTTACCAGCCTGAGATCCAAATATGTCGGAGAAGCCCGGATAAGATCTTATTTGCTTTATTCTGAGATGTACTTCACAGTAGATTCTATGGCGCACCACTTGGGATCAGTTAGGAAACTGTTCATCGTCAAGCTGACACCTCTCAGTGCCTACCCTATCTCTACAGCACCCAACCACCGGCTGACCATCCTCATGGTTTCTTAATTTATTTTCCCCTTAATTTAAGGCAACTTCAACTGTTGTGGAAATATTTGTTGCAATGTAAATACAAAATCCAATTACACTACGTTCCGCATGAATAATATTAACTATTAAGTCCCAGTAAACTGGTTCACTTATTTCAATTCCCCCACCTCAGTGGCGCTTTTCAGAGGGAGAAAGCACTTAACTCAGTCACTCTTTCAAAAGCGCATTCATTGCATTCAGTTACAAAAAACATTACCTGTAGTAGTGCCTCCTCCTTATGCACCATTCACCATGAAATGGGGGCACTCAAATCCTTTTTCATTTGCAAGGATTACACACAGCTTTCATGAAGCTAAAGCCCTCATGTAAGCATTCATTTTGAGTTGTTTAAACAAAACCTCACACCTCCACTAAGAGAGAGAGAGAGAATGAATTAAAGAGGTCTCCTCACAACGAATGGCCAAATTAAAGGATCCCAAAAGGATTAAGCATTGCCTAGATTTTACAAATTCATTAGGAGGGCTACCCTTTCAGTTGTGTTGTGCTTCCTTAACATATGATTATGAATGGCCACAGTGAAACCACTCCACAGATACTCGTTCGTAGTCGTACCATCCACATGATGAAAAGCCTTCTAAATGTCTCCTCGTATGGCCCATAAACATCAACCCATCCACGTTATGTTGGAAACGTTCCTTTCAAATAAATTTCCTTTCAATTTCCTAATTTTATCAGATATCAAGTGATATCGAATGACTGAAGGTCCTTTGGCTTAGGGCGACTCACGTGGCATGAGAACTAATTCTTTTCGCTCGACAAAATAGATAAAATCGCTGGAGGGTGTGGTACGGGTATGTTTTCGGAATTTAAGTATCTGAAACTATTAGCAGGCTAAATTACAGGCCAGATTCAGTTGGAATTAACCCAGATTCCTTGGAGGCATTCTTATGCAATCATATAGCACGCAATCATCGCCATGGCTATCATCATCATCATCACCCTCGTCACAATCATTATCTTCTCATCTATTTACGTATATGCTGCACAGTCTCCGGTTTCCTCACAAGTGTCCAAGCCCATACAAGTGCTTTGAAACTGATTTATGCCCACTTACCCTCCCTCCCACCGATATCCCTTAGATACTCCTAGCACTCATCGTATAATTTGTCGCTTTGTGTTTATTTACAGGTAAAGCGGTGCCATTTGTTGAGTTGACTGTCGCCCATGCCAGTGTGTTAACCATTTTGGCAATATCCTTCGAACGATACTATGCCATTTGTGAGCCACTCAAGGCCGGATATGTGTGCACGAAGACGCGCGCCCTTCTCATTTGTGTATTCGCTTGGGGGGTAGCAGCTCTCTTTACCAGGTAAGCATGCCTCCGTGAATGGATCTGTGTATCTGTGTATCTGTGTCTTTGTTTCTCTGTGTTTCGATGTTTTTTTTTTTGCACTGCACTGGGTGAGTTGTTTTTTTTATTTTTTAGTTGTTTCGTGTGCTTTCTGTGGTTAACTTTTGGCTTTTTAGAATATTTTTAAGTCGCTTTTGTGTTTCCGCTTTAATCAACTTTTTTTATTAAATTTGGAAGAACTTTTTTGGCGTTGTGTATTCGAAAACTCTTCAGTCATCAGTTATCGTATTACCCGTAATTTGACGCAGTCATGTTCCATTGCGCTTGAGTTGGTCGCTGCCATGGAGTTTATCAATGTGTCATTCCCTGATGAATTTCCTATCAATCACTGCTGTACTGTGCTCGGTTAATAGAAAACGGATAGCAGAGGTCAGGGGTAGTGCTACTACGTACTTGGAATTGGAAAATTGAACGGGATTTCTCTACTTGAGCAAAAAGTTTGTCATTTTCTGACAATTTATAACAAAGTCGAGCACTTTATCGTTTTCTACTGTTGGAACGGAAACAAGTTCATCACTGGCCACCACTGGTCTCACAAATGAAAACGATTGCCCTTATCGTTCCTTTGGTACATATGGTGCTAGGTTAGGTTAGGTAATAAGGGATGTGCTAGTCCCGCATACACCGAGGCCTACTGATCTATTGTATTTCGCTGCTGATATTGTAGCTCTCTAGCTCAGGTGTTTGGCACGGTATATTTGGAGGTTAGGACAGTCGCACAACAAGTGATAGTCTCTATTTCTTTTCGTTTCTACGGCTTCTACCATAATCTTGAGAAGAGACTCTTATACTGCTTGCCATCCTGCCTTGTTCTTCTGAGGTCTTCTTTGTTGAGGTACCTATTCTCCCGCTGTCTAGGTCTAGCCCAAGGGACCGTGAGATGATACAGTCACTCCTGGAGATCCATCGTTCTATGGCTATAATTTCCGTTTCGGGTTTCAATTCGTATTGTTAGGTTCATCCGGAATCTATGTTGGGTTTGATGTCGTTGTCAGTAAGTGATTCCTCCTCAGATGAGTTAAAGGCCGGCTGTTTATAATGAGTTCGGCTTCCAGCGGGCTGCAAAATGACGTATCTCTCTCTTTGAGAACATTAGCCAGGACCCTCTTAAAGTCTTGAGCGAGTTGTTCCCAACATTCTCCGGCATGGGGGTTCGATGGACTTTCGATTCGACTTTTCTCGAAGCATATTTATTGAAAATGTGTGCGTCCGAGAGCACCGACAAAATTGGTGGCGTTGTTTCTCCTAATTCGTACCGGAGCTCCTCTTTTTTCTAATGAAATTGCGTATACACGTGATGCTCGTAGACAAGTTTATTGCCACTTCAGGATGCACGGTTCGTATTAAAAACGACAATAAAACGTTTCTCCCTCCAACGCCGGATGGTGACATAAACGGGTCCAAAATAATCCAAACCTTTAGAGGTAAATGGCCATACAAAGGGCTTAAGCCGGTCCCTGGAAAACTGTCCCCCATATTTCCCCCGGCAAATAAGGCACCGTGATTTGGCTTTGGATTATCAGATGGCGATAATGGCTGGCAACCAGTTGTATAAGAACGTAATTCCTCGGTAGGATAATGATTAGTCCTCTGGCGGATGAAGGGATAGTGTTAGCAGCGTCTATCCTCCCCGATGTGTGGATTATACCATTCTGATCCAAAAATAGAGTCAACTTGCGAATGGTACTGTTTCTATTTATTCGAGGATTATTACCAGGTCTGGCGACCTCTTCAGAGAAGGCATCTTGCTAAGCTTAGCGATGCGAAACCTTATTTCCTTCGTCGATTTCAGCTACTCAGAGCTCCCCTTCTTCATCAGATCTGCGTTGGCTTATAAAGCTTAGGAGCCATGAGCCTGTTCTTCCCATCTTATGGAAGCTTCCAAACTTAGGCATCTCTATGACCTACTTACCTAGTTCGCATGGAGAACTCTAGTTCGCAGTTCACTCGGACATTCGTAAGTGGCAATATCTTCGACCATATTTGGCCAGTGCACTTCGTCGTCCTGAAGAAATGGCGGTCCCATTAGCCAGCTGTTACTTGTTTGCATTTTTATCGGCTACTCAGCTCGCATCGCATTGTCTGCCGGGTTGAGCCTCGTCGAAATCCAACGCCACTGTCTTACATTGGTGCTTTCGAGAATCTCGTTTACCCTGAAAGCTACGAACTGACCGTCTGTTGTTCCTCTATAGTATTACAGAGCCTCACTCCCAGCACAGCAGCCGATATTTCCAGGCGGGCTATAGACATAACCTTCTTTGGAGCGCACCTCATTTTTCCACACACAAAGATATTCGGATCCTCTCGCAGAAATTTGCCCTCACGTAAGACACTGTCCTGTAAGCCTCTTCGCTAGCGTGGTTGACTGCCTCCCAGCATATTCCAAGCACTTTCTCGATACCCTATATACCTGCAATTCGGCTAATCTTTCCTAGCATCCATCGGGTATCACCTTTGAGATTCCCTGCTATACTTTCCTGGAATTCGGCGCAAATTTACGAAGCTTGAAGCCAGTTTCCTTATGAATTGTGATGACTGCCTTTGTAACGCTCAGTGTTTCTTGCACACAATTAAAGCTGTCCACATAGTGGCTGTCGAGTGCTCTCATCCTGATATCTAAGAACGTTGATATTCTTCACGTAATTCGATGAGTACGACGAGTAACTGCTCCTAAAGTCATCGATCTCATGATATAAGCCCTTGCCCCTCCATAGAAATCGCTGTGAATGTTGGTCTTGAGACTGTACTAACACTTGATGTTATCGAGTTAGAAGCGGCTTGAGATCGGTTTGGGGCCCTTTAAAAGAAAGGTGTTCAGCGATCCCTTCTTGACTTTGGCAGCGTCAAACACTAATCGGACTTTATCTGGCCTATACGCATTCTACATCCAAAAATGCAACAAATACCAGGTTCTTAAAGGTTCTGGATCGCCAGTGATGTCGCTCAACTTTATTGATAGTCCTTCATTGCAGCTTTGTACTGGGTGGCTAGTGTAGGTTCCTTTCCTCGATCCTATCATCGGATCATAAGAGACCTATTTAAAAGCGCTCGCCAGCGCGCAAACCACCATGCGCTTAAGATCTTCATCGCTCTCATGTCCTTTGCAGATAGCTACTGGCTCTTCCCTAGATTCAAGAATTCATCGACAATAGTTCATCTTGTACTGGCTTTTTCTCGTTGACGTGTAGATTAGAGCTGTCAACTCATCTTCGTGGCAAGGACCGTGCATAGACCACCCATCCAAGTTTAGTTTCCGCGTTATTGATTGCACCTCTTTCAGCGAGGTGCTTAAATGGCAGCGGTCGAGTCCAATGAGTAAAAGCGGCTTTGCATCCTAAAAGACTGCTACACAATGTTGTTGAAGGCGTTGTATTTACTTCGACATCTTAAAGGCTCTGGGTTGGTAGGCCTTGATATTCGACAGTCCGCACAGCATTTAAGACTAATCTTTCAGCTCCATCAGCATTGTCACATCTACAACCAGCGACTCTTCGCTCCTCGTCTCTTTTTTTAAGGTTCAGGATCCTTGGTACTAATTTAAGCTGCAGCTGCATTACAAGGTTGATGGGCGGGTATCGCAAAGGTTTCTACGACAATATTTCCGTTGTACAATCGTACTGTTACGACTCGAAACAGAACCTTTGGACTGGAACCTTTTAACAGCTGTGCAGAGCTTTTTTCGACTCTTCGCCTGTATTGTCGTTGACTTGGCGCATTCACCAATCCCATATGTCCGGCGTCGTCTGCACCACACACGATGCCCTTATTTAAGACAGGAGCAACATAGTCCATTTTTCTTAATAAAAATCCGTTTCTTCGGAATGTCAAACTGTTTGTACGCGGGACAATCGCTTAGTAGATGCTGACATAAGCGACAGGATTTACTAGGGATTCAGTCTTTGATCTTGGCGTGCTGTCTTATTTAGTAAGGGGCTGCGACTAGTTTGGGGTAACCAGACTAACCTGGCGACCCCGCTAAGCCACTCTTCAAAATGAATCATTTTAAACGTTTACTCATGGGCAGTTTTGACAACAGCTCATCGATCAGAGTAGGATTTGTCAGATGCTGTTGCAATCCACTGGCTTCACGGAACGTGACCAAATTAGTAAAGAAAGGGATGATCATATCCAGAGTTGCAGGAGGAGGGACCCGTACTTTGATATGACGGCGAAATGGTAGGTTTCGGGAATAATCATCAATTAGGCTTCCCTCCAGAGTTCTCTAGTTGTGGAGATGGTCTTATTGAATAACTTCGGAGTTAGCTTATTCCGCAACCAACCAGCTTAACCCCGTTTTGCCAGCCCGCTCCGATGAAAACGAAGTCCTCTTGCTCTTTAGTATGCAGTCCTCGAGTTCGTGCCAGTTCCCCTGTTTAATTTTGTCATCGAGGTTTTGAAGGCGGACAATGGCTACCTGTAGCTCCACGGGGATGCTCTTGAAACCAGTCCAGGGCTTTTTGCACTTTGAACTGCCACCTTTGGTATAATCTCCTCTGCCCTTTCACTGATAGTCCCAGCGTTGAAGAGGGTTCAGCTTAGCTGACTTATTGAGTTTTTAGACATTTTGAAGGGTCTTGGTTAGATGTGGATTTGTCAGCCCGTACGGCTTTAATCTGGTTTTGATCCACCTTTTTCCCTATGCCTTTTCGTTTAGACGTATCAAGCCAGTAATTGTCCTTCACCATTAACATATAATCGTTTCCCCAACGGTTGAGATGTTGTACATTTCTATCGAATTGGGTTTACATGAGCTCGTCTCCTCTGCGCATTCATCGGCAACTTGCATACCCTTGCTGTTATGTGAGAATATCTACGCTGACCCCAAACAGCGAAGACAGTGTGTTCTAGTGTCTGCGCAGACCATTCTGAAGGTCTCATATGAAACTTTCATACATACCCGATAGGAGGTTTTAGCTGTTCTTAAGGCGTCAGAGCTAATTCAAGGGACAGAATGCCGTTCAGTGTCACAATAGGTATAGTGTGGGGCGCTCTTGTGATGGCTATGCTTGCCATTCTTTGCATCACAGTGGGCAGGATCATTTCTACTATGTCATCGGCCTAAATGTTGATGCCAAGCTTGGTTAATTTCTAAAGTTCCTAAGTTCTAAACTGAACTTCACTTTAAGGATGATAGTATCCTCCTTGTGGACATCCTTTACCTGCTGTACTATTTCCAAATTATGTCTGAGTTTCTGCTTATTTGATGCTCAGCAGCTCACTCATCTACCATTGTGCTACTCACTCCATTTATTTGCTTGAATGTATCGTGCAGTACCGTCACTTTCGTATTCAATAGGATTTAAACTACTATATTTCCGGTACCTTATACAGGCCGGACTCTGTAGGTCTCAAGCCAACAAGCATCTCCAGCCAGCTCGATCTTTAACTTGATGCCTACAGTTTTGCACGCTTAGTTACCTGAGGTCCCGATCCACTTGCGTGTGCTACCTAAATCGCGGTCTTCTCTACTCCGGTGTCCCTCGTGGGCGGATTCGAAGACTTTTCGGACTGAACATTGGTAACTATCTGCTCTACATGATTCAGTCACCTCAAGTCATTGCATCTTCACTCTACTGACTAAGTCGATGTCGCAGTACAGCTCATACAGTTCGTCGTTGTATGTCCTCCCCTACTCATCGTCTATGCAAACGGGAAGTAAGATCACCCGAAGAATTTTCCTCTCAAAGCAGCCAAGTGTACCCTCATCCTCATTTGGGTGTCACACGAAAGCGCCATTGATATCACACTGATTTCCTCCAATTATTGCCAATGTCATCGGCGTATGCGAGTAATCGGATGGACTTTTGAAAGATTGTGCCTCTTGTGTTGGCGCGTGAGTGTTACATTATTCTTTCAAGACTGATGTTAAAGAAATCGCATAATAGACGCATAGCCTTGTCTAAATCCTTCTCTGACCTTGATGGAGCAGCATGCATTCTCCATTGTCATCCTTGCACAAATTGACAGTGATGCCAAAACTATATAGTGCTCTGTATAGCTCGTTTCTATAGAATAGGTGGTGTGTATCGATTTGGAGTTCATGGGTTTTTTGCCAGATCTCCTTTCTTGAGAATCGGAAAAACAATGCTGAGGTTACATTCATCGGGCATACTTTCGTCCGACCATATTTCACAGATAAAGTCATCGCCTGCCGCGTTCAAGAACTCTTCAGTCACTCCAGGACTTGACCTTAGATATGGCTACCTTCACTTCACCTAGGTCGATTAGACGGAATTGTTGGTCTACATCGTTCAGACTGAAAAGTTAATTCTGCCTGACTGCAGTATTTGGTTCGTCATCGCATATATGGTATATAATTTAAGGAAATGCTCTTTCCAAGTTCTCAGCATCAACTGCAACTCTACTACTTGTTCGTCTCTACAGGCTTCGGTTTAGGCATCGTTTTAATACCTTTTGGTAAAACTTCTGAATCTGATTCCTGGAGTAGCATTTCTTAATTTCCTCGACCGAGCGCTTCTCATTCTCCTTCTTTTTCCTCCCTAGAAGCCGGTGTTCGTCTCACCTATTCTGCTCACGGAGCTCATGAGCAGCTCTAGTCCTTCTACTCGTATGCAGCACTGTTTTGTATTCCTCTTGCTTAGTTGAATGAGCTTGCTGACACTTGATGTAATATCAAAGGTTTCGTTGTGATGGCCAAGTGAAACCTGGCACATCAGAGGCGGCATCACTCAAACCTTTTTGGCAATGTTGTCACTTGTCTTCGATACTGGTGGCATAGGACCTTCTAAGAGATTAAGCGTCACTCGAACAGGCTATGTTTTCTGACAGTACTACTCTCTTTCTAGCTTTCCATTAATGTCGCCGAGGACAATTTTAATGTCACAGCTAGGGCAATCTTAGAAAACTTGTCCAAGAGCTCGTAGAAGCTATCTTTGGTGTTGTCATCTCTCTCCTCTGTGGAGGCGTTCATATGCTGAAAACTCAAGGCTTTTCAACTAAGTCTGCCTCTACCAACGAGTCCGCATCCAAATAAGCGCTGCTTTTGCCGTCGATAACAATCGCCGTAGAAGATGTCGCAGTATTTTATCCTCTTTTTGTCCGATCCATCACATAGTATTTCTTATATGCCGGTAATACGGTCTTGCAGCAGCAGAGAGCCTCCGCTAATTGTTCGGTGCAAGTGGCCCATCAAGGGACCCAACATTCCACATCCGGATCAGAGTATCTGGGGTTTGTTATCGCTTGGTAATCAATCTGGGGGACCGGTTGGTTCCTTTGTATAGGGTTTTCCAATAACGACTTGAAAACTTTTTTTTTAAATAAAACGCATGGTTTGCGTTTTGAGATATTTCAAAAACTTTATTACCGGCTTGAAGTACAATGAAAACATTTATGAATAGAACTCGACTTCGTTCATATGGCCACCGCGGGCACATTTGCAGCGGTCGATTCGTTGGACCCAATTTTCAACGACTCGGCCACACATTTCGGCCGAAACGGCCGCTATTTCGCGTTCAATGTTGGCTCTGAGCTCTTCCAACGTCGTCGGCTTGTTGGCATAAACCAATGACTTAACGTAGCCCCACAGAAAATAGTCAAGCGGCGTTAAATCGCACGAACGAGGTGGCCAATCAACTGGACCATGTCTTGAGATAACACGCTCACCATACTTACTCTTCAATAAATCGATTGTAGCGTGTGCTGTGTGGCTTGTGGCACCATCCTGTTGAAACCACATGTCGTCCAAGTCCATATCATCCAATTCGGGCCAAAAATAATCGGTGATCATGGCGCGAAAACGCTGACCATTCACAGTAACGTGACGATCGTTATCGTCGACGAAAAAATATGGCCTAATAACGCCGCCGGCATGCAAACCGCACCAAACAGTTATTTTTTGTGGATGAAGTGGTGATTATGAAGCACATGTGGATTTTCACCCGACCAATAACGCCTATTTTGCTTATTGACGAACCCATTGAGCCAAAAATGAGCTTCGTCTCTGAAGATGATTTTGCGATGAAATTCATCATCTTGGTGCATCTTCTCCAGAACCCAATCGGAGAACGTACGTCGCTTCAAATGGTCCATCTGCTTCAATTCTTGAGAAAGCCGTGGAATTGACTGATTTGGATCGTTTGCTACGGACGCCTGAACGGCAGCGATATTTTTGACACTTCGACCAACCCGTTGTCTCACTGACATGGCAACATCACACAACGAATATGTAGACTCAAATTTTTGCACTAAACTTGTTATTGCCTGTCTACTAGGGCGAGAATTACGACCGAAAATTGGAGTTAACGCTCTTAAAGTTGCAGTCACCGACTCCGAATTTCGGTAGAAAATTTTTATAATTTGCAGACGCTGCTCGTTCGTGTACTTTACCATGATGAAAATGTTGAGTTTACTGAATAAATTGACAGTGACAGTTTGATGATTAGTGAAAGAGTGTGTTCACAAATTAAATTCAAAGTTGTCAAGTCCCTATTGGAAAACCATTTAGATACCCCTATGCCGAGGAGTCAGTTAGACCGAAGCCAGTAACCCGTTCGGGGATATGATCGTTACCGTTATTCCATTAAGGGCTCATCTGCCACAATTTCTATTCCAAGACCCTGACTCATTCTCGGGAATCCTTACCGGCCCGAGCTTGAAATATGTCGGAGTAGCCCGGATAAGGTCTCATTTGGTTCATTCCGAGATTTTGCTTTACCGTCAAGGATAATCCAGCCTCTGTGCCGTTTATAGTGTGGTCAGCACTCACGCTTATAAGTTTGGCAAGTCGAGTCCGGACGGACATCGACCAGTACCCGATGGATAATAATTGGAGGTAAAAGTACAATTGATGTGTCGAAACAGTTAAAATTCTGGGAATCGCCAGGTTGACACCTCTCAGTGCCTACCCTATTTCTACAACACCCAACCATCTTTAGATAGTCTTGGGAAAATTCATAAAGCCATGTATAATATACATAACTTCTACCTTTCCCGTTTACTTTATTGCAGATTGTGGGAGATATGTAGTAGTTTTCCAGTGACCGTTGTGCTTTGGATTCTAATTTTGATAAATTGCTGCTCCACCATAGCCTTACTTCTCTGCTGTGCGCTCTGCTTCGTTCTAGAGGGACCTCTGGACTGATCCTCGTTTCGAGGAATTCCAGATTGTTTTCACAAATGTATTGGATTCCTTACTAGATCTCTTCATTGTCCAATTAGAATACTAAGATCAATAGATACTCTCCAGTTGTTATAGATCGCTCCCAGATGTCAACGTCTCGTCGATGATGTATAGTAGACTTGATACGGCTACAACTGCACTGATGACGAAGAAGTGTTTTAGAAAGTGATTTGGGATCTAAACATGCGGTTTAGGAGATTGATCCGTTTACTACTCGGGCTATTTACAATTATTTTCTCCCTCATTAACCCGATTATGGTAAGTCCTTAAAATCCTTCTCCACCAACCGCCCTCGTTCGATCTCTGTGATTCTTATTTCACACAAAAAAAAATTAGAAAGCTTTCTAATGTCGGAGACCTTTTTGTTTTTTTTGTTCAACTTTTCAAAAATAGAAAAAATATTCGTGGAAAGGACATGTTTTATTATGCAAATCACGAAAAATATCCTGCTCATCGTATCCATCTGTTAAAACCTCATAACGAGCTTCTTATTGCCACACAGTCCATCACAAGCAACAACCTCAATTTAAATCCCAACATCAGCTGACAAGAAAAGCCTTTAAAACGATATCCTACGGCGTGACGCCTCGTCAAATAATCCTTCTTAAAAAAAGAAAATCACCCTCTCACCCCATTACTGAGGTTTTCAAAATGAAAAAGAAAAATCACAATATCCTCGCGAGCACTTATTAACACATCCCTCGGGGGCACTTCGGACAAGTTTTCTTTTGAATTAAATTACGGATTCGTCATAGCCGGAAAGAGACAAGGACACTTCTCTTCTCATTCGAATGTAATTGTCTAAAAAGAAAAAGAACTTCCTTCCTTCCTTCCATCCTCCCACCTTTATTCATTTGTTTTGCATGCCACCCTATAATTAATTTGTTTCATTGTCGGTGTTTTGTGTTTTTTGACCCTTTATGTGTCTGTGTATCTAAGCGCAATATGTCCTCATTTTTTAATTCTCTCGCTGGCATCGTGGGGTAATTTATTCCTACCATTTCCAAAGCAAACATCATTCCTCTTGCAGCTCTCAATACGAATGCGAATATTGTCCTAACACAAACATGATTGTCTTCCGTTTGATTTATTATCCTGCCACAGTGTTACTCTACTGGAAAAGTAGTACCTATACCCGATGTCCTGATGTCCTGATGTCCTTTTGTATGTATCTAATGATCCTTTCAAGTTTCAAGTGTGATGTGTGGCCAATAAAACTAAAGAAAACAAGCCCACTACCAACCACTGTTCAATGTAAACATAGCCCATTCAAACGAATCGATGCAAATGGGATGGGAAGGATGGAAAGACTTTAGATACTCGTACCCGTATCTACTCTATTCCACACAGGGAAATAAGGCAAACTAAAACTTTTATCATCATATCATTAAATCACTTCCTAGCAACCCATCATCACATTGAACAGTCAAAGGACTAGATCCATTCACATCCCTTTAACACGCACTCGTCATATGTTTTGTCGGGACTATCCCTATCCGTATCTGGTGTCGGATGTCTCTCATTGTGGGCTCATTGTGGTATTTACCAAGATTATTTTCATGAATACACCCTACATACTCGTGCTCGTATCTGTTCCCATTCCTGTGTTTTAGCTTTCTATTCATATTTACTTTGTGAATTTCCTTTCCTTGTAGTCCAATCCTGTGGGTGGCTGAATACAAGTTCGTGGAATATGTCGACGGATCTGATGTTGCCGTCTGCCTGACGCAAGCCGTGACCTCGTGGACAATTGGATTTTTCCTAATGACAATATCGATATTCTTCATTCTTCCCCTCATCATACTCATCGTTCTCTATGGAATCATCGCTAAGAACCTAATATCAAAGGGCGGTCCCATGATGAAAATCCGTCCCACCAAGCCCGAGTTTAGTCTGAAAGCCCGCAAACAGGTGGTTCTGATGCTTGGAGCAGTAGTCCTGTCATTTTTCCTCTGCCTTCTACCATTTCGAGTGCTCACCATGTGGATCATTCTCAGCTCAGAGCAAACGTTCCTTGCTGTTGGAGTGGAGCGCTACTACAACATGCTGTACTTTTGCCGCATCATGCTCTACCTCAACTCAGCCATCAATCCGATTCTTTACAATTTAATGTCAACCAAGTTTCGCAAGGGATTTTTAAAGTTATGCATCTGCTGCAAGCCATTTGCCGAGTCATTCCAATTCCGTCATCGAACGGCAACCCTCAACACCAACACAACATCGTCGAGTTTCCTTTCAAGGAGCTCAAATCGTCGCACATCCGATGACCTGAAAAATCGCATCGCCCTCAAAATTGACCTGCACCAACATCCGTCCCACCATCGAAGGGAATGCGAAATGGGAATGCTGTCAAAATGTGACTCTTCAATTGTTATCGATGAGTGCAGCAGAAAGTTATCGCTTTCCAACAACACCCGACGGAAGTCCAGCTCCGTTGAATGTGACATCGAAGATGAAGTCTTCGTCGATGACAGCAACCGTGTGTCAAAGGGTCGTACATTAAATTGTCCCACCAAATGCAAGAGACAAATAAGTTTCGATGAGAATGTCATTGTCAACAGTGAGCGTGGAACAAATGGCGAAAGAATTGTATACCAAACGAGTCTGGAGGATAGAATCTGCAGCAGCAAGAAGGACACCGGTGTTATTAATTTCCTCCTTCCAACGAAGAGCTTCAAAAACAGTTTACAAAAATAGAAAATGACATACAACATACATACGACGACACGCGATTACATTTCGAACATGGTGATGAGTTCGACGAGGGTGTACAAAGTACCCTGTGTTCCAAGTGACAGATGGAGATACAAGTATTTGACAGAAGGTCGATGGAGTTCGGTGGCCTTATGGGACAAAAATGTGACGGTAGCGATACAATAAATCTGGCTTTAAGCTAATGTACGAGTATACGAGGGACAGTTTCTACAATACAACTACTCTAATCTTTGTCGTATTGTTATTGTGCCAAATGTCATCAGTTTGACAAATGAAATAAATACGCAGGCAGATTTGCAGATTCCGCTTTAACAAATGTTCTTTATTAAAATTGCAAGAAGATGAGTTCGATAAACAAGTGGATGACTTTGAGACATATAAAAATACATTTACCGTTAGCTTTATTTATACTACCACACATTGTACATACAAACATACAAATACATACATATATAAACAAATAAGAGTACATATTGTAAAACTTGATTGTCAGTGTAATTATTAATTCGTGTTTATTGTAGAAAAAACAAAAACTCTACGCCAACAATAAATTTTTGGAAATATTAGTCAATAAAAGAGAGAAGACAAGAATAACGGTGATTTTTTTTTTTTTTTTCCTTTTTTTTTGTTTCTTTGTCATTCGGTGAATTGATTGGTTTTACAGTTGACTGATTCAAAATGACAACAGGGAGTAGAGTTACGTCAATATTCCCCAGGTGGGAGGTAAATAACGTTGATGAGGTGAATAAAACTAACTCTTGTGTTACGAGCTTAATACAGTAATTTGTTTTGACGTTGGAAATGAATTGCAAATAGCGGTGGTAGTAGGAGAGAAGTGATAATGAGCTTTGAAGGATTACTTTTCAATAACAAACTTTAGAAGCGGATTATAAGTGAGAAGGTACATCGGTTCCTATGAAATGGTGGCGGACTAATTGCCACACGCATGTGTTTTTACTATGTCGCTGGAAAGCTATTCGGTAAAAAGATGGGGCTAAATGGAATTAAACTGCGTTAAAGTGGGGTTAATCTTTTTCAAACATTATTATTGACATACTCGTACTTGTGTACAGGGAGGTGCTCGGTGGCAGATTTATGTTTTAAAATATTGTAAAATGTTTGTGTGGGTACAAATGATAGAACTTATTCTTTTCAATACAAATCCCTTTATTCAGTACAGTTACAATTCACTATTTAATTCTTTCTCTCAGTACAATTCAATTTCTCAACCACTTATACTTTTCTTATCTTTTACTTAAACCACTTAATCACTTCTCCTAATTAACACTTCAAATTACACTTTAGATCTGATTTGCATACCTTGGGGATGCTGGTATTTATACTCGAATGACATACTTCGAGAACAATCCTCGCCATCCAGCGTCCCATACAATTTCCAATTTGCTAGAAAATTCGATTCCACTCTCCAGTCTCCAGACTTTGTTATTCCAATATCGAAACCTTCTGGTCTTCGACATTTTCTGCTAGATGTCGCTGCTCACATTTAAGTGGTTATCACAATATTGATAACTCAAAACGTTGTAAACGGTGCTAAGGGAGGATGGTGTTTTTCGAATGCGGGTTTGTCAGTCACAATGTCACAGTGTCAGAAGAGCATTGTGCGTTCGCTATTGTGGTGTTTTTTAAAAGTAACATGACGGATGCTCACGTTACAATATTCGGTGATTAAGCGATGGACCACGTGCACATTTCATTCGTTCACAAAATAGCGGCTGCTTTGGGACTTCCATAAACTGTAGTTCATGAGATTCTACAGAAAGTCTTAAAATTTCATCATTTTACGATTCAATTGGTGCAATCTTGGGGAGATTTCGCACTGGGAATTGTGTTTTTGCGAAAACGTTGAGCAACATAATACGAGAAAATTTGCAAACAACGCGAATGCCGTTTGGAAATTATTGTTGTTGAAGATTAAATGCAAAGACAATTTTTGTAGATTTTAAATTTATTTGTTACCGCTTACCAAACCACGTTGTTCAAGGTACAGAATAGAAAAGAAAGAAAAAAAATGATTTTGACAGCTCAATTAAGTTTATCGTCTGTGTCCAACTGAAGGTGTCGCGTGTAACGCCAAAGGGTGACTACAGGGTGATTATTCTCCGTTCGAATAGATCTCAAACAATTGTCAACATGGATAATACATATTTTGTTAGCAACTAAAACTCTTAGTAAACATTCTTCAGCGGTATTTAGCGATAGTTAGTGAAATGCAAATTCTGTTAGAATATTGTGAAAACATTTCGGGGAACACACCCCGCTGACTGACAGCAGAAGCTGTCATCACAGAAAATCTGAATTAATGTCACAACAAAGTGAATTAACAAAAAGTTCGTGGTCGCGTGCATAATTTTAGTGGAAAATCGCGTTTTATTCTCCTTTCTTTGCATTCCTCTCCTCGAGTATTACGTACCTGAAGGATTCGCTTCACAATATTTATGATATTTAGTTGGCAAACGGGCTTTCCGACCCAATACTAGCAATCTATCTATCCAGTTCCGGAAAAGGCTAAGCAATATAGTTCCACAAGGCAATTCCCCTATTTTCGTCGGTTCTTTTCGTCGTTTTCACGTATTGCTTAGCCGTTACTAAAGTTATTGAAGAAAGATGCTCCTTTTGAATTGACGAATTTATGAAAGCTCCTGTATTGGAAATTTATAGTTCTAAGAGGAAGGCGAGGCGCTTTTGGGAGCGTCCCATTGCGATATTGTACAATGACATGACGATCGTAAGTTGCATCCAGTGGTTAATTTTTCAAAGAACAGTACTCCGCAGAAGTCGGAATATCTCAATTTCGAGCTCGAAACCCTTTCTATCAATTATTGTTAACAGCGTTTTCATGTTTATTTGGAAGGAATCCTTTTCCTCATTGTAACACATTGTAATTTTTTAACCACGCACTGAATAGAAAGGGTGTTTGTATTAGGTGACCGACCAGATTGCAATGATAGTTTTTCCAATTGTTATGTTTCAGCAGCTGTCAAAGTTAATAATGACATCCAGCTGTCAAAATATTCAGTAAGGTTTGCCATTTCATCGTGCATGGTTTTATACTTGCCAAACGTGAGTGTGCAGGCATGGCACCGTGGAAAAGTTTAAGCGTGAGTACACTATTTTGGAGTGCCACCAACCAAACAGCGATTGGTGCGAAATAAAGAAAACTTAGCTACCGTAGCGGGCAGAATCGAATAAAATGCAGAAATATCGATTTGGCGCTGATCAGCTGAATTGGGCATGGTCTGTCCGGAGTCAACCCGGCTTACTTTGCGATTGGATTTGGAGTTGGATTTGGAGATGCGAGAGTTGAAGCGGGATGTCCATAGGCAATGCAGTGAGTTCGCTCTGGAAGTGTTGGCCGGAGATCCGGATTTTGGCCAAAAAATCATCTTCTGAGACGAGGACCATTTTTGGCTCAGCGGCTATGTCAACAATCAAAATTGCCCTTACTGGAGTGAACACAATCCACAAGTGTTCGGCCAAGCATCAATGCATCCACACATATTGACTGTTTGGTGCTTTTTATGGCATGGCGGCATCGTGTGAACTTATTTCTTTCGAATGGAGGAAGGAGACTCCATTATCGTCAATGGTCTCAGGTATACAGCCGACTTTCTATAGTCAGAGCTCGACAACATCGATATATCCTAGCTGTGGCTGCAACAAGACGACGCTACATGAATACAAGCTACGCAACGCTCGAAGTTGTGAAGGAAAAATTTGGCGACTGGGTCATTTCACGGCGAACGTTCATCAATTGGCCGCCGCGATCATGCGATTTGACACCACTCGATTATTTTCTCTGAGGCTACGTCAAGTCCTTAGTTTACGCTAACAAACCAACCACTTTGAGTCATCAAAAATTGGACCGACTACTTGAGGCACTGCCAGCGAATCCGAGGCGGCCATTTGAATGATGTGCTATTCCACACAGAATAGCATGAACGTAGCTTCACAATAAAGCCAGAATCAATTTTATGTTTCACACGGTTGTTGTTTTATTTAAAAATTGTTTCCTATCGTTCTTTTCTGGCCATCCTTTACATTCAGCGGCAGCCAAAATTAACTTCCGCAACTTGCATGATATTCCGAAAATGCCAGTGCCGTTAAGCACAATCCATTTTGACCACTTGGAACGGTTAGTATCATGTCTCGTCTTCTTCTCGTCTCGAAGAGAAAGGATCTATCAGTCGTAATGGAGGCATACACTAATCAACGAAGTTGTACCCGGTGAATTCGATGGAGGTGTGTGCTGCGCTTAGTAAGTATTTTGAATAGTGTATCCGACCGTGGCGAATTATTAGTAATCGCTGAACTTGTTTTACATCGAAATTCGGATTTTATTTAATAAATCGTAACATTGACTACGTAAAAGTAGCGGGTGATTCCCCGCTGTGAAAAGGTCACTCCGGTGTTAGATGTTATAGGAGGAATATGGGTTAAATAATTCGGTGCATAACACCAGAAGACAAACACCGAGTCAGTTGTTATTCGTGGTGAATCAGAGCGGTAAGGAGGTAGACTGAATATTGGAGTATCTGGACAAACAATTGAGCTTCAGTAAGCCCACTGACTTAAATGTGTTGCGTCAGCAAGCCGCATTACCCATTAAGAAACCACTGCATGCGTCCCGCAAAGCACTTCAAAGTTGGCGATTTTGTTATGTCAACCGACGTGGATACTATTATCGGTGCGAATATTTTTCGAAGGATTTTTCTCTCGAAACCACTGTGGATATCTTCAATCACTTTCGATATGGTCTATGCATCTGCGCCATAAAAACTTAATGGAATGATCAAGGTCTTATATAGGGTCCCGGGATGTTGCCTTCTTAGTCTATTGAAACAGCAATTGGCAAGAGCGATTCTTCGTTTTATTTTTGCTGCGGTGTTGTTGGCAGAATTCAAAGCAGAACCAAGGCTAACAAGTCCTTTGCTACCATGCTGTAACGTTCTGTTCAATTCGTTGATGTTGTATATTCCTTCTTGTTGACAGCATGTACTTGGTTTTGGCAACTTCTGTTGCAATACTTGTGAACGCACTGGTGATAACCCGCTGAGTTCTCCCAGTCATGTCGATATCATCGGCGTACATTTGAAAAATTTTGTTTCTAGTGTTCGCTTGTGAATTCCGCACAATTGTTTCAAGTGTGATGTTAAAGGAGCCAAATAACGTCACCTTGTCGAAAACCTCTTTTTACATCAACGGCCTCGGTTAAGTCGTTACCGACCTATGGAACAGCGTGTATTCTCCATAGTCATCAGTCGAATGAGCTTGGCAGGGATGTCAAAACTACACATAACTCGTCTCTATAAATGCTGTCATATGCGGCATTTCTTGACTTCTTTCCAGGGTCGACCGGAGTGTGAAGATTTGGTCGATTGGTCTGAAATCGCACTAATAGGGATCAATCGAGTTGTTGGCGAAGAGGTTCAGACATTCATATAGTAGAGAAGACCCGGTATGCGATGTTGGGGAGAGTTATGCCTCTATAGTTGGCGCAGTTGAGAGGTCTACTTTTTTGTAGATCGGGCAAGCCATGCTGAGATTCCATTTATCAGGCATACACTCTTCCGACCAAATCTGAGAACTGAGTTGGTGAATGCTCTCCACAAAGTCACCGCCAGCAGCTTTGAATACCTTGGCCGCTAAGCCGTCTAGCTCCTGCTTTGTTGGATTTCAGCTTCGATATTGCTAGCCTTACTTCGTTTTGGTCAGGTTGACATCATCTAAGTTGAATCGTCTACTGTGACTGACAGAGGCATGCTCTGTTTCTTCGCCGTTAAAGTGTCTGCAGAAAAAGTTTTTCCATATTCTTATCATCAACTGTGACTCTAGGTTTCCTTCTTCATCTCTACAGGCTTCTGTACGGGTCTTCTTGTCTTTACACGTTCCTTTTACCTGTTGGTAAGACTTCGTTATTCCTGGAGTACAAACTCCCAATATCTTCGATGGCGTGCTTCTCGTTCTGTTTTTTCTTCTCATGGAGAAGCCGATGTTGTTCTGCTCATATAGCTCACGAGTAACTCTCGTCCTTCGTTACAGTTCTGCCTTGTAGGCAACTTACTTAGCTGCACGTGCTTGCCGGCATTCTGCATCAAACCAAGCACTTCTCGTTGGTGGTCGGGTGAAACCCATTACATCAGTTGCGGCGTCTCTGGTGACACGTAGGCGTAGGAGTTTTTGAGACGTTTCGGGATACGCGTTTGGCGATCTCTTGCGATTGCAGCTTTTCTACGTTACATCTTCTCACAGGAATTCTTTTTTGTTGTGGCGCTTGGGGAACCCGCATTCCCTCAATCCGAGTCAAAATTAACTGGCCGAAAAGTTGGGACGTCCAGAATACTTTACCTTACCTCTATCGCGATAGAGGTTGATCAATTTGATTAAGCGTTTGATGATCCGGAGACCACCATGGCCTCTTGTGTATATTGAGATGAGGAAACTGTGCTTGCTATAGTACTACAATGTGTCGTCCCGTCGCTAGGTGATTTTACTTCGGACATTGCTCATATGTCTTGCCGAGGAGATCGTAAAAACATTCTTTGGTGGCGTTGTCGTTTTCTTCCGTATGAGCATGGACGAATAGTAGGATTATAGCGAACTAGGCACTCGCTTACGTGTCGGAGGCACAAAACTTCTTGCCTAAGTCTACCGCATATGCTGGTGAGCATATTATAGCTGTGATTTGCTTATGCCCATCATATTCAGTTTGAAGACGAGTCTTTTTAACTAAACGATGTCAAAGATTTCGTTCAAATCAATCAGATAAACCGCTGTTCGATAGGGCATCAGATGATATCATCCGAAATTAGTTTGGGTGAGCTTCATAACTGCCTGCTTGGACTGTAATTTAGATCAGTATCTCTAATCCAAAATCGTTTAATTTCAAAAACCTTCAATCGAAATGCGTGAATGTATCTCTATCTATGTTGAGCAAGCTGGTGTCCAGATTGGTAACGCCTGCTGGGAGGTGTACTGCTTGGAGCATGGAATCCAACCCGATTCTCAGATGCCATCTGAAACTGTCGAAGCACTTTCTTCAGCGAAACTGGTGCTGGCAAGCATATGCCCCGTGCCATTTTCGTCGATTTGGAACCAACTGTAGTCGATGAAGTCCGTACCGAAACCTACCGCCAATTGTTCCATCCAGAGCAATTGATCACCGGCAAGGAAAACGCTTCCAACAACTACGCTCGTGGTCATTACACCATTGGCAAGGAAATCGTCGACTTGGTCTTAGAAAGCATCCGTGAATTGGCTGACCAATGTACCGGATTTCAAGGTTTCCTGATCTTTCACTACTTCGGTGGTGGTACCGGTGCAGGATTCACCTCCCTCTCGATGGAACCCAGCCCCACAAAAGTGTCAACTGCTGTTGTTGAACCCTACAACTCTTGACTACCCACACAACATTGGAACATTCGAATTGCGCCTTCATGGTCCACAATGAAGCCATCTTGGACATCTGCCGCAGAAATTTGAACATTGAACGACCAACCTAAACCAACTGGGATCGTTTGCTTGGCCAGATTGTATCATCCATTAGTGCTTCATTGATTGAATTCCAAACAAACTTGGTACCATACTCACGTATCGTTACCAACTGGTTTCAAGGTCGGTATCAACTACCAGCCCTCAAAGGTTGTACCTGGTGGTGATTTAGCCAAGCCTCAAAGCGCTGTCTACATGTTGTCCAGCACCACAGCCATCGCTGAAGCCTGGGCTCATCTTGATCACAAGTTCGTCTTGATGTATGCCAAGCGCGCTTTCGGTCATATGAATTCTCAAAATGGATATTTGGCCGCTCTCAGGAAGGATTACGAAGGAGTCGCCATGGACATGGACATGGTGACGGCGAAGGTGAAGGTGCTGAAGAATATTAAACCTGTTCCACAAATTCCGGGAATTCACTAACAAGGAAACACGCCCACATTAATCTTTCGAATCATGAGATTGAAATGAAATAAAAGACCACAAGAATTTCAATCTAAAGACAGTTTAGGCGCGGAATGTTAAAAATCGTGCACACCTTGAAGCCTAACTGGTTATTCGGGGCTATGTTCTGACCTTATCCTACTTAGTCAGGGCACTATTGATCACTTTTTTGAACACTTTGATAATATTCGAAAGTAACTTGTGGTTTTCCACCACTTCTATTGGAACTCGTCGAAGCACAGTTGGTTCCCACTAATTGCATCCTGCTCAGTGATTCGAAGATCGTTTGGAGCTCTTCCTTCGAAATGACGAGGGGAATTGCCAGTTACCCATATCATTTTGAAGGTAGAAGTTTTACAAAGCGACAAAGTTGTTAAGTACGGCCTCTGCCTTTTCTTGAGCGTCCTCGATCATAAAGAAACTGTCATCATCGACTACTTCTCCTAGATCTTATGATCTAGATATGGAAGGATTCTTCTATCATCCCTATTCATAAAAAAGGAAGTGAGGCCGAAGTCGACAATTATAGGCTCATAACAAAACCCTCTTGCTTACCCAAACTTTTCGAAAGCATAGGTTAGGTAAGGTGAGGTTAAACGGTTGTGAGATGAAAATGCCATCACACAGACTCTAGGCACCAAAACGGGCCCATCGCGGTCACTGTGGAACCAATTGAATTTGTCTTCAAATGGCAAAAGCCTAACCAATCGCCCTGGTGAAACACCCAATTTTCTGGCAAAAGCCAAGAAGGCCTTTAAAATTCGTGCCACCTATTTCACACAGCATGTGTGTTACGTCCTCAACAGCTTGCGGATCACCACAGAATCAGCAAATATCTGTATCTGACAGTTTGAGTCCCTTTGCGTTTTTCCGCAAGAGACAGTGTGGTGTCGGGATTCCTATTATTGTCTTAAGGTTATCCCCGTTTAATTTATTTAACTCCTTATTTCTTAGCTTTATTTCTTAATTTTTCAACAATTTGACTTTATTCTACAATTTTAGTATTTTAACACTTTTCGCCGTCAAAAATCACAATGTGTCACTTCACATTGTCCCTCTTTCCTCCACCGACCTGAAGTGAGCCCTGATTCGGCCACAATCACTAACGTACAGTCAGCAGCGTACAGTCAGAACAAAACTAATTTTTCTTACTTTACTACATCTCGGCCAATCTGACATTTGGCTCGACCTCGATCACTACAATGGCTTATGAAACTAACGGACAGTTTTACTGCATCCAACGTTCGCCTTAAGTGACCTCCCTCATCCTCATTGGATGGCACCAACAAGTCTTCCTGGTAGTCGTTTTTCTTTTGGGCAATTGCTGGATATGTGCCCGTATGTCGAGCAATTGAAGCATCTTATCTGGTTTTCGGTACCACTAGCATCTGAGATCTTTTTTACCGAAGTTGGGGCTGCCGTAGGCCGAAGAACGTTAGCTTTAGGTATTGTCCGTAAAGGTACCACTGAAGATCTTTTTTCGTGGCGTGGCAGTAAATTTTTGAGTTCGGATAGAGTCTTCGCTGAACTATCTACTCGTAAGAGTCCACTGATGATGTATTCTATTAGATCAGGTTATTCGACATCGGCATGTGCGGCGATTTCCTGCACGGTCTCCTCTGTCTCCTCTCGATTTCGTGTACGGCGGCTCAATTGTCAATAGACTTCCTGTCGTGGCAGCTGTTTGCCAAATTCTTGTAGCAGAACACACTTAAGTGCACCTCATGTGTCCACTCTGACGGTTCGTAGCAACAATTTAGCGATTCCATGTATCCATTTGCGTACATCGTAGGAGTTGTCGCCAGAAAAGGGTTACACTGCGCTCTCGATATCGATGAAGTCAACCCTTTTACCCGGCCACATGTCAGGTTCGAATTCGGCTTCTTCTCTCCGAAGATCAGCGGTGCACTTGCTCCGTGAACCAGTTCTCTTGAACCTCTTTGATATTTGAGTTGGTCGTTGTATCTGCGTACCATTGTTGGCGGAGGTCTCTGATGTCATCTCGGAAGTTGTAGACCCAATAGCCGCGTACAAGCAGAACAAAACTACATTTTCTTACTTTACTGCATTCCCTAGATCTTTTACGATCAAAAAGTGGCTAGAGAGCCTTGGATACCCCGTGTCCTTCAAGACTTGACCACCTTAGATTGACAGTTTTTATGTGCCACTTACTATGCAAATGGGTCGTTTGAAGTTAGTAAACTCACTATTATTGAGTAGCCCTCCTCTTTTTGAAAGCTCATTCGCATGTTCATTGCGGTATAGAGGGACGGAAGTGTCCTAGCAACTAGCACAGTTTTACCCAGTTCTGACTACATAATGCTTTGAGTGGGCTGTTGCACCCCTGACTATATCAGAATTGATGTTGGTCGATTCCATTGCCTTAAGTACGGACTGGCTACTTCTGTTGAAAGACACTGCTTACAGTCACGTTCGGAACTTTATGCACGGAAGTTGTTTCAGTGTACGGTCCTAACGCGAAAAGAAAATTTAAAAACAAGCAAAATTCCCAAACGCGTACGATTGACTTATGTTGAAGATCCTCAGTCTTCAATTAATAAGTTCCGCAAAATGGGAACTAAAGATAAAAATTCTCGAGATAACTATTTCGCGCCCCCACAGTGTCTACCAGATTCTGATAATGAGGAAATCCAATGTGATGACGTGGTAATAAATTCATCGTCTTCGGAAAAAGTGAAAATTCCATCGGTATGTGTTCTACATAAATCGACCACCGAAGTCCATTCTCTCCTTCGCGAAACATTAATTGATAATTATTACATAAAAAAAATATCTATTGGAATCAAAACAAATTTTCACTTAAGGTGGTGTTATATGGACTAGATGAGATGCCTGTTGAAAAACTCAAAAAACAACTTTTAAATCTTGGTCTTAAATGCCAGAATATTAAAATGATAAAGGTCAAACATTAAGTCAATTTTTAAGACTCAAGTCAAGTGTTATATTTGTCAAATGTACGGGCATGGAGAGAAGAATTGCCACGTAAAAACCCACTGTGCCAAATGCGCGGGGAGTCACAAGACGAGTGAGTGTGATTCCAACACCATTCTTTGCGCAAACTGTAAGGGAAATCATAAATCCAACGATCCGTCTTGTGTGAGCCGTTTGAGCTTTACCGAAATGAAGCATAAGCTTTCTACAAAAAACAATATGCTTCGTTCGAAGAACAAAACGTCAACATTTAAAATCAACACGGATTTTCCTGCTCTTCCATCGCATCACAATACTACTGTCACCAAAGTACCTGAACCGGTTGATAACCGCAACACGTCAAATGTTTGGTCAAACAATAACCTTATCGGTAATAAGACAAGCGAGCTGCTTTTTTCTATGGATGAGATTAATGCACTCACAACAGATGTGTTAACGTTACTTGGTAAATGCACAACTAAGGCTGAGCAATTTAGTGTTATAACCCAATTAGCCATTAAGTATGTACGAGTATATAAGTCAAAATGAGTAATCGTAGTCTAAAAATAATTTGTTGGAATGCTAGAGGCATTCGAAGTAAAAAATTGGAATTATATGCTTTTTTGTCAAATATAATATTGATGTCGGGTTAATAACGGAAACTTGGCTAGATTCAAATATTAATATATCGAACCCTATGTATATTTGTTATCGCCTTGACAGAGTAGAGAGAAGAGGAGGTGGGGTTGCAGTTATAGTCAAGCGTTCAATCCAACATAAAGTTCTACCAATTATTGGAACCAAGAGCATTGAAAACATCGGAATTGAGGTTCCTTTTGTAAATGGTTCGTCATTAAAAATATACAGTGCTTATTTTCCGGGTGGGTCTTCTTCACGGCAGAGACGCGAAAACCTTCGTCACGATATAAGGAAATTGATCAGTACCATCGATACTTATTTAGTAGGGGGGGATTTTAATTGTCGGCATAGAAACTGGGAATGACTTACGGCGAACTCTTGGGGTAATACTCTTGTTGACCTCAATTCCAGCCACCCTTTTGATATTCTTTACCCTCCCCATCCAACCCATCAAGTAGAAGGAACAATCCATCTACTTTGGATCTGTTCTTTACCGACAGGACTGAACTATTTACACAGCCTGTTGCAATCAATGAACTTAACTCAGATCACCTTCCAGTTTTATGTAGTGTCCGTCTTACCCCTATTCATATAACTAATCTGGTTTATGACTTTCTAAATGCAGATTGGGTAAAATTTAATAGACATGTACGAAATAATCTTCCCAGCAGTGATGACTTAGCCACAACTCATTCGCAAATAGATCAGTCAGTTGAAAAATTTACCAAACTGATCTCTGATTCTGTAGATCTATCTGTGCCTAAAAAATCTATATTGCTATATTATAAAATTCATAAAAATTAGAAATTCACAGAGATCGCTATGGAAGCGAACGAGGAATGAAATATTTCTCACATCGCTTAAGTTATGGAACGAGATTGTAAAAAATTCGATTGATAGCTTTAGAAATAAATGTTGGAACAAAAAGCTACAGGTTCTGGAAAAAGGCAGTAAGCCATTCTGGAACATAATTAAAGTTATAAAAAAAAGACATGTACACATACCTGCATTTAAAGTAGGGAATTCAATATTGATCTCAAATACGGATAAAGCGAACGCCCTGGCCATAGAATTTGCTGATAACCATTTGATAACCAATAATATTACATCTTCACCCAGTATTAAATTTTCAGTTGAACAGTCTATGGGTATTCTCAATTCGTACATTTGCAACAGGAACTCTAATTTTGTATCTAAAGATGAAGTTGAAATTGTTGTAGCAAAATTAAAAACACACAAAGCTTCTGGCTTCGATGGGATTAAAAATGCATGTCTCAAACATCTTCCTGACGCGGGTATTAAATATCTCCAACGTCTATTTAATGATTGCTTTCTGTTTGGGTATTTTCCGAATGCTTGGAGAAATGCCAAAGTTGTACCCGTATTAAAACCTGGTAAAGACCCGAATGTCACTTCTAGCTATAGGCCAATAAGTCTGTTAAGTTGTCTTAGTAAATGTTTTGAAAAAATAATTAAAAATAAAATCGTTGCCTTCATAGATGGGAACGTCATTCTATCCAGAGAACAATTTGGTTTCAGGCCTTTTTGTAGCACAGTTCATCAAGTATATCGCATTACGAAAAATATAAAAAATGAATTTACAACAGGAAAAAGCACTGGCTTAATATTACTAGATGTCGAAAAAGCATTTGACTCGGTTTGGCATCAAGTTTTGTTGCATAAAATGATAAGATACAACTTCCCTTTGTCCATTGTAAAAATAGTGCAGTCCTTTTTGACGTGTCGTAGCTTTAGGGTCTCCGTAAATGGGTCACTATCAAGGGCAAACCAAGTGAAAGCTGGAGTACCGCAAGGATCAGTACTTGGCCCAATTTTATTTAATTTATACACCTCTGACTTTCTTATACTTACCAACTCAAATATTGCCTAATTCGCGGACGATATTTGCATCTACTCGTCTGATGTAATTGGTTCTAATATTGTAACCAATTTGCAATCCTCATTAAATACTATAATAATTGGAAGTTTAAAATAAATGCTTCTAAGACTCAGGCTCTCTTTTTTACTCGAAAAAGAAAAGCCTGTTTCCTTCCAAGCCCCAATCTTTCCCTTAATCGCAGTCACATTGAGTGGAGATCGAGTGCCAAGTATCTTGGGATCTATTTAGATACGCGACTGACTTTTAAGCTACATATTCAAGAAACAATAAAAAAAATTAACATTACCACCAGAACACTATATCCGTTTATCTGTAGGAACTCTAAAATGAGCAACGAAAACAAGATTTTAATTTATAAGGCCATTTTTCAATCTATAATCTTTTATGGGTGTCCTGTCTGGGGAAAGTGTGCCAAAAGTCACATACTTAGGCTTCAAAGAGCTCAGAATAAAGTTCTTAAAACCATGTTAAATCTTCCCTGGTTTTTCTCTACTGAAGAACTACATAAACTAACTAAATTGGAAAAAAGTCATCGACAGAATCGCTAGACTGCATGAAAAATATAACACTTCATGTTTAACATCTGACAACGACTTGATTTCAAACTTACCTTTGCAATACTGAGCCTCTAAATTGTTATCCAAATAACTCAGTGCTTAAATGTAAACAAACTATGATTGTTTTCCCTTAAATTATTTATTTGTGTTATATACTTATTTACTTGTTATTTATTTATTTATTTTTTGTTTTTTCTTTCTTATTTATTTATGTATTTATATATTTATTTATCTATTTATTTATTTATTTATTTATTTATCTATTTACTTATTTATTCTTATGATAAGCTGAAATCAAGCCTTGTGTTTTTGGTTCTCACCGAAGCTCTTCTCTCTTCTCTGTCCAAGCGGCGTACTCATTCTAAAGAAGGTTTTTTAACTGTGGAATTTTCCTTGAAATCTATTGTTATTTTTTCTCTGTCTAATTGTATTATTGTAATAATTTTTCAGTAGTAAGGTATATATATAAACGTATCTCTGTAGAATCATAAATATTGTTATACAAATTTAAGTTTTGATCACAAATAAAATAACTAACTAACTAAGACACTGCTTACGTCCGGTAGTCTTATAGACACTCTTAGTTCTGGGTCCTCTGAGGAGATACCAGAGCCTGTTCCTTCCTTTGATTTTGAGGCATCTGTGAAAATTGCAATTTCATTTGACCCGATTATAGCATTCTTTTTCCAGTCCTCCCTCTCCGGATAAATTATATCATACGGGATGTCGAAGTCGACCAGGGAAGGAATTTCATCCGTGCCATGTCCGAAACTACTGCTCTTGAAGGAACCCAGATTAATGAGTCGTATCGCACTGTTGCCAGCCAGATTTCTGATCTGTAAATCAAGCGGTGTTAGATGCAAAAAGGTGTCTAATGCTGTCATAGGAGCGCACCTGTAATGGCTATGGAAGCCGTTCTTTGAACCGCCCCTAATTTTCCGTAAAACGTTTTCTTGTTTGTTGCCTTCCACCATACTAGTGCGCCTTATGTAAGTATGGGTCTTACCACAACCGTATACAACCAGTACACCATAGCAGGTTTTAAGCCCCAAATTGTTCCTACTGTTCTTTTGCAGATAGAAAGAGCATTCTATGTCTTTTCGAATCCTTCCGCTACGTTAAGATTCCAGTTAAGGTTTTTGTCCATAATCACACCCAGATACTTTGCGCTATCCGAAAGGGACAGTTCCACTCCGTTGAGTTTTGGGAGTTTGAATTGCGGTATCTTGTACTTTCTGGTGAAAAGAACCAGTTCCGTTTTGGAAAGGTTGGCATTGAGTCAACAGCTTTTTGCCCAAGTGTTGATCGTCTTCAGGTACACCTCCATAATTTCGCTTAAAACATTTAAGTATTTTCCCTGCACTATTATGACCACGTCATCTGCATACGCCGTGGCACTTATGCACATTGTACTAAGCTTTTCGAGGATGTCATTGATAGCCAGCACCCACAGGAGTATGGATATGACTCCACCCTGAGGGGTTCCCGTGGTTATGGACACTCTGACCGAGCTTTGCCCAATAGAACAGTTTATTTTCCTGGTTGCAAGTATGTTGCACAACCAATTCGCAATGCCGTGTTCAATGTTAGCGTCTACTAGAGCATTTTTAATAGCGGTGCACTCCACGTTATTGAAGGCTTCAATATCGAGGAAGGCCGCTATCGCAAACTTTCCGAAGTGTAGACTCTTCTCTATTTTCCCCACCACCTCGTGTAAGACATGGATGCATGCTGTGAATCAGTCAAAAAGCCTTAACATCTCCCCCGACCACCATTTCTGCTCGTCCCATTAGGTTAAGAATATCTTTGTTAAGGTGCGTTCAGACGGTCATCCAAACGTGTCATCCGGATGACATCCTAACGTCACTATGACGTATAATTTGTTCCAAAGTGGCCATCCCGTGTAATTGCCTGTCATCCGGCATGTCATTGAACGTGTCAACCGGATGACATACCAGATGACTCGATTTCTATGTCATCCAGATGACTGATTTAAATAACCGTGTGATCGCTTGTCATCGCTATTGGAACTGGATGACCAAATTTTTTTGACAGCGTGTCATCCGAATGACAAGGTCCCATGGATGACATTAATTGATTTTTCACATTGCCATCTAACATCGAATGACACGTATGAATCGTTGAAATAGTTAGAAGTTAATTTTCGTTTTGTTTCTGTGATATAAAATGATTGACAGCGACGGTGAAGCCGATATTTAGGCCAAAAATAAAACACCCACAGTTTCAGGAAAAAAAAGGAGCAGAAAAATATTATTTTCCTGGGACCTTCAAACAGAGTCTGCTTTAATTGAAGCTGTTCGGATAAATCCTGCCCTTTGAGATAGTGAGCGGAACTCCAAAATTGATTCCTTAAAATAGGTGATGGTCAATTTAAATATTGAGGGTGTTGACGATGTCGAGGCGCGTCTGAAATGGCAATCACTTCGTGGCCATTTTAAAGCCCATTTGAATTTCGAGCCAGAAAATCAGGCCTAGGGACAGGCGAAATTGCGAAAGCATCGTGGCCTCATCTAACGCTGAAAGCACCGTTGTCAGTGGGAACGCCATCACCATCGTTGTCTTCGATATCCAATTCTGGTAACTTTCGGAATTTTGTGGCTGAAGTGTTGGGAAATATAGTACGTAGGCAAAATGATCGGCATCGGTGAACTGGTCGCATCACATTTGCGAAGACTTCCAGAAGGCGACGCCTTCAATTTGGAGAGTCGAATCATGCAATTGATTTACTCTCAGTCGGCGCCTTCACGCACAAATGTCATCGACCCAAACACCATGCCGACTACTTCTATATATTTCGCCACCGCAGATTGACTACACACCGAATCAGTAGCGTTCTTCTCGGACACTTTTTCTGTTGTTTTATTTTTTATTTTACTGACGTTTTCGTTTTTCGCAAACAACAAATAACAAATTTTCATCAGTGTCATTAGTGTCATCCGTGCCATTAGTGTCATCTCGTGAGTTACATATGTGCAAACACCAGCACCATTGCCAGCACCAGGCGATGAATTTGACACGTTTATCCGGTCGATTACAAAAAATAATTAATTATTTCACAATTTCCTGGAAACACCTCAATTCGGTCGGTGTATTCCCAGAAAATATGTGCAATTGCAAAATCGCTGACATTACGTCTGCCGATTAACAACCCAGAAAATTGAATGTAATAAATAGAGGCGAACTACACGAAATGTGTGTAGTATCCCGTGTTAAGTCTTACAATAAGTTTTTTTTTGATAATAAACGTTCCTAGTTACCAGTGATTTTGTTGTTTTTTTATAATCCGCTCAAACCCCGTTTATGTTATTGGCGCAGTCGGTAGGATTCTTATAAAATAAGAGTCCAGCGAAACGAATTTACGTCGTGTGAAATTAATTAAATATAAGTGTTCCTAAATGAAACATTTCAATTAATAAACACGTTACCCAGTGAAAATTCGAATTAAAATTTGCAATACATACCATAAAATCGACAAAGATTAGTGTGTGTACCTAAAAGCAAAAGAAAAATCACAAGTGAAGTGCAAAAACAGAAGTCTATGAAAAGACATCAAATACACGATAACAACAGGAACATGGAAAATCAAAATCAACTTATTGCTGAATTAGAGCTAAGAACTCAGCAGCTAGAACAAGTAAGGTCAGCGTACGTACAACTCCAACAACGAGAAAACCGAGAGGAAAGGGAAAGGATTTTAAAAGATGTCCGTTACATGTCAATATTCACCGGACAAGGAGATGTTACGATCAACTCATTCTTCAGTTGCGTAGAATACTACCTCAATCAAGTAGAAGATCCAGAACTAAGGAAGATTGTAGTGAGAGCTGTTTTCCACGAGAAGATTCAAGGTGAAGCGAAGAACGCCGTGATCAACACACCAGAGACTGACAATTGGACTACCATCAAGGAAACATTGAAGCTTAGATACAAACCGGACACAGAGCCGCACGAAATATACAAAAGAATTACAAATTTAAAGGTCAATACGGTAAGCGAATTAGCAGTAGAATTGCAAAGTATTAAATATAAAACTGACGAACTTATTGTATATTATAAAGAAGAAAACTATATAGACTTAAGCAATATTGGTGTAATATTAATAAATACCGCTAAAGAAATAGCGCAAGGCACATTATTAGACAGGATATATGAAGAAAACGATTTAAGCAAAATAATCTCAGTAATGAGAAAGAGAAGATTCGAGGATTCCTGCATTAGGCCGGAATTTAGAAGAGTAGTTAGGCCAAAGACAATTGTTCCACCAGAAAAGCAAAGAAGACCAAATTATGCTGATGAGTATCATAATAGATCAGGACAGCATCGACAAAATAATCAGGGCCAACAAAGACATTTTTCAGGACAGTTCAGGCAGAATAACTATCAGGGACAGCAACGAAACCACTCGGGTCAGTATAGGCAAAATAATTATCAGGGACAACAAAGGAACTTGTCAGGGCAGCATAGGCAGCCTGATAGACAAAATCCACCAGCAGAAAACATGGAGGTTGATAATATTCAGGGAAACAACGATAGGAGACAGATAAATAACTCCCAAGGTCAAAACCCAAATTCAGGACACTTCAGATCATCTCCGGGCCAAAATAGCCATCAACAGGAGAGATCTGGACAAAGAATGGTAATGCCTCAGGAAATAAGTAACGAAAATGTAAGAAATCAAAACGAACAATGTCCCGCGTTTTTTATGAACTAGCCTCGGACGAATTACCACAAATTAGGATAACTATTTGCTCAAAAAACTTTATAGCATTAGTAGATACGGGCTCAACCCTAAGTATAGCAGACGATAGGTTGAATGAATTTGAAAAATTCCGTATTGAGCCAATTCACTTTACTACAGTAACAGGTAGGGACACAATATCGTATGAAATACATACACCTGTACCAGAAGAATTCAAAGCGTCACCCAACACCCTTATTAGATGGAAAGTCAAAAGACTTTGCAATAGAGGATATCAGTTTATAATTGGTATGGATTTACTAAACAAATTAAACACTTTAATAAACTTCGAAGAAGGAAATATTTATCTAAACAATCAGTGCTTAAAGTTCACTAACCCCCCATATGTATTAAATCAAATATGTTCCCTAGAAACTACTGATACTAGCATCAATCATATAAAATTAGATCATCTTAACAAAGAAGAACGCCAAGAAGTAGATAACCTGTTAAACAGATTTGGTAATCTATTCTTCAAAGAAGGTGACAAATTATCAAGTACCCCAGAAATTGAGCATGAAATTGTTACAACCACTGATCAACAAGTGAACGCTAAATTATACAGATACCCCCCTATGCATGACGAAGAAGTAAAACGTCAAATTACAGAAATGGAATCTCAGGGAATTATTCGAAAGAGTAATTCTAAATACTCGAGTCCACTTATAGTTGTTCCAAAGAAAATGGACAACTCAGGGAAAAAGAAATTTCGTATCGTAATCGATTATCGAAAGTTGAACGAAATCACAGTTGACGACAAATTCCCTTTGCCAAATATTGATTCAATATTAGACAAACTTGGGAAATCACAATACTTCACCACAATAGATCTTGCCAAAGGATATCACCAGATATTAATCAAAGAAGAAGATCGCAAAAAGACAGCTTTTGTCACCCCCCACGGATTATATGAATTTATAAGAATGCCATTCGGTTTGAAGAATGCACCTGCGACATTCCAAAGGCTGATGAATGATATTCTTAGAGACCATATAAATAAGACGTGCGTAGTTTATCTGGATGACATACTTATCTTTAGTACGTCATTGAAAGAACACGTCAGAGCTATAACAAACATTTTTAAAATATTAGAATCTAAACGACTTAAGATACAGGTAGATAAGTGTAATTTTATGAAGCGAGAGACCGAATTCTTAGGTCATATTCTCACTAAAGACGGTTTAAAACCTAATCCGGATAAGATAGCTTGTATTGAAAAATTAGAACTTCCAAAGTCCCAGAAACAAATAAAGAGCTTTTTAGGAATAACCGGATACTATAGGAAATTTATCCGAGATTATGCTAAAGTAGCACAACCTATTACCAAATACTTGAAGAAAAATGCCAAAATAAATGCAAACGATCCAAACTACATAGAAGCATTTGAAAAATTGAAAGGACTAATAAGTAGTCACCCAATATTAAGATACCCCAACTTTAAAAAACAATTTACACTGACAACTGACGCATCCAATTATGCGATTGGAGCAGTAATCTCTCAAGAAGGACACCCGATATGCTATGCATCACGTACTCTCAACAAGCACGAACTTAATTACTCCGCTACAGACAAAGAATTCCTAGCGATAATGTGGTCAATAAATTATTTTAGACCTTACCTTTACGGTAATAAGTTTAAGATCTTTACAGATCACCAGCCAATTAAGTATCTTCATGCAAAATATAGAGGAAAAGATCTTTCACCTAGACATCAACGATGGCTTCTTAAACTAGGAGAATATCAGTTTGAAATAGAGTACCTTAAAGGTAAAGAAAACAGGGTAGCAGATTTTCTTAGCAGAATAGAGGTTAACGAGGACGTTAAATCTAAGGAGGGAGAGAATCCCACACTAACAGAAAATTTTTCGCTTAAAGGTAATCAAAGTGATTCAGAACTTGTATTTAATGTAGAAGAAGACGAGGACAATGAAACTGTACATTCGGCAGAGGAAGAACTAATGGATCACATTCCAATTGTCGAAGACATCGTCAATAAGTTCAAAACTCAGCTAATACTAACAAATAACAAAATTAGGGAAATTGAGATCCTGCACAGTAAAAGAATTATCTACATAGCAGAGTATGACTTTGACAGGTTAGGAGACATACTAAGGAGATTTATAAAAAAAGGAAAAGTAGGCATATTCTCAGAACTAGCGGATAACGTATACAATATTCTCCAAGAAAAAATAAGAGAGATGTATTCGAATGACAACTCGGTAAGATTCGTCAAGTGTTCATTTAGGGCACAAGACATCGAAACAGAGGTAGAAGTTGTGAAACAAATAGCTCTGTACCATATTAAGGAAAGCCAACATTCTGGTATACAGGAAACATATAACCAAATTAAGTATAAAATATACTATCCCAAGCTAATGGAATTTATCCATATTGTTATAAACCAATGCGACGTATGCCAAGCAGTCAAATATGACCGCAATCCCATAAAAGCTAAATTTAAGAAAACGGAAACACCTACAGATATCAATCAAATAATCCATATTGATACATACGTAATAAGAAAAATAAGTTTTCTAACCATAATAGATAAATTTTCTAAATTCGGTTCAGCGTACCATTTAACAGACAGAAACCACTCTACAATAATTGAGCAACTAGAAGAGCATTTTACAAAAATAGGAAAACCAAATAAAATAATAGCAGATAACGAATTCAAAGCTGTTCAGATAAAGGAATTCTTAGAAGAAGAGGGAATTTCTCTACATTTAACAAAGCCAAATAGTCATACCGGCAATGCAGACATTGAACGTTTCCATAACACTATAGCAGAAAAATTTAGAATTATTTCATTCAATAAAAATAAACTTTCAGTAAAAAGAATTATACAAAAAGCTGTAAGAAATTATAATCATAGATTCCACTCTACCATTAAATGCAATCCTTTTGACGCACATACTCATAAGATTGATCTAGAAAGAATTCGCCAGAATATAGAGAAAGTAAAAGAAAGAAAATTAGGAAAATTAAATAAGACTAGAGAAGATTATGAAGAACGGAGGTCAACGGGTTTTATTAAAAATTACAAGGCAGTTAGACACAAGCATGAGCCAAAATATAAGAAAGCAAATTTGAAAAATATCCATTATACAAATATTAAGCGACCATTAAAATTTACAGGTAATAGCATGGATAGTACTTCTGACACTGACTACTCAGATTAATTGCCAACACCTCCTTGACGTACAGACGATAAACGAACAGAACGGATACGTTAAACTTCAATTGACTGACATAAGCATTACAAATGAGACAGACATTATACTACATATTATAAACCCAGCTGAAATAATAGCATTAGTAAAAAACATTTCTATTAATCTAGCCCCATTACAACTCGAACAAAGACAAATGTTAAACGAAGAAATTTCAAATATCATATACAAGATTAGGACTTTAGTACCCTTACAACATAGACAAAGACGAGGTCTAATTAACATTATAGGTACGACACAAAAATGGCTATTCGGAACCATGGACGACGACGACAGACAGACTATAGAAGAACACCTAGATACAGTAGCAAAGAACAGTCATAATGCAATCGTAGCATCCAATAATCAAATTAAAATTAACGAATATTTTAACAGTACTTTTAACATGCTTAGAGATACCATTAGTAACGATAGAGTAACAATTTTAAAACAGGTTAACACTATACAGAGAGTAGAAAGAGAATTAGTAATGAAGCAAATTTATTTTGATCAATTATTTAAACTTAAGTATATCGAGTCAAAAATAGAACATATTCAGGATAATATTGTATCAGCAAGAAGTAACATTTTACACCCCAATATCCTTACAAATGATGAAATCGAAGCATATAAAATAGATTTTTTCAAATTAAAACAAATAAGACTTGGAGTTGCAAAATACAAAGAAAACATGTTAATGTTCGCCATTAAAATTCCAAAAAATTATGTAACTATGCCCCTTAAACTTTTAACTCCAGTTCCTAATACAAATTTTCTAGAAATTGATGCCGAAAAAGAATTCATTATAGAGTATAGAAATAAAACGTACAAATATGAAGAAGACAAAAATCTAAACGAATTAATCGAAAGTAAACATTGTGTAATAAAACAAAATTGTAAACTAATCAAAAATGATCAAACCGAAATTGAATCTTTAGATGACGAAACACTATTCATTAAAAATGTAAACTTAAAGATAAACCAAACATGTGATGATAGAGATATAAAACTCACAGGAAATTATTTAATCAATTTCGTCAATTGCACCTTGTATTTCTTAGATCTAAAATATTCTAATGTAAAACATATACAAAAGCAACGATTTTATTATCCGAATTATAAAGAAAAATTTAATTTTACTGAAACAATAAAGTTTGACAAAATTATCTTAAAAAACTTTGAAAATATCAAAGCAATAGAAGAAATAGAATTTAAGAAAGATGTATCCTATAAAATAAATGTAACTTGCATTGTAACAATACTAATTATGTTTTTAATATTATCATGTTTATGTATACAACAAAAAAGGATACAAATGAACTTTAGTAATAAAATTCAGGAGAATTTCACTCTTAAGGAGGGAGAAGTTACATATGTGCAAACACCAGCACCATTGCCAGCACCAGGCGATGAATTTGACACGTTTATCCGGTCGATTACAAAAAATAATTAATTATTTCACAATTTCCTGGAAACACCTCAATTCGGTCGGTGTATTCCCAGAAAATATGTGCAATTGCAAAATCGCTGACATTACGTCTGCCGATTAACAACCCAGAAAATTGAATGTAATAAATAGAGGCGAACTACACGAAATGTGTGTAGTATCCCGTGTTAAGTCTTACAATAAGTTTTTTTTTGATAATAAACGTTCCTAGTTACCAGTGATTTTGTTGTTTTTTTATAATCCGCTCAAACCCCGTTTATGTTATTCGTGTGATCGCCTGTCATCAGACTATGTCATCCCGGAATGTCAACCAGATGACAAAGCAAGCGTGTCATCCATTTTGGGACTCGGAGGACCGAATGGATGACACTGTGTGATCGGGTGTCATCTAGCGGATGACACGCTCGCAGATGACATGCAGATGACAACCGAATTACAAAAGTTCTCTGACGTCAGCATGTCATCCGGATGACAAATTTGGATGACCGTCTGATCGTAAAGTTATCTGGGGTAGACCCGGACCAATAATAATAGGTAATAATTCGAAAGACTTTATTTATTTGTGGAATCATATTCGGGTTGCTGGTTTTACAGCCCGAATTGTATTGTTCTTCAGTATCATGATCTACGAGTTATGTGCGTCAGTAAGCCATCTGTGCAAAATGTTATAGTCTCGACAGCAATCAGCTTTTGTGTAGGTGCAGCGCTTCAGTTATTGCGTTGCCAAATGCGTTTTCCCTGTCAATGTGTTGATACCTAGGTTTGGCTCTGTACATACTCTTAGATACGCGCTATGTGCCAACATCTTAAGGGTACACAAAATCCCTTGTGCGCGCGCCAATTGCAAAAGTAAAAAACAATAGATACGATTAGTTCTTTCTTAGGAATCTGCCAATTTCCTCCTCGACTGTGCAGTAGGTAGAGCGAGGAGCGAGTTGAGTTCAAGGACAGTGTTCTCTCCAATGTTCTGGATAAATGTGTCCAACATACCGCACTATAATTTTAGAAGTACCTTTGGACAAACACCTCCAATACGGAGTATATACTAAGTCCACAATGGAAACTGTCCTACACGCACCTGTATATCTTCTTTATTTGCATTGCCATTGCAGTTGTTTTCCTTCGGAACTTTGACTTAAAAATCGTCCGCCTTAACCGAAAAGAAAAATTGGTTCTCAGTAACAGTTTAGTCTATTGCAATACATTAACAGTCCGCTAACCATTTTTGGCACATTTTTTAGGAAGACCCTTTAAAATGAAAATAAAAATTGAAAATCCACTTGTATGACGAAATTCACATAATTCCTTGCGCGTGGGAACATCAATAAATCGTCAAAGACGACATTAAAGTCGCTGAACTCGAAATCAAATCGTTATGTCAGGGTTATCAGATGAAATGTCCTCCGGGATAATAAGAATTAAATGCCAAATGTCTCGGAAGGCAGCAAAACTCAAACATTAAAAGCAACTTGATTTACGAGTATTACTGCCTAACAGCCGAAATTAGTCTTTCATTTTACTTCTTCTTCTCTTTTTTTTTTAATATTCAGATAATCATAACAGTAAACGTATACATGATGCAATCAGAGCTTAGTAGAGTCCTTGTTTTATTATTCATGCCATGATTTCATCCTGGAGGTCTATTAATCTTAAAGAGGTTAACAAATTATTCAATTCTGACCCACACGATAGCAGTTATAAGAAAAAAAGTTAATGGCTTTAGAAAATTACGTACACGTACAAACGAAAATAGCAGTGCAGCAAAATTAGAGGCCTGTCAAAGGGTTAGACACAGTCAGCGGAGAAGTGAGGAGCTACTCATTTGTGGTTTTTCACAAAGTACTCGTACGATGCATGGCTGTAATGATTAACTTTACTGAGATGCATATCAAAAGGAACCGTGCTTCAGTGATTCAATTTGAGAATATTTATTGTTGATTGTAGAGAGCCTTCTAACTTTGTTTACAAAGTTTGTGCGTCACGGATTAGGCCAAGGACTAAACATGGAACCAAATGATTTCAAATTCAAATGCATCCAACAATTGTTATAGGGAATGGGTGCACTCTGTACTTTTTGTATTCAGTTGTACAAAGTGGAGGAAATGTAATGTCATAATGTGAATTGGCAGCCATTTTGTTAGAAATGCAAAAAATTACTTGAAGGTGTGAAAAATGTATGACATTTGGCCGTATTCATAAAAATGAGGGTTTTCCTCTAAAGCAAAAGGTAGAAATCAAAGCATTTGCTTCTTTTCGTATTCATAATGATTACCTTTTACTTCGAGCATTTCTTTCAAGCACAAGTAGGAAAGCCCAATAGGGACTTGACAACTTTGAATTTAATTTGTGAACGCACTCTTTCACTAATCATCAAACTCTCACTGTCAATTTATTGAATAAACTCAACATTTTCATCGTAAACTCAACACGAACGAGTAACGTCTGCAAATTATAAAAATTTTCTACAGAAATTCGGAGTCGATGACTGCAACTTTAAGAGCGTTAACTCCAATTTTCGGTCGTAATTCTCGCCCTAGTAGACAGGCAATAACAAGTTTAGTGCAAAAATTTGAGTCTCAATTCTCAAGAATTGGGCATCGCTCAGACCACATTATGGCGTATTTTGCGTAAGGATCTTGGTTTACACCCATACAAGATCAAACTGACTCAAGAATTGAAGCCGATGGACCATTTGAAGCGAGGTACGTTCTCCGATTGGGTTCTGGAGAAGATGCACCAAGATGATGAATTTCATCGCAAAATCATTTTCAGTGACGAAGCTCATTTTTGGCTCAATGGGTTCGTCAATAAACAAAATATGCGTTAATGGTCGGGTGAAAATCCACATGTGCTTCATGAATCACCACTTCATCCACAAAAAAATAACTGTTTGGTGCGGTTTGATTATTTTTGACCCGAATTGGAAGATATGGGCTTGGATGACATGTGGTTTCAACAGGATGATGCCAGAAGCCACACAGCACACGCTACAATCTATTTATTGAAGAGTAAGTATGGTGAACGTGTTATCTCAAGACATGGGCCAGTCGATTGGCCGCCTCGTTCGTGCGATTTAACGCCGCTTGACTATTTTCTGTGGGGCTACGTGAAGTCATTGGTTTATGCCAACACGCCGACGACATTGGAAGCGCTCAGAGCCAACATTGAACGCAAAATAGCGGCCGTTTCGGCCGAAATGTGTGGCCGAGTCGTTGAAAATTGGGTCCAACGAATCGACCGCTGCAAACGTGCCCGCGGTGTCCATATGAACGAAGTCGAGTTCCATTCATAAATGTTTTCATTGTACTTCAAGCCGATAATAAAGTTTTTGAAATATCTCAAATGGTTTGCGTTTTATTTAAAAAAAACTTGTCAAGTCCTTATTGGAAAACCCTATACATAAAAGGTGAAGTTGTTATGCTTCTCACAATAATAATGTAACAAAAAATTTAACATAGATTGTTTGTTTTTGTTATTGGTTAAATTTTTTTTTTCGTGGGAAGGTGAGAAATCTTCATAGACACTATAAGCCCGGAGCCTATAGTAGTGTGAGATTCTTACTCACAAAAAAACACCTACCTTATGCAAACCACGACTGAGTTCACACTCAACAAGCAGTCCTTCTATCGCATTTTATTTTGTTTTTATAAGATATCCTGCAGGCGATTTTCCAATGAAAATTCCTGTGTACTTTAGAAAATTACGCGCTGCTAATCACCGCGCTAGATCGAAAGGCTTAGTCCTTTTCAGACGGCGCAATAAATTTGTCTTGTCGAGGGTCTGTTGAACAGAAATATTCGTATGACCTTGTAATTGATTATTGTGTTTTCGCGCAAACATTTTAATTACGTTCTGAACGTTTTCGACTCCTAAGTCTCTGTGGATATCATCGTTTCTAATGTACCACGGCGCATTAACAATACCTCGAAGAATTTTGTTTTGGAATATCTGTAATACATTAATGTTACTATTTTTAGTACAATCCCAAAGTTGTACACCATATGTCCAGACCGGTTTTAGCACTTGCTTGTATAACAGCAGTTTGTTCTCTATGCTAAGCTTGGAATACTTTCCAATAAGCCAGTAAATATCTCTATATTTGATTTCAAGCTCTTCACGTTTTATCTTAACGTGTGCTCTCCATTCTAGTTTAGCGTCGAGTGTCATACCGAGATATTTGGCCTCGTTCGCATAAGGAATTCGTACTGCGTTGATAAACACCGGTGGATTCTCGATTTTCTTGAGAGTGAAGTTCACGTGGACAGATTTGTTTTCATTAAGCGCGATTCGCCAAGTCTTTGTCCAATTGTTAATCCGTGTAAGGGCGAGTTGCAACTTGGCAGTTGCTTCTTCGACTGTTTTAGCCGTTGCCAAGTGTGGCAGTGTCATCAGAAAATGTGGTTAGGACAGTGTCGTCCGTTTGCGGTATATCGCGGGTAAAAAGCAAATATAGCAGAGGGCTAAGTACACTTCCTTGCGGCACCCCCACCTTTATTGTCTTAAAAGTGGAATATTCGTTTCCGTGTCTCACACGGAAGAGTCAGTCTTCCAAGTATGAATCTGAAATACGAGACAATTGCTGGGGTAGGGCTTGTCGAAGTTTATATTTTAGGCCTTCGTGCCATACCTTATCAAAGGCTTGCGAAACGTCAAGGAATGCGCTTGAACAGACTAACTTACACTCGATTGCTCGATTTAATTACATTGGTTATTCGATGCACTTTGTCAGCTGTAGAGTGTTGGCTTCTATAGCCAAATTGATGATCAGGCAAGAGGGAATTTGTGTCGGTAATTGATGAAAATGAAGATGATGAAGACCTTCGATGTAATCGGGAGAAGCGATATTGGTCTATATGACTTGACTTCAATCAGCGGGTTACCGGGTTTCGGAACCATAATAACTTCGGCTACTTTCCACTGGTGCGGTACATGCTCTAATCTAATGCTGTCATTTATAAAATAGAGCAGCTTTAGCAAACCTTTTTTCGGCAACGCTTTAAGTATCTCTCCCGTCATCCTGGTTTCTTCTTATTGGCGCCACGTGTATTTGGGGCTTTCGAACACTTTTAACGGCTCTCCATATGGAATAGTTATTAATACCTTGGTTATTGAAGTCCTTGATCGATTTTTTCAACAAGTTGCAGAGCCTATTGAAAGACATTTTATCTTGTGGTGCCCGGGCTTCATGCCACTTTTTCCGCGCTCTTCGTTTCTTCTTTATCATTTCTCTGATTTCCGGTGGGTATCTTATGCCGACTTTGGGAACTTTGTTCGATTCGCGTGGAGTGTTATTCCAGGCCTCTTGCTGTATGACTTCAACAAAACGTTCAACTTCTTTTTCAAGTTGATACGGCGTTCTAAGTGCTACTTTCTTAACCAAGGATTCGCACAGTGAGAGAATAACTGGAGAATGATCGGAGGAAAGATCGAAGCTTTTTTCAACTTTGACGTAACTAGCGTTTACTCCTTTTCCGATAAAGAAGTCTATTAGATCGGGTGTTTTGGCGACATCCGAGGGCCCGTATGTTGACTTGCCTGTTGAGTAAAAATAGCAATCACATTCCATACCAGCCCTGTAAAGAGTTTTGCCTTTTTGAGAGATACATCTTGAGCCCCAAAAGGTGTGCTTCGCGCTAAAGTCGCCACCAATAATGAAGATTGGTTCAAGAGAGTTGAATAGGTCAGTAAATTCGTGTTTTTCTACTTTGCAGCGCGATTGGCAATAGATTGAGGATATACTAAAAGAGTAATTTTTATTTTTAGCGTGCACCACGGTCATTTGAAATTTGTCAAGTTCAATTATTGCTTCCAGAGTATGTTCAATGCATTCTTTTATGAATAGTAATGACCCGCCTCTTGTCTTTCCCGATGGATGATGAGCGTGGTAGTTGCGGTAACCTTTTAGTTCCAAGCGCGATTCTGTCGCCAGGTGAGTTTCAGAAATTAAACATATGTCAATTACTTTTTCCTGAATGAAAATGTTTAGTTCATCAAGCCTTTTCTGTAGCCCGTTGGCATTCCACGCAAGTATATTCAGCTTCTTTGCCATAATTAGTTGCAGAAATTGGCTTCGAGCTTAAGAAGCCGTTCGACTATTATCTTATTTATTTTAGTCTGTTCTTCTAGTCTCTCGAGAATTACTGAGAACACATTTGAGGCAGGATCCGGTGATGTACAGTTAGTCATATTTACTCGCGCCACTATTTGCGCGTAAGTTTTTCCACTTTTCACTTGCGCATTGTTATTTTTGACGTTGTTGTTATTGGTGATTTTAGCGTTTGTCACCATTACCTTCTTTAAAGGCTTTGGAGTAGGACCGCTGTTGTTATTTCTCATTCTAGCTGTCCCTGCGTTTTTCAAAGGCTTCGTTTTTGATTGATCCCGTAGCTTTTGCTTTAGCTGGATGCTTTCCCTTGCAGTTAATGCATAAATTGGTTAAAATAATACTATTTTCATCATCAGTGAGGTCGCTCCCAAGTAGCGGTAGTTGCGAACGACAACGAGCTTACTTACTCGTATTTTGCGAGCATCATCATGACCCATCACGGATGGTCGCTCCAAAGTAGCGTTGCCGCATTCGGATAGTTGCTAGAACCATCACTAATAATCGAATTGTCGCTCCCATGTAACGGTAGTTGGGACCGACGAAAACAAATTCAAGGACAACCAAAAGGGAATTTTTCGCACAAACCAACACGTCAATTTTAATCGTCGTTGTTTATCTTACTACTCGTATACAGTGTGTCCCCTAATTCGTCAACGATAATTTAGGAAATGATTCCTGGGTATATTCTATGAAAAAAATAGTTCTACAGTAAGGGTCTATCTCCAATGTTGACGGCATTTATCAAGGATTTAAGAAAAGGCTTGCTTTGATGTACCCTGATCCATGTTAACGGAAATTGCTCTGTTAGTACTAATGGTAAGAACTTCGTGTAGGACTTTATATTTTAGACTTTAAAATGGCGTTTAAATAAAGTTGTTGAGATTTTGTTGGAGTCTTTAGATATCCAATTCCTAAGCCTGTTCCATTTTCATGCCCATGCTAATTCTTGACTTTGAGGTCACTTTTCTCCAGAAAATGCATAATTAACATAACGTTTTACTATTTTTTTCTTATGAAAGCAACAATAATAAAAAAAACTTTATCATCAAGTTTGCACAAAAACCCACAGATTTTATGATTTCCTGAAACTGTGTTCTGAGTTAACTCCAATTTCTCAATAATGCGTGTAAAGTTGGCCTTAATCACATTCAACTTTTTAAATTTTGCTGGGCAGTTCTTGATGTTAGTGGACTCTGCAGTTCTTTCTGGATCCGATGTTGATTGCTGACTTACTGCACTTGGATTTTGACTTCGATTTACAGGAGATAACCGTGAAGCTTGAATGCCGGCATCGCTTGGTAATGGTAATGATTGCGTGTTTTTCTTGATTAGTTCCAAATTTTGCCTTGAATGTACCCTTAATATCGAGATACCTCGTTTCAAATTGTAAAATACTTCGGCAAAAAGTACTCATGCTGCGGATTTGTCTTTTGTAGATCTTCCAAATACCTGTTATTTATTTGGAAGTTGGTCCAGTGCTGTTCTAACTGCTTGAGTCTCCTTGCGAAATACTCCACTGAGTATCGGAATTCTCCATCTTTCTTGAAATTAGTCCACAATCGATGCACTTCTTCCGTGATTCTCGTATGGTTCAACATCTTCAATGTCTTCGATTTCACTCATTTCTACCTTTCTGTGTAATGGAGTGCGGTACTTGCATCACGATCTTAAATGGTTACTGTGTATTGGTCTAGTAGCAATATTTACAAATCACTTTTCTCTGTACTCTCTAATCCGGCTCGAAGGACCATATAAATTTTTGTATCGATTTTTCCAATAAGGACTTGACAACCTTTTTTTTAAATAAAATGCAAACCATTTGAGATATTTTAAAAACTTTATTATCGGTTTGAAGTACAATCGAAATATTTATGAATGGAACTCGACTTCGTTCATATGGCCACCGCGGGCACGTTTGCAGCGGTCGATTAGTTGGACCCAATTTTCCATGACTCGGCCTCACATTTCGGCCGAAACGACCACTATTTCGCGTTCAATGTTGGCTCTGAGCTCTTGCAACGTCGTCTGCGTGTTGGCATAAACCAATGACTTAACGTAGCCCCACAGAAAATGGTCAAGCGGCGTTAAATCGTACGAACGAGGCGGCCAATCGCCTGGATCATTTCTTGAGATAACACGCTCACCATAATTACTCTTCAATAAGTCGATTGATCCTTACGCAAAATACGCCATAATGTGATCTGAGCGATGCCCAATTCTTAAGAACGCCGTGGAATTGACTGATTTGGATCCTTTGCTACGGACGCCGGAACGGCAGCGATATTTTCGACACTTCGACCAACCCGTTGTCTCACTGACACGACAACATCACACAACGAATATGTAGACTCAAATTTTTGCACTAAACTTGTTATTGCCTGTCTACTAGGGCGAGAATTACGACCAAAAATTGGAGTTAACGCTCTTAAAGTTGCAGTCACCGACTCCGAATTTCTGTAGAAAATTTTTATAATTTACAGACGTTGCTCGTTCGTGTACTTTACCATGATGAAAATGTTGAGTTTATTGAATAAATTGACAGTGACAGTTTGATGATTAGTGATAGAGTGCATTCACAAATTAAATTCAAAGTTGTCAAGTCCCTATTGGAAAACCCTTTATTTAGAATTTTATATTTTTTATTTTTTTTATACAATTTGAATTTTATTTACTCTTGGTTTATACAAAAATGTTGGTAGCCTAAGCAGGACAAGGTGCAAATTAAAGAATAACAAAAAATGTTGAACTAAATATGAAAATAACAATATCGTTTACCTAAGCAATAAAAGCGAATAATAAAAGAAAAGAAATATTTTTTGTCGATGGCATCAACGAGTAAGTAAGACGTACGATTAAGGAACTAATGGACTCGGAAATTAACTCTGTTTTGCTAAATCTGAACATTAACAAAAATACAGACCACTCACTGTGGAAAGCCTCTAAGAAATTAAAGAGACCAATCACTCACATTCCATCAATAAAAAAACAGGATGGAAATTGTGCCGAAAACGATAAGGAAAAAGTTGATAGATTTGCAGAGTACCTCGAAGAAATTTTCCAACCAAACCCTGGGAATCACGATCATCTGCTCAGCGAACAACTTAGTGAAGAAAAGCTATCTCCAAGCTTGCGAGCATTATCAATGCTGCATTTCAATTAGAATATCCTCCACAACTACGGAAAGTAACTGAGATTATCATGATAGCTAGGCCGGGAAAACCACCTCACGAAGCTTTATCCTATAGGCCAATAACTTTACTAACACTAATGTCCAAACTTTTTGAAAGGAAACGTATTATACCAGAACACCAATTTGGCTTACGAGTGAAACATTCAACCATTTACTAAGTGCATCGGATAACAAACATTGTAGAAAAGGCGCTTGAGGAGGGAAAGGTCTGTTCTACAGTTTTTCTTGACGTAGCATAAGCACTTGACAAAGTTTGTCTTGTGGAATTGGTCTACAAACTGATGCCTTAATTTCAATAATTTTACATATCGGACAGATACTTTCGCATGAAAGAGAAGAACTCATATTCGGAACTTAAACAAATCAAAGTAGGTGTTCCTCAAGGAAGCGTTATTGGGCCAGTACTCTATCTCCTGTATACCTACTATATTTCAGCCCAAGAATATAACGCGATCACTACATTTGCTGATGACACGGCTTTAATGGCAGTTGCAATAAGTAATGAGAAATCAAGTCGTAAACTACAAGATGCTATCCTGCGCATTCAAAATTTGACAAAAAATGGCGTTCATGTTCAATGTTCATCTTACAAATACAATAGAAAAGTAGAACACACACTCTGTTCGAGTCAAGTAGCTAAGCGCCGGAATGTTTACCCAGTTGACGCGACACGATTAGGAAATCCACGCTGCGCTAACACCACCGACCGATTATTGGTCGACACAACTATTCCACGCTCTTGCGGAGTATAGCGCTCCGTTGCTTGTCTGTTTGTATACTGCAGCTGTCTAGTTCATAAATGTCAAATATGATTGACGTACGACGCTATTTGTAAAAATTATACCATCTTCCGATAGGATGATTAATTTTGCGTAACCTTGTATTAAAGCCTATTTGGACTTATGGCGTTCAATTATGGGGCTGTATCAAAAAAAGCTATGTTGCAATATTAGGACGGTTTCAAAATAAGGTATTTGCCAGCGCACCTTTCTATATTAGGAATGATGACCTCCACACAGACCTGGGAGTAGAAATCGTACAAGATGAAATACACAGATTCTCCAAAACACATAAAGTTCGACTTCACCAACACCCGAATCCTGGGAGTATCCAGCTGTTGGACCACATGAATTTAGTGAGAATATTGAATTCCAAAACTTTGGAACAGTGTACTTATGCAATGGTTACTTGCAAACTAAGACTTAAGTTTAATTTAAGACAAAACAAAATTGCTTATTAGTCATAGCTAGTTTATTGTAATTACGGGTGACCGGATAGCAATGATAGTTTTTCCAATTGTTATGTTTCAGCAGCTGTCAAAGTTACCAATGATATCTAGCTGTGAGTAAACCTTGCATTTCATAATGCATCGCTTTACGCTTGCCGAACGTGTGGAAATTATTAAAAAATATTATTGAAGCTCCAGCTCAGTTGTAAATACGCAACGTAGGTTGGCCGAAGTCATGGCTTCAGTGTGAAGGCAATTCCTTGCACCGTGGAAAAGTTTGAGTGTGAGTGCATTCTTTTGGATCTTAAGCCACCAACCAGACAGAGATTGGTGCGAAATGAAGAAAGCAAAGCCGCCGTAGCGGCCAGTTTCGAAGAAGACCCAGAAATGTAGATTCGGCGCCGATCAGCTGAATTGGGCATCGCCAGAGTGTCAACCCGGCTTATTTTGCGGTTGGATTTGGGCCTACATCCATATAAGATTGTGCTGGCGCAAGAATTGAAGCCAGGCGACCATTGGAGCCGGAAATATTGGCCCGAGATCCGGATTTTGGACAAAAAAATCATCTTCTCGGACGAGACCCAGCTTTGGCTCAGCGACTATGTCAACAACCAAAATTGCCACACAATCTACAAGTGTTCGGCCAAACATAAATGCATCCACACAGATTGACTGTTTGGTGCGGGTTATGGCATGGCGGCATCATTGGACTTTATTTCTTTCAAAATAAGGAAAGACATACTGTTACCGTCAATGCTTTCAGGTATAGAGCGATGTTAACCAACTTTCAATGGTCAGAGTTTGACAACATCGATATATCCGACCTGCGGTTCCAACAAGACGGCGCTACATGCCATACAAGCGACGCAACGCTCAAAGTTGTGAAGGAGAAATTTGACGACTGGGTCGCCGTCGAACGGCGAGCGTTCATCAATTTGCCGCCGCAATCATACGATTTGACACCACTCCGGGCCACGTCAAGTCCTTAGTCTACGCTAACAAGCCGACTACTTTAGACGAGTTCGAGGCCAACATTCGACACGCTATTGCCGAAATAACGCCACACATATTGGACCGAGACATCAAAAATTAGACCAACCTCTTGAAGCACTGCCAGCGAAGACGAGGCGGCCATTTGAATGATGTGCTATTCCACACATAATGGCATGAACGTAGCTTCAAAATAACATCTGCCTCCAAATTGTTAATTTCTTCTTCAAGGTTGGCTCTCAAGACTTCTTCGCAAAAAGCCACAAAGAAAGGAGTCTGGCAAGTTCAAATCACCAAAACGGGAGATCGCATGGTCTGGAAATTGGTGATTCAAAATCTCCATCATTGCTCGGATTTTGTGAACGGTTGATCCGTACTGTTGAAACCAATACCCAATTCAGCAACTTGCGGCAAAAAAAAACTCGTTTAGCACCTGCCTGTAGCGCTCACCAATTTCGGTTACGGTTATGCCGTCGTCGTCCTCAAAAAAAATAAGGGCCAATCACTTTTTCACTGCAAATGCCACTCCAACAGAGCAATTGCTCTTCCTGCATGTGTGGATGTAGATTCACCGTGCCCCAGAAACGCAAATTTTGTTTATTCACATGTTCGTAACCACTTAAGTGGAAATGAGCTCCGTCGCTCATTATGGTTTTGGATACGAGTACGGGAGTTAGTTAACCTCACTTGACGATCAACAGGCAGATATTGGTGAACGATTTGCACTTTATAAGAGAACATCTTCAGGTCTTCCATCAAAATTCTACCCAACGAATTTATTCCCAATTGTGTGCATCGTTATCTCGTGGATGTTTGTGGACTCTCTGGGACATCCTCGGCAGTGATATTCTCGGTTGAACGAGCAATACGTGGCGGGCGACTTCTTGCGACATCTCTAGTGGACCCAGACACGATCCGCTCAGCCGAACGCAGCAGATGATGCATGACGACGAGGAAAACGACGACGACAACAGACCGGAAATTGCTCAAATAAGCAGTCACTTTTCAAGCAGTTCACTGCTTATTGTCAAACAATTCTCTATCTGGCTACAACTTAAATGTCAAAGCACAGTGACACTTGACGCCATTTGCAAAATCATGGCACATTCACATTATGACATTTCATTTGCCCCAAATTGTGTTAACTGAGCTGCAATTTATTACCCGCGCCTTAAAATCCTTCCTTTTGTTCAGTCAGATACCCTAAGGAAGGATAGGCTCTCTTCTTGGTTTGGCGTGAGATGCTTGTCCCTGATGTGATTGATTATCTCACAATATTTTCAGATGTAACCTACACCTGTGCTCTTCTTTCAGACAGAATTTCTCAAAATTCCTTCCGAACTTACTTAGGAGTTTCTGTGATCCTTTTTATCTTAAAAGAAAATTAATTTAATTTACATACATTTAAAAATTTTTTTTTTTGCAAATTAACATTACTATTGTATCTATATATTTGACTGAGAGAAATAATGTTCAAGTACCCTGCAACATCTTTTTTGATTTTGTTCACAATCTAACGACACGCGACGAGGAGCTCTATAACTGGATGGCAAAAATGAAAAATTGACGGCCTGATGTTAGAGATGAGAAACGAGGATGAAATATTATTTTTGAAAGCCTATTTGAGGATACCACTTCGATTTTCTGAAACACATTTGTGGGTTCCTGAGTAAACAGGATGGTATTCAACAAAGTGAGGAGCGAAATTGCCGAAACCTCTCAAAACTGAACTTAGATAGACAACACGAATATTTAAATACGTTATCCCTACTTCGTAATCAAAAAATGTGTTGTTAAAAGCGACAATATGCTTTCTTTTGCTAATCAATTACAGCTATAGTCATATAGATTATCAGCATATTTCACTGCCATAAGTAAGGGTAGGAATGACTAATGCATTTGCAAGTATGAAACACGTTTTCATTGTTGTAAAGTATTGGACTGCCCATAGTGTTCGAAGTACAACACATGTCCTTTCGGCAGCGTGATTTTTTAAGGTTGCTATTTCGATGTAAGCAATAGGATTACGGTTAATGCCACATCGGGAAAGTATGAAAGACCTACAGGTTTCCTCGAAATAACTAAATATTTTGTTCGAAAATAGACCATTCCTTCGTACACAATGTCCTTCATGTTCAAGCTCATTATTCACTCTGCATAATCCGTGCTCAATTATACCTAGAGAGCAATTAATTTGCATTTGGATATCATCTGCATACATTTGCAGTGAACAGTATTTTGCCGAGCTATGAAGTTCGTTTGGGGAACACCTTTAGTACAATAGTTGGAAGAAAGTCAGATAATTTTCCATCTATACAATCTTTTTCAATTGGTAAGGAAGGAGAACAAGAAATTGCTCAGCCGATAAAGTTTGTCGCACAAAACATGGTGATCCACAGAGTCGAATGCCTTTGATGAATCCAGTAGCCCTTACAAACCGAATTTTTTAATGAAAAGATACAACTAGCAGCTGGTTCGAACAGTGCCGTGACTGACATATAAAAACACAATTTTTTTATTCAAGCGCCGCTCTGGCATTTCTGTGCCCTTCTCATACAATGTGGGTCATAATATGTGACCCTATTGGAAAGTGCCATAGATTTTACAAATAGTGTCGAAGCAAGCAGAACTAGGATCTGTATGAATACGCAATGGAACGCTATGCTCCTGACGAATGCGGAATAATCGTCACGATGTTTTTATAGAACAATTCGTCAGTGATTTTGACGCAGCGGCCATTTCGTGTCCGTTTTCCTGGCTGCCTCGCTCCACTGGTCATTCAATGCAGCATTTAATCGCACAACTCTTAAAGATTGTAACAACACGGGACTGAGCAAGCCCTGTAAGGCCTCGGCGTGCCACGCAATGGCCTATTCCAATCACGTCTCTGCGGTGCATTTTGGCAAATGACTTGAAGATATTTCCTTACAAAGTGCAGACAATTCCTCAGTTGATGGGTGTTAGCCGTGGAATCGCGTCTAATGTGGAGGAGTGCAGGCTCTCCTCTCTCTCAGGCTGGTGTAGTGAATATTACAACCCTTGACACACAGCATTTCGTAGTTAATACATGCTGATTTTCGCGTTAAGTAACGGGTGACCGGATAGCAATGATAGTTTTTCCAATACTTATGTTTCAGCAGCTGTCAAAGTAACCAATGACATCCAGCTGTCAAAATATTCAGTAAGGTCATCATTTGATCATGCATCGTTGCACGCTTGCCGAACGTGCGGAAATTATTAAAAAATATCGAAATTCCGGCTCAGTTGTAAATACGCAGGCAAAACAGAGCCGCCATAGCGGCCAGTATCGAAGAAGACACCGAAATGTCGATGCGGGGCCCAGCAGCTGAATACGGCATTACCAGAGAGTTAATCCGGCTTATTTTACGATTGGATTTGGGCCTATATCCGTAAAAGATTGTGCTGAGTCAAGAATTGTAGCCGGGCGACCATAGACAATGCTGTGAATTGGGGCTGTAAATGTTGGCCGAATATCCGGATTTTGGCCAAAAAATCATCTACTCGGAGGAGGTCCATTTTTGGCGCAACGCCTATGTCAACAAGCAAATTTGCCATTATTGGAGCGAAAACAATCCACAAGCGTTCGGCTAAGCATCAATCCATCCGATGGCGGCATCATGAGACTTTATTTCTTCCGAAATGTGGAACGAGACGCTGTTACCGTCAATGGTCTCACGTATAGAGCGATGTTAACCGACTTTCTGCGGTCATAGCTCGACAACATCGATATATCGGTCAAATGTCCACCTCCCGAGTTGATGCACATAGGTACTCGTTTTACGGCATTTTGAATTGATGTTCGCAAAACATCTACCATCAAATTGTTGGCTCTCAAAACTTGCAAGGTTTCTGGTTTGTTGTATAATAAAGCCACAAAGCTTGTGTTTAGGCCGGCAAGTTCAAATCGCCAAAACGAGAGATCGCATAATCTAGAAATTGGTGATTCAAAACTCTCATCATTGCCTGAGCTGTGAGAGCGGTTGATCTGTTCTGTTGAAACCAATAATGCTTGAGACACAATTCAGCAACTTGCGGCAAAAAAACTCGTTTAGCACCTGTCTGTAGCGCTCACCAGTTTCGATTACGATGATCACGATGATGGCCAATCACTTCTTCACTGCAAATGCTACTCCAAACAGTCCCTTTGAAGGAATGCAATGGCTCTTCGTGCATTTCATGAGCATTCTCCGTGCCCCAGAAACGCAAATTTTGTTTACTCACATGTTCGTAACCACTTAAGTGGAAATGAGCTTCGTCGCTCATTACGATTTTGGGTACGAAATCAGCCTTTTCTTCCACCAGGTGTGACAGAGCATGGGAGTAAGCTAACCTGACTTGACGGTCAGCAGGGAGCAATTGGTGAAGGGTTTGCACGTCATTAAGAAACATCTTCAGGTCTTTCACCAACGCAGAAACTCTCTCGTGAATCACTGTTTCTTTAGGTTCAGAAGCCAAATAAGCAACATAGCCCTCTCTTGAAAGACCCAACTGGCCTTATACAATACTCTTATAATTCCGGTCCTGCTCTATGGCGAAGAGGCTTGGAGTTTGTCGAAAGCGGATGCAAAAACACTTGGCGGTTTCGAGAAAGATACTGGGAGTGAAACGAATCCCGTTTAACGATGAATTGAGGGGAAATTCATCCATGAGTTGTACGGGATGTACAGTGACATCGGTCCAGCTAGGTCGTCTGAAATGGCTGGACCTATTCAGTGGAGGAACACAGGACGACCGCATCAAACATGGCGCATGCAAATGGATAGTTCAACCAACTGTTAGTACGGCACTGGAGGCAGCTGACGGGAATTTATGCTGCGTGGAGAAATTTTTTGATTGAGGCCCAGGTTGACTCCGCGCCACTTAATTAAGCATTGTACGCCTAAGTTGTCTAGCTAAACTCAAATTTCGGCTACCGCGGCGTTGCCTGGAGCTCAGTTAAGAGGGTATTCCTTCTTTTGGAGCTGGTATCGTGTAGGCAATGTTTTCCGACTGTGCGCCAAAGATACTCTACTTTCCTAGCTTATCATTAAAAACACCCAGAACTATCCTAATGTCATACTTAGGACTTACATCTGGTCGAGAAGCCAAGACACATGACAAATCCACATCCAAATAGGCGATGCTTTTGCTCTTTATAGCAGTCACCACACTGTATTTCCACTCTCCTACAGGCCATCCCATCGCACTTCTTGGATGGAAGTAATAACAGCTTTACGGCAGTTTATGGTGTCATGTTGTTTGGCTGTTACTGGTTTGTAAAGCGTCCGAATTTTCCATGTGCATAGCCGAAAGTCGTTGTCCGTTTTTCGTTTGCTGGTGATGTCCAGATACGGGGCTGTTTACGAGGTGTTTTACAGGGAAATAAGCACCCCCGTTGGCTCGTTCTGCTACCATCTCAATTTCGAGAACATTGCTTGATACCGAAAATTATCAAATAACGTGAGTTCCAAGTATGTCGAAGTAACGAATCAACGATTTCCTAGTACACTGGTACTTTCAAAGGTTCAAAGACCAATTTTGAATTCCTCCTTCTCCAGTTCAAATGAAAGCAATTAACAGTCACCTAATTGCAGAGACCTTTGAAACAAAACTCCCTCAAAGGAAGTTGATTCCAAGCACTTAACGAAGCGCAAGACCATATTATTTGTGATCATCACAAAATTGAGAATGTCAGTCACTCAATCATTCGCCAATTTGCCTTGCATCCTCATCTCTTTTATCATTTCATAAAATCGAGTTCCCTTTCCACGCCATTAACTTCCGCCTTTGTTCTCATTAATATCTAGTATCTCTGACTATACTCGAACGCCCTCATATGTCAGTCTTCGCTCCATTCAATGAAGTTATGGATTCATTTCATTTTGACACAAATCAATGCAACGTTCATACAGCAATTTGTAACGAAAAACGATTCAATTACTAGAAAGCAGTAGATGACTGACAGAGCTCGCCTCTGTAAGAAAAGGACTTACAAGAACCGTATTCTTCTATTTAACATCCAATTGCATTAGAGACAGTTTCTCGTACTCGCACTCGTATTCGTACTGGTAACCCTCCCCCAAATGACTTGAAATTTAACACACATGACACACTTCCCTTTGAAATGTATTAAAATCATTTTCCGCTCTTTGTTCATCGGCAAACCACTCTCTAAAAGGATATAGATACAGCAAATCAGATGTGGATATGTACCATCGTGGGAGCAGAGAAAATTGAACCCTTTTCGCTCAAGGGTGTGTGACATTATTGAAAAATTATCTTTACACTGCAGACAGTTCCTAGTCCTTCGAACGTCTACTGAGAAATTCCAATAATTTTTCACTTTATCCTTGCGAATAGCTAGACGAAGTGGATTCCTCCAAGACATCATATGTTAGAATGCCTGAATGTGATGGAGATTATCATACACAGATACTTATTGCATTTCAAGTGATACACTGGAAATTTAAAACCAGATAAAGATTAAGGAGATTCCATTCCCTGACTCTAACAAGAAACTGCTCAATCAAAAATCATTCTCCAACCGGAAGTAGGCCTACTGTCGCCCTCGAAAGCATTTTAATCAATTGAAACGAAAATCTAATTAAATGGCCATCAACCGTGCGTTTAATAATCCACGATGACTTACCACTACCGCATAAGGACACGAATGGGAATGGAAAATTGTCACCATCACCGATGATGGCTTCCAGATTTTGGGGTATGAGTTTAATTAAAAAGTAATTAAACTTACCATTCTACGATTTCGTATACTTCTATATGTGTATACAATATATCCTGTGGTTACCATTCAACCAGAAGGATCGAATCGAAGGTCATCTAGGATATCAATTCGATGACTTTCATTGTCAATAGAATCTTATGATGCCTCTTAAAAAACGACAAGAAAAGAACAACCAGAAGCAGGAGGAACGAATGGTGTTGCCTTTTAACACACATCCCGATTATTTATTACACATCAATTCAGGATGTCGAACAAGTCATAAAAGAACAACCTTCCTGTCCTTCGGTCGGTTTGTGCACGTTTCTGGTCGGTCGGACCACAAAGTAAAAGTTAATTTCTGGTGAAATAAAATTTAAGAAACTCGTGACGACAGTCTTTATTGCCAATCGTTCGTTTTAGTATCGAATGACTGGTATTTGGTATTGATGATCCCGTTTGCTCTTCTTCCTCAGTGACAACGTACGAAGTTCCTTTTTGTTTTTTTGCCGCCTCTGACAAATGATGGTAAATCGAGGATTTCGACCAGCATTCGTAAAACGATTTAAGCCCGATTATGGGCCATTCTGTTGTAAATATAAAAGCCTTAGTCATTTCTCTAATACTGCTTATTCTGCACACACTTGTACATATTGAGCAATATTTAACGTTTGTCGACTGTTTATTTTCTTAGTCCTTTAACTTTGTTTTCCTTTTTCTAAAAATGTAAATTATGAAATTGTAAAAAGAAGAAAAACTGGAACAAATTGGCCACAAACTAGAAGCAAATGATGTAACTGCATGCTAGAGTACTAGAGTGCTAAAGTAGCTATTTGGTAGTTAACACAAAATAAAAGAAGTCCTGTAAATACTAAAACATCGTGCGCAATAAAACTCATACTCGTAAGCTAGCTAACATACTCGTACAATACATAATAAAAAAAAAAGTCGTTTTGTTTCGTAGATTTACTTTGCTGTACAGTTTGATTGTTATTAGAGCCGATAAATTGTAGTGTTAAGTATGGTAAGTGCACCCTTCGCATATGTAATAAGGACGAGCAATAAAAATTCAAATGATGAGGAGGTCTTCCGGATCTTATCCACCTAAGGAATTAATTTCGATATTTGGGAAAAGGTTATAGTTTATAGGGTCGATCCACTCTTTTATGTGGTCAAGTGAGTAGGCAGATGCTACACCAATAAAGTTGCTACAAGTATGATGCTTCAAGAGCATTTCCTTTGATCATTAAACAGATGACCGTCTTCAAAAGTAAGGCTCAAAATACGTTTGTTCGGATTTTAGTGATGACTTCGAATTTACTGCCTGGGTAAGATTGTATAGTTTACGTAGAGCCAAGGAATAGTTCTCCCATCTTATATTAGGTTAGGTTAAACAAGCGTATAATGGATATGCCATCACACAGGCACCTGGCACCAGAACGCGGCCTTCGTGATCCCTGTGGAACAAGTTGTATTTGTATTCAAATGGCAAAAACCTAAACAATTTCCCTGCTGAAACATCCAATTTCTTTGCAAAAGCCAGGAAGGTCTTTGAAGTTCGTGCTGTCTAGAATATTTCCTCGATATTGCTTCGAATTCACACAGTATGTGTGTTATGTCCTCAACAGCTCGCAGATCACCACAGAATCTCCAAATATCCGTATCTGACAATTTGAGGCCCTTTTCGTTATTCCGCAGGAGACAGTGTCGTCGATTCCTATTATTGTCTTAAGCTTATCCCGGTATAATTTATTTAACTCCTTTAGTAGCTTTATTTCTTAACTTTTCAACAATTTGACTTTATTTTACAATTTTAATATTTTAACACTTTTCGCCGTCAAAAATTACAATGCCGCTGTCACTTCACATTGTTCCTCTTTCCTCGACCGACCTGAAGTGAGCCCTGATTCGTGCACAATCAACAACGTACAGTCAGCAGCGTACAGTCAAAACAAAACTAATTTTTCGTACTTTACTACATCTTGGCCAATCTGACATTTTGATCGACGTTGATCACTTATGAAACTAACCAGACAGTTGTACTGCTTAGTGCATCCAACGTTCGCCTTAAGTCATCTCCCTTCGGACCTTAGGTCGGAAGTCCCTTGAATGGCACCAATAAGTCTTCCTGGTGGTCGTTTTTCTTTTGGGGAATTGCTGTCGAGCAATTGAAACATCTCATCTGGTTTTCGGTAGCACTAGAATTCGAGATATTTTTTACCAAAGTTGGGGCTGCCGTAGGCCGAAGAACGTTAGTTTTAGATATGGGCCGTGTAGGTACCACTGAAGATCTTTTTTCGTAGCGTGGTAGTAAACTTTGAGTTCAGAGAGAGTCTTCGCTGAGCACAGGATGGATACGTTCGCTGAACTATCTAAGGGTCCATCGATGATGTACTCTATTAGATCATGTTCTTCGACATCGTCATGTGCGGCGATTTCCGGCATAGTCTCCTCTGTCTCCTCTCGATTTCGTGTACAGCGGCGACTCAATTGTCGATAGACTTCCTGTCGTGTCAGCTATTTGCCAAATTCTTGTAGCAGAACACACTTAAGTGCACCCAATGTGTGCACTCCACACCGCAACAATTTAGCGGTTCCATGTAACACCCGACGTGCGCAAATGTATTTAGATTCGTTATCACACCCTAGAGACTGCATTACCTCTTCGTATTCTGCAATCCATTTGCGCACACCACCGTAGGAGTAGTCGCCAGAAAAGGGTTGCACTGCGTTCTCGATATCGCTGAAGTCAACCCTTCTACCCGGCCGTATGTCAGGTTCGAATTCGGCTACTTCTCGCCGAAGGTCAGCGATGCGTTTGCGCCGTTCTAGGCGAACCAGTTCTCGTTCCTCTTCGATATCTGAGTTGGTCATCTCTGAAGTTGTAGGCCCAATAGCTGCGTATAGGCAGAACAAAACCACATTTTCTTTCTTTACTACACTCCCTAGATCTTTTACCATCAAAAAGTGGCTAGAGAGCCTTGGATACCCTGTGTCCTTCAAGACTTGACCACCTTAGGTTGACAGTTTTTATGATTTTTTGGCGCGATAGTGCCCCTTACTATGCAAAGGGTTGGGTTGATGTTAACAACCTCTCTGTTATCGAGTAGCCCTCATCTTCTTGCAAGCTCATCCGCTTGTCCATTCCCCTCTATACCGCGATGTCCTTGCACTCAGTACAGTCTCATCCAGTTCTGACTGCATAATGCTTTGAGTACTGTGCGACAGCCCCTGACTATATCAGAATTGATTTTGGTCGATTCCGTTGACTTAAGTTCGGCCTGGCTGATTGGAAGACACTGCTTGCGTTCGGTAGCCTTATACACACTCTTTGTTCTGGGTCGTCTGAGAAGATACCAGAATCTGTTCCTTCCTCTGTTTTCGTCTGTGAAAATTTCAATTTCATTTGACCTGGTTATTGAATTTTTTTCCAGTCCTCCCTCTCCGGATATATTATATCATATAGGATGCCGAAGTCGACCAGGGAAGGAATTTTATCCGTTAGTATTAGATTGTTTGGCAGTAACTCCGTTAGTACCGTGCCATGTCCGAAACTATTGCTCTTGAAGTAACCCAGATTAGTGAGTCGTATCACAATGTTGCCAGCCAGATTTTTAATCTGCAGATCAAGCGGTGTTAGGTGTAAAAATTTGTCTAATGCTGATGTAGGGGTGGTACGGAACGCACCTGTAAAGGCTATGGAAGCCATTCTTTGAACCGCCGCTAATTTTATGTAAAACGTTTTCTTGTTTTTTGCTTTCCACCATACTAGTGTGCCGAATGTAAGTGTGGGTCTTACCACCACCGTATACAGCCACCGTACACCATAGCAGGTTTTAAGCCCCAGTTTGTCCTGCCGTTCTTTTGCAAATAAAAGGAGCATTCCATGCCTTTTTGATTCTTTCCGCTACGTTAAGATTCAAATTCAGTTTTTTGTCCGGAACTACACTCAGATACTTTGCGCTGTCCTAGAAGGACAATTCCACTCCGTTGAGAGTTGGGAGTTTGAATTGCGGTATCTTGTACTTTCTGGTAAACAGAACCAGTTCTGGAAGTGTTCTCTATTTTTCCACCACTTCATGCACGCCAGTTCCTACAGATTTGCCATTCAATAGGGACTTGACAACTTTGAATTTAATTTGTGAACGCACTCTTTCACTAATCATCAAACTGTCACTGTCAATTTATTCAATAAACTCAACATTTTCATCGTAAACTCAACACGAACGAGTAACGTCTGCAAATTACAAAAATTTTCTACAGAAATTCGAAGTCGGTGACTGCAACTTTAAGAGCGTTAACTCCAATTTTCGGTCGTAATTCTCGCCCTAGTTGACAGGCAATAACAAGCTTAGTGCAAAAATTTGAGTCTACATATTCGTTGTGTGATGTTGCCGTGTCAGTGAGACAACGGGTTGGTCGAAGTGTCAAAAATATCGCTGCCGTTCGTCCGTAGCAAAGGATCCAAATCAGTAAATTCCACGGCGTTCTCAAGAATTGGGCATCGCTCAGACCACATTATGGCGTATTTTGCGTAAGGATCTTGGTTTACACCCATACAAGATCAAGCTGACTCTAGAATTGAAGCCGATGGACCATTTGAAGCGACGTACTTTCTCCGATTGGGTTCTGGAGAAGATGCGCCAAGATGATGAATTTCATCGCAAAATCATCTTCAGTGACGAAGCTCATTTTTGGCTCAATGGGTTCAGTTGATTGGCCGCCTCGTTCGTGCGATTTAACGCCGCTTGACTATTTTCTGTGGGGCTACGTTAAGTCATTGGTTTATGCTAACACGCCGACGACGTTTAAGAGCTCAGAGCCAACATTAAATGCGAAATAGCGGCCGTTTCGGCCGAAATGTGTGGCCGGTTCGTTGAAAATTGGGTCCAACGAATCCACAGCTGCAAGCGTGCCCGCGGTGGCCATATGAACGAAGTCGAGTTTCATTCATAAATGTTTTGTTTGTACTTCAAGCCGATAATAAAGTTTTTAAAATATCTCAAATGGTTTGCATTTTATTTAAAAAAAAATTGTCAAGTCCTTATTGGAAAACCCCTTATTAAAACTAAATTAACAAAAAAATAAACTTAACCTATGGTTCATTTACAATAACATTCCAGCTGTCACCTACTTGGACAATGCCAATCGGCTTGCTGCAGTCTTTGCGGCCAGCCCAACACTCCCAGATTGTGCTTTGTCTCCGCTTACACTTGAGTGCGTCGAATCTTGTGACGAATCCACTTTCGCACTCGTGTAGTAGCAGGAGTACTTAAAGATCTCAACATACATAAATCCGCTCGTCCAGATGGTATAACTCCCCTTCAGCTGAAGAGGTGTTCTTCCACGCTGGCAAAACCATTGCGTAAGCTTTTTTTATCAATCCTACTCTTTTGGACTCTTCCCGAGCAGATGGAAAACAGCATTTGTCCAGCCCGTCCTTAGGCGAATGTTTTTTTTTTCCCCTTTCTACAGACCCATTACATTTACGCCCCTTCTTTACGAGGTCACGGAAAGCTCAACGACCGGCAATATGGTTTTGGTAGTAACAGTTTTGGTAGTAACAGGTTCACTGGTGATTTGATGGCATGTCTCACCGACAAGTGGAACCAAAGGGTAGATCGATCTAGTGAAAGCAAAATAGGTGATCTTGATATTTCTAAGGCTTTTGACAGAGTTTGGCATCAGGCTCTTTTGTCGAAAATGCGTGCATTTGGGATCGACGACTCTCTTCTTCAGTGGATTAGAAATTACCTTTCGGAACGTTCAATTCAAGTTGTCTTGGAGGTTTCAAGTCTGACATTCACAAAATATATGCTGGTATGCTCCAGGGCTTTGTTTTGTCACCGACACTCTTTTTAATTTTCATCAACGACCTCTTGTCTGCTACTTCTAATCCAATATATTCCTTTGCTGACGACAGTGCTCTCTGCTTTTCATATTCGTTCCCTGACTCACGTCCCTGCTCTTCGGCTGTAGAACGGCAACGCCAGCGTATATTAAGCTCATTAAATTCTGATATTAACAGCATAACCAATTAGAGAACTATCAACAGAGTGGAATTTCATTCTTTCAAAATACAGTGCTGTCTGCTGTCGTTAAAGCGAAATTTAAATACCCAGCCGTTATCCATGAGTGACACTTGCATCCTTGAAACCGAAAAACTGCGAAATGTCTAGTTTTCCTCAAGTGATATAAGAAATGCTTCAACTCCTCTGATCTGGCTTCCATATATAAGGCATTCACACGTTCAAAATTGGAGTAGAATGCTCAAATCTGGTCAGGTGCGTCTAATACATCTCTGCACCTACTAGATAGGATTCAAAACCATGCAATAAAACTCATAGGTGATGCTGATATCACACTCGAACACCGACAAAATGTCTCGTGTCTCAGTTTGTTTTATCGCTAACATCGCACCACCAGTGTTCCATAGAAATCGCCAGTAGGACTCCGCCCCTTCAAACCTTCAACCGTAACAAGGGTCTCGCTATGAATGCTCATCAGTATACCCTCAAGTCCACTTGCGGACCTACTCTGAAATATCATGATTCGTTCCTAAGCCGCACTAGTCGCTTGTGGAATGCCCTGTTGAACTCTTTATTTCCTAGTCATTATGACATTCAGACATTTAAAACCAACGTACATCGGTACCTATCTTTCTTTCCTCCCTAAATTTCCTTCGCCCTCTCTGTGTGACAACATTTTAAGGGTACCTTAACCCCTTGAGCGCGCTTTAAAAAAAACTCCACAGGGTGACAAATAGAGAAATTGTGATCACTAAGCTTGATCGCAATGGAAACTAAAGAAGCTATTTTATCATCTTTGTAGTATCTCTCTTCCTTAATAGAGGCCGTGCTGGTATGTTTTTTTGAATTGAAATCGAATTGGCCTGCAATTTGGTCATTTGAGGAATTAATGGATGGTACAGACGAAGTCACAAATAAACTTTCACCTTTACTCCCAGAAAGCCCCCACTTCCCAGTTAAAACTAAGCTATCCAAGGATGTTCTACGTACTTTGTTAAATACACACTTCCTTTTGAGATTCTGCTTGTCTAGAAGCAGCGTGATCCAAAAGACCCTGGAGATCACTTTTTAAGCTGTAGTTTCTGTAACTTTAATGTCTTTTGGATAGCACTTCTTGTTAGCCAGCAAAAGGTTATTGTAGGGTGGAAAAGCAGAGAAAAGCTGCAAATAACTTAGTGTTAACAAAGTCTTTTATAAGTAAATATTGATGCTTTGCCTGCATGGCCTTTGTAACGAGTGTCAAATGGAGTAAAACCCGCCTTGGATGTACCATATTTTCACGCATGTAAACACCAATTAACTCGTCAAACTTAGACACCTCAGCTATTCTTTTTTATTTCGTTCTGACACAGCAATCGGAAAAAATCTTTCGCGGCCGCACAATGGCTCATTTAGGCAAAAGTCCTTGCATAATTCAATTTTCGGTGGGTCACCTAAAAATAAGGTCCCAAAGCGTCCGACCTAAACTTAACAGAAAATTAATTGCTATATATTTGTAAACATATTCTTAATAACTCAGGGGCGTCAACTTGCATCCCTTTGTGCTAGAGGGATTTGATTTAAAGAGGTCAGCCAAATTTAATTTTCTCTCTCTCTCTCTCTCTCTATAGATCTTTCTAGGAGGAAGATGCTTTCATGGATGACATGTCAATCCACTTCTATATGGATAATTCCAAGTCGGATAGCCGGATTCGTGGCAGTGTTTTCTGAGATGTGCTTAACATAATCCATCCAAATCACTGTAGCGTATTCCAGGTTGAAATTTTGGAGATTAAAACGTGAAATCGGCAAAGGATATCCGAATCTTTTCAGATAGTCAGGCCGTTATCAAATCCCTGGACTCAGTCTCACAAAATACTAAAACCACCCATGACTGCCGATCATCTCTAAGGGAAATGACAGAGCAGTTGAACTTTCACGTATCTTAGGTGCCGGGCCACAGAGATATTCCAGGGAATTGTTGGGCCGACGAACTCTACCTACCCCCCCTGAGAAAGGTATCATCGGTATACCAATCGCTATGTGATAACTAAAACTAAAACCGGATTCTATTAGAAGATCAAACATTTAACGGACAGTTGGGTCAACATATCTGACCAAAGAAATCTGGGTAAAGACGGATCTGAGTTGCTATAAGAGTTTGATCTTCCAAAATAGGAAGCATTTCAGCGCTATCATATGAGTCGCCACTGGGTACTGTCTTATAACGACTTCTGCGGAAGCTGGAGGGACGAGGAAGTGCAGAAGCTTTTTCTAAAAACGTTTAAGCGATCTGAATACTGCAGACTTCTCTTATGCTTAGTCAGACTGTTCAAATTGCTTCCAAGAGTAGGAGGATCTCAGATCTATGTGGCATCACAATGAGCCAATAAGCCTAAGTGGATACGTTTTTCCTAAAGCCACTCTTACCTAACCAAACCTAGCCTTTATCCTGTAAGCTTGTAATCCGAGACGTTTCCGCAAAATCTCCCACAAAGCGGTTTCACACAGCTCCACGACACGACTCATTAAGGACCTCCTCAATATTGCGGTCTACAACAGCAAAAACTTCTTCAATGCGCATTGTACAACGTCTCTACGGATGCGTATTTTCAGTTAGACTTAGCGTGGTTCGAAAACAATTTAATTTATGAATGAGTTCTCCGGTTGGACGATTATATCGGCCGTGAAATGAACGTAGTGCACACTGATCTACAGCGTTATTCTGTGAGAAATCCCAGTACAATGGCAAGACATACTGCGCACAAATAAACTATCATATTGGCTATTGCTGAAAAAAGTGTTGCTCATTCAAAACACAAATCTCTAAAACAAAACTTATTTAAGGTGGCAGAACCTGAGCCTCAACCAACAATCGTCTCCAGCCAGCTCGATCTTTTGTCAGCTGCCTCCAATTTCGCACGCTAAGTTGGCTGAAGTCCACCTGAGTCGCGGTTTTCCTCTATTATGCTGTCTCTCGGAACATTGGTGTCCATTAGCTCTAAATGACCCACCCGATGTCGCGGTACAGCACGTACAGTTCATCGTTGTATCTCCTCGTGCACTCAGACGTGCAGACGGGACCAAAAATCATCGAAGAATTTTCTTCTCAAAGCAGCCAGCCTCATCCATATTGGATAAAGTACATGCCTCTGCACCATAGAACAGGACTGGTATTATTAAGGTCTTATACGGGATCACTTTTGTTGTTCGAGAGAGGGCTTTGCCAGTCAGTTGCCTTCTTAGCTCAAGAAGCAGCGACTTGCAAGAGTTATTCTTCGTTTGATCTCAGCGCTGGTGTCGTTGTCTGAATTGAGAGCAGATCCTAGGTAGACCAAGTCCTTAACTACCTCAAAGTCATATCTGTCGAGAGTGACATTCTGTCCAAGGCGTTGGTAGGTGTTGTTGAAAGCATATGCTTGTTCTTACCCTCATTGACCGTCAAACACATCTTCGCCACTTCCCCCTCAATGCTCACTCTGTTTTCTTCTCTGCTTTTCGGGTGTCAATATCATAGACGTATGCGAGTAAGTAGACGGACTTTTGAAAGATTGTGCCTCTTGTGTTGGCGTGTGAGTTTTGCACTAATATTCCAAGAAGAAATCCTTTTTTAACGTCAAAGTTCTCGGAGAGTTCTTTACCGATGTAGTAGTACTTGATGTAGTAGTGTGCATTCTCCATCCTATACAAACGGACGAGTTTGACAGGGAAACCAAAATTAGACAGAAGCCACACTGTTATGGACCGATCAGGTTGTTAAAAACATATTCGGGCATTCACACAATACGGCAGATAAGATCTCGTAGGCGATGTTAAGAAGACTGATGTCTCTGTCGTTGGCACAGTTCAGAGGATCTCCTTCCTTGAGGATCGAACAAACAATGCCGAGATTCCATTCATCGGGCATGCTTTTGTCCGACCATATTTTACAGATGAGTTGGTATATGGCCCTTACCAAGTCATCGCATGCCGCTGTGAGAGCTCGGCAGTCTAGCAATCCGCTCCGGCAGCTTTGTTGGAGTTAAGCTTAGATATGGTTATCTTCACTTCACCTAGGTTGGATGGACGGAAATGTTGGTCTACAATGTTCATGTTCATCTGAAATGATCATTCTGCCTTACAGAGGTATTTGGTTCGCCATCGTCGTTATACAGTCTACAGAAATGCTCTTTCCAAATCCTCAGCATCAACTGCAACTCTACTACTATGTGCCCTTGCTTCGGCTTCGGTTTTACCAAAATGTGTCCGTGGCAAATTTTGGTAAAACTTTCGAATCTCATTCCTAAAGTAGCATCTCTCAATTTCCTTGGACCGCGCGCTTCTCATGCTTCCTCCTTTTCCTCCTGAGAAGCCGGTGTTCATCTCTCCTCTTCTGCTCGTAGAGCTCGTGAGTAGCTCTCGTCCTTCTATGCAGCGACGCTTTGTATGCATTTTGTTTAGCTACATGTGCTTGCCGGCACTCGTTATTAAACCAGAGGTTTCGTTGTGGTGGCCCATTGAAACCCAGCACATCAGAGGCGGCATCTCTGATGGCTTTTTGTCAATGTTGTCACTGGTATTCGATACCTGACGTTAGCGGCATAGGGCCTTTTAAGAGATTAAGGGAGACACGATCGGAAAAGAATTTGGCTTTCTCTTGCGATTGTAGCCTTTCGACGTCAAATTTCCTCACAGTCCGAATCGATGTTAGCTCCTCGGAACGTTCTGACGTTCAAAATACAGGAGGAGTGCCTTGCGTCGATCACAGTATGGTCAATCTGACTGACAGTAGTCTCTGGTTTTTAACGTAAACACCTGTCGGGAAGACTTAAGTATACGGCATACGCCCATACATCCATGGGATCAAGGATACGCCTGGCCATCGCTCTCCGACAATTCATTGATACCAATTCGGAACTGTGTTGGAGGTTCCAAGTTCCATCCTTGGTACGAGTCGAGGCCGACCTAAAACCTCTTACTGATCTTAGGGTCACAGCACACAGTACTTATTGGAACTCTACATTGGGCCGAAACCCTTCCCGCGATTTTGGGTTTAAACCACAGCCACCATGACGCTCTCACAAGGGTGCCTACCTCTAACAAGTCAGGCATGGACTGAGATCCGGGGGCTCCTGACTCCCATAGTACCGTGGTTTAAGTCCTGTTAGGGACTACGGGTAGTCCAGCCGCCAACAAGACCTATGACCGGTAACTTGTAACTGGTCAAATCGTAAATCGTTACGATAAGACCAGTACTTTGCTCTGCCCCCGCTTTTTATTACAGAACGTCACTGATGTGCGAAGCCTTTATAATTGGGCGGGGGCCCAATTTAACTGACAGTTGATTGATCAGGAGATCCCAAAGCCCACTTATGAATATCAATATGCGGGAACTCCGTGCTAACTGCGACAATATTTCTCTCCGCCGCGAAGGCGATAAGCCTGAATCCGTTATCGGAAGTGGTATCGTTCAGGCTACACTTTCCGACAGTACTATCGAAGATGCCCTCTCTTCCTACCTCACAGGTAGGGCACTGATTGTAGGTCTTTTACAAGATCTCGTAGAAGCTATCTTTCGTATCGTCATCCTTGTCCTCTATGGGGACGTTAATACGGGTTGTTACGAGGCACTTGTTAACATGCCCGAAACTTAAGACTCCTTGCCTAAGTCTGCCTCTAACAACGAATCTGCATCCAAATAGGCACCGCTTTTGCCGTTGATAACAATCCCCAGAGTAGATTCGCAGTTTTTCAACCTCTTTTTGACCGACCATCGTATTTGTTGGATGACGGCAATACCTGCTTTGCAGCAGTAGAGGGCTTCCGCTAGTTGTTCGGCTACAAGTGGCCCATTAAGTGCCCTAATATTCCACATGCATATCGAAGGTTGTAAATGTAGATCCCTTCATGTTCGAGGCTTGGTTTTGCTTCATAAATTGATTTATTTTTTCCACGGCCGGTCGTTTACTCCAGCGAAAGCCTGTTCTGTTTTCTCCCGATTTTCAGTCGATGGGCTTCTACAGTAGGAAACGCTGCCTAGCATACGTAAACCAGAATAGGCTCCGTAAATAGTAAAGAATAGGTTTTAGGATCGCTAAAGGAATTTACCTAGTACTTCGGACACAAGATCAATTTTTACTCCATCTGCCGCAAGTATTCCATCCTCCACAGAGGTCATACATTCTACCAAAACATCGCCTTAAAGTCTGCAATACTTTAACTCTGCCAAAAACACTTAAAACTGGGATTCGCTCCAAATTTGGTCCGGCGATATTGCCTCAGATAGTATTCTTCTTGTGGCAATACGATGAAATGCATCTACTCATCCAAAAATATTTTAAGTTTCCATACCTTCTTCGAAAGATTTATAACAGTGTGGTCTTCTATAAGGCATTTGTCAGTAGTAAGAGTACGTCGAAGTCATACAGCCCAGTTGGTTTCCCTCCCCTGCAAGAAACAACACATCGAAATCAGATTTTCCTTTTAATTTATTTAAACCCAGCATTTCCTAAAGCCATAACCTGATGTTGAATCGGAATAAAGGCCTTTCCAGGAGTACTCTGCAATCATCAAGGCATTTTTGATCAATAGAAGGCCGCCCTTATCCGAACATGCGGTCATAACTTCCAGACAAAAATAGCTAGCCTAGTTACTCAAAACCCTTTCATCGGTGTTGACAATTGGAGTGTTGCTCCAGCTTGTAGGCATCTTCCTTGCCTACTAACAAAGAGCAACACCAAGCACATTTGCTCGTTCCCTTATTGTTTAGCGAAGAGTGTACACTATACCATCCCTACAAAGCTCTGTTCCATTTTACAATTATTATACCTTGAATCAACAACAAAACAAAAAAAAAATAAAAAAATAAAAAAACTCTCAATAACAGCCCAATACTGCTAATAGCCTCCTACCAGATGGAGACGTACATTGATGGCTCTGAAGTCGCAGTTTGTCTCACATCTGCAGATACCTTCTGGACAGCATTCTACTTCATCGGTAGTATTTCGCTATTCTTCCTCCTTCCTTTTGTCATTCTCCTCGTCTTGTATACGATTATTGCCTGGAATCTTATGGGTAATCCCGGAATGATATCACACCATCAGCGTCACCAACCACCCCAAGAGCAATCATCCCCTGCCGGATATCCAGCAACACCATCTCAGAATCCTCATCCGCACCGAAGCAATGTCCTAAAATACCGCAAACAAGTGATTTTCATGCTCGTGGCTGTAGTGTTGAGCTTCTTTCTATGTTTGCTGCCATTTCGCGCCTTCACACTCTGGATAATCCTGATGCCGCCAGAAAGTATCATTGCCCTGGGGATCGAAGGCTATTACAATGTCTTGTACTTTTGCCGAATTATGCTCTACTTGAATTCGGCCCTAAATCCGATTCTCTACAATCTGATGTCATCGAAATTTCGCGATGGTTTCCTGCGATTGGTGGGTTGGGACAATGCCAGAAGGGTAACTCTTCAGTCGATGGATGGCATGAGGAAAGGTACCTTCCATACAAATTCGACAAATCTCAGCAGTTCCAGCTCGAGTGTGCGACGCGATGCTATGAGAGGCAGTAGTATTCGATCACGAGCTGATAGTATGACGGGCTCTATGGGAGGAGGAATAGTTGTGGGGGATGTCGAAATAAGGCGAGATAACTTCAGCACTACTAGTCAAAAGAATTCCACAGAGGAAGGAGTAAGTGCTGCCCGAAAGAAGTCATCATCCAGACAAAAGAGCTTCGACGACATCGAAGAGTTGGAGGAGATTGAAGAACCAAATACGAGCGTTCAATCTGCATACGATGTTGGTTACCGGGTGCGGAGTGCCTGTGTGACACCATTTCTGCTACAAAAAGCGATTACGGATCATTGCTGTCGCAAGGGGCACCATCAACTATAAATGGCCGTCAATAATGGTACTCCAAACGCGCAGCTGGAGACCGAAATGGTAGAATGCTCTTAAACGAGTACGCGTACTTGTTACTCGTACAATAATAATATTTTTGTTTCGTTTTGTATTAAATCAATAACTGCCAAGGAATGGCTTTTGGAACCTATTATCCATATGATGGGGAGTGGGGGGAGGAAGGGTATTCAACAGAATGAGCCGTAAGTGTTGTGCTCACATACAAAGACTGAGACAAGGCGAGCAGTTAACATCATAGAGTTTGAATGGCTTTTTACGATGAGTGTTGCATTTGCAGAGTGATTGGAATCGAGATTGTGTGCACCACGATGTTGGACAATTACAGATTTGTTTGCTATTTTTTAACCAAAGTATACTCTTGTCAATAAACATATATTTAGAAAATGATTGTAAATCATATGATTGGTGTTTGACTTAATTTTATTTAATTCTTTTGTCTGGAGATGTTCACAGGTTGACGCTGAGGTAAGCTTAAGACACAACTCGGCTTTTTGGACATATGGAATGGTAAGCAGTCCTTGAATCATGAACTTACTCATCATTAAGAAGAAGAAATTCAGTTGGATTTGATTTCGTAAGTAACAGACATACACTCTAGTTTTACTGACAGGTGGGCACATACCCTCTAGCAGTGTACATTATTTCTAGTTTCTGGATCCATTAAACCTGGCATACAAGGGCACCCTCATGTCGCGTGATATTTTACTCCAATATCGATTTATATGTTGCATTAACCGGCAGCAACAGAAAGCGCAACGGCAACGATTAGTATTAGGCCTCGTAGAAGTAGCAACTTCCAACAGGTGCTGGTTCTTTAAATAAAGAGAATGAGCATCTGCAGCCGAACATCTTGCAGCTCTGCTAATAAGCCCTACTTCACGCCTCCCCGCGGCGCCATCTGGGAATCTCACTGGAGATTGCGAAGTGAAGGGGACAAATGGCGAGTTGCATGTGCCATAAATCAGGATTAATGTCGGCAAATCAAAACAAGACCTTATCCGGGCTACTCCGTCATATTTGGAGCTCAGGCCGGTAAGGATTTCCAAGACTTAGTCAGGGTCTTGGAAAAGAAATGGATGGCCGACGAGCCCTATATGGGCCAACGGCAGCACTCACATCCCGGAACGGGTTACTGGCTTCGGTGTAACCGACCCCTTGTCCTAGGGGTAAAAAATGGAACTGGTCCTCCAGGTTTGGGGTTGTGCCACCGGGGTAACTGCCCGGCCATTAAAAAAAAAATTTAGTTACGAAGCATCAACAAGCCTCGGATATGGACGGGTCTACTGTTGACAACCCACGCAAACAATTAAAGGACAATGAGCTTCAGATATGGACGTGGAATGTTAGGTCCCTTAATAGACCACGTTCAGCCGAACAATCAGCGGAAGCCCTGGACTGCTGCAAAGCAGATATAACCGCCATCCAAGAAATGCGATGGGATGGGCCGGACAAGAAGAGGATGAAAAACTGCGACATCTACTACGGCGATTGCTATCGACGGCAAAAGCAGCGCTTATTTGGATTCGTATTTGTTGTCGGTGGCAGACTAAGACAAGAAGTCCTGAGCTTACGGTATGTGAGAGAGCGCTTCGTAGCAATCCGCATTAAGGCTAAATTCGCCAACATTAGCCTTATATGTGCTCATGCCCCCACAGAGGAGAAAGATGACGACACCAAGGATGCCTGCTATCAGCTCCTTAACAAGACCTACGAGCAATGCCCTAGCTATAACATTAAAATTGTCCTCGGTGATTTTAATGCAAAGCTAGGAAGAGAGGGTATCTTTGGTGGAACGATCGGAAAATAGAGCCTGCACGACACTACCTCCGATAACGGATATACACAAGGGGACAAGACAAACTAATGCTGTGAGGAAATTCGACGTCAGATGGCTACAATCGCAAGAGATCGCCAAGTGCTTTTCCAATACCGCCAGCATGAAGCATCGAAGACCATTGGAAACACTGCCAAAATGAAATCAGAGATGCCGCCGTCCACCACAACGAAACCCCTGGTCCGATGATGAATGCCGGCAACCACATGCAGCTAAGCAAGATGCATATGAAGCGGCGCTGCATAGAACGACCAGAGCTGCTCATGAGCTCTATGAGCGGAAGAGGAGAGACGAACATCGGCTTCTCAGGAGGAAGAAGAAAGAGCATGAGAAGCACCCGGTCGAGGAAATTGAGAGATACTACTCCAAGATTGAGGTTCGAAAGTTTAACCAAAAGGTAAAAATAACATGCCACGGAAACAAACCCCGAACCGAAGCCTGTACAGATGAACAAGGTAGAATCGCAGTCGATGCTGAGGATTTAGAAACACCATTTCTGCAGACTGTACTCGTATAACGGCGATGACGAACGAAATACCGCTGTCAGGCAGAATCAACCTTTCAACCTGGACGATTATGACCAATAATTCCGTCCACCCGACCTGGACGAAGTGAAGATAGCTCAAAGCTCTTCAAATGATTTAGACAAGGCGATGCGCTGTCATGCGATTTTTCAACATCGTACTTGAAAGAATAGTGCAAAACTCACGAGCGAATACAAGAGGCACTATCTTTCAAAAGTCCGTCCAACTACTCGCATACGCCGACGATATTGACATAATCGGGAGAAAGCAGCATGATGTCAGTGGCACTTTCGCGACTATTGAGACGGAAGCGGCGAAAATGGGTTTAGCGAACAACGAGGGCAAGACCAAGTACATGCTGTCAAGCAAAAAGGCAACCAACACCGACGACTCGGTCAGAACGTCATCGTCGACAGGTATAACTTTGAAGTAGTTAAGGACTTTGTCTACCTAGGCTCCGCTATAAATACAGACAACGAGATCAAACGAAGAATAACTCTTGCCAACCGCTGTTTCTTTGGGCTAAGAAGGCAATTGAGTAGCAAAGCCCTCTGTCGGACAACAAAAGTCACCCTTTATAAGACCTTAATAATCCTGGTCCTGCTCTATGGCGCAGAGGCATGGACATTATCAAAAATGGATGAGGGTGTTCTTGGTTGCTTCGAGAGAAAAATTCTTCGGGTGATATTCTGCATTGACGGTGAATGGAGAAGGAAATACAACAATGAACTCTACGGACTGTACAGCGACATCGGCCTAACCAGAAGAGTGAAGATCCAAAGACTGAGATGGGTGAATCATGTAGAGCGTATGGACACCAATTTTCCGGTCCGAAAAGTATTCGAATCCACTCCTGAGGGACAGCGCAGTAAAGGAAGGCCAAGACTCAGGTGGCGCACGCAATTGGAAGGGGACCTCAGCCAACTTAGCACGCGAAACTGGGGGCAGCTAAATAGAGATCGAGCTGACTGAGGCCCAGGTCTACCCCGAACTGTAGTGCCACTTAAAGTAAGTAAGTAACAGAAAGCGCATCTAATTTACCAAGCCCACCTTATCGGCCAAGAGTCAACGAGTTATGCGCCCAAATAGATGCAGAATACTCTTTGGCAGAAAATTGTAGTCCGTACCAAGCAGATAAATCTCTTCACCAATCTAGGTTGCTGAAGATCAAGACTACTAGTGGTACTAGCAATCGCTTCTCACTCGGAGGGTCAAGGTTCGAATCCTACACATGACAAGTTTTTCATTTGTGTAATTGGAACTCAGTCAGAAAAATCTGCATGTGAAGACATAACACTGACATGGAGATTTGGCTGTTGTAGAGCATCAAGCACAAAACAAGCGTGAAAATTAATAACCTTCGAATCATTGCGAGTGAAGAAAAAACTCGCCGTCCTATTCGGACTCCCAACCCCGGAGAGCTAATGTCGAAACCAAATATACCTGAGTTTCAAACCACTACATCACAACAATGTTTTCCTTTCTCCTCCTTCTATCTTTCCGCCCGCGCCCAGGCAGCAGTAAAAGGGTAATAACCCTAAAAAAATATAAAAAATGTATTGGGTGCCTCAATGGCTACAAATTGTAGAACAACTTATTCGCCATTTCCCTTCCAGCAACAGCGAAATCGATCTGACCACTCATCGATTACAGTACGCAGCACATGCATTGGAAAATTTCCTGCTCGGATAAGGGCGCACATCATTGACTCAGTACTACAGATGTCGAGTAGTTAAAGCCATAATCTCCAGAACGGGCCATACTTCGTAGTCTAATGGATTGAGGTCTGAGATTCGCGGTTTTTGAGCCATGTTTGAGTCCTTTATCTGCGAATAATGTTTTGTTGAGCGGCTCCACAACGTTCTCTAAAACGTTGGTTTGATACACTTTAACCGAGGTTTTGACATACTACTCGCAGAAATGAAGCTCGTAGGCGAAGCTCGTAGGGAGCGTAGGCTCCCTAAACCATCACAAAAGCTGGGTGGTAGCCACGTTAAACTCTCGGAGCTAGTTCAGACGCATGTCGTAATGACAAACCATCTGTCTTTATCGTTCTATCGTTCTGTTTGTTGAACGATTCTTCAGCGATGAAAAAAGGATTCCTCTGTGACCGGTATTTACGCACTAGTAAAGCAAGGCTTTCGATTTCAATGCCGGTGTATCTCGTGTACGCGCTGAGTCTTTGCATAAATGTCATTTGTCAAATGGCCGTTAAGTTGGAGTGGATATGTTCATTGGTTCTTGAGAATGAATGTGTTCATTTCGTGTACCAAAACATTACTAGCAAATGTAGTACTAGGTAGTATAATGGGTAACAACGATGGATGGTATTCAGTCTCTGAAAGAACGATGAGTAAGCGCACCAGCACCACTAGATAAGCGAAGAGTATATGTAGCCTTATCTGAACATAGGTCGGTCACTCAGAGGCCTAGTGCTCCGCAGTGTCATCATCACTTTCACAGCAAGCGTCGCAGGATGTTTTCTCTCTTACGTCCACCACACTTAAGTGATTAGCGAAAACGTAATTCCGTCTTTCTCACTGAGGGACAACAGAAAAGCCGCCGACATCTTAGAGACGTCAGAAAGTATTGGTTTCGTCTGGCGGCAGTCTGCCATCAACAATTATGCTCACATGAAACTCAACTGTCAATGAAATCACTTACCGAGTTGTTATAGTCATTTCGGTAATAAGCACCTTGTCTCGCCGAAAGCTCCTATTCACTACCATGAGACTGACAGCGCCTTGGAGGGTTCGACGTAACATGTTAAACGTAAAAAAATTTCTTATACAGGATGGCACCCAGATATCAACTTCGTTGTAGAAACACTAGATAGGTGAAATTAGTCATCTTTGTCCTTTTCATAAAGAGAGCAATCCAATTTTACTGAGTTCACTGAAATTTCATTTCTCATGCGCCAATCATCCATCAGGTCTAGGGTTGTCTGCGCTTTAAAGCAATCAGGATCATATTCGCCAGCATTGCTTTTTTCCACAAAACTAGTGATTCGTCTAGGAAATGTTGTCTGGCCGAATTACATTTGCCGTGAAAAGTAGCATTGCCGAAAGCACCTTCAATGTCGATGAAAATGTCCAGCCAATAGTGCCATTGGTGCCAGGCGGCTCAGGCGTTTTTGATACCCTTAGGTGAAAGAAATTTATGGAAGAATAAAAGAGAGATACTGATGTACATTGGTCTTAAATGTTTGCAAGTTATAACGACTAGGAAAAACAGAGCAAGGCAGGGAATTCCATAAGCGAGTTGTACGAAACGAATCACAATGAATCAAAGTACGTCCGAAAGTGGGCTTGAATGTATACCGATGAGCATCATAGCGAGACACTTGTTCTGGCTGAAGGTTTGAAGTGGCGGAACTCCACTTGCAATTTCGGTGGTGTACTGGGTGCTATAGCATGTATACATGAGCTTAGCATACGCTACCATTCTCGTTCAACAGCCGATGAGCAGGGCCGTGAGTCCGGGAACGAATATGAAAAGCAGAGAGTACTGTCGTCAGCAAAGGAATATATTGGATTAGAAGTGGCAGACAAGAGATCATTGATAAAAATTAAAAAGAGTGTCGGACACAGAACGGAGCCCTGGGGCACACCAGCATTTATTTTGTGAATATCAGACTTGAAACCATCCAAGACAACTTAAATTGAACGTTACGTAAGATAGTTTCTAATGCATTGGGGGAGAGATTCGTCAATCCAAAAGCACGAATTTTCAGCAAAAGAGCCCGATGCCAAACTCTGTCAAATGCCTTAGAAATATCAAACGCAACTATCTTGTTTTCGCCAGATTAACATGCGCTTTGGTTCCACTTCGTTTCCACGGTATCCACGTCGTTTTCGAGATAGTCCTCTCCAATAGGCTTTCTTGTATTGCCCTACGGTTCTTTTAGGAGTCTTTTGTCGAACTGTATCGTCAGCACGCTAGGAATTAGCTGACATGACTCTTATTTTACTAGCATAAGCTTAATACGCACCCATGACCTCACGAAAGACAAGGACGACGCCACCAAAGACACCTCGACAAGACATATGAGCGATGTCCGAAGTATGACGCTAAAGTCGTGCTAGACAATTTTAACGCCTGGATAGCAAAGGTGGACATCTTTGGTAGGACAGTTGGTAAGCATAGCATACGAGTATACCACACCACGTCTGGCAACGAACTTAGGTTTATTGTCTTCGCGGTGGGCGAAATATCACCATAGCAAGCACACGGTTTCCTCATCTCAATATACACAAGTGTGCATTGCGGTCTCCGGTCAACATTAGTTCGGATCACCACCTTGCTGCAGCCAAGGTGCTAATGCGGATACTGTGAGAAGATATAGCGTATTAAAACTGCAATCGCAAGGGACCGCCAGAATCAAGTACCGAAGACCAGTGACAATGCTGTCAACGTGCCATCAGTGCTAGCCTGATGTGCTGGGTTTCAGCCGACCAACATCAAGAAATCCCTGGTTTGATGAAGAATGAAAGCAAGCACATGCAGTTAAACAAAAAGAAAGCCACTCTTGAGCTTTACGAGAAGAAGAGACAGCAAGAACAAGAAGAAAAAAAAGGAGCATGAGTAGCAGGCCATCGAAGATATTGAGAGGCTGTACTCCAAGAATAACGTACGGAAGTTATACCAACAGACCATACACCAACTCATTTCTCAGATCAGAAGGTCAGAAGAGTGTATGTCTGATGAATGGAATCCCAGCACCGTCTAAGTAGAATGACAATTGAGAACGCTCGCTGCTCCATCAAGATCGGTGAAGACTTAACCTAGACCTTCAATGGCAGAGAATGACTTAAACAAGCCGATCCGTTGATCATATTGACATTGACAGCTCGTCAATGGAGGTGTTGCTGAAACGGCAAAGATCAGACGGAGAAACAAAGTTTATGCTGTCAACAAAGGAGGACAAAAACCATCGATGCCTTTGACACAACTTCACAATAAGAAGCTACAGGTTTGGGGTTATAAGGCTCTGAAAACGACACCAATGCGGAAATCTTCCGAACAGTCACTCGTGTTAAACAGTGCTTCTTTTAGCTTAAAAGGAAATTGAGTAGTAAACCCTTCTCTCGAGGAATAAAAAAGGCTTTGACGCATGTAAGCTTATGTCTCGGCCTCGGACTCATGCGTTATCTAAGTGAATAAGTAAGTAGGCTATAAATGCTCATAAAATACCGAAAATCCGTATTATACCGAGCCGCATGAACGGTGAAACACCTTCCAAAAAAATTATAGGAACTTGATTTTGATCCCGTAATGGTAAGTATATGTATATATAAAAGGAATGCTTCCTATTTCACCCTCGAGGGCATAGGGCGTCAACAACGCCTGCGCTCCATATTGTTCGGTTTTCTGCAACGAGCTTCAGCTGATTCCAACCCTTTCCAAGTGTACTCGACTCCTTTTCAACTATTCTGCGGCATGTCGGCGGCCAGCTCTTTTGCCTGACTGGGTAGGCCGGTTCCAATGCATGGTGTGATCCGCAATGCAATCGCCTTCGCACCTTAAGGTGTGAACAACCCCCAACAATTATCTTCTTGTAATAGGGCTCCTGATTCATTTCTAATATAGAGCTCTGCGTTTGAGATTCGGTTGGGCCAAAATACTCACAAAATGATGCTTCAGACATCTGTTAACGAAGTACTGCAGCTGCCGAGTGGTTGATGTGGTCGCCTTCCGAGTACTGTGCTCACACAGAAGCACTGACTCGTCATTATAGCGAAATAGTCGCAGCTTGGTGTTAGTGATGTAAACATTGCTTTTCCATACCTGAAACAATACTCCGAAAGAGCCCTTTGCTACTAACAACGAGTTCGGTGCCGCCGCCAGTCGAGATGGTGTTTCCCAAATAAGGAAAGCTCTGCACTTTCCCGGCTTCCTGTCTAGCAATATTATATTGGGAAAAAGAGCTTGAAAGTCCAAGGACTTTGGTTTTAGCTGCATTTATTTGAAGCCCCGCTCTGCTAAACTCAGCTTGCAGGTTCTGGTGTATATCCAAAACCCTTTGAACAAGCAAGCAGTTATCATCAGCGTAATCAAGATGTTTTAGGTAAGATGTCATTGTCCATTGAATACCTCTGCTTTCCTACAGTGCTGCGCAGATAACATCGCTTATTATCACCAGGAAAAAAAGCGAAAACCCTGCCGAAATCCCCTTTGGACTCCAAAGGCTCCTGATAACTTACCATTGTGTAGAACACGACATTTTGAACCTTCGGACGTAGCCTTTATAAAGCAATGATTTTAGCAGGAATATCGCTCCCGCGCAAGTCCTTAAATACATTCTTTCGGTTCACGCTATCAAAACCTTGCTGGAAATCGATAAAAAGCAGGTAGAGCGAAGGCCTATACTCGATGCATTGCTATACGATGATCCGCAAGGTGTTTATATGATCGGTGCAGGAGGATCCAGAGTGAAAGCATGCTTGTTCGACATCGAGAGTTGAATCTAAATGTACTTTGATTCTGTCCAAAATTATCATCGCTATTACTTTGGTCACTTTTTCGGCAACTTTACAGTCATAACCTGATTCCACTTCTCCGGAAAACGCGCATTTCCCCATGCATTAGCTACCATAGATCTCAGTAGCTCTGCCAATGTAAATTCCACGGGGATTCCATCAATGCCAACCGCTTTGTTCTTCTTGGGGCCCTTTATCGCGGTTGCAATCTCTGTATTGCCAGATCGGGGCCGGGCCTGTCGTATGGACTTAAGTTCACGGGATCCCCATACATCCATGGGAGCAAGGATACCGAAAAGTTCCACTCTTGGTTTGAATAGAGGCCGATCTAAAACCTCTTGCCATTTTTAGGGTCACGTCACCCAGTACATATTGCAACTCTACATCGGGCCAAAACCAACTGCAAGACCCTTCCTGCGTTTTAGTTTTAAATCGCAGCTACCGCAACGCTAGAGGGGCTTACCTCTACAAATCAGGTCCGGATGAAAGTCCTGGGGGCCCTGACTCCCACGATACCGCGTTTTAAGTCCTGATTTGGACTACGGCTGGTCCTGCCTGCCACTTAACAGAACCTATAACCGGCAGCTTGTAACACTGGGTAAACCTTAATAACCTTCAGTGGCCTGCGCTGTGTGCAAGCATTTTAAGGGTACTCAAATCCCTATATGGTTAAGTAACATCGCGAAGTGCTCCCTCCATCTTCTGAGCTGGTTCTTATCCGATACAAATATGGAACCGTCCCTGGATGCTGTTTGATGCTGCGTCCCCCTGTAAGTTCCTTGGTAACACTATACACGGCCTAGTGTCGCAGCGGTTTGCTGCCTATTTGGCTTGTGCAATTAGAGCATTGATGTGGTTGCGCTGTACTTCCTTTCTTTTCACGCGGAACTGGACTTCAAGTACAGATTTCTCTGCTGCTGAGGCTAATGCAATATGAACTTTGAGTTAAATACGCTATCTGTCGTTGATAACCAAGTGCTATGGTTTCTCTGCCTTTTGCCGATAAACCTGTATGGTCCGGATGCGACAATATTTCCCTCACATCTCCAGTGTTCATCCGCAGTTGTTTGCTCAGACTGTTGATTGTTACCTCTCCTAAGCTGAGATGATCCCTGAATTGTTGATGCACTGCAGGTGTACTGGAGTCTGTCAGTATAGTACCTGGGCATAGTAAGCATGTTGGCAAGGTTGCTAGTTACGGATGCAGTACGAAGGCGTATTTCAGCTACCATAAGATGGTGGTCGCGCTCTATTCCGATGGAGCTCCACACCTGTTACAAACGTCATAAAGACTGCTTCTAAATCGCCGGCTAAAAGCGATGTGGTCTATCTGGTTTGATATTCTCTGCCTATCAGATGAGATTCGCTGAGCTTGTTGCAGGTCCGGTGATCAAACAGAATGCCTCCAATCGTTGGCGTTGCAAAAGTTGACTATCCGCTCGCCATTGTCATTTCGGTTTCCAATGCCATGAACACCCATTACTTGTCTGAGCTCGGTCTTGTCGCTTCCTACGTTGTCATTATTCATCACCATCACGGTATCACAGTTGGCATTAAATTGTAGGCTGCACCTAATTGATTGTGGAAGAGTAAACACAGAGCGATTGTTACCCTTCTTACAGTACTCTGGAATCTGGCCGTTAACATCCGGCCATTATAAGAACCCCACGATAAGAGGCTCTTCCGTGCTGCTGATATTGAGAGATAAGCATAAGCACGCTTCCAATAGGTTTTCCCGGGTAAAGCAGTACAGTGCTCCAGGTTGGTGAAAGGTATTCTTCTGCTTCCTACCTAAAATAAACTTCTCAGATGCATTAAGCAATTAAATGTGGCAGTAAGTGAAGGTCAAACGGGATGAATATCCGTAGAATCTTCCACAGAATTCAAGCAATCCTACTAAATGCGAAACACCTAACAAGTCGCTTCCCAAACAGCATTTAATTACACCCATTCCAGACCAGTTACCGGAAGTACGAGTAGGTTGTAATACGTTTCATGGCGATGAAAATAGACTTCCTGACCTAGAAACAGTTTGGATTTCAGCTGACTCGGCATCGATTACTTGCCCTGGAAATTACTTTCCGCTCCAGTTCATCTTAATCAAGTTGACTTCGTGTTTTACCGTCGATGGGTTGGATTTGTTTTTTTCTTAATCCTCATGGAGCTGATCTAAATACTGAAGCAACCACACCAGCACTGGTTAAGGGTTTTCTTTTAGATAGAACACCCTGAAGCACCACACTACCAATTTTCGGGAATCGTATTTCACTAATTCATGGAGACAATAGAATGAACTGGCCTTGTCAAAAGTTGGAACTCCTCCAGGCTCCATCTCACCGAGTCAAGTCAAGGAGCTCTTATCTTTGAATTGTTTTTGAAAACAAACCTACGAATTTGCCAACGCCGCCTACCTCGTGGGAGTCACGAGATAATTCAATTAATGCCAACAGGCAGGCTCGAATATTCGAGTATTCAAAGCGCGTACCACAGGCACTTTCATCGATTTCGTTTTGTTATTGTCTTCTCTTTTTCTTTGTATTTTCATTCAGCCTCTGTCATCTTAATTTATGATGGTACACCATAATTCATTCGTTTATTTGGCTGACGTAGAAAAACAACGCCAAATGAGGATAAACAAATCAAAACAAAGCAAAACAAAAACATGGCATCAATATTTTGATTGAACAAAATTGACGATACTTACCTAGTTACCCAGTTACCTTGGCCGGTGTAAGGTAAATATCGAGGTGCCACTGACGCCTTTGAGTCACTCGTAAAGCCATCGCTCCGATAGACACTCGTAGATACTATTTGTACAGTAGCAACAAACAACAGCGGTGGTAGATACTTTGATGAATTTCTTGACACTCAATTAAACTGTAATTAACCTAAATTGGTTCTCAAATTGGACACTAGATCAAAGAGATTGCGGATTGGACTTCTCAGGATGGGAGCACCTCGGTTTGCAAAAATAACAAAATCAATCTCCTCAACACCTGAGGAGGACTCCTTTGAGCAGTTTCTCTTCTGTTTTCTGTATTCATGCCAATTACCACAGAGAATTGATTGCCTTCTTTGCGAAATGTTTATTCCTTTGCAATTTGCACACCTGTGCGCTAATATTGGAGGACTCTTCCATTGGGTGTACCCCGACAAAGTAGAAATAAATTTCACCTGATTCGATGCACTGGCGGCATGGGGTATTACTGGGAGATTGATTGATTTACTGGTGCCCCAAGTCAGGGGATTATGTCACTACTTAGTGAAGTGTGGAAATGTACTTAAAGTAATCCCAACAGATCCTTAGCTCATAACCAAAAGATTGGGAGACCAGTCCTTTACATGTACAAACCACGTGTTAGAGTGGGTCGCAGGAGTATGGTATGTGCGCATAGGTGGTACCCCTTTCAATAGAACTACATCGTACGACAATGAATCAGAATTGTTTGTGATAATTACGAAGTGGTAAGTTCCATGTGGATGAGCAATATACGATTGGTATCAACCTAGCTATGCCCTTAACTATAACAACAATTGTCCTTGTTCTACGTGATGGTAGTACCCACCGGAAAGTGATCTCGTGCAATCAGACTTGCCAAACTTACAAGCGCGTGTGTTTCACTAGAAGAAAACAGCGATAATACAACAGATTGTGGAGAATGATCGACCCATAAAAGAGATGGTACACCGGATGGCGTCGACAGTCAACGTGGCTTGTAAATTGTATGAGTTACTTCAACATATTTGAATTTTTCACGAATTTTTGACCGCTTCCGTTCAAGGGGACATAGAAAGGCCCTAGTCCTTCAAGTTGTGGATTATGCTTGAGACAACTGCCCGACAATGTAAACCTGAAATGTAACGAGGCAACCAAAGGCATCAGATAAGGACAGATTCACTCTTAAAAAAATGGCAGCCGAATAACTAACGAACCCCTTAAACGACATCCGGTGGTCAGGTGTAAAATCGAAGGACGATCCCTGAGAGTAACCGATACAATAAGACTCATCGTCTTCACGGGGGATCCGCCGGGCCACAGTGTTTATTTCGCGGCTAATGAATTCCCTTTGAAACGTATGCTCCGTGCACTCGCAAGCTTGTAATATTGGAAGGTTTCTCTCTGTGCACATGTCCTAACACAGGCAAAAATAAGCGACGAAAGGGAGCTGACCTCTTTTGAAAAGCTCTAACCCCATAGGTGGAACTGCAAGCGTCGAGGATTACATGGCTAAGAGCGTGCTTAGTCTCTGCTTTGCGAACTTTGGATACCGAGCTACCTTCCATTTAAATCCCCAGCCTTCCTCTCAGCAAAGCAGGCTGTGCTGTTAAGCGACTTTCATATCCCGATTAATAGTAGAAATCAAAATTGATCCAACAAAAGATTTAATATCAGAGACTGATGTCTCTTTAAAAGCATCGACTTCTAGAGACGTAACTGGACACCTTGTAGGAGAAACTGTCGATCGGACGTCTGCTGCCAACTATGACGCTGAAATGAGAAGCGAGGAAGGGAATTCGTCCCGCCTGAGCGACTCAAACTTAGACATTTTGTGTCAAATTACAATTAGCATGCTTCGGATGAGTTATGTGTACAACACGTAAACGAATCCGATCCTACGACGCCACTCCCCCGACAAGTGGAAATGGTCCCATATAACAACAAACTGTGCCGTGTCAGCATAAGTGTAATCTCGGAAGACATGTTAGGAGTTTAGTTACCACGGAGGCATTCATGATTGAGGAGTAGACGGCAGTGGCACGCACGAAATTGCTCAGCTTAAGCTGGACAGAATGGGTTGGTTCTTGCCACTAGAGAGGCAGTTATCGGTGTTTCGATTGAGTTTGGAGACATAGAGGTGAAACCGGCTAGCTGTTTGCTACAATGAAGCCATACGAATTGGCTGAGGAGTAATTTCTCAAAAATCGAGGAGAAATGCGGTCTGAACGTGTTGTTAGTAGAGGAAGATTCATTTCCGAAACCACACATCATAAGAGGGTCCTCGGGTAGCTAGCGAAAAAATTCCTCGTCTCTGGATACACAGAACTTAGATCTAACCATTAGAGAGTGTCTTGAAAACAGTGAAACAGGAAGATAGTGCAATAAAACGACTAAACGACTTAAAAGGTCAAGTCGCGTACCGTATCAGTAAGCTCTACCAAAACCAAAACCAGTTGTCTGCCAAAGAGACTACAAATCAACGCCGTTAGTATATCTGCACCTGCCTAAGGGTGATAGAAGAAGCAGTAGAATTCTCTGGTTAATGGTTATGAACAAAATTCTTGTAGGACTAGACAGAAAAGGGGTCAAAGTGGTCGCGTAATCGGATGGCTTGGTGGTACTAGCGTCAGTGAAGTTTCCCTCCGCGATAAGTGAAATCTTTGAGGCTGCTCTAGACAAGGTAAACACCTGGGTCGCAAGTTGTAACCTTGGTGTCAAATTTAATTATGGCATCACTACCAAAACCAAAATACCTGATTTTACCCTTCCCTGTCTTAACGGTCAACACTGTCCTCCAGCGCTAGATATCTGGGTATTATGCTTAACCCAAAAATTAACTGGAAGCAAAACATCGAACACAGAGTGAGGGAGGCATATGCATGCAGCAAAAGAAGTGGGAACTTCAACCAAAGATGACCTAGTGGAAGTACATAGCCGAAGTACTTCCAATTATCGCCTAATAAAGGCTACAACCTAACGAAACTAAAAAAGTCTACAAAGAGTACCCAGTATAGGCACCACGGTCATATTGAGGACTACTCCAATGGATGCCTTATTGTGCTCCTGCACCTTCTGTCTCTCAACCTAAACACAAAAAATAGAGCGGCAAAATGAAGCGCAGTCAGATTCAAATAGCATGGCCTTACCGCCACAGCAATATCCTCAACTCGTTACCAATCGGCTTGGTCACCCTGCCAATCGACGACAAAACACCCAAACTAAACTTCAAGAAAGACTTACATGTAGGATCTCCCACCAGAGCTCAGTGGAAGAAAAACGAAGTTCAACTGTGGTGTGGGGGCCCGGTTTTTACTCAGAATCACGGATTTTGCCAGCGTCTTCCAGGTGGAACTAATGGCAATCCGAGGCTTGTACACAACTAGGGCATGATACAATGCACAAACAAAACATTGCTATCCTCATAGATAAGTAGTCAAGCCGCCATTAAAGCTATTGATTCCACTACCATATCCTCCAAACTGGTGGAGGACTGCCGGAGTGAGCTTGCCCGCTTGGGCGAACGCTTTAGGGTAACACTGATCTAGGTTCCAGGGCACAGTGACATAAAAGAAAATAAGCGTGCAGATGAACTGGCCAGGCAGGGCTCAACTCTGCACCCCTCACTCGCGGCAAGAGTCCACATTTCACTAGGAGCACTTAAGGAACAAATCCACTCACACTTCCTGTAGAAATCCAGCCTCCAATGGAGGATGTTAACCAACTGCGCCATATTAAGGATGGTATGGCCGACCTAAGATAAAAGTAGACCTAGGAAAAAAGACCTACTAAACAGATTCTGCCCAGATATTGCCAGAATTACGGCGATAAGCACGGGGCCAATTGAAGAGCATGCGATTAAACTAGGTGTTATTTACAACGTGAACAAGAGTGATAAGGAAACTCTCTCCCATTTCCTCTGCAATGTCCGCCAGATTGCGTGCACCAACCAACTTTGACGGCCTCAACAACATCTCGGGCAAAGCGATACAAGATCTAATCTTGATAATTTGATAATTTATTTAATCCATTTCAAATTTACAAATTCATTATTTTACAATTAATTATTCTTAGAACCAATAATTTAAAAGGTACATTCACAGGTATTAAGATAGTTTTCTAGAATTTTAAGCATGAATTTTGCAGTTAATATACTTTATGAACGTATTGAAATGGTGTCTTTTGAACACTAGGTGGTACTTGGAATACCAGTGGTAAGTGTATTATTTATTGAATATATTAATCAATTTCATGAAAGCCGCGACAAGAGAAAGAAGAAATTTTCGTTACATGCAATGAAAGGTAAACAGTATGAGAAGAAAGGCAAAAATTTGGGGGCAAAAAGATGAATACGTACGAATTGTAATGAAACACATATAAAGATTAAGAAATGACCTGCATTAGTTCTTCTACGCTTGATCTGGAAAGTAGCCAGTTTCTTAAGTTCTTAAGGAATCTAAATTTGCTTTGGACAATATTGCACATATCTAGGGGAAGTCTGTTGTATATGAAGGGTGCTATAATGGTTGCAAATCGTCTGTAGTTCTCTTTGTTCACTCTTGGAACTGTGACTGCAGACGGTTGCCTAAAAGTATATGTTAAGGTATCACCTCTTCTGCGGTTCAAGTAACCGCCTCGCAAATAAAATATTCTCAGCACTTTATAAACAAATAGGTGTCTGAGTGGCAATATATTGAGAGATTGGAACAATGGAAATGATGGCTCCCATTTGGATTTAAACATCATTACTCGAACTATCTTCTTTTGGACGGTGATAATAGGTGATATTTGTGCAGTTATCATTGTTACAGTTAGAATCGTGGAGACAAACTCCTTCGATGATCAACTGATTACAAAGAGAAAATGACATTACTTTGGATTTGCTGCTTAAAACCATTTGGTGGAGCCTAAAACAGTTCTTTAGTATGGAGAGGTCAGTTATCATTTCTGTTTTTATGGTGTCCGCACAAGTAGTGACGTAGGAGAGAACCAAATCATCAGCAAATGCTCTAATACTTCCCTTTAGTGTTAATTTAAAAATCGAGTTTATATAAATAATAAAGAGCAAGGGCCCAAGGACCGATCCTTGGGGAACGCCAAGCCAGGGGCTATCTAAAGACGTGCTTAGAGTAGCGTTTACACGCACAAGCTGTTTACGATTTTCAAGGTACGAGACGAACCATTTATTAATATTGCTTCTGAATCCAATTCTATGAAGAATTTTTATTAAGAGCTGATGATTGACTAGATCAAATGCCTTTGTTAAATCAAGAAAAAGAGCAGCAGTTTTTTTACTCTTATCGAGTCCATCGTGAATATCTTCTAAGAGCGACAATATGGCATCTTCAGTAGACTTGCCTCTGACAAATCCAAATTGATTCTTGTTCAAGATTTTAAATTTATTGAGGAACTTAAGCATTCTATTTGTAATTATTTTCTCCAAGATTTTTGAAAAAACCGACAACAATGAGATAGGTCTATAGTTATTTGGATCACATTTGTCTCCCTTTTTGTGGATTGGAACTATTATAGAGGTCTTGAGACACTCCGGGAATATACCACTTTCAAAACTGAGATTAGTTAAATAAGTTAACGGCTTAATGATGTGGTCACTCATTTTTTTACGACTAAGCTACTAATACCATCAATCCCACATGAATTTTTCAACTTTAAGTTGGATACAACAAGAGATACTTCATCTTCAGATACAGTACCGAAAAAGAATGTTGAAAGGACTTCATTGTCTAGAAGATATTCCGAAGCGCTTATTGCATTAATATTGCAAGAATTTGGTCTGGAATTTTCGGCAATGTTTCTGAAGAACGAGTTTAAATTGTCAGCCATTTCTGCATCATTTGTAGTGGTCGTATTATTAGAAAATCTTAGACATCTTATGGCTTTGTCAGAATTATTTTTACCAAGCAGATCATTAACAATGTTCCATTGCTGTTTTGGATTACATCTGCATTCGTTAAACTTATGTATATAATAGGATTCTTTTTAGATATTTATGTACTGCAGTATATCTTTCCGCATCTTTTGATAAACTTTTTTTATTGAAGACATATGCATTTTATTTTTATTTTTAATATAAAACTTGTTTTTTTCTTTAATTTTTTCGCAAAGTTGGTCAGTCATCCATGGCTTAATTTTTTGTGATCTACGTTTAGGATTTGAACACCTACTCAGAGTCATATAGTTAGAAAGAATCTTCACAAATACGCTAAAAGACCCTGAAGAACAACTATTGTTATAGACACTATGCCATATTTCCTGTGACAAATATTCCTTCAACTTACGAAAATCAACACGTGAAAACTCACCCACTTTTTTCGATTTTGGTTCATCATCAGTGTTTAATGATTTTCCCAAGAGATTTACGAGCGATACACCTGTAGCATAGTGATCGGTTATATCCCATTCAAGTACAAACGGACGAACATTTAGAATATTGTTTTTCGTGCGGAGAAAAATATGGTCAATACATGTTTTGCAACTATCAGCTGCTCTTGTTGGCTCATTAAGGAGAGATTCAAAACCCAAGGAACACAAAAGGAGTATATAATTATCACAACTCGAAGGAAAGTTCAATATGTCAATATTAATATCACCAACAAAGCAAATATTGTGACTGTTCATCCCACTAAGAAGGTCTTCAATTTCTTTTAGAAAAAAATCCCTATGGACAAACTGTAGCCGGTACATGCATATAATATACTAATATATGCATATAATCTGTTTTCTTAACTCTATGGGCTGGGTCTAGGCATCAACTGTCTCACATCCTTAACAACACACATATTCGTGTTCAACCGCCACCTCTACCTGCCTACCCTTATTAACGGTCCTGGAAAAAAGAGACTTTTCTGCGTGTGAGGCGTCCCTGAATTTTTTTAAAAACAAACGCTGAACGTTGTTAGTGGTTTTGAAGGATCTGCACCAACTCTGAGGCGGAAGTGTTTCGATTTGACGGTTGAAAGAATTTGCCTGGCAGTCGAATAGGTACGCCATAAACGAGTTTAGCAGGCGTTGCTAGGAGATCATCTTTTAACGCAGTCCGAAAAGAACTATAGGAAAGGCAGAAGACCAGGTAACTCCATGACAAAGCGTTGCAGCTTTTAATTGCCGATGAAAATGCTCGTCCAATGCATTTCATTGCGGATTATAGGGTGTTGTTCGAAGATGTTTTGCATCCAAAAAGCTTGGTTAGGCACTTGAATAAGTCTAATTCGTACTGCCTGCGCAAGTCCGAGGCAACACGCTGTTGAAAACCGAAGCATGAGATCCAAGATGACAGCAGAGCTTGAGCTAAAGAAACGTTTGGCCTGTCGACGATTGTGAAACACTGATTAAATCCTCTTGATGGCGTGAGGTAACAAGATCAATATTTATGTGCCCGAAGAGCTCCATGGTGGTTGGAAGTAGGCGATCGGCGAGACTGTATGTCGTGCGATTTTATTCGCTTGACAAGCGATGCAACATTTTACCCACCTGGAGCTATGTTTATTCATAGTAGGCCAGGTGAAACGCTCTGCTATAAGCTTCCTAGTTGCGCATTGAGCAGGGTGTGGATGTTACCCCAGGAGATGTCACAGTAGAGCTCGCCCTAGGGATTGTTGAGTCCCAAATGACGAAATTGAATACTGAAATCTTGCTTGTTCAAAAGTTCCTGAAGATCGACGTCGTCAATTTGTGCGTCTGTTGGCTCTCTTGGCTATACAGCTGGCGTCGACGCGAGACAACGTATCGACGACTATGTTTTCGGGTCCAGAAACATTACTGAAGTCAGTGTTAAACTGACCGATAAAGTCTAGCCTTCTGAACTATCACAACGAAGCACGTTTGGGACGCTGTTTAAAAGCACGAGTCAATGGTTTGTGGTCCGTATAAATAACAAAATGTCATGACCGTCAAAAGTATGGCGGAAATGCTACCGCTTCATATATTGCGTTCAGTTCCATGTAAATTCTAATAATTTGCGGCTGAAAAAGGTAAGATGTTGCCGTGCACCATGGCATCAATAGCATGTTCCAAGGAGTCAGTGAAAATTGATTACTCCGTGTTAATGTTAGGATATCCCAATAGCGCGGCCGTAGTCAAGACATGCTTGCTATTCCTAAAGAAATTGTGACATTAGGTTCTACCAATTGCTTGTTAAGTGGCGAAACTATTTCAGCGGCTTGTTTGATAGACTTCCTGTAGAAGTTGACGGTACCAATAAATGCGCGGAGCTTCTTTATGGTGCTTGGCTTAGAGAAGTACAGGATAGCGTTAACTTATTCCAGAAAAGCCATTTCGATTTTTTCGAAAATATATTTCGCCAAATTGATGACAAGCGTCCTGTATCCGTTGAAATAATATTTTAAGCTGGTCGATATGCTGCAGCTCATTCTCAGATGCTACAAGTATATCGTCCATGTAGGCGAATACGAAAGGCAGACTCCGCGTGACCTCGTCGATTAACCTTTAAAACGTTTGCGCGTCATTTGGCTGTCCAAACATCATAAAATGGAATGCAAGGAGGCCAATGGGTATTATGATTGCCGTCTTCTTGATGTCTTATGGACCGACAGGAGCACTTTTTTCCTATGCAGGTTTGCAGTCAGCGAACAGGATACGCATCTGGGATCGTCCAGTCGTTAAGGCGTCTGTAGTTGCCACAGGAATGTCACTCTCCTGACTTCTTCAAGGCGAGGTGTAGGGGCAAGAACCAAGAATTGTCTGAGCGACGTGCTAAGCCTAGCTGTATCATTTTGTTTAACTCTGCTTTGGTAATCCGAAGACGATCAGGAGCTCGTCAACACGCCTTGCTTCAAACTGGTGGGCCGTCTGTTGTTTTTTATGTGATGGACTATAGTTTATTGTCCCTTCCAGTTGGCAGCACCCGGTTATGTGACGGTATGGAACTTTTGAAGAACTGCTGAGTACCGAATGGGACAACAAATCTGTGCCGTTTATCGCTCGGCTGATGTAGGCGACTGATGCCTCTGTAATTGGTGCAGTTCAGATGGTCTCTTTTCTTGAGAATCGGACAAACAATGCTGAGGTTCCATTCATCGGGCATACTTTCGTCTGATCACATTGTACAGATGAGTGCGTGTATGCTCCTTACCAAGTAATCGCCTGCCGCTTTGAAAGGCTTGGCAGTTAGGCTGTCCACTCCAGCAGCTTTGTTGGACTTAAGCTTAGATATAGCTATCTTTGTGTTATTTTTACCTTCCGGTAAAACTTCCGAACCTCATTGCTGGAGTAGCATCTCTTAATTTTTCCTCCTGAGAAGCCGGTGTTCGTCTCTCCTCTTCCGCCCGTAGAGCTCATGAGCAGCTCTGGTCCTTCTATGCAGTGCCGGCATTCGTCCTATTCGGACTCCCACCCCTGGAGAGCAAACATAGAAACCAAACACACCTGAGTTTCAAACCACTACAAAAACAATTTTCCTTTCTCCTCCTTCTATCTTTCCGCCCGCGCCCTGGCAACAGTAAACGGGTATCTAACCCCTTAGGCGCGCGTAAATTATAAAAAAAAAAAAAAAACCAGGGGCTTCGTTGTGGTGGACGAGTGAAACCCAGCACATCAGAAGCGGCACCTCTGGTGGCGTTTTGGCAGTGTTTCCAATTTCCTCTTAAGAGATTAAGAGACACTCGATCGGAAAAGGTCTTGGCGATCTTTGCGATTGCAGCCGTCTGACGTCGAATTTCCTCACAGCATTAGTTTGTCTTGGCGTAGTTTGGGGTATCCGCAATCGTACCTTGGCTACAACAAGGAACGTACGGACATCCATAATACTGAAGGAGTGTCTTGAGTCGATCGCAATGTGATCAATCTGGTTGACTGTTGATTGATCAGGAGTTCTCCAAGTCCCCTTGTGTATATCGTGATGTGGGGACCACGTGCTAGCTACGACAATGTTTTGCCCCGCCGCCAAGTCGATTAGCCTGAATCCGTTATCGGAGGTGGTGTTGTGCAGGCTATATTTTCTGATCTTTTCACCAAAGATACCCTACCTTCCTAGCTTTGCATTAAAATCACCAAGGACAATTTTAATGTCATAGCTAGGGCATTGCTCGTAGGTCTTGCTAAGGAGCTCATAGAAGGCATCATGGTGTCGTCATCTTTCTCCTCTGTGGGAGCATGAGCGCATATAAGGCTAATGTTGGCGAATTTAGCCTTGATGCGGATTGCTACGAGGCGCTCGCTCACATGCCGGAAGCTCAGGACTTCTTGTCTTAGTCTGCCTCCGACAACAAATCCGCATCCAAATAAGCGCTGCTTTTGTCTTCGATAGCAATCGCCGAAGTAGATGTCGCAGTTTTTCATCCTCTTTTTGTCCGGCCCATCCCATCGCATTTCTTGGATGGCGATTATGTCTGCTTTGCAGCAGTCCAGGGCCTCCGCTAATTGTTCGGCTGCACGTGGTCTGGAAGACCAGTTCCATTTTTGCCCCTGGGACGAAGGGTCAGTTACACCGAAGCCAGTAACCCGTTCCGGAATGTGAGTGCTGCCGTTGGCCCATATAGGGATCGTCTGCCACCATCTCTTTTCCAAGACCCTGACTAAGTCTTGGAAATCCTTACCGGCCTGAGCTCCAAATATGTCGGAGTAGCCCGGATAAGGTCTTGTTTTGTTTTGCCTACACTAATCCTAATTTATGGCGCAGGAAACTCGCCATTTGTCCCCTTCACTTCGCAATCTCCGGTGAGATTCCCAGGTGGCGCCACGGGGAGGCGTGAAGTATGGCTTATTAGCAGAGCTGCAAGATAGCAAGATTAGCAGGCTGCAGAGGCTCATTCTCGTTATTTAAAGAACCAGCACCTGTCGGAGGCGTTTCACACTTCCAACCCGCACCTAGTATTTATCAAATCAAAGAGTAGCTGCAGTTACTTCAATGTGAGACTTGGGTGCCATTTGTGATACACAGCTCAATTTTCGCATCCATATTTCGCATCCATTTGTCAAACGATGGTCAAAAGAATTCTCCGATCCCTATGTCACCAAATCCCTGTACATAACCTTTGTTCGTCCACTTCTCGAGTACGCCAGCGAGATATGGTCCCCTTACTACGATTTACATATTCTGCGCATTGAAGCTGTGCAACATAGATTCCTGCGATTCGCATTACATGGGCTACGATAGGCTGACCACAATATTCTACCGCCCCCTATGCTCAAACTACTCGGTATCCTGTATCCATAAACTTTTAACCGGCCTCATCAACTGTCCCACAATACTCTCCCAAATCCCATTTAACACCGACCCGTGTCCTTTAAGATCTGTCCACCTTTTTCGTCCGAATAATCACAGGACAACTTATGGTCTCAAGAGCAGTCCAGACCCACGAAATTCCTTGAATAACCATTTTTCCCGTCATTAGACGGTTTAAGGTTTAAGTAGAAATAGTAGTTATAAGTCATAGTTTTAAGTTTAGTTTGTTAAGTTATATGTTTGTATTAAACGTTCCAATAAACTGTCCGGATTTGACCCGGGCCTCAAATCACAGTTCGTATATTGCGCTTCTAACTACGCGAACCACAACCCTGGTCTTACGGAACTGAATTGGGCTGTTTTTATGTCGAACGGTAAAGATCAAGAGGCATGATCGGACGCGTGGGTCGGGAAAATCCGAATACGAGTATATTGCTGTGTCCGACATATATGCGGTAAGAAAGAAATATATGGAAGCAAGAAGGAAGAAAAACAAAAACTCGTTCAGTGTAGTGCTACAGAGCTATAGAGCTCAGTATGACAGTTTACGAACCCTGGTGCGATGACAACTGGCGATGATTTACTGACAGTTATTGGTTACGTAGATTATGTGTTGAGTTAACTATGAGGTGGCCAAATAATGGTAATATATTTTGCAAACAAAGACACCACTTTAGACATATCTCTTTCCAATCGCTGCTTTTTTTTGGGCTTAGCAGCGTAGCAGAGCCCTCTCTCATTGATCATCCCAGCCCTCCTATACCGGGCTGAGGCACTGACTTAATCAAAAAGGGATGATAACACGATTAGTCGTTTTGATAAAAGTCCTTCAAGTGGCCTTCTATGGTATGAAAACACCAAAGGAAGACCCCCTCTCAGATGACGCGTAGAGCTAGCAAACAACAGGGATGGTTAGTCATTGCGCCACCAAAGTCAATATGTTCCAAACACACAACTCTAGATCAAAATGAGGGACCAATACTATGGGCGTTTAATATGTTAAAAAAAATGTGAGCAACCTCTCGTAATTAACACGTTGAAACTGTCATAAATATTCTGTTTGAGATAATCTCCAAGCTTCTTATAATAAATGAAAATTGCTGGGACGTACGCGCGATGTCTGGATGCGGACTTCGAATTTACTTGGCAAAACCCAACGACATCCAAAGTTTTAATGATTCCAGCCATCGCCTACGTCGTCACCATAGTTTCTTCCACATTCGGCAATAGACAGAAAATACGAGTACTTCGTTTATTGTCTCTTTTGTATAAACAGAATCTGTTTCCTATAAATCCATATCCTCATGTCATGACATGAACATTTGTATAATTCACACAGGGATCTATTCTCGACAGTTAATCAGTTGATTTTGACATCCTCATAAACTTTTATATGCCGCACTAAGTTCATTGGAACCACAACCAATCTTCCACAGCCAACTTCAATTAGTTTATTCATCCGTCATAAAAGAAGACACCCTCCCAGACCCTGGACAACTATTCCTAGCTCATTTCAATCGATCAACACATAAAAAAACGATGCCAACAACAATTCCCCCAAACTAAGAGCGAAGTTCAGCGAACTTCTTCTCCCGAGGCCTTGTCTTAGAGTGCTTCCATAAACTTGGCTAATCGCGGCTGCTGTAAATCACAAACCCACCCCAGTCATCCCTTAGAAAATGGAACTAAACAATAACGAATTGCTTTTGATTCTTAACAAATCCTAGACTTGACCTACTTAAGTAGTTCACCGCGAATTCTTCTTTCAATGACATGACCAAATCCAATGGAAAGTTTTCGGCTTTTTAAAACCCTATCCCTGTCGTGAACAGCTCCCAGTTAATCCACGACATAATCCCCGAAAATGTCCTACCATGAATGGCACTAATTAATTTTAAATAATACAATTAATTCGCTGCTTAACAATGGACGTCCCTAATATATCTCGACCATCAATTTCGATTCAATTTAAGGCATACAGAGGTTACAGCTACAATGACAATACTCGTACTGGTCGAATTGTGTAATGCGGATACCTCAATAAATCAGGACCGGATTTACCAACAGCGGGTCCCATTGCTATGACTCCCTGGATACTTCTTCGGCAACAACTCAACGGCCTACTCCTCTTAACAAGAACTACCAATACTCTGTGTCCTTGGGAGTGAATCAATTCAAATTGTCCCCGTGCCTTGGAGTCCCTCTCATCTTGGGACTCCCTACATTCTTCGCTTTCAAGGACAATCCGCAGGTTCTCTTGTAGTTTATTCACTGAATTTTATTGCCTTCCAATAATTTGTATCGCTATCGGGACGGGATACGGGATCCAAACCAGTGGGTTGTTGTCGAATGTATTATATCTTTGAATACGTTACAGATTCATTCGTGAGAAATCGACTTAAGTGGGATGCAGTTATTGATTCTGATCACAAGGGGACAATCGAAATCCCATAGATTCTAGAGAAATCAGAATTTAAAGGAAGGTGAGCCTCGGAAAAATGGATGGACCATAGCTTAGTCCAAATTTGTAGACTACTCACTTGAATTGATGGTACCTTGACCTGGGAATGACGTCCGCCATACTGAGTAATTATGCTCTTCAATTGGTGAGGGGTCTGGGAGTGTATTAAATTTCCTCGTAGAGATTTAATTACATGACCAGGAGGTGTGGCTGTGTGATAATTAATTACATTGCCAGGTCAAAGAACTCAATACGCAAGGTGCTGGTATTTTTCCAATAGATTTTGCAATCTCGGATTTAGGTTTCTAGAGTGGGAGGGTGGAGATTTTTTTAGGTTTTATTTCCTGCTCTGATGGGTTAGGGAACGTAATCGGTGATGAATGACCATGTGTGCTCACTTAATGGAATCCCAGAGTAAATCGATTAAGATATCAGTGTCGATTCACATTCATGGACAAATCCATGAACAGAAAGTGGAACAAATTCCATTTCGATGAAGTGCTTGAAATTGATTGTTTTAAGGACTTGACATCGTATGCCAGCAGAGTTTGATATTTTGGTCGGATTAGCAGAGAGAACACTTTAATATCCCTCCTTTTGTTTAGTTGCATTGCCGTGGCGGGAAATTTTAAGAGTCAAAGACCATAAGCTTCTGGTAAAAATAATTCAGGAGAGACGTCGGATTTAGCACCAAAAATGTACTGGCTGGACTGTTATAATATGTATGAAGACGACCCTACAGGACTATCCGGTAGATGTCACTCATAATAGGGAAAATCCACCTGTGGTATTTTTGACCGGGGCCGAAACACGGCGGTGTTTTAGAAGTTGCTAGATCTTACGATTCTCATATAGTGCAATAGAGAGAGTAGCAGAGAGGTTCACCCTGTTACAGTTAAACTCCATTAGACTCAAACTCCATCAGAATGATCAAACTTCTGCCTTTGACAATTAGTCCTTGGAAACCGAAAAGATCGACCGAACTTTAGAAGATTCACGCCCCTGAAGGACAATTATCTATTAAAGTAGCAGTTCGAGAAGTAGAGAAAACGGGAGTAAAACTTGCGGCAAGTGCTGTCAAAAGTACAGGTGCTACAATAAAAGTCACACTCATTCCAGCGGCGCTCCACTGTGCGCTAAATTTTTATTTAGGCTAAAGTGCTTGTATAATTCAATTTTCAGGCGGGTCTGATTTGATTTGATTTGCGTTGACCCGGGTCAACGGCGGACAGATTTATTAAGGCTTATTACAAGCATATTCTTAAAACTAACAATTTCACTCAAAACTAAACATAAAAACTAAAGGGTGGGAGCGGTCAAAGAAAGTTCGGACGTGAGGCATAGGTGGAAATAAGAATGTTCTTAAGGGAGAGTTTGCTGAGGTGGTAGTCGAAGAGAGCCTGAATATCGTTAACTTCACGAATCATTCTAGACATTGGCTCTAGGTGTCCGTAATTCGTTTTGTGAAGATTGAGCCGAAAAAGTGGCATAGACCTAAGATTGCGCAGGTTAGTGTTAAAACAAATAAGCTGAAGTAAAGAAGGGCAATCGATATTACCAACTAAAATTTGATGAATAAAGAGAATATCGGCAACATTTCAGCGTATAGACAAGGGGTTGTAAATTTATAAGTTTCAGCCGGTCAGTGTAAGGTGGTACATTTTGGCTGTCATCCCAGGGAAGACCACTTAAAGCAAATCGTAAAAACCTGCGTTGAACAACTTCTATCCCGAGGATGTGTGTTCTATAGTAGGATGACCAAACATAGCTTGAATATTCAAGAAGAGGCCTAACAAAGGTTATGTAAAGAGATTTGGTAACATAAGGATTGGAAAACTACTTTAGGCTTGATGAAGCCAAGGCAGATTTGGCTTTTTTTTTTATTGTATTATCAATGTGAGAACGGAAATTGAGTTTCTTATCACAGATAACACCTAAATCACGCAACTCATTCACCAAATGAACAAGCAGATTAAAGATAAGCAACGAGGTGAAGTAGGAGGGCACTTACGGTTATAGCCTGACACTTGACTGACCAAATAAAAAATCTTTCTACATCTTCCTGCAGTGTTAGGCTGTTTGAGGAAGATGATATACGAGTATGTCTACAGATTTTCATATCATCTGCGTGAATAGATATGTATGAATTTTTATTGATATGATATGATCACAGATACTATTCTCTTGAGATCCTTTATCCCTCATCAGATGAAGAGTATCAAACCAAAAGAAAATGCTTCGTATGAGCCTCGAGCTGTAAAGAGGCCGTCAGGGTTAGAGAAATGTTATTTCGGTCCTTCAAGACCAACTTCAAGGAATGACTGCAACGTCTTTCTTAAGTGTGTGAAATTTCAGTACAACCAAAAGTTGAGGCAAAAAATACTGCAATGTCCCAAAGGTAGTAAAAGCTTTTGGTCCTTTGTCAAAAATATCAGAAACTCTGCCTCATCCTCCATTCCAACGCTCATTCACAATGACATTCCAGCTGTCAGCTCTTTGGGCAAGGCCAATCTGCTTGCTGCACACTTTGCGGCTAGCTCAACACTCCCAGATTGTGCTTTTTCTCCGCTTACACTTGAGTGCGTCGAATCTTCAAGAGTACTAAAAGATCTCAACATACATAAATCTGCTGGTCCAGATGGTATATTCCCCCTTCTTCTGAAGAGATGTTCTTCCACGCTAGCAAAACCACTGCGTAAGCTTTCTCGGGCTTAAAGCGACGGATAGTGCGTCGTTTCCCAGACACGGGTCTTATTTGGATCTTCTGCTGTTCGACTCACGAATACAACTGACATGCACTAACCAACAAACTACAAACTGTCTACGCATTTTCGTGTATGACAGTAACCATTGCGGTTTCAGCACCGAAATAACTGTTCCCAACGAAATTGCGGAATTGGAATATTTCGGAGAAAAAAATCAACGTATCGCCCGAACGTCGAACAACGAACAAATACTGGTAACAGCGGGCATAGATCCAAATGAGGCTGTTGATGATGACAGCTTCTTTGTGATCGAGGATCCGCAGGAAAAGGCAGAGGCTATAGGAGCGACTTTCCAGGAAGGGTACAAGGCGAATGATAGCATTGGCCCGAACCACGATCTAGAGAATCGAGTCCTTGTGCACAGTTTCTACCTTCGAAATTAAATTGTGAATTGGCGATTCGAGAGCTCGGGTTTCACCCAGTTCAGTGACGAAAATATGGCAAATAATGCCATCACCAACGATAGGGTACTACCCACGTTCATTTCGAAAGAAGAGCTCCAAACGATCTTCGATTCACTTAGAAGTAAGAAATCAGCGGGAACCGATGAAATGCCGAACATTGTGCTTCGACATCTCCCTCTAGAAGCGGTAAACATTTATACCACCCTGTTTAATAATGCAATGAATAATGCACATTATCCAGCGCATAGGAAAACTGCGGTGGTACATCCCATCCCCAAAAGGGATAAAGACACTTCCAATCCGGCGAATCTCCGCTCGATTAGTCTTCTTCCAAACATCAGTAAGGTGTTCGAGAAGGTGATCAATAGAGTCCTGACTAAGTGGGTTGAGGACAAACATATAGTTCCGGATAATCAATTCGGTTTCAAGGCGGGGCATGATATCATTCATGCTGCGTCTAAACTGGTTTCTGATATCCAATGGAACAAAGGCAAGAAACAGTGCACTGGTGCCTGCCTGATTGACTTGGAGAAGGCCTTCGATACCGTATGGTTAGAGGGACTCTTTTTCAAGCTGGACAGGTTGGGCATTAGTAAACCACTACTGTATATTCTTTTTGATATGCTCTCCAGTAGACAATTCATCGTGAAAAATGGCGATGTGACTTCTGCTCGAACATTTGACATTAAAAACGGTCTGCAACAAGGTGCGGTAAATTCGCCGATCCTATTCAACATTTACACGAGTGATCTCATAGGTTCACTTCACCATGCCATAGCGTACGCAGACGACATAATCGCGTACAGATCGGGTCCAAAGATTGAGGTCATTAATATGCTTTTGCAACGTGACTTCGACAAAATTAAGCGATATTGCGATGACTGGAAGTTGAAAATCAACTTTCAGAAGTCGGAAACCATTTTGTTTAGGACGCCTTTGTCTGGGGCCTCTAGGGATACCAGAAAGAATTGGCAAAAGTTTTCTATCCTTGGACAACACGGACAGCCACTCGCTTGTCGAAATGTAATCAGATACCTTGGGATCTGGCTAGATCAATATCTGTATTTTAACAAACATATAGATGTTGCTCTGGCTAGAGCCAGAGGTGATTTTGCCCTTACAAAGAGACTGTTCTATAACAGTCAACTCGATGCGAGGGTGAAGGTAATCTGCTACATGGCCCTTATCAGGCCCATGCTTGTATTTGGATGTCCCGTGTGGTTCAACGTGAGAGCAAGTTTATTGGAAAAGATTCGGGTGTTTGAGAGGGCTTGTCTTAGGACTTGTCTTCGGTTATACAGAACACCAGAGTCTCAGTACATAAAATTCTATCCCAATGAGGTCTTGTACAATAGGGCGACCCTAATAAGAGTGGACAATTTCGTTATTAAGTTGAGCGATGTCGCTCGGCACCACCAACAATTTTGGTGGCTGGTTGAGGGAGGAGAAGTTTCGTCGTCCAATTCCTCCAGTACGAGGTAGCTCCATAGGAAGCAAAGTCGGTTGTCTGACTATTTTATTAGCCTTTTCCGGCTTACATAGTTTTAGGTAGGATTAAGTAGGATTAAGTAGGATATAAAAACACAAAAAAAAATAAAATAAATAAAAAATTAAGAAAAAAACATATATACATATGTGCATATATTTATATATTAAGTATCTATGTATATGTATGTAAGTTTATTTGTAAGTTATTTAAGCAAATTTTTAAGCATTTTTTTTGTCAAGCATGTAAGAGTAAATTAATTAGTTAAATAAAAATGCATTTAAACTGAAAAAAAACTGCGTAAGCTTTTTCATCAATCCTACTCTTTAGGACTCTTCCCGAGCAGATGGAAAACAGCATTTGTCCAGCCCGTCCCTAAAAAAGGCGAATCATATTGTCTCTCCTCCTACAGACCCATTGCACTTACGTCCCTTCTTTCCGAGGTCATGGAAACACTGATAAATCGTCAGCTCATGAAATATCTCGAAACACGAAAACTTTTCAATGACCGGCAATATGGTTTTCGTAGCAACAGGTCCACTGGTGATTTGATGGCATGTCTAACCGAAAAGTGGAAGCGTACATCAATCTGGCGAAAGCAAGATAGTTGCTCTTGATATTTCTAACGCATTTGACAGAGTTTGGCATCAGGCTCTTTTGTCGAAAATACGTGCATTTGGGATCGACGACTCTCTTCTCCAATGGATTAGAAATTACCTTTCGGAACGTTCAATTCAAGTGGTTTTGGACGGTTTCAAGTCTGATATTCACAAAATAAATGCTGGTGTGCCCCAGGGCTCCATTCTGTCTCCGACACTCGTTTTAATTTTCATCAATGATATCTTGTCTGCTACTTCTAATCCAATATATTCCTTTGCTGATGACAGTACTCTCTGCTTTTCATATTCGTTCCCGGACTCACGGCTATGCTCTTCGACTGTAGAACGAGAACGGCAGCGTATGCTAAGCTCATTAAATTCCAATATCAACAGCATAACCAATTGGGGAACTATCAACAGAGTGGAATTTAATGCTACCAAAACTCAAAACTCAGTGCCATGAGTGCCACTACCGAAAAACTTTCCAGTCTCGGTATGTGTGTCAAGGACAACTTACGTTGAAATGACCACATATTCGGTGTCGTCAAAAATACTGCAATTTGTCTAGGTTTCCTCAAACGATGTAAGAAATATTTCACCCCCTTTGAACTGGCCTCAATATATAAGACGTTTATCCGCCCGAAATTGGAGTACAATGCCCACATCTGCTCAAGTGCCCCTAAGACCTCTTTGCACTTGCTATACAGTGCTCCACCGAAATTGCCAACAGCATTCTGCCCCTTCAAACTTTTAACCGTAACACCCGTCTCACTATGAATGCTCATCAGTACATCCTCAAGCGCACCTTCGGACGTACTCTGAAATGTCGTGATGCATTCCTAAACCGTACAACTGGCTTATGGACTGATCTACGGAGCTCCTTCTTTCCTAGCCAGTATAACTTGCAAACATTTAAAACCAATGCACATCGGTATCTCCCTTTTTTCGCTCCCTAACTGCCTTTTGCCCGTGCTAGGTGCAAAAATCTTAAGGCTACATAAAATCTCCTGATGGGTGTTTGCGCCTTTGGTACCAGAGTTTTAAATATGGTTGGCGCATACTTGAATGGCGTTTGGTTCTGCCTGGAATGCACTGCGACTTTTGCCCATAGCTATGGTAATATTTAGGTAAGGTCGGTGTATTCCAACTCCCATTCCGGATTCCATTTTACGAGTAGAATATCACTTTCATTATGGGTGGGTTATTGCTAACCCATGCTTCTGAGCTGGGAATCTCCATGGAGAAGCCTTCGTTAAAGCATTATGTTTTTTGAAGGCAGTCTGTTACCGCGCAGATCATATCAAGTTGCTGTACTCTCTAAAACTTAAAACTTAACTCTACCAGACTTGCTGTGCTGCGTAATGCCACTTTCGTTATAAATACGTCTACTCGCGTTAGTCCTATTATTGCTTTATATCGGGTTTTCAAATAATGACTTGACACCTTTTTTTTCAATAAAACGCAAACCATTTGAGATATTTCAAAAACTTTATTATCGGCTTGAAGTACAATCAAAACATTTATGAATGGAACTCGACTTCGTTCATATGGCCACCGTGGGCACGTTTGCTATTTCGCATTCAATGTTGGCTCTGAGCTCTTCCAACGTCGTCGGCGTGTTGGCATAAACCAATGACTTAACGTAGCCCCACAGAAAATAGTCAAGCGGCATTAAATCGCACGAACGAGGTGGCCAATCGACTGGCCCATGTCTTGAGATAACACGCTCACCATATTTACTCTTCAGTAAATCGATTGTACCGTGTGCTGTGTGGTATCATCCTGTTGAAACCACATGTCGCCCAAGTCCATGGCCATTTTCGAAAACGTCATCTGCATCAAATTGCTTTTGCAATATGTTCTTAAACGCAAGCTGCAAAAGTCATTTGTTCGAAAACGACATTAGGAATCAAACTGCCTTTGCAGCATGTTCAATAATACAGTGTTTGCAGGACAGTTGTTCATAAACGTCATATGCGCTGCAAAAAAAGCAGACAGAAATTTGCACTGCGTAATAAAATGCATTCAAGGATGATTGCTCTGTTCGAAAACGTCAAATGCTCTTGCAAGAAAAAAATCATGTAGATGACACAGATCAACGATACCAAATGACGTTTGCAGTTTGATGTTCGCAACCCTCAAGTATTGCGAATGACGATCAAATAACGTTTTCGAAAACGGCCCATATCTTCCAATTCGGGCCAAAAATAATCGGTGATCATGACGAAACCATGGCCGTTTTCGAAAACGTCATCTACATCAAATTGCTTTTGCAAAATGTTCTTAAACGCAGGCTGCGAAAGTCATTTGTTCGAAAACAACATCATAAATCACACTACATTTGCAGCATGTTCGATAATGCAGAGTTTGCAAGGCAGATGTTCATAAACGTCAACTGCGCTGCAAAAAAGCAGCCACAAATCTGCGCTGTGCATTAAAAAAATTGGAAAAAAATGAGTGAATCCGAATATTCAGGGGAATCTCAGTCTCGTGAACAGTAAGTACATAAAATCGGCTAATTTTTTCAATTTCTCAATAAATTTTGTTAAGGGTTTGCTCTGTTCGAAAACGTCAAATGCCCTTGCAAGAAAAAAATCATTTAGATGACACAGATCAAGGATACCAAAAGACGTTTGCAGTTTGATGTTCGCAACCCTTAAGTATTGCAAATGATCATCAATTTGACGATGAAATGACGTTTTCGAAAACGGCCCATGTCAATCTTACATAAAAAATAAAACAGTGCGGGTGAAACCACCGCTGGTTTTATTTTCGTTGGTGGGTTTGACCGTTTCAACCTATTTCCGTCCACCGAAACTGCAGCCTTTGTTGATTGCCGCATCGTTAAAGGAGAGATCCATCGACAGAGGGAGCGCCGCAAACTTTCTTCCTCTTGGCAATTTTCGTTACAGAAGAAGAGGGGGCAGTTTCAAGTCCGAGAGGTTGGTCTCTTCAGTGGATGTCACTTCCACGAACCTGTTTCCCTTCTCAGTCACTGCTGTGTGAAAATTTTAACACCCCACGTCTCCGTTTCCTCTTCAACTGCCCTTCAGAGTGTGACTCTTTCAAGAAGACGGATTTTCATCCACTCCCATCCTCTGAGGTACTTCGACAGAAATGTTCTTCCGGTAATTTTCGGTTCCGTTTGCTTCAATGGAGAATGGAAAAGGTTTTGCAACACCAAACTATACAACGATGCCGACCTCGTTAGAAAAGCTCAGATAACTCAGTTCAGATGGTTAGGTCACATTGAACGCATGAACATCAGCAGGTTAACGCAGAAGAGGACGATCTAATCCGAGGTGGCACACATAACTAAAAGGAGAACTCAGCCAACATCGTCTGCGCAACTAGGTGTAAAAAGATCTCGTTAACTTAGAGGCCATGTTAACTTGGAACTTGGAGAGGCCATGTTAACCTTCATCTCATCCTTGTGTAGAAAACTACACAAAAATTGTTTGTTTTCTTAATTTCTCAAAAACCACTAATTGCAAACTTCCGAAATTTTCAGACTTTGCTTATATCCTTGATTAATGAAAATAAAACGTACCTCCCCATAATAAAAATATTTATGGCGGTTAATAATGCACTAATTACGTTGTCTACCCACATGTATAGATTTCTACACATATGGAGAGTAAGTGCATGTCATATAAAAAGTCATTTGCGTTAAGTGTTTTAGCAAGTGAATATCGTTGGTATATTTAGTGAAATTTATAAAAATAATAAAAGATAACAATTTCAAAAGCAAGATATCTGACAGAGGAAGAAACGGAAGCATTTTTGAATGAAGGCGATGGCGATGTCATTATAAATCAAACTGCCTTTGCAGCATGTTCGATAATGCAGTTTTTGCAGGGCAGCCAGAAATGTGCACTGCGCAATAAAATGCATTCAAGGATGATTGCTTTGTTCGAAAACGTCAAATGCTCTTGCAAGAAAAAAATCATGTAGATGACACAGATCAACGATACCAAATGACGTTTGCAGTTTGATGTTCGCAACCCTTAAGTATTGCAAATCAATTTGACGATCAAATGACGTTTTCGCAAACGGCCAAGTGTACCGTGTTGCAAAGTACTTTGCATAACTCAATTGAAATCGAATCGACTGAAAAAAAGTTACCAGCGATTATAGCCTATTACAATAAAACAAAAGGTTTGTTCATAAACTACTTTTTGAAATTTCAAGATCCTATAATGTTTTTTTTTTCATTCAATATAGGCGGTGGGAATACGGGAAAAAATGCTCACTTGTTACAGCTGTAAAAGAAAAACTAACAGATAGCCAATGGCTGTATTTGCAAACATGATTGACATTTCTGCTTTGAATGCCTTAATTATTTTCAAAGAAGTTAATCCGAATTGGCAAGCAACACAAATAACATAATAATTTTTTTTTTTTGGAGTCTGAAACCAAAACTGGATGAATTTCGTCTCCTGTTCATTAACTCTAGCGTTGACTTAGTTTGTGTATCTGACACTTGGTTTTTTCCCGAGTTCCCGAATAAGATCTATAATATGGATGGTTATAAGCTTCTCAGAGGTGATCGAATTGGGCGATTGGGTGGGGGTGTGGCTGTTTATGTGCGAAATGGATTACGAGCCAATGTTGTCTGCAAATCAATTGCTAATTGCACATCCGATTACTTGTTTGTTAATGTTGTATGTGGTATTGAGTGTTTGTTAGTTGGAGTAATTTACAGACCAAATAAATACATAGATATCTCGCCTATTTTTAGTGTACTGGATGGGATTTCTTGCTCCTATCCTAATATTATTATTACCGGCGATCTAAATTGTAACTTACTTAATGTTCGTGCTTCCGCTCAGTTAATTGAAAGATTTATAACCAACGACTTGACACCTGTTAATACATCGACTGCTACACATTTTGCATACGAACCTGCTACCCTTCTTGATGTGATCTTTGTCAACGACAGTAGAAAAGTCCTGCTCTATAGTCAACTCACAGCGCCTGGCTTCTCCAAACACGATCTGTTATTCTTTACATATGATATCCAATTTAACGCAGCTAATCATGTCATTGCTTATAGAGATTTTCAAAACATAGATTACCTAAGTTTAGTTACCTAAGTTTACGGTCTGACGTTATCCAAATTCGGTGGGACTATATTTATTTGATGCCATCAGTTAACCAGCAAATATCATTTCTGGAGCAAAATATCAAAACACTCTTTGATCAGCATGTCCCGTTACGACATAGGGCCCCTGTTACCAGATCCCCCCCTTGGTTCAATAGAGATTTACTAGATCTGATCCAAAATTGCAATACTGCATACGCTCGTTGGAAACGATACAAACTCCCGTGATCTACGACACTTAACGATCCCTTCGCAACATAGTTGTTCTTCGTATAAGGACTGCCAAGCGGCGCCACTATGAACATTTCCTCAACCCTGAAACCCAGCCTAGGAAAGTTCTATGGAAAAAACTGCGCAAACTAGGCAATGGGAGGCAGCGTTCAGGTGCAACTGATGATTTAGACTGTAATGCTCTCAATTCGCAGTTTGTGTTGGTCTCTGAGCCGCCAATTCAATATCAAGACTCCGCACAGTTTACGAATCAGTCTAGCGACTATGACAATATAGCAGATTTCAACTTTATTAGCTTCACGGATGAAGATGTACTTGAAGCCGTGCTATCAGTCAAATCTGATGCGATAGGTTTGGATGAAATTAATCCTAAATTTTTAAAACTCCTGCTTCCTTTTATACTCAAGTACATAACACACATTTTTAATCACGTACTTACCACTTGCGAATACCCCCTTTCGTGGAAAATGGGTAGAATATTACCGATACCCAAGTCGCAAAGCCGAACTAACATTGAGTATAGACCAACCGCAATCTTACCGTTTCTATCCAAAGTATTCGAGAAAACTATGCTAAAGCAGATGCAAGTGCACCTAAGCGATAACAATCTCTTAAATCCCGCCCAATCTGGTTTTCGCGCAAAAAGGAGTTGTAAAACTGCACTTTTACTTGTTGTCGACGACATCCGCAATGGCCTGGATACTAACTGTCCTACGTTCTTGACGTTGTTGGACTTCTCGAAAGCATTCGACCCGGTGGACCACTTTCTCCTCTGTAAGAAGATGCGGTATGAATTTGGATTTTCGTCTCTGGCAGTCAAACTCTTGAATTCATACCTCACGGGCCGTCAGCAATGTGTGACAGTAGGAAGCCAAATGTCTTCGTTTCTTGGTGTTCGAGGGGGAGTTCCACAGGGTTCGATTCTTGGGCCCATACTATTTTCACTATATGTGAACGAACTCCCACAACTTGTTAAACATTGTACTGCCCACATGTTCGCTGACGACGTTCAATTACACTTGTGCTGCCCGCTGAATATACTCAGTATTGCCATTGAAATGCTGAACGAAGATCTCGAAATCATACAGCAGTGGGCCCTCAAACATAATTTATCACTGAATCCGTCGAAGTCCAAAACACTCTGCATTTATAAGCAGTCACTAGATACTACCACATTTCCACCAATAAAATTAGGACAGTCATCCATAGAATACGTTACGAAGTCTCGAAATCTGAGTATTGTTTTCAACGATACTCTTACCTGGACAGATGATGCTGCAACTACAATCGGAAAGGTATACAGTGGTCTCCGACTGCTATGGGCAACGCAAAATTCTTTGCCGATCAAAACTAAGATGTTACTTGTTAAGTCCCTTTTATTACCTGTATTGCTATATAGTTGCGAAGTTTTCGGCCTTGTTGACTATAATACTAGAGGTAAACTGAATGTGATCTACAACAACCTAGCAAGATATGTTTTTAGTAAACGATACTTCGACCACATATCAAGTTACTCTCTACAAATAATGGGTCTCAGCTTCGACAACCTCATTAAGTTTAGAACGCTGATCCTCTTGCATGGTATTATACAGACCCAACAGCCTGAGTATTTGTATAACAGATTAAATTCTGCGAGTTCACAAAGAACAGCCATCCTTATTCAGCCCCGATCCCACTGCTTGCAGTCTAAGCGCTCATTCTTCGTCCATGCCACTCTCCTATGGAACTCATTACCCATTACACTAAGGAGAACCACAAACACAAGCACATTTAAAACCTATCTTTTTCAACACTTGGCCAGTGATACATAAATAAAAATTTGATAAATGTTATATATTTTTATTGTTTTTGTTATTAGTTCACTTTTGTAGTTTACAATTAAATTAATTATATGTAGTCACCTATTTATATTGTTCAATTTGCTTTCGAACCTACTATTTTTGTAAAGCCTACACTAACTATAAGATTTAATCTTACTGTGTACATATTCTTTAAATAAATAAATAGATAAAGAAGGAATTTTCTACGTGAACTTGGAATAACCCTTGCAAAACCACTTATGGAAGCTAGAAGTGCGAAGCCAATATCAGCATCGTCTGCTTTATTGCTTGCAATTGATTTGGAAGAAAGTTCACCATCGTCACCTTTAGAGGATGTTTCTGCATCAACTTCAACAAACCCACCACAGCGGTCAAGAAGCGTTCCACCACAAATTAAAGGCAGAGCAAGATGTCACGTTTGCTATGAAGAAAAATCCGGCAAACAAAATAATGTCTATGAGACGATTTGTTGTTTCTGCACAAAAGCTGCATGTAAAAATCAACATAATCGAAATGTACGAGTATGTGTAATATGCATTCAAGAAAAATTAATTTGAACCTACCTACCTTCTCTTGTTATTTTAGAAATAAATTATAAAAGCAATTTTTCGGTTTAATTTAAAAAAGAATTTAGAAAATACATTAAAATCCTATATGTGTAGAAATCTACACACGAGGGTAGAGAACGTATTTTTTTTTTGAGGATGAGATGAATTTTTTTTTGCGGCCCGGGTCAACGCCGGACAGATTTGTTAAGCTTATTGCAAGCAAACATATACTTAAAACTAACATTTTCACTTAAAAACTAAAGGGTGGGAGCGGTTAAAGAAAGTTAGGACGTGAGGCATAGGTGGAAATAAGTATGTTCTTGAGGGAGGGTTTGCTGAGATGGTAGTCGCAGAACATCGTTATCTTCGCGAAGCATCCTAGACATTGGCTCCAGGTGTCCGTAATTCGTTCTGTGAAGATTGAGCCGAAAAAGTGGCATAGACCTAAGATTGCGGGGATTGGTGTTAAAAGAAATAATTTGAAGTAAGGAAGGACAATCGGTATTACCTACTAAAATTTGATGAATAAAGAGAATGTCGGCAACTTTTCGGCGTATAGAAAGGGGTTGTAAATTTATAAGTTTCAGCCGGTCAGTGTAAGGTGGTAAGTTTTGGCTATCATCCCAGGGAAGACCACGTAAAGCAAACCGTAGAAACCTGCGTTGAACAGCTTCTATTCGGAGGATGTGAGTTCTGTAGTAGGGTGACCAAACTTGGCTGGCATATTCCAGAAGAGGCCTAACAAAGGTTATGTAAAGAGATTTGGTAACATAAGGATTGGAAAACTCCTTAGACCAGCGCTTGATAAAACCAAGGGCAGAGTTGGCTTTTTTTTATTATACTATCAATGTGAGAACGGAAATTGAGTTCCTTATCACAGATAACACCTAAATCACGCAACTCATTCACTAAGGGAACAAGCAGATTAAAGATTAGATATCAACGAGGTGAAGTAGGGAGGTGTTTACGGGTATAAGTTATAGCCTGACACTTATTGACGTTAAGCTCAAGAAAATTCTTCTGACACCAAGTACAAAACCTGTCTAGATCTTGCTGCAGAAGTAGGCTGTCTGAGGAAGATGATATATACTGTGATAATCACTTAAATGTGAGCAGCGACATCTAGATTTACAGCGCAGAAGATGTCGATACTCGAAGACCAGAAGATTTCGATACTTGAATAAACATACAGATGCAAGGCCGTATGCAGCAACGAGGAGAAACACTGCAACAGCTCCAAGCAAACGTGAGTAGACTGGCACATTTGTCATATCCCACCGCAGGCCAAGAAATAATCGACGAAATGGCAAAGGACGCATTTATCGGGGGAATTGCAGATTTGAAGCTACAATCAGCAGTAAGGATGGCCGGGAAAAGAACCCTTGCTGAAGCACTTGCCTTCGCTCTGGCGATGGAAGCATCCAATCAGGCTTCCAAAGGAATGCATTTCGTCAGGGAAATAGTATCTGGTGAATGCTCCTGCTCAAGACCAACTACTATGCAACGAAATATCCTGCGGGAGAGACGAAGGATGCGCTGCTGGAACTGCGATAAAGTAGGACATCTGCAAGGGCATTGTAAAGAACCGGTACGACGAGAAGGCTGCCTGCACTGGGGTTACAGGCAAATAGAAATAAAAACCAGCAGAAACGGCTACCATGGAACCGGTCTAATTTCCAGAAGCCATCAGTTAGGAAATGCTTACTTCGCGGGGCAGAAGTCTGTAGCAGGAGTCGACTCCAGGGTAATTGTCCCAGTCTCACAGGTAAAACAATGCAACGAAAGCCTCCCAGCAGAAGTAGTCAGTGGTAAAGAAGCGAAACAACAGGCAACTATCCAAACGATCAGGACTGAGCCAATAGAGGGTTGGAGTATAGACGAAATCCGTTCCTCCCAACAATCAGACAATGACATCGAACCAATATTGGCCTGGAAGGAACACGAGGAAAGACCAAGCTGGCAGCAGATATCAGATCGGAGCCAAACTCTGAAGGCATACTGGGCACAGTGGGACTCGCTTTTTGTGCAAGATGGATTGCTGAAGAGAAAATGGGAAAGTGCAGATGGGACAACATCTCGTATGCATCTAATAGTGCCACGGTCCAGAGTCAGCCAAGTACTCCATGAAATACATGACGGAATCTCAGGAGGCCATTTGGGAATAAACAAGACGTTGGAAAAGGTAAGGGAACGTTTCTATTGGCTAAGCGCTAAACGAGATGTCGAGAATTGGTGCAAAAAGTGCATAAGATGTGCGGCTACCAAGGGTCCAAAAGTAAAGCCACATGGACAAATGCAACAATACAATGTCGGAGCACCTTTCAAACGAATAGCCATCGACATCGCTGGGCCGTTTCCCGAAACCTTTAATGGAAACCGATATACTCTCGTAGTCATGGATTACTTCAGTAAGTGGCCGGAAGTGTTTGCCATCCCAAACCAAGAGGCTAAGACCGTAGCCGAACAGATAGTCAACAACTGGGTGAGCAGATTTGGGGTCCCAATGGAGCTGCACTCTGATCAAGGGCGAAACTTTGAATCAAAAGTCTTCCAGGAAATATGCCAATATTTGGGAATAAGAAAGACAAGGACAACGCCACTACATCCTCAATCTGATGGAATGGTCGAGCGATTCAATCGGACCTTGAATGAGCATCTATCTAAGGTTGTCAGCGATTGATAGCGGGATTGGGATCGACACATACCCCTCTTCTTAATGGCCTACCGAAACGCGGTCCATAGCTCAACAGGGCACACACCATCCGAGATCTTATTTGGTCAAACAATTCGGTTGCCAAGTGAAGCAAAATTCGGATCCCCACCGACTGAGCCCAAAGAGGTGAACGAGTACGTGAATGACTTACGCAGCAGGATTCGTAAATTGCATGAAGACACCAGAGAAAAGATGAAGCTAGCAAGCAGCCGCATGAAAACTAGGTACGATATCAAGGCGAAATCTTCCGGTTTCAACGAAGGAGATCTGGTTTGGCTGTATAATCCTCAGCGTAAGAAAGGCAAATCACCAAAATTGCAACAGGACTGGGAAGGTCCATACAAGGTGATAACCCGCATTAATGACGTTGTCTACCGGATCCAGCGTGGGGATCGAGGAAAATTGAAAGTGGTCCATTTGGATAGAATGTGTCATTTCAACGGGATGCTGAATGACGAAGTTGTTCGGGACGAACAACTGTAGGGAGGGAGCAATGTGATAGCCACTTAAATGTGAGCAGCGACATCTAGATTTACAGCGCAGAAGATGTCGATACTCGAAGACCAGAAGATTTCGATACTTGAATAACAAAGTCTCGACCACTGATGACTGGAGAGTGGAATCGAATTTTCTAGCAAACTGGAAATCGTATGGGACGCTGGATGGCGAAGATTGTTCTCGAAGTATGTCATTCGAGTATAAATACCAGCATCCCCAAGGTATGCAAATCAGTTCTAAAGTGAAATTTGAAGTGTTAATTAGGAGAAGTGATTAAGTGATTTAAGTAAAAGATAAGAAAAGTATAAGCGGTTGAGAAATTGGATTGTACTGAGAGAAACAATTAAATAGTGAATTGTAACTGTACTGAATAAAGGGATTTGTATTGAAAAGAATAAGTTCTATCATTTGTACCCACACAAACATTTTACAATATCTAAATATTTTCATATCATCTGCGTAAACAGATATGTATGTATGAATTTTTAATGATACAAGCAACATCATTAATGGTCAGAATAAATAATAAGGGACCAAGGTGGCTGCCTTGGGGGACACCAGAGGAGCTTTAATTGGGTCAGAAACCATGGACCTAAATAGAACATAGTAAAGTCGTTCATTTAAATAGGATTGAACCCAAGTTATAAAGTTTATTTGAAAACCAAGAGCCTTTAATTTTAGAAGGATTATATCATGAGAAGTTCTATCAAAGGCTTTGCTGAAACCGGTGGCAATCACATCAACTTCATTTCCAGATTCCAGTGCACATAAAGTGCTTGATACGAATTCCGTTAAGTTGGTGGTCGTAGATCTGCCTTTGAAAAATCCGTGCTGGTTTGGGGAAACAATAGATTTACAATGGAAAAGCATTATGTCATAGATAATGCTCTCAAAAAGCTTAGGTATGCAGGACAACTTAGCAATTGGTCGATAGTTGGAAATATCGTCTTTTCTACCTTTTTTATGTAGGGGAATAATAAACGACCTTTTCCAGGTTGATGGAAATAATCCCTGGGTGATAGAAAGATGAAAGAGAGCTGTAAGAGGTTGGGCTAGATGCATTTGACATTTCTTTAAAAATATAGGGGGAAGATAATCATCTTTGAGTTTTATTATTTTATCTCTAACTTGCTCTAAAGTTATAGACACCGATTCCAAAGTTGTTTGTGGGCAGCTGTTTAAGTAGGAAAAGTAAGAATGGTCTGGCTCTTGGGAATGGATGGCGAACGCTTGGCCAAAAAAGATTGCGAAGAGATTTGCAATAATTTGGGGATCGCCCGAGGACCTATCAAGAAAATTTAGGGATGATGGATAGTTATCCGATTTGCTTTTAGTTTTGATGAACTGAAAGAATCTTTTGGGGTCGGAAATGAGTGTGTGGTCCATTCGGTTTAAATAGTTGTTATAGAGAGTTTGGCAAAGTACAGAGAAATTTATTTGGGCAGACTGGTAGTAGAAGAAATCGGTGCCGGAACGCGATTTTAAGTAAGAATACCAGAGCTTATTTCTCTTGTTACGAAGAGATCGCAGCTCTTTATTATACCACGGTGGTGACGATGAGGGATTCCTTCTGGGTAAAAATGGCACAGATTGGGAGAGACATTTTAAAATTTCGGTATAAAAGGATGCAAGAGCATCGTTAACCGTAAGGTTAGGGTTATTGTAGAGAAAGTTAAAATTGACCATACTGAGGAGGTTGTACAGTTTTGCGTAGTTAGCCCTATGAAAATTAAAACTGTAAGAATATTCATAGGAAACGAGATTAAGACCATTGTCCTATGTCAGCGTAAGAGAAAGGGGAGGGTGGTAACTATCCAACTTAGAAAGCAGATGTTTACTTTCTAAAACGACGCAGTTATCTGTATCAGTGGCGAAGACTAGGTCGAGTTGTCTGCCGATGTTATTGGTGACACCACTTAATTGATATAGACCAGAGTCAGTTAGGCAGTCGATGAAAAGATTCTCTTTATCAGAGGTAGGATTTGTTGCAGTATAGTAGCACTGATCAGTCTGAGTCCATAGAAGCTTAGGTAGATTAAAATCACCTAAAAAAATAGCATCAACAGCTAGCTGGTAGCCTTGAATTGGTTGAGAGGGGCGAATATAGCAGCAACAAATACGAGGGGCGTTCAATATATTTTCGGAATCGATATGAAGGAAAATGCGAATTCAATTTAAATTGATTTTATTTTTCAATATAATCTCCCCTAACATCAATGCATTTGTTACATCTTGAGATAAGCTTTTTTAAACCCTCAAAAAAATAAATTTCCTCTTTCTCTGCAAAATACCCATTTATTGCCGACTTGAGTTCTTCATCATCCGACAATCTTTTTCCACGAAGACATTTTTTCAAATCCGGAAACAGGAAATAATCACTAGGGGCAAGGTCTGGACTATAGGGTGGGTGTTGGATTTCTTCGAAACCACAATCTCGCGCAGCAGCCTTGGAAACTCGCGCCGTGTGAACAGGAGCGTTGTCATGAAGAAGCAACACACCCGCTGCGAGTTTACCCCGTCTTTTCTTTTTAATTTCCTCCCGCAAATTATGCAAAGTGGAAGCGTAGGATGTGGCGTTGATGGTTTCACCTTTTTTTTTCTACTCAGTGAGCAAGATTCCCTTTGAGTCCCAAAAAACTGACTTTGAACTTCTTCGGGGGGTCTGTTCCTTTTTTATGCCACTGCATGGACTCTTGTTTGCTTTCAGGGTCATAGTGGTGGACCCATGTTTCGTCCCCAGTAACAATTCGATCACCGTCCGCGTTCTCACTACACATATCCAAAAGCTCTCTACAGCATGTGATTCTCACTTTTTTTCTGAGGTGCTGTGAGCATTCGTGGCACCCACCTTGCACTGACCTTTGAAAGGTTAAGATGGTCATGAAGAATGGTGTGAATGGTACCAATTGAAAGCTTGGTGATCTCTGCCATCATTTTCACCTTTATTCGGGCATCCTCAAGAACAAGTTTTTCGACTTCTTTGATGCTTTCTCCCGTACAAGCAGTAGCCGGGGCGCCGGAGCGGGGGTCGTCTTCAATGCTCTCTCTGCCTCTCTTGAACTCACTTGACCACTTTTGCACAGTTGATAATGAAGGTGCGGAACCCTGGTAAACAGCCACCATCTCTTCATGAATAGTTTTTTGACTTTTTCCTTGCTTAGTGAGAAATTTAATTACAGCGCGATGCTCAATTTTCACCATCATCGTCTCAGTTGCCATTATGATTCTGTTTAACTAGAGATAAAACGCGAATTAATAATCACATTTATATGAAATTTTACATGAATGCACTAAAATAATAGTATTACTTGATAAGTAAGTTAATTTAAACTCGTATATACAACCACAGCTTCACCCCGATACCGAGAATATGTTGAACGCCCTTCGTATATAGGTTGCGTTTGCAAATAGGAATTCTAGCGCAAACGAATTCGAAGAATGCAGTGGACGATTTTTTAACGGGTCTAGACTCGAAACGAGAGTGTATAGCTAGAAGTACACCACGGCCATATAAATTCTCTTCTTTATCTAGACCACCGTCACGGTGTAAATCTTGGGAAAGTATTGGGAAAATAATTCATTATTCTTAATATCAGGGATGAGATTGGTTTCTGTGAGGGCAAAGATGTCGTATGGCAGAATCTGCGAATTAAGATACAGTATGCAAAATTCATATTCGTACATAGCTATTTTAAAGGGAAAATGGTAAATATTTCGAAAACAAAACAAAATTATAATTGAAAAATAAACGATTTTAATAAAATTGTTTATACTTTTAATAAAAAATTACAAATAAAAGTCATAAGTTTATTATAATGTACAAAAAAGCTCGATTTTTCATCTTTCCATAAACAAAATCCATATTCGTACACATGGCAATACTAGGTTTCGTTTCTCGAAACAAGGAATTGTACCGCTATGTTGACTTCTTTTTAATGGAATCTCACTTTGAGTGTGAGTTTCTTTGTTTTGCTTCAATTATCTGCAGAAGAAGGTATTGAAAATGGGTCGAAAGTCAAGTGAACTTACAAACGACGTAAGAAAGTTGATCATAAATTGGCATAAAGAAGGCAAATCTTTACGAGAAATTGCTAAACTTATCAAAAGAAGTGCGTCTACAGTTCAATATATTGTAAATACATACAAAAAAAGTGGTCGAGTCGAAAAAAAACTCGAAATACAAAAAGATCAGTTGTAAGCAGGAGGCATACATCTTTTGTACTTCGACAAATCCGAAGAAATCCATTAGTTAGTGGTGTTAAACTTGCTAAAAATCTCTTATATCATAATATCATAATATCATAAGATTAAAGTCACAAACTGTTCAAAATTATGTGCGAAAACTCGGTTTTAGGAGCACAATTGCAGTGAGAAAACCATATGTAAGCGCAATTAATAGGAAAAAAAAGGAAAAAATATCTGAACATGGATATGCAGTTCCGGAAAAAGGTAATATTTTCCGACGAATGTAAATTTAATTTGAAATTATCCGACGGACGTGTTAGGATCTGGCGAGAAGTTAATACCAGCTTAACAAGGCACAACTTACTCCCAACATTCAAACACGGAGGTGGCTCACTAATGATATGGGGGTGTTTTGGAGCAGCAGGTGTCGGAAACTTACATTTTATCAATGGCATCATGAATTCAAATCAATATATTGATATTTTTAAAAACAATCTGCGTGAAAGTGCTAAGAATTTAGGCTATGAACGGAACTTTGTTTTTCAACAAGATAACGACCCAAAACATACGGCATTGAATACGCGATTGTGGATATTGTATAACTGCCCAAAATGTTTAAGAATACCTCCTCAAAGTCCTGATATTAATCCCATAGAGAACTTATGGTCAATTTTTAAGAAAAAATTAAAGTATTATGATATAAGAAATGTCAACGATTTGAAAGAAGCTTTGAGGACGGAATGGGCAAAAATTCCACAAACCCTAACAAAAAAATTAGTGGAACCCATGCCAGCCAGATTGATCTGTGTGCTAAAGCAAAAGGGATACCCTACAAAGTATTAAAAATACTAATTTTCTTTGAATTTATAATATAAGAAGTGTACGAATATGAATTTTGTATATGGAAAGATGAAAAAAGAACCTTTTTTGTACATTATAATGAACTTTATGACTTTTATTTGTAATTTTTCATTAAAAATATAAACAATTTTATTAAAATCGTTTATTTTTCAATTATAATTTTGTTTTATTTTCGAAATATTTACCATTTTCCCTTTAAAATATCGGTGTACGAATATGAATTTTGCATACTGTATATAGCATAAATCTCAGTTCGTAATCCTCTTACTTTTTGATAATACAGGGACAGATATTTGGGAGGCTTCGCAAAGAATTGAGTGGTGGGTTAGGAGCGATGGTAGTTTTTGAAACTAGACCGTGTTCTCTGGAGGTGTAGTATGCGTTTGGAGCTAACATGAGACGCAAAAGAAGAGAGATCATTAGCCAAGGTTAACTTGGAGAGGCCATGCTAACTTGGAACTTGGTGAGGTCATGTTAACTTGGAGAGGTATGTTAGCTGATGCCCTGGTCCACCGAGCGAGTCCGAAGCCTATTTTGATTAGCTTTACAAATCATATTTTTGAGATGGTCTAAAAACTGGCAGGAACATTAGGTAAAGTGTATTGTCCTAAAATATTACGTCGAAAAATTAACATGAATACGATTTCATTCCTAACATGTCTACTCATCGATGCTCGTTTTTATTTAAGTAAGCAAGTAAATTGAACATGCGATTCTTGTCCTCAATAAATGAAATTCCAAAAGATGAGTCCGTGTTTCAAAAAGTGTGTGTCCATTTTTATTAAAGAAAAAAATTATTTTTATTTCCCCTTAAAAACATAATTTTTTTCTTCCTCATTTTATACTATATATATACTCTTACTAAAGTTTCTTGTTTTACTTTAAGATTTTTCTTGTTTTTTTTTGTTTGTTTCTTTCTTAATTTTTTTCGTTTAGCGTTTTTCTCATTTATTTGTTACGAATTCTCAATTTATGTAATAAATTAATTTTTTATAGTGTTTTGTGTGTGTCGTATGTAATTCTTTTCCACATGCTGTTGATTGGGTTGTTGATGCTGTTGTTAAGTCGATGCGAAGAACAATTCTTCAATTTATTTTCGTGTGCCATTCGCATAATCCGTCTCAAAACAAAAAGAAAAATTGCGTACTAAAAGTTAAAAACTATATCTCTCTCTCTCTTTCTTACGCTTCATTCGCTTTTAATATGATTTTTTGTTTTCTTGTTTAAATAAAAAAATATATTTATATTAAGAGAATACTTGCAAACAAATAAAATAATAAACAATAAGAACGAAATGGTAAAGAGAAACAAAAAACTTATAAAAAAATATTTATATGCAAGAGAAATATGGAGAAAAGAAAAAAAGACTGTAAATAGAATCCATGGGGTTATGCTTGTATGAGATGAAACATTTGGAAAATCGCGCATTGTGTTGTTTGTTACACCACATCCAAGACCAAGGAGGAGCGGAAGAATTTCTCCATAAATAAACAATGCGACGTAGATGGATTGCAACGTAGATAGAGCAAGTTGTTTTGCTGTTTCTATTTCTCTTTCTGTCTCTGTCTCTGTTTCGGTTTCTATTTCAGTTTCAGCTTCGGTTTCAGTTTCAATAAATCTGTTTAAAAGTAGCTAGGGCGTCTTATTTGATGATGTGTTCTTATTGTTTTTTGTTTTTTTTTTTTGTTTATCGAATCTTTTTTTATATATATATTTTTGTATATAGATATTAGAGTAAGTGAACATATTTTTTGTTTTTGTTTTATTATTATTTTACTTTAGTCCGACTTTAAACTAATTTTAAAGTGGATTATTATATGATACGCTATAAATATAATTTTTACGTTTTGTTTTCTTATTTTCATTTATATACTTGGGTTTTTGTTTTTCTCTTTTGCCATTTTGTTTACTGAATATTGTGCAACACAGAGAAGAATGCACTTTCGGGAGCTGACGCAGTGTCTGTCGTTGGCGTCAATCGGCGCGGGTTTTTTTTATTTTCTTTTCTTTTCTTTTTTGTATTTATTTATTTGCTTTTGCATATAGATCAACGTTAAATTGTTTGTATGTGTGGTTTGTTTTTCATTTTGATTTTTGTTTTCTTTTTATAATAAATTTTCTTGTTTATTTTTTTTTTAAAGTTTTTGTTTAATTTTTATTATGTGTGTGTGTAGTTCTGGTTTATTGTTAAATTTATATTAAGTGTTCAACAGCAACCAGACTTGGTGGTTTCCACTGGACGCCCTTGATCGATTTTAACTTTACTGGCCGGCTCGGTGGCACTTGACGGCGGTCCAACACGATTTTTGATCTCAGCTGCCATTGTCATGAAAGCCTGTTCCACATTAGTTGCGCTCTTGGCTGATGTCTCAAGGAATGGAATGCCTAATTGGTTTGCATATTCCTATAATGAAAAAAACAAAACACACAATAATTTCAACTCTACCAGATGCATAGATGTGAATTGGTTGTGATAATTACCGCAGCAGTGGTATGCTCGACGACCTTTTTAGTGGTCAAATCACTCTTATTTCCTACAAGCAATTTATTTACATTCTCGCATGCGTAACGTTCGATTTCCTCCAGCCATTGTTTGACATTATTGAATGACTCTTGATCCGTACAATCGTACACGACAATAATACCATGAGCGCCACGATAATATGACGAAGTAATTGTACGAAACCTTTCCTGACCAGCAGTGTCCCACTAAGAACAAAAGAAAAAACACATTCATCTCTCATACTTCATATCATCTAAAGCAATCTACTCACGATTTGCAATTTGATAGTCTTTCCGTCCAATTCAATTGTCCTAATTTTCTGTAACAAACAAAAACAAAAAAGTTTAAGAGAAGAGAAAGAATAAGCAACAATGCAAATGGTGTTAAACGATTCGAAATCAACTTACGAAATCCACTCCGATTGTGCTTATGTAGCTCTCTGTGTATGTATCGTCCTATGTAATGTGGAAATGGATTATTTAAGGAAATTAAGTAATCAATTGAGTTAACTTACGGCAAAACGAAGCAAAAGGCATGATTTTCCGACTCCAGAATCACCAATTAAAAGCAATTTGAATAGGTAATCGCTGGAAGAAATAATGAATTACACTCTTAGATACGTGACTCTGATCAAGGTGCATAGTAGCTTATCTAATTGAAATGAATCACTGCTTTGATGAAATATTGAGTACGAGTAGACTAGATTTTTTAAATATTCCTTAATCGTAACTGTTTCCACAATTAGGTAAGTCGAAATATATCTGAATTACAAATGTCGGAATCGTTACAATAATTGTCGGAGAAAAATTAGAAAATCAACGTTCGGGGCGACAAATAAACGCACCCCTTCCACTTATGAACGGCATTTAAGGCTAGATCTTCCTTAACTGCGTCGTTATTCTAAGTAGAAAACGAAGACTCTTCGGGTCGGGGGCGGAAATATTCATTCGCTGTTAATATCATAGCCAGCTCAGGCGCACTTTTCTGATCAGGTTGATGTCGATGTAAAGCTCGTAGAATTTGCTGTTATACACCCTTCTCCAAAGGCACTCAACTTCAACAGGACCAACAATTGTTTGAAAGATTTGTCGCTCAAAGAATTCTGCGCAGACTGATGAGTTTGGCAGGGAACTTGGCCAAAACCAGACATATATGTTGTCAAATGCAGTCTTGAAATCTTAGAAGTGATGTGTATCGATCTGGGCTTTTTTCTAGGTTCTGCAGTAGTGAGAATATTTGGTCGATTGTGAAAACGAAAACGGAAAAATTTGAAAATCTGATACAGTTTTAGGCGACAATGCGACAGACATGATTTTGTTAGCGATTTTAAGGAGACTAATTCCTTTATACTTTGTGCAATTTTGAGGGTCTGCTTATCGTGAATGGGTGAAACGATACTAACATTCCATTTATCAAGCATACTTTCCTACGACCAGATCTTGAAAATGGATTGCATATTCTCTGTTATATAGCTCGGTTCGGTAGACTTGTTTTGTTTTAATTTAGACATTGCTGTCTCGACAACTATTAAAGGGTTTTCCAATAGGGACTTGATAACTTTGAATTTCATTTGTAAACGCACTCTTTCACTAATCATCCAAGTGTCACTGTCAATTTATTCAGTAGACTCAGCATTTTCATCATGGTAAAGTACACGAACGGGCAACGTCTGCTAATTATAAAAATTTTCTACCGAAATTCGGAGTCGGTGACTGCAACTTTAACAGCGTTAACTCCAATTTTCGGTCGTAATTCTCGCCCTAGTAGACAGGCAATAACAAGTTTAGTGCAAAAATTTGAGTCCACATATTCCGTTCAGGCGTCCGCAGCAAACGATCCAAATCAGTCAATTCCACGGCGTTCTCAATAATTGGGCATCGCTCAGACCACATTATGGCGTATTTTACGTAAGCATCTTGGTTTACACCCATAAAAGATCAAGCTGACTCAAGAATTGAAGCCGATGGACCATTTGAAGCGACGTACGTTCTCCGAATTTCATCTCAAAATCATCTTCAGTGACGAAGCTCATTTTTGGCTCAATGGGTTCGTCAATAAGCAAAATATGCGTTATTGGTCGGTTGAGAATCCACATGTGCTTCATGAATCACCACTTCATCCACAAAAAATAACTGTTTGGTGCGGTTTGCATGCTGGCGGCGTTATTGGGCCATATTTTTTTGTCGACGATAACGATCGTGACGTTACCGTGAATGGTCAGCGTTATCGCGCCATGATCACCGACTATTTTTGGCCCGAAATGGAAGATATGGACTTGGACGACATGTGGTTTCAACAGGATGGTGCCACAAGCCACACAGCACACGCTACAATCGATTTATGGAAGAGTTAGTATGGTGAGCGTGTTATCTCAAGACATGGGCCAGTCGATTGGCCGCTCCGTTCGTGCGATTTAACGCCGCTTGACTATTTTCTGCGGGGCTACGTTAAGTCATTGGTTTATGCCAACACGTCGACGACGTTGGAAGAGCTCAGAGCCAACATTGAACGCGAAATAGCGGACGTTTCGGCTGAAATGTGTGACCGAGTCGTTGAAAATTGGGTCCAACGAATCGACCGCTGCAAACGTGCCCGCAGTGGCCATATGAACGAAGTCGAGTTCCATTCATAGATATTTTGATTGTACTTCAAGCCGATAATAAAGTTTTTGAAATATCTCAAATGGTTTGGACTATATATTGGACATTTTGGTAGATGGGAATCTCCCCTTTTATCACCTAAATTGAACAATTCGTTTTGCTTGAGAGGGAAATTTGGGCCGTCCTCGACGTTTAATGGTCAAAGAGATGGTCTTTCTCTATCCGCAGCACCGACTGTGATTCTACTTTTAAAATCCTTGCTCATCTCTTGAATTTTCTATTCTTGTCTTGCTGACTTGAGGCGTTCTTTTTACTTGTGCACGTTGTTCCTGATGCAGCAATTCTAAAATTCCTCGATCGTGCGCTTATCATGGTTTCCTTTTTCTAAGCCGCAGCCGATTTCCTTCCCTCTTCCTTTGCTTCATAGACGAGTTGTTTTGCTACGTGAGCTTACTTGCATTCTTAGTCAAACCAAGAATTTTTAACGGGTGGTCGGGTGATAGCCAGCACATTAAATGCCGTTTTATGCATCGTTGCCACTGATCTTAATGCAAGTTGAGGGATACGCGACAAAGAGAAGTCCTGGTGGTTTATTGCGATTGTAGCCTTTCAACATTGAGTCTCCTCACAGAATTTTTGAGTTCTTGTGGCGTTTTAAATGTCCTCTTCTCCTAATTTGGCGTTTAGAAAATAACGATTTACGACATTGCTCATAAGTTTTGTCGAAAACCTCGTAAAATCAATCTTTGATAGCACCTTCTTCTTCTTCTTCTGTGTAAGGCGTGAGCGTATATCAAAATTGTGTTAGTAAATTTAGTTTCTAGCCTTAATCTTCCACTTACAACTAACCCGCACCCCAATAAATCGCTGCTTTCGTTTTCTGTATCAATCATCGTATCACACCTTTCATCTTTCTTTTGTCACGGTGATATCTGGCATATAGCAGTCTACGACTTCTCCAAGGTATTCGTTATTGCACATTCCATGTGCAGATCTGAACCCTTTAATTAGGAGAATGTAAATACAACGAAGAAAATGTATAGTCTTGAAATGACGTCAACCTCAAGACAAAAAGGATCACGGTTATAGAAAAGAATAGAAAAATTAAGATTTCTTGGCAAATTTCATAATTCATAACCTGAATTCATAATCTCTATTGAGATAGCAGAAAATAGTAAACATTTAGGATCCAACAAAATGTGTCTGCGCAATTCATTTACTCTGATCCGATAAGATATCCAAGTGTCAATCTAAGCAATACGAGTAACATTTAACGTTAGAAAAAACGTAAAAAAACAAAGATCACAAAGAACGTAATTAAGCCCCGAACCTTGTGATAAAAGGTATGCATTCTAAAAGGTATATTATGACTCTGATATGTCCAACAATAAAGCCTTCACTATAATATTTTCAATATTGACTGCTCTGACTGCAGTGAAGATACGGAGCGAATTCGTAAACGTACGACTTGCAAAGCAAATTATCTGCAAAGCACATGTAATAGAGCAGTTGAAACGTCAAAGGCCTATGTTTCCATTGCAAGTGTTAAACGTTTATGAACGGATAACTTCCACAATTTTCATTTCTGAATATTTTAAAGCATAAATTCAAAGTGAAGTGTGCAACATTACTTTGATAGTTGCACAAATGCTCTTGCTTTTGCGTAAAAAAACTGAATCTACTACGTTTTAGAACTGTTTGCTTTTACGAATTTGGTTGCGTACTCCATATTTTGCATAACATTCTGTCACATTTCGGACATTTCGCCGTATATTTGTTGCTTTTAAGTAGCCTTAAACGAAGAAGTAGAGGGTGTTTAGATTAGCCTCGGTTTAACATTAAAGAGCGGGGAAAGTTTTCCAGGCTATCACTGGGTTGTTACTCTGCCTGATGTGGCACCAACAAATTTTGGAACATGCCACCATATTAACCACCAGAGTAATTGTTACAGCAATCATTTTTGAGTGCTCAAACAGATTTGGCCTATTGATGCCGGCCCAAATGGCTAGCCATATAAGATCTTGTGGTCTTGGTATATTGGTTTCGGTGATCAACACTTTGCTTCTTCACAAAGACAAATTAATCAAAATAATCTTCGACGCTTCTGATAATTTACTCAAAAAGTTATGGTCGTCAATATGGGACATAGTGTCTGATTTTTAACGTAAACCACCACCTGTCGTGTACACTTATGTTTACTCGATGCCCATACATCCATGGGGGCAAGGATACGCCTTGCCATAGCTCTCCGTCATTCCATTGATACCAATTCGGAACTGTGTTGCCGGCACAAGTTCCACCCTTGGTATGAATCGAGGCCGACCTAAAACCTCTTATTGCTCTTAGGGTCACAGCACCCAGTACTCATTGCAACTCTACATAGGGTCAAAACCAACAAGAAGACTCTTCCCGCAACTTTGGGTTTAAACCACAGCCACCATGACGCTGCCACAAGGGGGCACACTTCTTCAAGTCAGGCCCGGACCGATATCCGGAAGGCTCCTAACTCCCATGGTACCGTGATTTAAGTCATGGTAGGGACTACCGGTGGTCCAGCCGCCAACAAGACCTATGACCGACAACTTGTAACTGATCGAATCGTAGAAACCTTCGGTAGCGTCATCTGAAGATATTTACGATAAGGCCAGTACTTTGCTCTGCCCCCGTTTATTATTAGACAACGTCATTGATGGGCGAAGCCTTGATAATTGGCCGGGGGCCCCGTCAATATGGGATAGTCTACGACCTTCAAGTGAAACTCATTTCAACGTCAACCAAACCAAAATGACGACCGAAAAACTATGACGTGGAACTTAACGAACGCTGTATGTTAAATGGCGTGGTAGGGCAGCGGAATGGCTGACTTTTGTATCGCGAATGCAAATGAGTTAGAAACGTATTTGCTTTTGACAAAAAATTTCAATGGCGAAACAGGGATATATTAGGCTGTACCCCATGAAATGTCCAATTTTCGCTCAGTCGGAAATCAGAAGTTCTCGAGTGAACAGATGTTAAATATTCTTTTTACATGTGCTTGGCGTGTGAGAATTTTAGGGTTCGTTACAAGTACCGTTATTTTGTTCTAGGAATTATTTACCATGCTGTCGGCAATTCAAAATCGAACTCTCTTCCTTTACGAATTTAAAATGAGACACAATGCGTCATTGGCAATGAAAAACTTTAATGACGCATTTGAGGATGTAGCGGTAAACGAACGCACTATACGACGTTCGTTTGGAAAGTTCCGTTTGGGATATTTCAGCCTCGAAAATGAATCACGTGGGAAGCCGGAAACGTTAGTTGACGACGATATTTTAAGAGCAACAGTGGATGCGGACCCAACGAAATCGGTGCGGGAGATTGCACAAAGCATGGGAGTATACCAAATGACAATAAGTCGACACCTTCCTGTCATAGGAAAAGTAAAGAAACCTGATAAGTGGATACCCCATAACTGAACGAATCCTAAAAACTACGGCGCCTGGAAATCTGCGCATTACTTACACTAAGAAACCAAACTAAACCTGTGATGAAAAGTGGACACTGTATGATAATCGTAAAAGATCTGGGCAGTGGTTGGATGCAGATGAAAAACCAAAACACACCCCCAAGCCCGATTTTCACACAAAAAAGGTTATGGTGACGATTTAGTGGACATCGAAAGGACCAATTCAATCACAACGCTATCAAATATTGTGAGGAAATCGACATATTGCATGTCAAATCGATCTGCTCCTTTGCATGACAATGCTTGACCCCATCACAAGTAACGGTGCAAAAACTGCTGCAGTTGGGATTTGAAATTCTTCCGCATCCACCGTACTCTCTTGATATTTTCCCAACGGATTACCATCTTTTCCGCAATCTGGATTCATTTTGCCGGCAGAAGGTCTTCCGGAACCGAGCAGAGGTCATAAAAGCCTTTGAAGATTACATTTCCTCAAAAAGTCAGCACTTCGACGAAAAAGGAATATTTGACCTTGTATCACATTGGAAGGCTTTTAAATTTTTACGGTAAAATCGAACATTACATGTGGTACAACACAATAGCAGTGGCAACTTCATGCAAGCTGACAACCTCAAACTTTACATCTCGTTCGGCAACCATCTGTCTATTGTTCATGTGAATCGTACGCAGCCCTTATAGCACTGAGCTATGTTGTGTTCTATACGCAATTGAAAAGATGAATCAATGAATTCTTACCGGCGTCTTAACGGGGCACTTTAATTTCGCTAAGCTCGTTAATGCGCAACACCACCTCCAACGAACCTCTAAGTGAGCATGTGCAAACAATAGGCACTAGTTGGGTCCTGGTAGTTAAGGCTATTTCTACGAAAGCCTAAAAAGACCACATAATTACTGATTTGCACTTCACGAAGTTACTACGATTACACGAACACTTTCAATGCAGGGAACGGTACACGCTTCAACAACGCATTGAAAGGCACAAAAAAAAAGTGGTTCAGAAATTTGAGCTATTGGGGCAAGTTAGATGATGTAGAAAAACAGAAAATATAGCTTCTATAGCTTGAACTCTGGCCGCAAACTTGGGCTTGCCTATTCCACGGCGACCTCAGAAATTGAGCATATGACAAACATTGACATTTGCAAAAGTTACGTAGCCAAGAGTACATCTATCTCTGTGTATATTGGCGAATTTTTACAATTTTAGAAATGGATTTAAATTTGCAACAACGAACTTGTATTCAATTTTGCGTAAAAAACGGATTTAATGGTGCACGAACGTTGGAAATGTTGGTTAAGTGTTTCGGCAACGATTCTCTAAAGAAAACGAGCGGTTCAAAAGTGGTCGTGAGTCAATCGAAGATGTTGAACGCAGTAGCAGACCATCGACATCGAAAACTGACGAAAACATTGATGGAGTAAAAGAAATGTTGGTCAATAACCGCAAACTAACCATCAGAGAGATAGCGAAGGACTTGAACATTGCCTATGAATCCCTCCAAGACATTTTGGTTAATAATTTGGGTTTCCATCGTGTAGCAGCAAAGTTGGTGCCAGAAGACCTCAATTTCATGCAAAAAAGAGACCGTGTTGACGTCGCAAAAGGGATGATTTGCGAAGCTGAATCCGATCCCACATTCATCAAAAGGATTATTACGTGGGTATATGAGTACGACACGCAATCAAGACATCAGGCAAGTGAATGACGTTCACCAAATGAGCCGAGACCAAAAAAACCACGTCATTTTCAGTCAAAAAAGAAGGCAATGCTCACGGTTTTCATGGATTACAACGGTGTAGTGAATCATGAAATTTTGCCAGAAGGCCAGACAGTAAACAAAGAGTATTATTTGGTTAGTTGAGCGTTATGAGACGTTTGCGTGAAGCAATTCGCCGAAAGAGGCCAGAATTGTGGGCAGAAAACTCGTGGATTTTGCACCATGATAACGTACCGTCGCACAGTGTCATCATTATTCGTAATTTTTTGACGAAATATCAAACAAATACCATCCAACAACCACCGAATTCACCTGGTTTGGCTCCCTGTGACTTCTTTCTGTTCAATCGAGTTAAAAAACCAGCGAAATTAATGGAAAAATCGCAGGAAGCACTGATGGGCATGATGGACATACCGAATATAAAAAATGTTTCGAGGATTGGATCAAGCGCTGGCATAAGTGTGTTGCAGTCGATGGGGACAATTTCGATAATTAAACTTGTATTTTTAGTTTTCTGAATAAATTCCGGAAGCTTTTCGATCAAGGTAGTATGTTTCAATTGACGCAAGAATCTAATGCTGTCGACCAATAGCAGCGTCATAGCTTTCCATACTGGGTGCTGGAATTGAACGATATTGATGAAGAATTTGACCGATAAATCATTTTGAGCTATGGCGGAAATTGTGGCAGTGCTACATCTTCAAAGCTACCGCACTAAAAGTATTCATTTGAAGCGCTCATGGCCATTTGAAATCGCTTGGCTTCGTAAAGAAACTCGATATTTGGGTACCGCATGAGTTGAAAGAAATTCATCTGACGAAGCGCATAAACGTCTGAGATCAACTCACCAAAGGTGAGAAAAACGATGCATTCTTGGAGTTTATGATCATTGGCGACGAAAAATGGGTTGTCACCAACAATGTCAGCCAAAAAACTAAAAATAAAGAGTAGGCGAGATGAAGCATCTGGAAGGCAAGCAATTTCGGACATCCAACAAAAGAAGGTGATGCTCTGTCAATCTGATGGAATTGGAAGAGACCAGTCGACCGACGAATTCCGATGTCTACTGTGAACAGCTATAGGAATTTTTTAAGTATTGCTATCGCACAGAAACGTCCCGGCTGATCATTTGTAAGGCTGTGGTGTAAGGCGAGACCGCACACAAGTTTGGTCATTCGACAAAAATTGTTGCAGCTTGGTTGGGATGTTGTCTTATCCACCGTATAGCCCAGATCATACGCCATCAATGAATAGTAGAACGTTTGCTGTTGAGGACCTCATCAAACAGCATTTTGACAAGTTGTCCGAGGGATGGCAGGAACGAGCATATTAAATAAACACATCTAAAAATCAAATGAAAAAACGCAATATTTTTGAAGAACCCACTAATTGTTTCTCTTGTGTTGGCCAGTGAGTTTTGCACGATTCTTTAAAGAGCGATGCTAAAAAAAAGCCACACGCGCTGTTGCATTACCTAAACTCTGTTTTGACATTGCAGGTCTAAATTACTGCATTACCGACATTGGTGGAGCTGCGAGAATTCTTTATATTCATGCTGCATAACCTGACGAGTTTGGCAGGGATATCAAAAAACTAGACATGGCGTTGTAAAGCTCGTCCCCAAGCACGATATCATCTGCGTCCTTTAAGGATACAAGTATATGATGAGTGTACACATCGATCTGAAACTCCCGCGTCTTTTCCAAGATATGCCGTAGTGTAAATATTTAATCAATGGTGGACTTGTGTGGCCTGAAACCGCACTAGTTTGGACCAACCAGATTGTTCATGAATGGCTTTAGACGCTCACATAGTACGGCAGAAAGACGTTATTAGGGATGTTTAAGAGACATATTCCTCTATAGTTGTCAAAGTTAAAAGGGTCTCGCTTCATGTGGATCGGACAAACGAAGCTGAGATTTCATGCTTCGGGCATGGCTTCCTCTTGCCTTAGAATTTAATTGTGAAATCTTATTATTCTGGCCAAATCTATTCAACGAACTTTTCTCATTAACGACACAGTGAGCAAACCAAGCTATTTTTGGGATGATACTCGTAGATCAGCTCCCGATCAAGTAAATGTGTTTTTGAACTTTGGAGTTTGAAAATGAATGATGAAGGCTTCGTCTATGGTAATTTCACAGATGCACCTCTTCTTAGGTCACATTTTATTTCGTAGACTCTATTGCATTTATTAAATCTTCTGTATCAAAGGCTTTGAATTGTGAATACCAATGTCAGAGTCAGAACCTTCTTAAGTTTCATGAATGCTGCATACTTGATTCGAGACTCAGAACTCAATAAATTTGACATTGTTAGCTAATAACTTATCAATCGCAAGCACAACGAAATCTTACAGAAGACAACAATGACACGTTCTAATATTCCAATAATATCTCCTTTGTGTGGGCATGATTTTCATTATGTCTATGAGTAATTTTGAAAAGACTTTGTTCTCTAAAAAAACAAACACGTATTGCCTCTTTCACGACTAATCAATATAATCATGATTACTTGATCAACCAATAGAGTTACGTTCACCTTTAAAACCCCACTATTTGCATTGTGAGCAATTTAGTGAATAAGACCTTGGAGTTCATACATACACTCGTCGCTAACATCGTAAATAGTTTAACTTTTGTTTTCGTCTTTCCGATTCTCTTGATAAGAAATCATTTTGAAACAACGTAGATTTGATTGAACTATGAATAATTTCTGAAACAGATGCGTAGCAAGCCACCTCAGACAGACTTGTAGTAGTGTTGGAAAATTTACAATTAATCAAGTGGAAACGGATGCTATCAGGCCGTTGACAAAGAAAAAGTGAAACGACAGAAAATTTACTATTCTGCGTGTGATCGTTTGTACAGAGAACTATGTTCTATAGTTTTGTACTGTGCATGCAAGCACAGAAGCTGTGTTCTAAAGTCAACAGGAATTTTAAAAATAAGACCAACAAAAAGTTTTTTCGTCGGCCGGGATGTCAGTATAAGCCTCTCGAATGGCTTCTGCGTCCACAAAACGCTTTCCTTTCGTCGGAAAATGCATTTTTTTCGAAAAGATAAAAGTCACACGTTGCCAAATCAGGCAAAGACGGCGAGTGGTTGACAGTTAAAATGCGATTTTTAGCCAAAAAATTGCTCATAAGTGTCGATTAAGCATTAACTGCTTGGCCCGGTGGAACGAACTCTTTGTGGACAAATTATTACAGGCCCGGGTCTACCCCGGATGACTTTATTAAGCTTATTAACAAGCAAAAACTTAAAGTTAGGCTTAAAAACTAACAAAGATATTCTTAACCCAATGGAGCGAGGAGAAATGGTGGACGGGGGAGATGTTAAAGGAGTGGCATATTGAGCAGTTCTTTGTTGACATGGATATGTCTAACCGTTTGTCTTTCTGAAAAATGTGTCCGTCACAAAATGTGTCCCATTTTTGCTTTCCTTCTACCGTTCAGTGATCGTACTCTGAGTGCGGATAAGTTTGCCTTTGAAACCGATTTATTGCTGGAAACAGGGGTTGATAGGAAGGAAGGAAAGTCCGTGACTTTTGGAATAAAACACAGATTTTTTGATAAAAAAATAATTTTATTTTTCAACGTAATCTCCCTTAAGCTCTATACACTTTGTCCAACGCTTCTCCAATTTTTTTATCCCTTCCAAAAAAAATGATTTGTCGAGGTCCTCAAAATAGGCCTTTGTTTGCGAGATGACTTCATCATTGGAGTCAAATCTTTTTCCACCAAACCATTTCTTCAGGTTTGGGAACAAGAAGTAGTCGCTCGGAGCCAAATCTGGAGAATAGGGTGGATGAGGGAGCAATTCATAGCCCAATTCATGGATTTTTGCCATGGCAACTGCACATGTGTGCACCCTTGCATTGTCTTTTTTCTCCTCAAATTAGTGAGTAGTCTGATAAAAATAGCTGTCAAACACAAACTAACTGACGCAGCAAGTTTAAATTTTGACAGGAGTCAACTGACAGATGCCTGTTGACAGGAGCAGTGTTGCTGTTTCAGTAAAGAGGTCAGAAATTCAAAAAGTCACGGACTTATTGACCCGCCCTCGTAGTATGATGTGCTGTTTATGTGTAACGCAGGTGGTTTAAGGGTTGTCTGTAATTGACTCATAAAAGTCAAAACATAGTTGTTTTGCTTCTCTTCTTTTATTCGACTGATCGTACATTCCTACCTTGTGTTGTGTGCACAATAAGTTGCCGGAACAGGGGTGGATAGAAAAATAAAATAATTGTAAGAAAGGATGTGGTAGTTTTTACTCTGAATTTGCTCGCCTATAGTCCGAAGTTTAGGGGTTTGTTAGAAAATCTAGGACATCATCATTATTACATTATGCCGATAATTCTTAGTGGTGATCTCAATTTAGATCTACGTAGCCCTGATGGTCCCAACGAACTTGGTTTAGAAATGAACTACAATATTGCCATCTCAACAACTCGTAATTCAACCTGCATTGATGCCATCTTCTCCCGACATATCGATAATCTTGAAACACACCACTATATTTCCTACTTTAGTACACATCGCCCATTATTGTCTACTCTACAACATGGAGTTCTAGAATTTGAGTACAAAAAGTGATGTCTACACTGGAACTAAACTCATTTTTTCATACAGGTAATACCATAACATAACTTACAAAACTTGTGTTTTTTTTTTACACCGGGGTTATACTTTAAACTATCTCTTTTTTTACACAACCACCCTATATTCTATTTGTCTTCACTCGTAAAACAATTAAGGTTTTTTCGTCGTATGTCTGTAAGACATATCCATGTACCAATGTATCCGCATGTCGTGTAGACACTTTCAGCAGTTTACTGCTTTTTAATTTCGTGTTTGCTGCTATTTAGTTCAAAGACTTTGGCGTAGTTTTTCGTTATACGCAACATTCTAGATGGGTTCAAAGTGACCATAGTTGGTGCGGTGAGTTCGGGTCAGGAGGAGTGGGACAGATCTTAGATTACGGGGATTGGAAGTGAATGAAATATTTTGCACTATTCTCGGGCAGTCGATGTTTCCAGTCAATAACTGGTCTATAAAAAGTACACCATACTAATTAGTTTTAGCTTGTTAGACTATTTTCATAGGGAGGTAGGTAATCAATATGGATCGACCAGAGGTAGACCACGAAGTGCGAAATGGATAAACCTGCGTTGGACTGCTTCAAATCTTTGAATGTGGATTTTTTTATAGGGTGACCAAACTTGGCTGCTATATTCGAGAAGAGGCCTTACAAAAGCAATGTACAGGGACTTTGTAACGTAAGGGTTGGAAAATTCTTTTGACCAGCGTTTGATAAAGCCAAGTGCAGAGTTAGCTTTATCTATAATGCTGTCAATAAGTGCGTCCAAATGCAATTCTCTCCAAAAAGTTTTGCTTGCACCATACCGAAAACTTATTTAAGTCATCTTGCAGGCAATGGGAGTCAGAAGGCATTGTTAGGATAAAGATGATTGGTCCAAGGTGACTACCCTGAGGGACACCAGATGTTGCTTTAATGGGTTCGGGTATTGAATATCTGAAGATGACCATGTATTCTCGGTCTTCTAAATAGGATTTATTCCATGCCACAAAATGAGGGAAACGCCAAGTTTTTTTTAGTTTAAAAACGATAAGTTGGTTAGAAATTTTATCGAATGCCTTGCTGAAATCAGTGGAAATTGAATCGACTTCATCACCGTCTTCTAAAGCATGAAGCGTCCTAGAGACGAACTCTATTAGGTTAGTGATGGTTGATTTACCTTTCATGAAACCTTGCTGATTTGTGCAGATATTGATTTATGTAGATTGGCCTACAGTACGGAAGCAGTTGTTGATAGACTATGCTTTCGAAAAGTTTGGGTATGCAGGAGAGTTTTGCTATGGGCCTATAATTATCGACCTCGGCCTTACTTCCTTTTTTATGAATATAAATGATATAAGATTCCTTCCGTAGAAAAGGGAAACTACCTGCTGAAACTGACAAGTTAAATAGGGCAGGGGAGAGGAGGACCGAGATGGGTAACACACTCTTTTATTGCAATAGCCGGAAGGCCATCAGGGCCGGACAAAAAATCATCTTTAAGTTGTTATATTTAACGAGGTAGATGACGTCTCAGGATAGTTTCCCATATAGCTAAAGTAACTATGATCGGGTTCAGCTGTTTTCTTAAAAAAGGATTTGTTAAAACGACAGGCAAAGAAATTTGCAATGGCTTTTGAGTCGGCAGAAGATTCACTAAGAATTTTGAGAGTAGATGGGTAGCCGTCTGATTTTCTTGCGGTAGAGGTACTCCAGGTAAAGAGACTCACAAAGTTTAGAAAAACTATTGTATACCAATCGATAATTACTATAGTTGGAATCAGATCGGGTTCTTAAGAATTTGTGCCATAACTCCTTGTTGTACCAGGGAGGAACTGACATGCAGTCCTTTCGGAAAGTATATGGAAGCGACTGGACAAAGCAAGAGAAAATTAATGAATAGAAAGTTGATAGGGCTAAGTTAGTTGTCTCAGCAATAAAGTCAAAGTTAATGTTGCTGATGAGGTTTTTAAGTTTGTTAAAGTCGGGTCTTCGGAAGTTAAATGAAAAGGAGCGATGAAGGCGGTCTAGGGTAGAAAGAAGATGATCACTCCTATAAACGGCACAGTTAACTGAATCGGATGTGAAGACAAGGTCGAGTTGTCTGTTCATTGTTTTAGGTATTCAACTAATCTGATATAGATTTGAGTTGGTTAGGCAGTCCACCATCAATATTTCTATTTCAGAGGACGAATAATAGAGAGATGAGTGAATCTAACAACAAAGTAAGTAAAGACAGCGTAATGTTGACACATACTAACTCAAAGTTGTCGGTGTGGGGAATATCGACAGGAGTTGCGTGAAAGCAGTCCCGGTTTGCTAATAAACACCTCGGCCATATGGATTATCAGCTTTTTCAAATCAATTTTAGAGATTTTAGAGCGCAAAAACTTATATTTACTTAGAATCGTAAAGGCAAATCAACATTGTCTTTATTTTGGACTTCTCCAAAGAGATTTTTTGGGTTTAGGCTCGCACTTTGGCGCTTGGTTTCTCATATGATATTGAAAACACCACCTTTCATCACCAGACAAAATGTTGTAAAGGAAGTTTTTGTTCTTTTTGGCTTCCTAGATGATCTCCTTCGAATGTTGAATTCCGAGCAATTTTTAGTTCGATGCACATTTTCGTACCGATGACACAAACATACTGTCACTTCAGAACGCAATAACTCGGTTTCTATTCTAACAGAAATACGTATTTTTAAAAAATTCCTGTTTACTTAGGAACGGACTTTGTACGCATACAGCAGGTACTGGTTACTTGGAATCATTCGGGTACATTCATAAAAATTACACTTTTTCAATTAGACAAAACAAAGGACTTTAGAAAGTTACTATTCTCTCTCAGAGCTATCTGCTGTTTCATTGACATCTCTTTTCAGATTCGCTGATGCAACAAGGACCAAACAACAACCAGTGCGAAGTGGAAAGCGGAAACCAAAACAAGGAACCGCAATCCAATTCCCATTCAGTTCCAATTGGCCCACATTCGGCTCCAGATATCACATAAACTCGCTAACCTTACCTAACCTAGGTAAAACAAATGTAGCCGAAACTAATATCTCCAAAGAGGAAATTGGCGCTGCAGAAAGTCTATTGTCCGGTCTGCTTGGTCATAGATGAAGCCTTCCAAATACCTTGTTTTATGTTGAAAAGAGTCTTCACCATCAACCAGCACGGTAAGGAACAAAATGATCATTTCCGATTCCATGGTAGGCCATACATTAATTTCACAGACAAGGGTGGGTGGCAGCAGCTCAAGTGGTAGTGTATTGGCTTGCCAATCGGACGTTTCGGGGTTCAATACCAGCCGTGCCCGAAAGTCTGTCTTTCAAGCAACTAAAATTTCGTGAGATGAATTCTTGCCGAAATACAACATCAGGTCAATTTACACTAATAATTTAGTCTCCCCATTAAATGTTGGATGCCACCCATGGAGCAAAATAACCGCTGAGCCCAAAAATCTTTCTCTCTCTCTCTCTCCCTCTATCCAATTTTCCGAAAAACTTAACACGTCATACCCTCGTTCTTTTTCTTTTAAGCAAAAACACCAGCAGATACTCGAGACTTTGGTTTCTCAAATTCAGGAAGGAAAACGCTGTTATGTAAGTATGGCCTGATGACCCCTATGATTAAATCGAAAATTAAAAGTGACCGGTGATTGTATGGTTTCCAACTTAATGGTGTCCATAGCGACTACAAAAGCAAGATAATTGATAAATTAAACAAACCTATTTATGGTGCGAAGCACTGAGAGAACTAACAAATGAGGAAAATTTTTTTTAATTGTAAACTATGATGAATTGGGAGAATGATTCATTACGATACAGTGAAGGCATCAAAACAGTTTCGTGCTGAAAAATTGCGACGTATTTCAACAAATTTGTATGAGCATAAATTCTTCTGCACGACAATGCAATAATTCTTCTAAAACAACAGATATCTGCTTGTTCTGGAGCCAATATATACGAATGCTCCGAACTCCGACCCATGGAAGTTTAAGGTATAGCGACTGAAATCGTAAACAAAGCGTAAAAGCAGATCACCGATCGAGTTGTTCAACAATTTTACTTTATTTTCAATCATTTTGAAGAATAAGCTTTTGCCAAATCACCTTTTTCTAATTATGCAAAGTCCAATAACCTGATATTTATGCGCTTGAATAGTTGAAGAAACAATTACAAACATCTAGGGAACGAACTGCAATTCTTCTAGTACTTTGATTTGCCCTTCAACTGTCGAAGAAACTTTTTTTTTAATTAATAATAAAGAATTCGAACAAATAAATAATAGACAAACCGTAGAGAATATTTTTTTAAGTCAGAGCATAGATTTAGAGAGAGATATTTCTTTCAGCCTTCAGTTTTTCGTAGAAAGATGATTGATAAAGAGCCTACAGTATTAGCAAAGAACTCTTGCTGGTAACAAACCTCAATCTTACCAAAATTTCTATTGCACAGCCAAGCAATTGACGTATCCGTGACAGTTTCTGACAGTTTCCAAACCAGACACATTTTGTCAAAAGAAGTTTGCAATCCACCTACGGGTATTCCTCTAAGGCCGCTTGATCTTTAGAGTAAGCAATCCCTAAGAATAATCAGAGAGATAGTATATACAATTATGTCATCTACAATATGCGAGGGTAGGCCCAGAAGTACCCGACCTGGCGTGTAGATGGCGAGTGTTGTTCAAAAAAAGAATGAGAAGAAGAAGAAGAAGAAGAGACGAAGAAACAGTCAAAACAATGGAATCAGAGGGGAGAATCGGCTCCAAAGAAGGCGAAGACAGTTGGGGAAGCGCGTGGGATAATTTTTTTCGATTATCTACAGAAAGGAAAAACAAACAACAGCGTGTATTATGTGAACTTACTGCAGCGTTTGAAAGATGAAATCAAGAAAAAATGGCCGCATTTGGCCGAAGAGAAGAGTTTTATTTCATCAAGGCAATGCACCAGTTCACACATCTCTCATCGCGATGGCCAAAATCAATGAGTTAAAGTTCGAATTGCTTCCTCATGCCAGATACTGTATGTACAATTACTATCCAACTTTCTGAATAATTGCAGTCTAGCTGATCTAACACTTTTGAGGACAAAGACCAATCTGCTCGTTTTACCTAGTCATTCGATCTGTTTACAAAAGTCCTTTCAGGAAGCACATCCAACATCTGATTAAAATTCTTAATTAATTCTCAGTTTTAGTTTGCACGTAGCGATTGGTATACCGATGATAACTTTTTCAGGCAGGATAAGTAGGGTGGTTCTAATTTTGGTGAGTTCGTCGGCCATACAATTCCCCGGAATATCTCTGTGACCCAGCACCCAACAAAAGTCGATATTGAACTGCTCCGACATCTTCTTGAGAGATGATCGGATGATTTTAGACTGTGTCCAGGGATTTGAAAGCGGCCTGCGTATCCGAAAAGATGTGGTTATCCCTTGCAGATATCATGTTTTTGGTCAACCAGGATAGGACTTCTTTAAAACACCGAAAACACAGCCACCAAATAAAGAAATGTATTGACTTGTCGTTCATAAAACCATATTGCTCCCAGAAAGATTGAGAGGAGATAGTTACATGAAAGTCTTTGTCAAACCAATGTTAGGGCATAATGTAGCCGATCTTCTCCCGATGCAGAAAATATCGAGGGATATCAAGTGAAATAGAATATCCAGTGCCGCGGAGGGAATAATATGTAAGGCTCCGCTTATGCACAGACATGATGTCCTTTGGACTTTGCTGCAGTTGACTGCGTTATGTAAGGCCGTCCACCAGACAATCACCCCGTAGGTGCGTATCTGTCTTATAACCGACACGTAAAGCCAGTGGGTAATGCGAGGTTGAAGGCCCCATTTGTTTCCAAATCACTTTTTTGCAAGAGAATAAAGCTACTCTAGCTTTCTTTACTCTTTCTTGAATATTAGGTTTCCAGTTTAGTTTCTTGTCAAAAATAAGGCCTGTAAGAGTTCTTCAATGGGAATGAGATGTTTTCGTTAGGCGGCTATAGCAACGTCATCCGCATAGGCTACAAACCCACTTCCAGGTATATTAGCAGGCACTACACTCGTAAAATAAATAATAAGTGTGGACTTAGAGCGTTCTCATAGGGTCAGTAAGTTAGATTTGGACAATTTAGATCAATTAAGCTAATTTTAAACATTTTTTGTGTAACATGTAAGAGTTATTGAATAAAGAAATAATAATAAAAATAGGTACTAAGCAGTTGGTTTAGGAGGATGACTTGTGTTTTCAAAAGCTCAACCAAACAAAGAGGGGATGATGATTGAATCCCAAGACCACATTAGACCACTTCGCAGCGCTAATAGTCCAGCAAGGATAACATGGAAATTGCCACATCGTACCAAATAATTTTCGAAAACACCACCTACACCGAAATAAAGGATTTTCTGAATTTAGTCATACTCTCTTTTAACAGAGTCCATATGTGTGTTCCAGATTGTCTACCATTTAATCATCGAAAGTTATACGTTTCATCAACGTTTACAAATCATTCAAATTTGTTATCAAAATTCGCGATTAATTAAGGCTACGTAACGTACTTTAACTCCAATTTGCGGCCGTTACAATCGTACCGATAAGCGAATAATAAAACGCTTAGTGAAAAAATTCGAATCGACTCATTCACGCCAGAATGTTGACGTGCTAACATTACATGAAAGGTCGGAAGCAAAGAGAATATTGCGAATCGGTAACACAAGACTGCAACCAATCGAGCATCTGGCATCTCTCGAACATCTCTGTGGCGTATTTAGCGGAAAATCTTGGCTTTACATCCGTTTAAGATCGTACTAACCCAACAGCGAAAGTTACCAAGTTACCAACGTGCACGTCGATCTTCCGCTGATTAGATTCTATTGAAGATGGAAGAAAAAAATCCGGATTTCCACTGAAAAATCATCCTCAGCGAAGAGGCACATTTTTGGTTATATGGCAAAAGACGGAGATGTGCCTACAACGGCCATTGTATACAAAAACATTCGACAATTTGGTGTAATTTTCAAGTCGAAGGTGCTATTGCGTTACACCTAATCAAGACAGCTATAGCTTCATGTCATCTATTTTTGGGGCTAAATTGAAACTGGAAATCCTGGCACACAGCGAGTTGCAAAATCGACTTACTATAAACGAAATTCACTGATCGACTTATCGCCAAAAGAAACTGAGGTGACCGCCCCACCGTGCAATTTAGCAACTTTACACTCCTTTCTTTGGGGCTAAATTAAGTCAGCATAAAACCAATTTAATGCTGAAACCGTTGTTGAAATTAGTATTTGGGATATATTGCTTATTCAGTCTGCAAATTATTTTATGTTAACATCATTAAATTTTTGGATGTATCGGAAGAGCATATTTTATTGTTTTTGTTCCGGAAAAACCAGAATGGAAGTGAAGCTCCTGGAGAAATCCAAAACGTGTAAGGAGAGGGTGTTCTCAGCAAGTCAAAGGCAAAGTTTGGAAATGCCAATTCTGACCTAAATGATGAACGTCGTTCGCGTAAGCCAGAAGAGCTATACGACGGGCCTCTTAACCCTACACCCGTCCTGTCGTGCATGCCCTACGGTTCTTTTTCGAATACGGCAAGTTTAGCTTTGAATTCATATCGGGTGAAATGAGTGAAAGAATCATTTTTTTTACTAAATAAAAGTGCTAATTATGCTAAAGTGTTAATGAGTGCAGCCGAGCAGGAGGAACTGGATGACCTTCTGGGCGGTGGTGATGATAGATCGAGCATTAGTAGCGATGATAATGATGACGATTGGGAACCCAATGATGGTGATGGTGACTCTAACAATGCTATATCTGATCATGGAAGCCCATATGTAAACGATTCGCCGTTGCCAGACATGGCTGCTCTTGATTTAGCCCACGATTTATTGGAGAATGTCCTTGTTGAAAATGTACTTGGTGAACGTGAGCAACAAACAATATTTGGGTCAAGGTCGCGGTGACTGCACAATCTGATGGTCAATGCCATCCGTCACTGAAAAGGCACTAACCGATACTCTGGCTGCTGATCGAAAGTCTACTACAAACGACGCACGTTTGAATAGAAAAAGATGAGCTTGCTGATGGATGAGCCTGCACAAGCAATCGGCGCCAATCGTGGACAACAAACAATATTTGGGTCAAGGTCGCGATGACCGCACAGTCTGATGGTCAATGCCATCCGTCACTGAAAAGGCACTAACCGATACTCTGGCTGCTGATCGAAAGTCTACTACAAACGACGCACGTTTGAATAGAAAAAAGACGCATTTAGGACCACTCTGACGACTTCAATACTAGAAGAAACTTTATTGACCACGAATCAAAAGGCCCGACGAGCTATGAATACAAATGCAGCTTTGCCAAATCCAGAAAAAATGCGGCCTTGGCACGACCTAACAGTCAACGAATTGTACGCTTTTATAGGTCTTGTTATTTTCGCAGGTGCAGAAAAATCAAATTTGGTTCAGGCTTAGGATTTGTTTGCCAAGGATCACATGCCTATTTATCGAGCGACGACGTCATTGAAAAGTTTCGAACAGATATGTAGATATTTACGGTTTGATGATAGCCGCACCAGAGGGTTTCGTTTGCAATGTGATAAGCTGACACCATTTAGGCATATTTGGACGCTTTTAATAAATAATCTTACTTTGAACTATATGCCATCGAAAGAGTTGTGCATTGATGAACAACTGCTGAACACACGTAATCGGTGTATTATCTGACAATATATTCCATCGAAACCTAACCGGTGAGAAATTGTCGAATAAACCATAAGCCATTTCAGGAAAAATTATGGACGTTTGTAGGGAGAAAGATCTAATTGCAGATCAAATCTATAATGCTGACGAATCAGGCTTGTACTGGAAAATGATACCGGAACGCACAACCAGCATTAGCTGGTTGTTGGCAAAGCACAAGGGCCACGTGCATTGCAACAGCCAATAAGTTACAAGTCCATTGAACAGGTCAAACAAATGCTTGGGTTAAAAGACCAACATTTTTAGAATGGCTAAAAGGACGTTTCATTCCCGAAGTAAAGAAATTTTTATTGAAAAAAAACCTACCGCTAAAAGCACTTTTACTTGATAATGCACCACTGCATCCACTTGAAGAAGATCCGCAATCAATCGACGAAAATTTCACTGTTTTGTACATGCCACCTAATTGCACAGCGCTTATTCAACCCATGGACCAAAATGTGATTCAAAACATTAAAGAGACATACAAGTTGATCCAGAATGCACAATATCTGAACTGCTTAAGAAGACTTTAATGGAAGATTCAGTGTTTTCATTGGCTCAAAGTTGGCAGGAATTGTCTTCAAATTTGATTAAAAAGTCTTGGAAACCTCTGTGGCCTTTGTTATTCGAATCAGAGGAAATGTCTAGCCATGTAGATGATTTTGATCATGTAGATGATTTTGATCATGAATATGATCTCCCATTAAACATCTTTTCGTAACAGAGGCTTTTCAGAATAGACACTAACAATTTCTTATTAAGCAATGATGGCATTGACCCCTATTCTGCTATACGTACGGATCGAACGTTCCCTTCACCTATTCGATTCACTTTCACTTCGAATCGGTATTCTACTATACGACGGGTGAACTGCCTTACCGTTTTCTATTTCAAAGTTTCGAAGATTTAAACGTCACCCGTTTGGAAATTTAAGTGTCATTTCAACTGTGTAATTTGTGTGGAAAGAAAAACAAATATGGATAGTGCAGCACTTTATTTCAATTTTGACTCGGAAACAAGAGATTCTAGAGGACATTCGATGCATGCGTATAGTGGAATACCGGCCTGCGTTACCGACAAGTGAGTGTTTCACTTCGAACGGATAGCAGGATCGGAAAACTCGTGTTGGACATAAACATTCCCCCCGGCGTATAGCAGAATAGGGCTGATGGTAAGACAAAATAATATGGAGTCATCGGAACCAGTTGCAAGGATTCCACATACTCAAGCTGTGTCTGCCTTAAATACTTGCTTAGAATGGGCGGATGTAGTCGATATTTCGTTTCCAGGAAAAATGTTATTTCGTAAAATAAGGGATAAAGCGTTTTCGATGTCGCTAAATAATAACATTTTTTACATTACGAGTAAATGTCTGCGATTCGCTAGTCCGAACAGGGTATACATTTTGGGTGTTCGGATTATCGAGGCTCTGCTGTGCTTGGTTAATGCAATAATATTAAGCGGGATCTGCTACACAGTTTGTTTAAAAACTGCAGCTGTTGTGAACCATACTGAGTCCGACTTTTAAAATAGAAAAAAAAATTGAACAAAGAATTTGCCTTCCATTTTCTGTTTCAAATGAAATTTCGTGTGCTGAATCGTGTATGTCAAAAACACAGGCATATGAATGGCATAAAGCATTCAAAGAAGACCGAGAAATGGTAGTTGATTTACCTCGTTCTGGTCAACTTTTAACGGCTACGAACGACGAAAACAACGATAGAATTAAGAAGCTGGTGTTCAAAAATTGGCGTATGACTCTTAGAGAATTGGCTCAAGAGGTAAACATATCTTTTCACTAGTATTTTGGGTATGAAACACGTCACCGCACGACTGCTTCCAAAAGAGCTAAATTTTTTTCAAAAAGAACATCGGAAGCAGGTAGTTGAAGATATGATTTCCCGAGCTTCCACGACCCCCATGTTCATGAAACGCATAATAAGTGGCGGCGACGATTGGGTTTACGAGTATGACATGCAAACTAGCCAATAGTCTTCGGAATGGCGTTTCGAAAATGAGCATAAACCCAAGAAACCGCGACAAAGTCACTCAGCACTTAGATTTATGCTGACAGTTTTCTTCGATCACCACAGTGTAGTTTTCGAATTCCTTCCAGGGGGACAAAGGGTGAATAAGGAATGTTATGTAGGCATCATGAGATGGTCCGCCGAAAAAGTTTTGTGGATTTTGCACCAAGATAATACATCTTTTCACAAAGACATTATTGTGCAAGAGATTGTAGCGAAAAACTCGACAAATGTCATCGTCCAAGTACTCTACTCACCTGATATGACTCCGCCTTCCTTTTTCCTGTTTCCCAAGCTAATACTACTAATTCGAGAAGGACATTTTGAGTCAATTGAAGCCATAAAGGAGCTACAGCCCATACCTCAATCTGCCTACGAAAAATATATGGAGAACAAGGTGAAACGATGACGCATTGTAGTTGTCTTGCAACCAATTGATTATTTAAAATTTCCGGATACATAATACACACAAAATGTGTCCTGGTTCTTAGCCGACTATGATCAGCAGGATCTGAACTCAATACAATCTGTATAGAAACCGAAAGACTAAGCACTGATTCAAAGTGAAAACATTTGCGAAATTTAGACACTAAAATTGAACATCTTTTCGTATTGTATGCAGGCAAAACAAGACTTCCGACAATGCAATCTATTTGGCGTGACATTAAGGATGACCCCACAAATCTACGTTTCGAAAACAACTCTATTCCAACAACTATTCATTCCCAAAACAACATTTTCCTAAAAGAAATAACGCACATCAATATGACTTTCTACACCAATCGAATGGGCAGCGGAAACAAACAAAAGAATTTAACCATCTACAATACAACACCCTTCTTGGCATTCTTAAGACAAAGTATCCATTTGCTACACATGACTTCTTCCTTCCGATAGAGCCAAAAGTCATTCCGCATGGAATGGTTCTGAATCATAAAATGCCATCAACTTCATGTATTCGCTTATTAACTATGAAACAACAAAAAGAAAGAAATTCCGAAAACCTCTTTAATTGTGGGTGTGAACTTTGCTCCATGGTGCGTGACTATAAAACTTTGCCACCCCTTTTGCATTAAACTATGCACTTTCAAAGCAGACCTGACGTCATCAACATCAAAACAACCAAATAATACCTTTCTCCCATATTGAAGGGAGTTTTTCTAAAGAATTCAATTGAAATCGTTGCCCCCTGCTTCGAATTACCAACTACAACAATAAAATGACGTGTAATCTCCTCCTCAATTGTCCGATAAGCGTTGATCGATAAGAGAGATCTCGAAATTAGCAAACAGACGCTTGAGCTTGACATGTAAATTGTGGAAACTTCGCAGGCTACGCCACGTAGTTGAATCATTTCTTTATCTCTGCGAGTTTATAGATACTTGTACGCCCAGTCGCGCTTCTGTGGTTCGTTTAACTTCAAGAGGCAAACGACCAACTTGCAACCAAGGCAACATACTATCGTATCACAGTCAAGATATCGGAGCAAATAATTCAATTCTCTCTCCCTCTCTACCTCTATGGTTATTCACGAAAGCAATCAAACGCATGAATAAGAAGTCGAGTTGCTAAATTTAATTACAAACACTTGACAACTGTGCCACGATAAAATAGAACCAATAAAAACAGGTGGATGCTGGAGGAACAAAATATGCCAATCAACAATTAAGTTGGTCGAGACACAAAACCAGCAACAGCTAGAGAATGTGAATGGTGATTTCAATTTCCAATGATGTAAGCAAAAACTTCAATTATTGATTAGCAGGTTTCTTTATACCTTAATCAAACCAAAACAAGACGGACACGGACGGAGACAAATTAAAAAGAAAAAAAAAACAACAACGACAGTAAGTGTTACAAATTTTGTGCACAAAATCTAATTCATCTTCGCAGCGATTAAACACCGTTCCTGTACCCTTACCCGTATTATCGTCATCAACACAATGTACGTCAGTTGTAAGTGCTGTCATTTGCTGGCACTAGCACTAGCACGAGCATTGATGGAGCTAGCAAACACTGAAATTGAATGACGACAACGTATCAAGTTTAGAGGTTAGGTATACAAGTACGAGTATCTGAAATGGAGTGATTTATCACGCCCATTTTATGAGACGCTTCTCGTAGATGCACCTTTGTACGCACAAAGTATTCGTATTCATAACAAGGTATCACATAACCACCACAACACTCTACCATACAGAGTCTAGAGCTTTGTTGGCAAGACACATTTGGCGCAGTCATCCACTTTTCAATTTTCAGTCTACAGTTTTGCATATTCGCTCGCCATTTGGTGGGCGATTTGTGATAATTGCCTTCACAACACTCGACAGATTAAACCTAGCTGACATTTTCGTTTTTCTTTTTTTTTTTGGAAATCATTTTCACAAATCGTTGTGTCGATTTTGTTGGTTTCTTCTATTTCTCTATTTTTTTTCTATGCGTGGTGCGACTGGCCGTCGTGACGTGTGACTCATCGGCATGACGAAAAATTTGCAAAAATAAAATGATTTCCTTGAATTCGTTCGTATTCGAACTGTGCTTTGTGTGCAAAGTTTTTTCTCTTTTAAATCTTTCTTCGTTTTTATTTTTTTCTTCAATCTCATTAAATGCGCAGTTGGGTGAACAACAGAGAATAATATCACAATTCCTCCAAACCCTACAAGACTCGGAAACAAAGGAAACTGACGAACGACTTTCTAATGATTCCGAGACTTCAAAGAGCTCAGCAAATGGTCACAGGCGTAGAGGAATCAGAATGGGTATCACAAATCGAAAATCAGAATCAAAAAATCCAAAACGTCCTCGTCATCATCAAAGCAAACAAGGGAAATTGAGAGATTGTGTGGATGAAAAACTTACTATTCCGGATTCATTGCCGACATTTCCTGGGCTTTTTTGTATTTCTTTCGGTGCGGTACGGTTCCTTCCTCTTTTTCAGCTGCGTTCACTGCGATCTATCAGCTTTTATGTTCTGATTTCTTATTTTTTCTTTTACAAAAGCCCGTAAACAATTACACTAGTTTTTTTTTCTGATGATTAATTAGAGCTGCGTATCTTAGTTCGAGAGCACTCTACCTTTGTTGAGATTGGAAAATTTTTTAGAAAAAAAATTCCACACACAATTTCTGGACTGGACACGATTTTCTAGCGACTATTTGGAAAATTGTGTTTTCTTGGTTTCTTCTTTTTTTCTTTTTGGTCGATTTGCAAAGAACAATGGCGACTACCGACGACGACGAATGAATGTAGGAAAAAAAATGAAAACTGAAAAATGTTGATATTTTCTCTTTCTATTGATGGTGTTGGCCTTGTCGATTTCTGACACATAACACGGTTTTTGATATCGCTTTTGTGATTGAAGTAGGGGTGTTTGGATGGTTGTGTGGTGGATTGGTTTGGTATGTGCGACAAGTGCGAGATGCCAACAAATCGATTGGAATTTGGGTGAGAACGCAATAGGGGTTTATTGAATTATGTAAAGTTATCGACGTTGCTGCGACATAAGACATGTATAAGTGAGTTATCGATATTTATTTCAACTAAAAATTTGTCACGATTTTTGTTTTTCTATTTCGTTGACGCAAGCTTTAAATCATGAAATTGAAACATGTAGCGCGTTCAATTGCATGTTACATATTTCTCCCACATATTTGCATTGCTACTGCGACGCTTGTGAAGTTCGTTAAATTTGCGCACCTTAGATACATTATACAGTCCACTCAATTTTAGATCATCTCGTTAGTGAAGCCAAAAGTTTGCTGCTGTTTCGGATTTGAGTGATCCAATTATTTTTCTTTCGGCACCTTTTTTTTAAACTCAGCTGTAATTTGAGACTCTATTGCTTTTTGAACCGACGACCTTCGCTGAACACGGCAGAACCAGCTGATCTGGTCAGCGTGAAGTTGGGATTTTTTAATTTGGAGACTTCTGCGGATGCGCGTAGATCTTATAAAGTCACGTTTTGTTACACCTGCTAACATTCCTAGCATTTTTAGTTTTCTCTTTGTTTGTTTCCTTTACAATTTTTGTACCTAGTCCAATACTGTCATGCGGATATATAGGCCCAAGTCCACCTCGGACTGTATCGCCACCTTATATATATAAAAGCTGGATGAACGACTATCGTATATAACAAACCCTTAAGTTTAAGCGGCATTTTCCTGTCGCAAAATATAGCTGAGCTTTCGCGCCATTTAAGACGCCCACACTGACTCTTGGTAGTTAACTGCAGAGCCTTAGCATTTAAATTGTTTGATCTTTGGCACGATGACAGCTTTCAAATAGACGTCAAGAGCTCGGATTCCTGGTTGACAAAAGCGATAATGCAGACATTTGGATTTTGTGGGATAGATTTGTGACCTCTTATCTTCTCTTCTAGGGTCTTTCTCCACCTATTATGAGTTGCTTGAAGAGTTGTCATATCGTTGTCTATAATAGATCTATTATCGGCGAAAAGAAGAGTTGTTCCGGACGCGTTGACATGCTGCTTCAATAGAAAATCGTTCACCACATTAAAAAGCAACCGACTTTGTACTCTGCTTTGGTGCACTCCAACTTTAACTTCGAATTCTACGGTTATTCCCGCTGTGCTTTTAACATTCGTTTCAACATCATGGGACATACTCTTGTCGCATATCATTCTTTCATACGTCTCGGATACATTTTGAGATCTTAGCGCTGTTCAAATAAGATCTCTGGGAACCCTGTCGAAGGCCTGTTCCAAGGCGATGAAGACGATATGCAGATCTTTTGAAACTTCCCACAAAGCCGCAATGACTGGCTTGCTGTTCTGTTCTAGACTGTCTAGAGCTCGCTGGTAAATTTTTATAGTATGCTACATCAGTGTCACCGATCAGTAGTTGTGTGTCGCCTTTAGAACCGGAAAGCTCTCCCTCTACTGGTTAGGCATTCGATCGGCTAATTCGTTGACTGAATCCCTTGCGAGTTTCTTCTTAAATTCTTAGCTCATATACCCGTGCTTCGACGTTGCACTTCTTCTACTACTTGTCGCCTAGTTATAGTTTGTGATTATCTTCTAATTACTAATATAAGGTCCCTATTGCTACGTGGTCTTGATACCACCTTTTCGGCCTCTTATTTGCAAAGTTCATAGTCCTACTCAAGGAACACTTTATTGGTTTCGCTATTTCCGTTAAAATTAGCCACAGCTGCAGAGATTTACTTTTTGTTCTTTGGCTCCAGTTTCTTCTCATGGTTCCACCACCACATTTCTTTATTTATGTGGAGCCGGCTTTTTAACATAACGATCAAAGCTTCCGCACTACTTTTACATTATTCTTCGAAATTGTTCCACATATCTTGTGTACTTAGTTCTTCTTCTTGGTTTATAGCACTTTAGAGCCACTCTCTCAAATTAGTCTGGCCTCTTCTAGTTTTCATTGATAGTTCCTTGGTTTTTTAAGAAAAAGTCGGTGTTAACTTCCTACTAGTTTGCCTTAGATCATTTAAGAATCTCTCACTCGCCGTTTTGCTTTATTGCACCATAAATGGAACTATTTGCGTTGGGTGACCACCGCTGCAGTATATAATCAGGAGGAGTTCCTGCTTATTGAATAGCGTGTGAACTTCACGGATGAAAAGTATTTCCCCTTGGTATTCTATTTAATAGTTCCCCAAAATCGCGGCTATTTATATGAATTTTTCTGATTGTTCACTGCCTATCGCGCGTAGGCGCGAACAATTTGCTACTTTTTGTGTTTAGCTATCAATTTTATTGCCCTAGGTCGACCGCTAATTTATGATATTCTTACGAATTTATCAACACGATGGCAATTTCATCCATTATTTTGTTCTGTTCTGCAGTAGGTAACACATTTTGTAAGCTTTCGTTTGCAAGTAGTGGGCCCTGTTTCCGATCTTACGCTGTCGTAATACGTTTTCTGGTCCGAAACTTTTTCCTGTCATTGTGCCGACGTTGCGATTCGTAGTTTATTTCTAGACAATAACATTTTGCTCGCCTCCGGAAACAAACGAGATCTGACAGAACATTTCTATTCGCCTCAGATTCACTCCTTCGCCGAGCAGAATGAGCCCCCGGCGAGGTAGTGTATTCATTTCCATTTCTATTTTACTTCCATTTTACGAAAGTACAGTAATTTCGTACTATTCATATTTCATTCGTTTGGCGCTGGCATGAGTGAATGTATGCATATCCGCCTTTTCTTTTGTGCAACAAGTAAAGTCCAGACGTGGGAAGCCAATCACGCATATAGACTTTGGAAAGTTTCATAAAATGTTAATGTCAGTCTCATTCTAGGTATTAAAGCTATAAGCAGAGAATCGAAGATTTGCCAGATTGGACGTGTGTGTGCCATTATTACACAGAATGTCCAAAGGTCCACAAAGGAATATCACAGGCATTTTCATGGAAATATTAGAATTGCTTTTGTGCAGTAAGCTAATTCAAAACCTAGAGATCGCCGGGAGTGGACTGTTTCTTCCCAGCACTGCTGTCTCCACTTCTGTATCAGCAGACTCACCTCGACATTAGTTCGACCTTTCGGAGCCAGTCTCACACTGGAATAGCTGTTGGTATCCATACTATTAATATATCTAGGGACAGTTTGAAAACCATATTTCAATCAAAGTTCGAGTTATGAAAGTCTTGCATAAATCATAAAAAATAATATTCACGCTTGCATAGAAAGTGCAGCAAATGAGTTCAACACGTAAATGATCTGGTTAGGCGTGTAAAAATGTCCCAGATATGCAACTGAAATTTTCAACAACACAAATTAAATAAAGATCTAAGCTTTATTTGCACATAAATCATTGACAAAAGTTTTGAATCAGATCCACGAAGGCGTTCCAAAAAATTAGCTCTTGGGGTCCCAGTAAAATACATTCCGCCATCAGTCTCTTTAAATGAAGTCTTTTCCGAAAACTACACTCCAATTTCTATAAGGATTTTGCCAGAGTCTCAATGTTAGTCGCTATAATTTTTTTATATTCTCACATCCGGTCCTATTACAACCGGGCCCACAACTGTTGTGAAAGGAAATCTTGGAGTTTAAGTTACATTTTCCATCATAACAAATTACATGTAACAATTTGATGTCCAAACTCTTCGTAATTTTCCTGAACAATTTCTAGATTTCAAAAACATTTCACCTAAATATAGCTGTCAACGAAAGAAGAGAAATTACGGATACGGACAATATTGAAAATATAGGGTCTTTGGGCACTTTGTGTATTTCGAATTAATAACTAACTCTCACTGTGCATTTCTTTTTAACTTGGACGTCCGCGTTTTATTCTGATACAGCTCTCCGGTAATTTTTAAGGACTAACGATGTCCGTAAAAAATTTCTCAGAAATCGTTGCTTTATCTACAATAGTTTGATGGAAACGATGTCGGATATTTTCCGGTTCATGATGTTCTTCCATAACTGTTCGTATAATTCGACTGCTTTTACTCCCACCAAGAGTGACACCGTTGCATTTATGCATCCGAAAAAGTGCCTGTTCACATTGGCGTGAACAGGAAGATTGTCCGAAAGGGAAGGAATGCTTTTTATTGAAGTGGGAAGAAGAAGGGTTACTTCCGCCGGTGAAACATGTAGTTTTTTCCATGTCGTTCCACTTCTGACATATTCATTTTAGTTTTGATCGTTGATGAGCAAGGAAGTGTGAAGAATAGGGAAAAAAGGTATGTTTCAGGCCAACTGGTCAAATTTAAAAATGCTCCGATTCAAGTGTTTCACTTGTCAAAAAGTCTTTCAACCCCATGAAAATGTGAACACGACGTTCATGGTGAGGACTTTCATCCCGTCGCCAATGTAAACAGGCACAAAGGTAACATTCCTTTCCAGCATTCCAGCTAATGGGATTGGAAGATTTGTAGGCTGCGAGGTCTCAGAAAAGAACAATTTATAAAAAGTGATATTTAGGATTCTTGGTAATGCCTGTCTGATATTTTGAGCAACAAAATATAGTCGTTTGTTGTACTGCACGGCACTGCAATGATGTCATCCGACCATTTTCAATACAATTTGAGTCTAGAGTTATATTTTTTATCGATATGGAATGTTATCGTGCGCTATCGAATTAGAGATGGAATTTATCTGAAATGTTTTAAAACGACTCGAAGTTGAATTCTTTGATAAATTTGTGATTTGAGAAGAACAAACGAAGAACTACTCGTAAGTTTGCAAAATTGGTACTTTTGTTAGCCTAAATTCTTATTAAAAATGGCCTTGCGCAGTCTTGAGTTGATATGCTTGAGACATAAGCATCCCATGCATAACTTATTTTGAATGGAAATATGTTTTTATCTTTTCGCTGGTCTCATTCCGTAATGATGAAAGAAAATTGCTAGAGTGTAAATATTGCGCTTGAGAAAATCAAGAATATAAAGAATACAAAGAAAATAGTAAATAAATAAATATTCCTGTGTAAACATTTGAGTGAATACCATCTTGGTTCACAAAAAGCAATTGAACGCGCCTATGATTCGTAATTTGTAATATTGTAATATTGCCGCTGATCACTGAACTGATATAGTAAATGAGCATCGTATCCAACTTAGAATATTTAAGAACAAAAGAAAGAACAAGGAAGATATTACTTCTCAAAATTAATCCATTGTAATCTCCTTGTAAGTAAATAAATATTCAGTGAAGTCTGGGTAGCTTGAACCCCTGATGGCGTGAACTACTCGATAGCCTCAACACCCACTTTTTAAGCAGACTCCTCTGTAGCGTCAACAGCGAAAATCTCGATAACATGAGCAACAAATTTAGAGCATATAGCTTGCACACACGCGATACAATTTTATGATATAACTGTCCACATTTCTATGAAAATAACATGTTTACAAGTGTACGCAAACGTATGCAAGGGGCTCGTTTTTTATAAGGTTGGCCCCCTGTTTATCGCTAGTGCTCCCTTTGACTTTGAATGACACCGTTTGTGCATATATATTGCTTCAAAGAGCTTGCAGTTTTTTTGTGAAAGTAAGTTCATCGCGATCGGTTGTGTTATACGCATTTGATGTAGGTACTATGGAAAATGAAGACAAAGAAGGAGCATTTTCGAATTTTCGAAAAATACTGCACACGCTCTGTACAAGGGGATGACTCTGTCAGCGGCGAGTGGTTCCGACGTTTTCGTGATGTTGATTTCTCGTGCCCTGACTTTCCTCTGGACGACCGGTTGAGATTGCGGATGCGGATCAAATTAGAGTTCTAAATGAAAGGAATGCATGCGACAACCAGACACATAGTACAAATGTTGGACATTTCGAAATCCAGCGTAGAAAATGACTTGCGCAAACCGCAATATGTAAATCGATCCGATATTTGACTGCCGCACAATTTGGGTGTAGATCCCTGCAGAAACGTAACGAAAGTGAACCATTTTTAAAACCGATGATAACGGGCGACGAAAAGTTAATTCTTTACAACAACGTGGAACGGGAAAGATCATGGAGCAAAAGAGGTGAGTCGCATTTAGCTATTCTAAAAATTATTCTCCACTCTAAGAAGGTTATGCTCTGTATTTGGTGGGATTGGAAGGGAATCGTATATTATGAGTTTCTTCAGCATAATCAAACCATTGATTAGTACTCCTCTCAATTAGATAGACTGAAGGATGCAATCAACGAAAAACGCCCGGAACTGGAGGGGCGATTTGTTCCATCAAGACAACACGCAAGTGGGTGCAGTTCGGATGGGAGCACTTACCTTATCCGTCGTATTCACGTGATCTTGCACATTCCGATTAATATTTATTTCGGTCCCTGCAGAACTCACTTAATGAAAAAAATTTCGTCTCGCTGGATGCTTGTAAAAAACACTTGAAGCAATTCTTCGCCCAGAAAATGCAAACGTTCTACGAAAGGAGCATTCTGAAATTGTTTCTTAACAATTGTTTCTGTGGCTGCCGCCAGTGTTGATACACATTTGTGCCCGTTTTATCGCAATGACTTTCCGCAAGATTTCCGGTGATAATTGTTCGCATTCCTATCGAATACTCTCCTTAAAGGCTGCGATTGTCTGAGGCTTGTTGACATAAACCCGCGACTTCAAGTAGCCCCAAAGAAAGAAGTCTGGGATGGTTAAATCTGGCGATCTTGCTGGCCATGCCAAATTGCCAAAACGAAAGATTACGCCACCAGGAAACGCTTCTTTCACAATATCCATTGTGGCTCGCGCTGTGTATGCGGTTGCACCGTCTTCTTGAAACCACATGTTCACCAAGCCACGCTCATCCAATATCCGCAGTAAGAAGTCGTTTATCATGGCCCTGTAGCGTTCGTCTGTAACAGTGACCGTATTGCCGATGGCGTCCTCAAAAAATACGGCCCAATCACTCCTCCCGCGTTAACGCCGCTCCACACAGTGGCTTCGAGTGGATGTAATGGCTCTTCGTGCATCACACGCGGATTTTCAGTGCCCCAGAAACGAGATTTTGCTTATTGACGTAGATTTTGCTTAAGTGGAAATGCGCCTCGTCCCTCATGATGATTTTCAACACAAAATCGACCTCTTCGTTGTTGAGATTGAGGATGACTTTACAGTAATTCACACGCGGCTGACGGTCAGGAGCACTTTGTGCGGGAACATGTGTAAGCCTTTCACTAAAATTCGCTGTATGGTCCGTCTGGTGATGCCCAATTGCGTGGCCCGCCGTCTGGTTGATATTTCTTCATTCTCAGCGACATCGGCAGCCACAGCTGTGACATGGGTGGCGACAGTCCGATGGCGGTCACGCCCTGCGTGGTCTCCTGTAGTTCCACTCTGTTCGAGTCAAGTAGCTAAGTGCCGGAATGTTTGCCCAGTTGTAGGGACACGATTAGCTAATCGATGTCGAAATTCACGCTGCGCTACCACAACCGATTATTGGTCAAAAACATCGATACAATTATTCCACGCCACTACGATGCCATTTGCAAAAACTATAAAATCTTCCGATAGGGTGATTAACTTTGCGCCACCTTGTACAAAGAAGAGCTGACAATTACATCGATCAACAACTATGCTTGATAAATTTAAAATCATGAGTTGCCATACTGAAATCGTTACTACAGTCGATTTCAATGTACATAATTCTGGGTAGCTTCGACATTCTTCTTCGGTCACTTTCATATCAGCTTATTTCTCGTAAATAGCTTACACAGGTTTCAAAAGAACAGTATGGCAAACCATATGGAGAACTCGTAGTTTGTCAAAACCATAAGGAATTCTGCCTCATTCTGCATCCTAACGCTCTTGCATCTCTGCATCTTCTGTCAGCTCCTTGTACTATGTGCTTCTTTCTGTCATGTCTTCGTCTACATTAAAGCCTGTCGAGCATTTTAGGACCAATCCACTTTCGCCCTAGTGCACTACCAAGATCTTAATACACAAAAAACCGCTGGTCCAGATGGTATGACTTCCCTTCTTCTGAAGAGGTTTTTGCAAATAAAGAGGTTAGTACTTAAAATATAGTCAAAAAGTGGCTCCGAACCGAATCATGCCTTTCGTATGCGCCAGAGGATTAAGGGATTCCGTATTGATCACGATTAACGCCCATCTATAAGAGCCCCTTAGTTCCTCCAGTTTCGCGAATTTCCAGTCATGAGTCGGTTTACTGAGCCTTATGATTTCCAGAATAATTTCTGGACAGGGGGGTTCGACTGCGATCCAGTTATGAGTTCGAGGTCTGCTAGGAATGTCTTCCTTAGACAGGACCTCGAGTTTTGCACCTGGCCAAATCTCTCCTAAACCACCTATGGCCTTGGTGAAGGGATCAAGAAATCTCAGGTTGGAACACGCGATAAGCTTGACATGGCCTTGGTGCCAGCCAGCGTCGATTATGATAGGAGGTGGTCCGGGGTTTTCCCGCATGATGGCCAAGAAGTTACTAGAAAGTTTCAGCATGAGCAGCTGCCACCGATTAGGTTGAATGAAACCGTCGGTATCGTTCCTATCGATCACCGCTATCACCAATGCGTCCTTTAGGACTTCATTGAAAGACCTCAGAGATGTGCTGCTGGATGGCCCAGGGGTTTTGGAACTATGTGTTTTCGGCCTCTTGGAAACCGTCACGGTTTCCTCCAACGATCCCTGGCGCTTGGGGGAGTATTTTAAAATTTTGGGAGCAGTGGAAGCAGTGGGTCTTTTAGGATGATTTTAGCCCACTCAATCTTGCTCTTTATGTCCGCACTTCTCTCAACCTCCGGAATGAATCCGAAGGTTTTGATAATGCGTGAAGCATTTCGGCGTCTTAGGTAGAGCGCCTTAGATGGAGCTTGCCGACGCGTTTGAGCTCCAGATTCCTCCTTGTGGGGAGGAGTTTTGGTAGCAGCAACAGAGGTGGAGGAAGTGATAGGACCATGGCTTGCCACAGTCTTAACACTTCCTGAATCTTTATTTTTAGGCTCGTTGCGTTTCCCTTTAGAGGATGGTGCATCATGGCCTGCCACAGTTTTACCTCTTTTCGACAATGCCTTGCCGGTAGTAGGTGCAGTCACCTTCCTACGGCCCGGTATTAAATGAGTACCGGCCTCGGTACTTTATGTACGAGTACTAGTCATTATAGCATGCAAACATTCAAAACCAATGTACATGGGTATTTCTCTTTCTGTCCGGATGTCCCGTTGCCCGTGTGGGACAGTGTTTATAGTCTCTTTATTTAATAATGTGTAAGAGTAAAATATTCACGTTAACCGGTGTTATTCTCTGTGAATTCTCTGGAGTAAGCCGATTGCTTACATTCAATTGCAGAGCACCCTGAAAGCAACAAAATATAATTCACTTTCTGTTCTTTGGAATGCAATAGATTTATTTATGATCGTTTAAAATGTGGCTGTGCCGTGTACACCAACTCTCTTTAATTTGTTCAATGGCATTTTTCTTTTGTTTTATTTACTTTACATCACAAGCAAAAACTTATTAATAATCACTTCTGGTTTTTATATTGTAAATGCAATGAAACACGCTTTTAAATTATTTATACTTAACTCTTGTGTATATTATATTAATCTAGATTGTTTCATTTGTTGAGATAAGGTTTAGGAATACATAATACAATTTATTTATGGTTTCTTTTTTTGTTTTTCGTTTTTGTTCACTTTAAAAGTATATAACGACTGACAATGCCTTTTTGCGCTTAGCTTTTGACGAACCATTTTGACTCACAAAATATAATGTTTACTTGGAGCTGATTAAATGAATTTGGCTCGCGGCAAAAAGTACATATAATATCAAAATTCAATGGGTTTATAATAACAAGTTTAAAATAGTTGGGGAATAGAGGTTCTAGCTTTAGAAAAGGGGATAGAGGGTTTTGCGCATTACTCTAACGAGTTCAGTGTGAGCAGCTGTTTGAGCACCTTCGTTTGCGACGTCTCTCTGATTTCACCGGCCAAGAACATCTCATCGACTACTGTATATACTTTGTAGAAATTAAAAACTAAGTCCAATTCGCACACGTTGTGGAAATATTCGTTGAGGACTTCGACGAAATTATGGATTGCTTCCAAGTAGCACAGGTTGTTGTCGTTCACATCGACACATATGCAGAAGTAAAGGCCTGCGTATCGTCTGTAGACAATTTTGAAGTTACGAAACTGAAATGAGAAGAAAGCAAAAAGAAAATTAATAATTTTGATGGGCAGGCAAAGCAATATGAACCACTTAAGGTCTGAATTTGGAAAGTACAAGTTTCAACCACACTTTGTCGGAGTAGTTAATCGAGCTTACAGCGGACATTTAATTGTGTTATAAACTTTTCTCAAAACGAATAGAAAGACAATGTGTAGCAGATCATTTCGTCTTAGACTTAAGCTGAAAAGAATTATCATGTGGGCCAACTCCCTGGCGATAACCTAGAAAGGGTGGTACTGTAAACCGGAAGGCTAAAAAATGCCCTCATCATCGGGTGCGACGCTAACATTCATCACACGGTATGGGGCAGTACCGACATCAACGATAGAGGTGAGTCACTTTTTGATTATAAGTATAAGTACTAACCTCAATGTTAGTAACATTGGCAATGAGTAACATTCAAACAAGAAAACGACAGGAAGATATCTAATATCACGCTTGTCTCCGACAACATCACTTAAATGCTAACGAACTGGATGTTATCGTCTAAACACTCATTTTTAGACCACAGATACATCCAATTCAGCCTGTCCGGTCCACTCTCCCCACAACTCTCTCATCCTAAAACTTTTATAAAGCAAACTTTCATAAAATCGGTGACTATAGCAGCAGTTGCCCCTTTAACTTTCACAAGCTAACTATAAATGATGCCTTGTTCATTTTTTATAGAGAAATATTTAATTCTCTTTCCCTTCACGTTCCGTTTTCCCGCCTTAAAACATCGGTTACTAGTCCTCCCTGGTATAATCGCAAGCTTCGTACCTTACGAAATAAGTTGTTATGCTGTTTTTCTTGGTACCAGATCCTTCATTTCAGCGAAATTTACAATTCCCTTTACCAGCGCTACCTCAACAATGCGCAAGTTTGTTAACAACAAAAGAAACCCCAATGGTTACCGCCCTTCCCTCCCTTCCAACTACAAGTCGTTAACCGATCCATTCACCATTGCCAACCTATATGCCATGTTTTTCTAAACAATCCTTCACTAAAGACTTCTTTGTACCAGATTCATCCAGATCTATCCATACTGAACCTCTCCAATGGCCCACTGCTCTCCCACATCTTGGACCCGTCTTATATTGAATATAAGTTACACCAACTCAATGACGAATTAACACCCGGCCCAGATGGCCTCCCTGCCATATTTCTTAAAACATATTCTTCCTCTCTTTTCCTTGCCCTTTCTAATCTCTTTCATATATCCCTTTCACAAGGAGAATTTCCTCAGGCTTGGAAAACCTCCTTCATAACCCCGATCCACAAGAAATGATCAAAGAATGAAATAATCAATTATCGTCCCATCGCTAAACTCTCCCATATACCCAAACTCTTCGAATGAAGAGTTCTAAGTTTCCAATGCAAATCACTTATTTCCCCTAGACAACATGGCTTCCTAAAGGGTAGGTCAACTTTTGCACTCTTAGCCCTAGAGAATAGTAATGAAGTCGGTGTAGTTGTAACTGATTTTAGCAAGGCCTTCGATAAAATCTCTCATCGATTAATACTCTTCAAATTGTTTGTCCTCGGCTTTGAACCTATACTGCTACAATGGATATCCTCTTACCTGGAAAACCTTTTTTGCAGTGTTCGTTTTCGGTCAGCCCACTCGGCTCCAAGGCAGCCATCTCGGTCCCCTTCTTTTTATATTAACCATAAATGATCTCGATATTATCATCACTCGTCTGTCTCCTTTTACGCTGACGATACCAAATTTTTCAAAACTATTTCCTCTCCCCGTGACTTCTTCCTTCCTTGATAGTTTTTGATCTGATGCCTCAAAAATTGTTTGGAACTTAATATCGCCAAATACCAATCCATAACCTTTTCACATAAGCGCCAAAAATATCCTCCCTGACTCTACCTTCTCCACAGCCAACCGACATTTTGTGTGATAGGGAGCTCAACTTTCGTTTACATATGGATGAGATAATCCTTAAAGCCATCTCTGTACTAGGTTTTGTAAAATGGTGGTCCAAAGAATTCACCAACCCATACGTGACCAGGTCCCTCTATATTACCTTTGTTCGCCCCCTCCAATATAGTGTTCATATATCGAGAATCGAAAGCATCCAGCGCCATTTTCTTCGATTTAGTCTGTGAAGTATGCCCTGGGATGATGCTTTTATTCTGCCCCCGTATCAAAACCGTCTCAACCTCGTGAACCTAAATACCCTTGACGAGCGCAGATATGCAGCCGACATTCTCTTCATTCATCGAGCCCTTTCAGGTCACGTTGAATGCGCGTCCTTTCACACCTCTATTTTCCTCAATCTAACATACGTTCCCTTCGTCTCTTCTTTCTATCATTCCCAACGGAAGTCAAATATCTGATAATCACATTGGATGAAAACCTTTCGTGGAACACTCATCTTTCTAAAACTATTGACAAGGCCGGGACCAGCAAAAGTCTAGCTGGAAAAAATTGAGGACTTAATATCGAAATGACACATGGATGTACATGGCAATAACGCGACCTATCAACACGCATGCAGTCGTCGTTTGGTGGCATAAAGCAACGCAGTGGTCATAACAGGCTAAACTCTACAAAATACAGGAACTAGCCTGCGTCTGCGCAACTGGTGCAATGAAAATCGCACCAACAGCACCTTGAAGTTATCCTAAACATGGAATACACTTAATAGACAAATGTCTACCATGATATAACTTTCGGCACAACTTTAAGGTTACATTTCCAGACCGCCTTAACTGGGAACAGAAAAAACAAACATTTGCCAAGGACTCACATGTACGGAGTGAGCTCGGCGATTTTCGTTTGTTAAAAGAAATGGATCAACGAGTTTGTATAAAATTTTGCGTAAAAAATGAAATAAAGTCTAACAAAGTGTGTGAAATATTAACAAAGGCCTATGGTGAGTCTGCTATGAGTACAAGAAGAGTTTACGAGTGGTATAAGGTTTTCCAAGATGGCCGTGAAGACGTTGAAGATGACGAACGCCCCGGACGCCACAACACATCAACAACCGATGAAAACGTGGAAAAATTGAAAGAAATGGTTATGAGCGATCGCCGAGTCACAATCAGAGAAGTCACTGATGAAGTTGTTATATCGATTGGCTCATGCCATGAAATTTTATCGAATCTTTTAGGTATGAAACGCGTGGCAGTAAAATTTGCTCCAAAATTGTTGAACGTTGAACAAAAACAGCGGTGAATGGAAATTGCTCAGGAATCACTAAATGAAATCAACAACGATGCAGAATTACCAAAACGTATTATAACAGGTGACGAAACATGGGTTTATAAATAGATATGACTTCGAAACTAAGGCTCAATCTTCCCAGCGGAGGCATTCTGGCTCCCCACGACCGAAAAAGGCTCGACAAGTGCGGTCAAACGTGAAGGTTATGCTCACTGTGTTCTTCGATTTTAGTGGCATAGTACATCAGGAATTCTTGCCACGAGGTCAAGAATTGCGTGAAGCAATACCAAAAAAACCTCAGAATTTGTGGAAAAACAATTCATGGCTTTTGCACCACGATAATGCACCTGCTCACACTTCATTGCTTGTTCGCGAATTTTTGGCCAAAAACAATACTGTAACGATGGCCCAGCCTCCATATTCGCCAGACTTGGCTCCGTGTGAATTTTTCCTATTTTCAAAAATAAAGAGAACCTTAAAGGACCGCCGTTTTACAAGCATACGCGTAGATGACGTATCGCGCATCGCTGAAAGAGCTAAAGTTTGAGCTGGAGTATACGGTCCTTACACAAGAAATCCATACATGTCAGTATGGATACAAGCAGCACCGTACTTCAAGCTGAAATCCATGCAATAGAGCTTTGTAATTAACGCCTTTGAAATACAATCAAAACTGGTCTGCCTTCAACTACTACAACTACTGGCCCCCACAAATAAAGGCAATGAAAAAGCAGACGAACTAGCCAGAAAAGGATCCGCAAGCAATTGCCACAAAATAACAAAACAACTACTAAAACTAAGTAGAAGGCAGATTCAACTGATCATTCTCACAGGACACTGCCGTGTGAAAAAACACCTGATGACCATGGGCATAGCACAAGATGATACATGCAGATTGTGCGACGAAAACGAGAAAACGAGTCACATACTATGTGACTGCAATGGTTTAACCAAAATACGTCAACGTTACCTAGGATTTACGTTGGATTTGGTCAGCCGAGGAGGGCAGAAGAAACGCAATCAGGGAACTTAAAAAACTTATATAATTCGTTAGCCACCACCGTGAAATAATTATTCCTGTGAGGAATGGGAACATTTTTCATGTGCTAGGGTGGACAGCTCGGTGGCAAATATGTCCTGGCGGTGCAGGAAGTGCACGAGGATTTTTGCAGCAGTCAGAACTAGCAAGGATACACAAGGAGCACAAGGGTTTGATGTCGAGACATCGGTGGTATCGGGTGGTGCAATTACGGCGGCGTCTTCGGCGGAAAAGTCTGGCTCCGTAGAAATGGCAGTTGGCAACGACGACAGCGTGGCGTCAATCAGAAATAACGGTGAAAGGAATGGCGTCACAGCAATGGCAGATGGGTATAATCATGGCGTGGCGGCGAGAAATAGCGGTTCTATGAATGGCGTCCTTTCTGTAGAAGACCAACTGAAACGTCTGGAAGAACAGAAGCAGATTGAATTGGATTCCACTCCTATATTCACTCCTGTGTTCAACGACAGATAAAAAACCGAATAAGATTAGAAAAGCTAATAAGTGTCAAATAGAAAATATGCAGCGTTCATTGACGACTGAAAACATCGCTTGTCGTCAAACACTTCCAAAAGAATTGCCAACGTTTAGCGGAAGACCGGAGGAGTGGGCGATTTTCTATAGCAATTTTAATTATACTACGGAACTGTGTGGGTATACTGAAGCAGAAAATATGGTGAGGCTACAAAGAGCTTTGAAGGGTGTTGCTTTAAAAGCAGTAAGCAGCTTGTTACTCTTTCCATCAATGGTTTCAGAGGTCATAAGAACACTTAAGATGATTGTTGCAACGCAACATGGAGCCAGAAAATCCAAATCGGTAGATTGCATTTTTTCATCCTCAATTTGCCGACGGCAAAATGACTTTCGCTCACATAGCCCAGTTCAAAGCGAGCAAATTGGGCGATCAGGAAATTAGAAACGAGGCCAAGGCATATAAACAACACACAAAGGTTTATAGGCAACAGCAAAAATGCATTGTTTCGACCAGAAACTCCGCCCACTCACCCATGCACAAAGCATCGGAGAGCGATGCGCCTTTATGTATGGGTTAATGCAAGTGTTGAAGGCAAGAGCAATGCAAAAATACACGAGGGCGGAAACAATGGAGCGGTATAGACAGCTGTTCTTTTAATTGGGAGATCCGCAATCAAAGGGGTCAATGACCAGGCGAATCATGTCAACCGCAATCAGCTGGAAAGAAGAAGGTTTCGTCGAAGCAGCAGCAGCAGAAAAATTCAATTCGCTTTTGTGACCACCAGTGAACGCAATAAATTAAATAAAAAAATTGTCGAGTCTTTTATTGCCTAAGTGTTAGGCGCAATCTAAGCATTTTGTCTGTTAAAATATCGAGTTTTTTTTAATCTGTCTTTCAATGATCTAGATACCGCGCATATAGTATAAAAACCATTCCCATCATTTTTTTTTGCTAGTGTCCTTACGATACATTTGGTCCTTCGAGCCGGATTACATATATCTAGACAGTTTTTGAGCGAAAAGACAATTCAATAGACATTTAAAAGAGACAAACTGCTACTTATAAAAAGTACTTATACAGTGCGCGATAAATTTTAACGGAAGAAGTCTTATTTCTGTGTCGCATTATACGTTTTTTCGTGTGTGGGCCGGAGTTTCATTTGGGAATTTCAAGACTCTACTGGTGCTGGTGCGACGACGAAGCAACGCTTAATTTCAAGACTCTACTGGTGCTGGTGCGACGAGGAAGCAACGCTTAATAACAGGTGTGTGGCATTTTTCTTAACTTTTATTCAAATAAAATTATTTAAACCAATAACCTCGTGTGTTGTGTGCTCTGTGACTAGATACCTTTTTATTCGATTATCAGTTTTTATTCTATTGAATCATTATGAGTAAGAGCAAGCTTTCGAATTTGATTGATTCAGTTCAAATCATTTCGCAAGAGTTAGAAGCCGATCATAAGGCTTATGTAGGTCTCGAACAATCGAAGAAGTCTGTTCATATGAACGAAGCACGTTTACAGAATTTAGAAGATTCGTATGCAGAAGCGAAGAGTCTACACCAAAAAATTGTTGCAGCTCCGACTGAGGATGCTAAGGTTGCTTACATGGAAGCACAAGCGTTTCACAAACTAAAGGAACTGTATTATAAATATTCTTCGGACTTGAAAATGCATTTGCATAGCAATGACAACCAAAATCAAACCCAAAGTTCTCTTAATCATTCAATGGCAGGATCAAAGCCCTTACCCGTTGAATTAAAACTTCCTGCAATTAAAATTCCTTCATTTTCTGGTTCGTTACAAATGTGGTCGGAATTCAAAGGTTTGTTCGAGAGTTTGGTTGTAAAAAACTCATCAATATCCGACGTTCAGAAATTGCATTACTTAAAGGCGAATCTAAGCGGTGAAGCTGAACGGCTACTGCGAAATACAGCAATCACTGATGGTAACTTTGAGTCTGCATGGGCCATTCTAGTCAAAAGGTACCAAAACCTAAGATTATTAAAAGACAGCCAATTTAGGTTATTGTTCAATCAGCCAAAACTTGTGGAGGAATCAGCCGATGAAATTAAACAGCTGTTAGATACCACAAATGAAGCCAAGCAATCTCTTGCAAATCTTGGCGTTCCGGTAGACTCATGGGAAGATGTTCTTGTTTTTCAAACGGTGCAGAAACTGCCGCGGACCACTCTCGCGCTTTGGGAATCACACGTTTCATCCTATATAGATTACCCAGAATATTCGTTGCTAGAAGACTTTTTACTAATGAGGTCAAGAACCTTAGAGGTCATTGGACAAACAACGTCAAATTTTGGTCAATCGAAATCAAAAAGAACAACTTCTGTCACTGTTCGTTCTCACAATTCAACAGTTTTAAGATGTTCAATGTGTCAAGGACGCCATTCGATACGAAATTGCTTCAAATTTAAGGCATTAAATATAAGAAAAAAGCAAGATATTGTTAGGAAATACAAATTGTGTACTAACTGCCTCTCAAATGCACACACCACGCAAAACTGCACAAGCATTTTCACGTGTTCGCTGTGCAACCAAAAGCATCATTCGTTACTGCATGCAACTGAACCAGTCAACGCAATGCATGTTGAAGAGTCTCGCGCGCAACCAAATGCCGCAACTCAAGCCCCATCAGGAAACTTATCGTCCTCCACATCCGCTTTAGCTCACAACACTTATGTAGCAAAAACCGGAAGATTACAAACTGTACTTTTGGCTACTGCCATAATTAAGGTTTTTACAACTGATGACCAGCCTATAATGATGCGAGCACTGCTGGATCCCGGGTCGGAAGCTTCTTTCATCTCAGAATCCGCCGCAACGGCATTAAATCTCAAAAGGGAAAAGAACTACGTTCAGGTTTTGGGAGTTGGACAAACGAAAACGAGTGTCTCAAAGCACAAGGTTTCCTTTACTATGTTCTCGAACTATAACAAAAACTTTAAATTACATCTTACCGCTTTAGTTTTGCCAAAGCTGACAGCTATTCTTCCAACGCACAATGTTGCTTGTGCTAACTGGAGTCACATCCAGAATATTGAACTCGCTGACCCAGCGTTTAATAAACCAAGCAAAATAGATATCATACTTGGCAGTGATATCTATCCATCCCTCCTTTTAGAAGGTATTCTTAAGGGAGAGCCCGGAACACCAATGGCTCAAAGGACAGAACTTGGTTGGGTCCTGTCGGGTGGCATTTCATCACATAACCAGTTGATGGTAACTTCTCTTCACACAACGATCGAAACTCCTAGGTTAGAAAGTATCTTGCTTAAATTCTGGGAGCTTGAGGAAGTGCCAAAGAAAAAGATGCTTTCGGTAGAAGAAGAAAGATGTGAACTGCATTTTATAAGAACTCATCAACGTCAGACTGACGGAAAATATGTAGTTCAGCTTCCTTTTAAGGAAGGAACACGGCCCACACTTGGTCTTTCAAGAAAATCAGCCCTTGTTAGATATCTTCAACTGGAAAAAAGATTTCGATCGAATGCAGTATTTTACAGTGAATACAAGAAGGTCTTCGAAGAATACAAAGTGTTAGATCATATGACTGAACTAGACATCACCTCAATTCCAGATGCGCATTATTTCGTTCCCCATCACGCTGTCATGAAGCAATCAAGTTCGACTACGAAGCTGCGCATAGTCTTCGACGCATCCTGTAGAACCTCAGATGGAACGTCAGTCAATGATCATCTGTTAGTTGGTCCAAGGTTGCAAGATGACATCATTGATCATCTCGCGCGTTTCAGAAAACACAAAATTGGCTTCATAGCAGATATTAGCAAAATGTATAGACAGATCTGGGTTCCCATCGAAGATTCAATGTACCAACTCATCTTGTGGAGAGATGTCGAAAACGAAGAGTTGAAGACATATCGCCTTAACACAGTCACATTCGGTACGGCCGCAGCACCATATTTAGCAGTTCGCACATTGCAGCAACTCGCCATCGATGAGCGAGATGACTATCCAATTGCAGCGAAAATAGCAAAGGAAAACTTTTACGTGGATGACGTGATACACGGGGCAGATTCAGAAGACGAAGCCTTCGAAATGCAAAGACAGCTCACTGCAATGCTTAAATGCGGGGGTTTCCCGCTAAGAAAATGGGCCAGCAATAGTGAGAGGTTATTGAAAGCCGTACCTGCCAAGGATCGAGAAGTGCAACTTCCTTTCTCATTCGATGAAGCGAGTACAACTAAAACTCTGGGAATTCAGTGGCATCCTGGGAAGGATATATTTACATTCAAATTTTGTGCTCATCAAACAGAGTCAAAAACGAAACGAACCATTTTATCTGACATAGCTCGCCTATATGATCCAATGGGATGGATTGCTCCCTGCGTCATTGTCGGAAAAATCATAATGCAGAGCATTTGGAAAGAACATCAGACTTGGGACAGCGAATTGAAGCCCGCTATTGTTTCGTCGTGGTATGCCTTGAAAGTTGAGCTAGCCGCACTCAATCTCCTTGAAATTCCTCGCTGGATAAACATTACCAACGGATCGCAACTTGAAATCCACGGGTTTTGCGATGCCTCGGAAAAGGCCTATGGAGCAGCGGTATATGTTCGAGTAATCAACGACGAAAAAATCTCGGTAAATCTTTTACTTTCAAAAACAAGAGTTGCACCCCTCAAAAACAAATCACTGGCAAGGTTAGAGCTATGTGGAGCACTTCTACTAGCACACTTGCTGGCATACACCACGAGGACCATGAACCTGCAAGGTGCAAAAGCATTTGCCTGGTGCGACTCTCAAATCGTACTAGCGTGGATTAAGACAGCCCCGTACATTCGAACCACATTTGTGGCCAACCGAGTTGCCGAAATTCAGGAACTCACGAATCCTAATTGCTGGAACTATGTCTCCTCCAAGGAAAACCCAGCGGACGCAGCATCGAGAGGATTATCTCCCAAGGAGCTCCTTGAGAATAAACAATGGTGGTATGGTCCACAGTTCTTACAAACGTTTGATGAGAAATGGCATCCGAAGTGGAAGGTACAAAACACGGAACTTGAAACAAAAACCGCAGAGTTGTCAAAAACAAAAAATCTTCTGACCACAATAGGGTGTCCCTTTAGAACAATGTTTCAGCTTTACGTTCATCACACCCTGTGTGAAACAAATCACCTGTTCTGGCGGTTTTCTTCTTACCAGCGCTTGGTAAGAGCTACGGCGTATTGGCTGCGATTTATCAACAACGCACTAAAGAGATCGACGGGTTTATCTGGGCCACTATCCGTAGAAGAACTTACAACAGCCCGAACGCGATTAATCACCATAGTGCAACAAGAATTTTTCGCTGAAGAAATATTAAGTCTTCTAAAGGGAGAAGGTGTGTCCAAGGGTAGTAAATTGGTGAGACTATCGCCCATGATTGACGAAAAACGGATAATACGAGTCGGAGGGCGACTAGAAAATGCAGATTTACCTTATTCTCAACGGCATCCAATAGTATTACCAGCAAATAATATCCTCACGAAGCTTATAGTTCATGATGCTCATATGAGAACACTTCATGGGGGTCAGCAACTCATGATGGCAACACTACGCACTGAATATTGGATATTGCAGCTCAAATCGAACGTTAGAAGTTGCATTCATAAGTGCCTGAAATGTTATAGACACATGGCAGCTCCTTTGCAGCAAAAAATGGGAAATTTACCAGCCCAACGTGTTAATGAAGCTCGTCCATTTCAAACATCTGGTGTGGACTATGCCGGTCCGGTGCAGTTAAAAGCATGGAAAGGACGTTGCAGCAAAACCAGCAAGGCCTTCATTGCTATCTTCATCTGTTTCAGCACGAAGGCAGTTCATCTGGAGCTTGTTAGCGATGGTAGCACTTCAGCGTTTATTGCAGCCTTTAGACGATTTACTGCTCGCCGTGGGATATGCGCGAACCTCCATAGCGACTGTGGTACAAATTTTCAAGGAGCTGCACGAATCATCGGTTTAGAAAAAACACAGCTTCAAAAGGAATGGACGGAGGACATTGTTACGCAACTCCAGGCAAATGGAACCACCTGGCACTTTAATCCCCCTGCTGCGCCGCATTTCGGGGGATTGTGGGAAGCGGGAGTTAAGTCCATGAAATACCATTTGAAGCGAATCATCGGACACCACATTCTCACATTTGAAGAGTACGCAACAGTACTAACACAAGTGGAAGCATGCTTAAATTCAAGGCCACTTTGTCCAGTAAGTGAAGACCCTGAGGATTTGTCAATATTAACACCAGGACACTTCCTAATCGGCGCTTCACTTAATACTGCACCTGAAAGAAATTTGGGCAACATTAAGGAAAATCATTTAGACAGATGGAAACTTCTGCAGAAAATACAACAAGACTTCTGGAAGAAATGGAAATCAGAGTATCTGGCCCGACTGCAACAGCGCTCAAAATGGCTCACTTCAAATCCAAATCTTAAAAGTGGACAATTAGTACTTCTGATTGACGAACAAACACCTCCTACGCTTTGGCGTCTTGGCAGAATTCTGACAACTCATCCTGGATCGGATGGAAAAATCCGCGTCATCACGATCAAAACAGCAACCACGACACTGAAGCGTCCCATCACCAAAATTTGCCTTCTTCCAATTGAAAATCAGTAAAGGTGATCTGACAAGCACACACATATAATAAATAATTAAAAAGCATTTTAATATTCTAAAAATTAAATTATAATAATTGATTAAGCTAATTAAATTACCGATTACACATAAAATAATATTGCCACACACCATTCACTTTTTCCTTCTTCTTATTTTTACATGCACACACCTGTGAACACCTGGAGGAGTTTATCGCCCACATATATACATCATCCTAAATATGAAGAAAGCAAATGGCCCTCGGTGACACGTCGATTCCAACTTCGATTCCTGCGGCCCGGCAGGATGTTGCAACGCAACATGGAGCCAGAAAATCCAAATCGGTAGATTGCATTTTTTCATCCTCAATTTGCCGACGGCAAAATGACTTTCGCTCACATAGCCCAGTTCAAAGCGAGCAAATTGGGCGATCAGGAAATTAGAAACGAGGCCAAGGCATATAAACAACACACAAAGGTTTATAGGCAACAGCAAAAATGCATTGTTTCGACCAGAAACTCCGCCCACTCACCCATGCACAAAGCATCGGAGAGCGATGCGCCTTTATGTATGGGTTAATGCAAGTGTTGAAGGCAAGAGCAATGCAAAAATACACGAGGGCGGAAACAATGGAGCGGTATAGACAGCTGTTCTTTTAATTGGGAGATCCGCAATCAAAGGGGTCAATGACCAGGCGAATCATGTCAACCGCAATCAGCTGGAAAGAAGAAGGTTTCGTCGAAGCAGCAGCAGCAGAAAAATTCAATTCGCTTTTGTGACCACCAGTGAACGCAATAAATTAAATAAAAAAATTGTCGAGTCTTTTATTGCCTAAGTGTTAGGCGCAATCTAAGCATTTTGTCTGTTAAAATATCGAGTTTTTTTTAATCTGTCTTTCAATGATCTAGATACCGCGCATATAGTATAAAAACCATTCCCATCATTTTTTTTTGCTAGTGTCCTTACGATACAATGATGTATGGTCGTCCTGGGCTAGTGATTCGAACGCTGATAGAAAAAGTTAAAAATGAACCGGCACCAAAGGCTGAGAAATTTGAAACACTCTTGGGGTTTACACTTTCATTTAAAGAGCTGTACTCAACAATGGAAGCGGGTAGTTTATAGGAGTATATAAAGAATCCAGCCTTGCTTCAGGAATTGGTCAACAAACTTCCACTACACATGCGATTAAATTGGGCAGTGCATGCATCTTCATTGCAGGAGAAAAGTTTGAAGGAGTTTAGTGTGTGGATCAACATCATGGCCGAAGCAGCAACTACTCTGATAACACCTGGTGCGGATTTGAAGCCTGGACGAAAGAAATTTCTGCCATCAATGAAGAAAAACGATACCGTTTGATAGATGTACACACAGTTGATCATTTGGGTTTACCACGACAGACATTCGATGCTAACGTCGCTCAGCAAAAATATTATCATCTGCAAGGATTGCCATTGACTTCACTTTACCAAGCACAACCAAAACTACTAATCGGTCTTAAGAACGAGAACCTAATTGTATCATTGGAACATCGAGAAGGTGGATGTAACGAACCGGTACCAATAAGAACCAGGTTGGGATGGGTAGCTTGTGGAGGAATAGGGCTACCTTCAGGAGGAGCGCGTACAGTTGGTCACCACATTGAAGTCTGCGAGTGTGATCATCGACTACATCAAGAAGTACGCGATTTCTTTACGTTGGAGAACCAAGGAGCCGAAAGGGCATATTTGGAAACAGCGGAGGAAAGAAGAGCGAAGCAGATCTTGATGTTGATGACGAAACGTGTTGGACAACGCTTTGAAAGTAGGCTTCTATGGAAATTTGACCAGGTGAGTTTTCCTGATAGCTATCAGGCCTTAAGTCGTTTGCAATGTCTCGAGCGGAAGATAAAACTAGAAAAGGAACTTTTATCAATCCTGAATGATCAAATTGAGAATCTGGTAGTTAAGGGTTACGCCAGAAAACTTACATTGGAGGAGCAGAGAAAAATTCATTTACTTAACTGGTACTTGTGAGGAATGTGAATAAGCCGAACAAACTCCGTTTGGTATGGGATGCAGCAGCTAAAGTAGAAGGTATCTCACTTAATACCATGCTAATGAAGGGACCTGATCAGCTAACATCATTGCCGAAAGTTTTGTTTGCATTTCGGTCTCAAAGAATTGCTATTTGTGGAGACATAGCACAAATGTTTCACCAAGTTTGGGTTAGGGAAGAAGATCGTCATGCACAGAGGTTTTTATGGCGCAATGGAGACTCAAGGTCAGTACCAGATATATACGAGATGGAAGTTTTGACGTTCGGAGCTTCGTGTCCGCCAAGTATCGCACAGTTCGTCAAAAATCTGAATGCTGAAGAGTTTGTGGAAAAGTATCCCACAGCTATGACATCGATAAAGGAGCATCATTATGTGGATGATATGATGGACAGTGCCGACACAGTTGAGAAAGCGGTTCAATTAGCAAAGGACGTACGCCACATTCATGCGCAAGGAGGTTTCGTCATTCGCAATTGGTTGCCAAATTCAAAAAAGGTGATCAAGGAGTTGGGTCAAGTTTCGTCAATTGAGGAAAAAGCCATTACAGTACCAGAGGAAGAGATTTCAGTTGCAAAGGTGTTGGGTATTTGGTGGAAGACCGAACCAGACGTGTTTACCTTTGCTCCTCGTTTAGCGAAACTACAAGAAGAAATCTTAACTGGAACTAGGAAACCAATTAAGCGCGAACTGTGAAGGCTTTTAATGACAATTTTTGATCCATTAGGTTTCATCGCTCATCATATGATCAAGCTGAAGACACTCCTACAAGAAGTATGGAGACTGTCTGTGGACTGGGATGAAACCATACCTGAGAATCTTCATCAGCAATGGAACGACTGGTTAAAGATGCTTCCTCGAGTACAAGACATCGAAATCCCAAGGCGCTACTAAACTTCGATCCAGTTATATGTATTCGTTGATGCAAGCGAGCAGGCAATGGCAACAGCGGCTTACTTCAGAATATGTAATAGCAGCTTGGTTACTGTAAACATCATCATGGCGGAAACAAAGGTGGCTCCTGGACTTCCGTGGTCCATTCCGAGGATGGAATTACATGCAGCTTTAATGGGTGCAAGACTTGCAGAATTTATAACAAAATCTCACAAGATCGAAATCGACAGGAGAATGATTTGGTCAGACTCTCGAACCGTTCTTAGTTGGTTAGGATCAGATGCCAGACGATATAATCAATTCGTCATGTACAGAATCAGCGAAATTTTGGAGAAAACGGAGCTAAACCAATGGAAATGGGTTTCATCGAAGAACAACGTTGCGGATGATGCTACAAAGTGGAATCAAACATCAGCACTTTCTAGGGACGAACGATGGTTTAAGGGAGCATCATTCCTATATCAACCAGAAGATAAATGGCCTGAGAAGATAAACCGTGATCCAGGAGAGCAGCAAGCGGAGCTTAGACTAAATTATGTACTGGCACACAGGGTGTACTTAGAACTAGTAATGGATTTTAAAAGGTTTTCATCTTGGAAGATACTGCTTCGATCAACAGCCTGGATGCTTCGTTTTCTTAAGAATTGCAGATATCAGAGGGCTGTGTCCAGATCTTCTAGTGTATCTTCTAGTGCGAACGGCACAGCAACAGATTTTTGCAGACGAGATTGCGATTCTTAAAGCTAAAAAATCTTTAAAGAAGTCAAGCGCTTTATTCGGCTGTTCACCGTATCTTGATCATGAGGAGATTCTTCGCATGAAACGACGTATCGACCGGGCTACATGTGTGGACGAGTGCATGAAGAAACCAATACTGTTGCCGAGAGATCATCGAATTACCGACTTGTTGCTGGCATACTGGCATGAAAGATACCACCACTGTTGTCATGGTACAGTGCTTAATGAAATACGTCAACGATATTGGGTTCCAAGGCTTCGAAGCAAATTCAAAGCAGTGAGACAACGTTGTAAGGTATGTTATATTAAAAATGCTCAACCAGATATTCCAGAAATGGCAGCTTTACCAGCAGCAAGGCTTGCAGCATATGAGCGTCCATTTACATACGTTGGAGTCGATTATTTCGGCCCGATGTCAGTCACTGTGAGAAGAAGATCCGAAAAACGTTGGGGTGTCCTGTTTACCTGTATGACGATACGGGCAGTACATTTGGAAGTGGCTTATTCTTTGTCTACTGATTCATGTATCGTTTGTATACGCAACTTTATGGCACGACGCCGTACACCGTACACCACGAGAGTTCTTTTCTGACAATGGTACAAATTTCAAGGGAACAGAGAGTGAATTGAAGGAAGCGTTCAATCTTTTGGATAAAATGGCATTAGCGGAGAAGATCAATTCACCCGAGACGACGTGGAAGTGGAACTTTAACCCACCAGCAACACAACATATGGGAGGATCCTGGGAGAGACTAATAGAGAGACTGTTAAAACAGTACTTAAGGAAGTCACTCAAAACCAAAGGCTTCAAGATGAATCACTGCACTCGTTTCTGTTAGAGGCTGAAGCAATAGTCAATTGCAACTATGGCGAAGATGTGCTAACTCCTAATCATTTTCTTTTGGGGTCTTCTAATGGATCAAAGCCACCCGGCTCATTTAATGATAAAGACTTAGCTCTACGCAAAAATTGGAGGAAATGTCAACAGTTGGCGGAAACATTTTGGAAAAGATGGGTGGACGAATATTTACCAACTTTGACTCGGAGATCTAAATGGGTTCGTTCGTCAAGGCCTCTGAAAGATGGTGACCTTGTTATCATAGTCGATAAAAAATTACCACGATGTATGTGGCCGAAGGGAATTTATTTATTTATTTATTTATTCATTCAATCTACGATATTAAGTCTACAGATTTCGAAGTTTTTTTTTTTTTTTTTTTTTTTTTTTTTTTTTTTTTTTTATAATGAGCGCGCGCTCAATGTGTTTGAGTACCCTTAAGGTGATTGTACACAGCGCGGGCAAAGGAAATTTAGGGAGGAAGAAAAGAGAGGTACCGATGTACATTGTTTTTAAATGTTTGCAAGTTACAACGACCAGGAAATACAGAGATCGGCAGGGCATTCCATAAGCGAGTTGTACGGCTTAGGAACGAATCACGATATTTTAGAGTACGTCCGAAAATGGGCTTGAGGGTATACTGATGAGCATTCATAGCGAGACGGGTGTTACGGTTGAAAGTTTGAATGGGCGGAATGCTACTGGCGATTTCAGTGGAGCACTGGTGGTGGAAATAGCGATAAAACAAAGTGAGACACGAGACATTTCGTCGGTGTTCGAGGGTGTCCATTGATTGACTGATATTAGTATCGTCAATAAGTTTTATCGCGCGGTTTTGAATCCTATCTAGCAGGTGCTGAGCATTGTACTCTAATTACGGACGGATAAATGTCTGATCAGAGGGGGTAAAATATTTCTTACATCGCTTGAGGAAACCTAGACATTTCGCAGCATTTTTGGCGACATCAAATATGTGGTCATTCCAACGTAAGTTGTCATTGACACACATACCGAGAATGGAAAGTTTTTCGGTTTCGACGATGCAAGTGCCATTCATAGATAATGGCTGGGTGTTTAAATTTCGCTTTAAAGACAGCAGACAGCATTGTGTTTTGGAAGCATTAAATTCCACTCTATTGATAGTTCCCCAATTGGTTATGCTGTTGATATCGGAATTTAATGAGCTTAGCATACGCTGCCGTTCTCGTACTACAGCCGAAGAGCAGGGCCGTGAATCCGGGAACGAATATGAAAAGCAGAGAGTACTGTCATCAGCAAAGGAATATATTGGATTAGAAGTAGCAGACAAGAGATCGTTAATGAAAATTAAAAAGAGTGTCGGTGACAGAACAGAGCCCTGGGGCACACCAGCATTTATTTTGTGAATATCAGACTTGAAACCATCCAAGACAACTTGAATTGAACGTTCCGAAAGGTAATTTCTAATCCATTGAAGAAGAGAGTCGTCGATCCCAAATGCACGCATTTTCGACAAAAGAGCCTGATGCCAAACTCTGTCAAATGCCTTAGAAATATCAAGTGCAACTATCTTGCTTTCGCCAGATTGATGTACGCTTTGGTTCCACTTTTCGGTGAGACATGCCATCAAATCACCAGTGGACCTGTTGCTACGAAAACCGTAGTGCCGGTCATTGAAGAGTTTTCGTGTTTCTAGATATTTCATGAGCTGACGATTTATCAGTGTTTCCATGACCTTGGAAAGAAGGGACGTAAGTGCAATGGGTCTGTAGGAGGAGAGAGAAGACGATTCGCCTTTTTTAGGGACGGGCTGGACAAATGCTGTTTTCCATCTGCTCGGGAAGAGTCCTAAAGTGTAGGATTGATGAAAAAGCTTACGCAGTGGTTTTGCCAGCGAGGAAGAACACCTCTTCAGAAGAAGGGGAGATATACCATCTGGACCAGCGGATTTATGTATGTTGAGATCTTTAAGTACTCTTGCTACTACACGAGTGCGAAAGTAGATTCGTCCCATTGAAGTTTCGACGCACTCAAGTGTAGGCGGAGACAAAGCACAATCTGGGAGTGTTGAGCTGGCCGCAAAGTGTGCAGCAAGCAGATTGGCCTTATCCAAAGAGCTGACAGCTGGAATGTCATTGTAAATGAGCGTTGGGATGGAGGATGAGGCGGAATTTCTAATGTTTTTGACGAACGACCAACAATTTTTACTGCCTTTTGGACATTGCAGTATTTTTTGCCTCAGTTTTTGGTCGTATAGGAATTTCACACGCTTAAGAAAGGCGTTGCAGTCATTTCTGGCTCGTTTGAACTTTTTTCGGTTTTCCTCTGTCGGGTTGGTCTTGTAGGACCGAAAAAACATTTCTCTAACCCTGACGGCCTCTTTACAGCTCGAGTCGTACCATGCCTTTTCTTTTGGTTTGATACTCTTCATACGATGAGGAATAAAGGATCTCATTCCAAAGAGAATGGTGTCTATAATCATATCAGCAGCGGCATCCACGTCGTTATCGAGGAAGCATAACGACCAGTTAAAATTCCTAAAGAAGCTGTTAAGACCGCTCCAGTTGGCTTTCTCGTATTGCCATACGGTTCTTTTAGGAACTTTTTCTCTAACTGTGTGGTCGATGTACGAGAAATTAGCTGATATGACACAATGGTCCGACGAGCCTAGAGGGGAGAGCACGTCAACGGTGTACTTATCAGGGTGAGAAGTTAAAATCAAGTCCAGGGTGTTGGCGGTATGACTATCAACGTCTGGTATTCGCGTGGCTCATTTACAAGCTGCGTTAGGTTGTTTTCCGCAGAGAAGATCTCAACACACCGTCCTTCGGGTGTTGTCTGTCCAGAATGTCGAAGCCACCCAGAATTGTGTATATTGAAGTCGCCCGTAATAACGATTTCAGTATGAGGATACAGGGATACAATTCTTTGAATGGAGTCAGACAGCGCATCAAACTCGTTAAAGGTTGAATTGCTGTCCAGTTTGGGGCTTCTATAAATAAAGCAGTAGTGTATAATTTGCTTACGGAGATGGGATTTTAACCACATGAAGTTGAATTCCGGATTGGAACATGGATCACATTGTGGTGGAGTTTGGTAAGCTACATCACTACGCACATAAATGGCGAGACCGCGGTGAGAGAAGAATAATGGCACTAGTTCGTAGCCAGGTAGTTTCAGAATGATCTGAGAGGTGTGGGCGGGGATCTACCTGTGTTTCACTAAGTGCCAAAACAGCTGGTCTGTACTTACAGACGTGGACGTACGCAGAAAAGTGATTACTTTTTAGCCCGCGTATATTGGCTACGTCTACCCTGAATTCCCTAGTCATAATCACAGACAAACACAGAAAACACAAACACCGACGATACTAAGCAAGGCTGCGAAGTGGAAATTCTGACGTTGGTTTACCGAATCGAATTGTTGTAGGTGTTATGCCCTTACAACAATATGAAACAGTGCACCAACAAAATTTTCACTCACAACCCCGCTATCCATTAGTTGTTACATACACTCAGCCACTGTCCGTACCGTATGGTAAATACAGTAACGGCAGTGACTGAGTGCAAGCAACAGTACTTCGACTAGGAGCGGGTGAGGTGGGATACCCGCACTGTGTGATATTTTGCTTATCAGTCACTGCACTGCACTTTGTTTTTGTTTTTGTATATTTTTTTTTATGTAACTTAAATTTAAATAAAACAAAGTATAAATATAAATTCATTGATTAAGATAGTAAAATAAAATATTTTTAAAGGAACTTCTGGGCAAACAAATATCTAAATTTAAACAATATTCATTAAAAAATTTGATACTAAGAGTAATAGGTTCATTTTGACCATAAAGTGTGTAATGCCGACTCGATGAGAAACGGTCTTGGTCTTAAAGATCTACAAGAAGCATATAAGTTCATAAAATTTAACAAATTTTCGCTGTCAATTGTCCCACATAAAATGTCACGAACCAACATAATGCTATACATCTTTCTCCTTGACTCAAGCGTTTGCATACCAAGCAAAAGGCATTTAGTACGATAGGAGTGGTGAACATCAGTGCCATTTCTAGAGAAAAAGTGACGTAATGCAAACTTTAAAAATTTCTTTTGAATATTTTTAAAAGAGTTCCAGATCACACAAGCATACTCCAACACAGGGCGCACTATACTACAATAAATAGCTTTGAGTGTGTACGGATCTTTAAAATTAACCGAGTTCCTTTTTATGAATCCCAAAAGTGAGTTTGCTTTCGAGACGACGTAATTTACATGTAAATGAAATGTCAGCCTGCTATCGAATATTACACCAAGATATCTAAACTCCTCGACTACCTTAACTTGGGAATTGTTTAAAGTGTATCTTGGTAAAATTGGATAAAAAGATCTATTATAATTCATACAAGCACACTTCTCAATATTTAGCTGTAGATCGTTCAACGTTCACCACATAGTGAAGGTGTAGGTAACTGTAACATCATGCAGTCTTTATGTTGGCAAATAGTTTAATATCATCCGCATAAATAAGGCAAGAGCAATATTTCAATAAATTCGAAAGATCATTAATAAAAAGTATAAATAAGGGAGGACCAAGGTGACTTCCTTCTGGAACACCAGAGGCCACAAGGATCTCATCAGAAAAATAGTCACCAATAGCAACATATTGTTTCGTGCCATACAAATAAGTGCTTAACCATTGTAGCAATGAACCATAAAACGCGTAGGCATTCAGCTTTCTAAAAAGGATTGCTAAATTAACCCTACTGAAGGCTTTCACAAAGTCAGTGTAGATCACATGAACCTGCTCATGGCTTTCCAAAGTTTTATGCAATAGTTTGTGAATTCCGCTAGGTTTATAACAGTAGACCTACCCTTCCAAAAACCATGTTGATATTTGCTTACATATTGTTTGATTGTAAAATTTAATTTATCCTTCACAAGGCTATCCAATATTTTGGGAATAACTGGTAGCTTAGAAATTGGTCTATAATGTGAAATGAGGTTTCTATTCCCAGACTTATAAACTGGATCTATGGCCGAAACCTTCCACTCATCGGTAAAAATTCCACTTGAAATAGACTGATTAAATACCACATGTAAAGGTAAACAAAGTGAACTGGAACAATAACGTAAAGCGATTGGAAAAGATATAAAAAAATATTTCGTTTACTCGTCGGTTTTAAATTACTTAAGACAGTTTCAACTTCACAAACATCTAACGAATAATGTGAGCACTCAAAAATAGATGGGAGTTAATTGATGTAGCTTAAATCAATAGAGGTAGAGCAAGCAAAATTGTAAATGCTTTGAAAATATTCCGCAAACATGTTTGCAATGGTCTTAGGATCACTTGACTGTTTATCGTCCAGACACATCGTTGTTGGAAATCCAGATCGTTTTCTTTTTGCATTAACAAATTGCCAAAAAGCAGTAGGACTATTTTTGAAATCACTTTCAATAGAATGAATATAGTTACAATAAAGCAATTTAGATAGGAAAACAAACTCTTTTCTTAGTCGTGAGAAAACTATAGGGTCTGCCATCTAACGTGTTTTTTTTTCAACTAGTGCTTATTTCGTGAATGGTAACACTTAGCTCATGTCTGATTTGACAGATAATTAGTTTTATCCTTCCGGTTAATAATGGAAAATAATTTCATTCAAATGGCTCCCTCGGCTGGCCATGCACTACACGATCGGTCCAATTTTTAAGCACATTATCGATTGTGTGCAGCTGTATTTTACCAATGGCTTCACGAATATTGTCCTTTAAAGCGTTAATTGTCTCTGGCTTGTCGGCGTAACACTTATCTTTTACGGCACCCCACAAATAATAGTCCAACGGTGTCAAATCGCAGCTCCGAGGTGGCCCAACGACATCAGCTCTGCGGCTGATAATGCGAAGTTCAAAAACAGGGTGCAAAACATCGAGTGTAGCTTCGGCTGTGTGGCACGTAGCGTAAAGGACAACATTGTTCAACATAAGCATATAAGTCATCTGAGACAAAAATTAAATCCAAGAATCTATTAAATAAATTAGCAATATTATTGACTTGTTTTAAATTATTTGATAACAAAGAGTCTATTAATAAAATATCTATGTCAGAATTTAACGAAGTTGACAATAATGTAGAGTCAACAGATTGAGTCTGTTGCGTGCAAATCACGCCCCAAAAATCCTCCACTCCCTTTTCCATCTGTTGTCTGTTGACCTCTTCATTTCTCCTCCCCCTTCTTGTGCTGTCCCTTCTTTTCTTTCTTCCGTCATGCTCTGGATGCCACGGCACAGGTGGGATTCACTGGATCCTCTGAATTCAGTTCCCTCCCCCGGCCTACAGCTCCAGAGATGACCATATAGGTACCCCTGATAGAGCCAGGCGGACGGCCTGGAGACTCTAGCGGACGGACGGTCCGCCCGTGATGCCCCGAGATGTCAACACCATCAACAATGGCCGCGAGCCCACCATATTTAATATTGTTTGCCCAACACCATAAATTTGTATAACCCCCTACCCCACCAAAAGTTAAAAATTGTTAAGGAAAGCCCACAATTCCCCGCGGTCGTTCTACTGTTCTATATGTCTGCAAGAAGGTTTACTGACTCTCCATTGGACCCCTAATAAGCTAAGTTTTCCTCCCTATCCGGCGGTCCCAATGGAAGCTCTCAACGATAGCTTCGGTTTCGGGTCAGAGGGCTGGCTTCGAACCAAAGCAATCACTTGGATGACAAAACAAACAGAACGAACAAACACGACCCACAAACATAGAACATCGACGTGTGTGATTGGCTGGGGATTCGTGAGAAGCTGTTGGAGCTCTGGATGTGATTCCCTTTGCTCTAACAGCTGAATTGACGGAACCCCATGTGTGTGTGTGTGGACGAATGGCGGCGATAGCCAAAAAGCGCGGTAAGCTCATTCGATAGCTTATCGTCTTGTTGGCCAGAGCCTGAAAAAAAGAAAAAAACCAAACAAAGAAAAAAAATCATTAAAAACACTCAGAACAAGAACAAGAACAAGAACGAGAAGAAGCACAGAAACAAAATCTCAATAAACCACCAGCAGAGACCCAGCTAGAGAGCGACCCCGCATAGGCAGGAAACAGATCAAACAGCTAAGTACCCTTTTTTTAAATAACACATATTTGTGCCTTAGAATCGCGTCCGTAAGCCTTCTTACCCTTTTTCGCTGAAACCGTTCGTAAGACGGTTAGATTTCGTTAATTGCGCGACCCGCTAGTGTTACCGGTACGACAACGCGGAACTGTGGGCCGACCGTTAGCCGACCCATTCAAGTAAAATTAATTTAAATTATTCCAAAAAAAAGACAAAAAAAACTCGTTTTTTTAAAAGCTCGGCATACCCTGTAATCTCCCTCAAAAGAAACAAAAAAAAATCAAATATAAGTGTAAATTCCCCATCAGGGAAAAGATAATTCGTGTTTTTTTTTCCATCTGTTTTCCCAATTTTGCCTTAAAAATTGGGTGGCGCCTACCTGTTGTGTGGTTTGCAACTTTTGCGTTGAGCGATCTTCCCGAACCCGCCCCTTGCTGAGCAGCCGGTGTGTGCAGCTAACCAGCAGCTGCTTGTTGCAATTCCCTTTTTGGACTCACATTCGCTTTTGCGCACTCCTATTCACTCGTTCATCAACCACCACCCGTGTGGTTGCGGTTCGTTGTTGTCTGTCATTTTTAAAGTTTGTTTTTTTGCCGGCAGCCCGGCATTTGCCATTGTAGTAAATTTAATTTTTTTTATTTTCCCCGGGTTTTGCAACAAGTCCATACTATATCACCGCAATTAAAATCACCAACAACACAAATATTGTAATTTGAATAGTTTGACATAGTGGCAACCCTATCAATGTTCTCTCCAAGTGCTTGTTGTAAATCGGCAGTGAACTTCTAGGTGGAATGTAGCTGTGAATTACCAGCATATTAAGAGAAACCACGTCCACACACAGTTGGTCAATATGCAGATGATCACTAATACAAACGTCAATATCCACTTCAACAGCTCCAAGAATGCGTTTCGTTGCAATCAGAACACCATCACCACATTGTTTTGTTACATATTGTGATAACCACTCAAATGTGAGCAGCGACATCTAGCAGAAAATGTCGAAACTCGAAGACTAGAAGGTTTCGATACTGGATTAGCAAAGACTCCACTGGAGAGTAGAATCGAATTTTCTAGCAAATTGGAAATTGTATGGGACGCTGGATGGCGAGGATTGTTCTCGAAGTATGTCATTCGAGTATAAATACCAGCATCCCAAAGGTATGCAAATCAGTTCCAAAGTTGAATTTGAAGTGTTAATTAGAAGAAGTGATTAAGTGGTTTAAGTAAAAGATAAGAAAAGTATAAGTGGTTGAGAAATTGGATTGTACTGAGAGAAACAATTAAATAGTGAATTGTAACTGTACTGAATAAAGGGATTTGTATTGAAAAGAATAAGTTCTATTATTTGTACCCACACAAACATTTTACAATATGTATATCAAAACGATTGCGGCGGAAAACGGAGAATATGGAAATGTCAAAAACGCTGTTGAGCTCTTCATCACGTACTTTTTTTTGCATTCACAGCTGATGTTGGTGAACATACTGTAAAATATTTGTGTGGGTACAAATAATAGAACTTATTATTTTCAATACAAATCCCTTTATTCAGTACAGTTACAATTCACTATTTAATTGTTTCTCTCAGTACAATCCAATTTCTCAACCACTTATACTTTTCTTATCTTTTACTTAAACCACTTAATCACTTCTCCTAATTAACACTTCAAATTACACTTTAGAACTCATTTTGCATACCTTGGGGATGCTGGTATTTATACTCGAATGACATACTTCGAGAACAATCCTCGCCATCCAGCGTCCCATACAATTTCCAATTTGCTAGAAAATTCGATTCCACTCTCCAGTCGAGACTTTGTTATTCCAGTATCGAAATCTTCTGGGCTTCGAGTATCGACATTTTCTGCTCTGTGAATCTAGATGTCGCTGCTCACATTTAAGTGGTTATCACATTGCTCCCTCCCTACAGTTGTTCGTCCCGAACAACTTCGTCATTCAGCATCCCGTTGAAATGACACATTCTATCGAAATGGACCACTTTCAATTTTCCTCGATTCCCACGCTGGATCCGGTAGACAACGTCATTAATGCGGCTTATCACCTTGTATGGACCTTCCCAGTCCTGTTGCAATTTTGGTGATTTGCCTTTCTTACGCTGAGGATTATACAGCCAAACCAGATCTCCTTCGTTGAAACCGGAAGATTTCGCCTTGATATCGTACCTAGTCTTCATGCGGCTGCTTGCTAGCATCATCTTTTCTCTGGTGTCTTCGTGCAATTTACGAATTCTGCTGCGCAAGTCATTCACGTAGTCGTTCACCTCTTTGGGCTCTGTCGGTGGGGGTCCGAATTTTGCTTCACTTGGCAACCGAATTGTTTGACCAAATAAGATCTCGGATGGTGTGTGCCCTGAGCTATGGACCGCGTTTCGGTAGGCCATTAAGAAGAGGGGTATGTGTCGATCCCAATCCCGCTGGAAATTGCTGACAACCTTAGATAGATGCTCATTCAAGGTCCGATTGAATCGCTCGACCATTCCATCAGATTGAGGGTGTAGTGGCGTTGTCCTTGTCTTTCTTATTCCCAAATATTGGCACATTTCCTGGAAGACTTTTGATTCAAAGTTTCGCCCTTGATCAGAGTGCAGCTCCATTGGGATCCCAAATCTGCTCACCCAGTTGTTGACTAACTGTTCGGCTACGGTCTTAGCCTCTTGATTTGGGATGGCAAACACTTCCGGCCACTTACTGAAGTAATCCATGACCACGAGGGTATATCGGTTACCATTAAAGGTTTCGGGAAACGGCCCAGCAATGTCGATGGCTATTCGTTCGAAAGGTGCTCCGACATTGTATTGTTGCATTTGTCCATGTGGCTTTACTTTTGGACCCTTGGTAGCCGCACACCTTATGCACTTTTTGCACCAATTCTCGACATCTTGTTTAGCGCTTAGCCAATAGAAACGTTCCCTTACCTTTTCCAACGTCTTGTTTATTCCCAAATGGCCTCCTGAGATTCCGTCATGTATTTCATGGAGTACTTGGCTGACTCTGGACCGTGGCACAATTAGCTGCATACGAGATGTTGTCCCATCTGCACTTTCGCATTTTCTCTTCAGCAATCCATCTTGCACAAAAAGCGAGTCCCACTGTGCCCAGTATGCTTTCAGAGTTCGGCTCCGAACTGATATCTGCTGCCAGCTTGGTTTTTCCTCGTGTTCTTTCCAGGCCAATATTGGTTCGATGTCATTGTCTGCCTGTTGGGAGGAACGGATTTCGTCTATGCTCCAACCCTCTATTGGCTCAGTCCTGATCATTTGGATAGTTGCCTGTTCTTTCGCTTCCTTACCACTGACTACTTCTGCTTTGAGACTTTCATTGCATTGTTTTACCTGTGAGACTGGGATAATTACCCTGGAGTCGACTCCTGCTACAGACTTCTGCCCCGCGAAGTAAGCATTTCCTAACTGTTGGCTTCTGGAAATTTGAACGGTTTCTTGGTAGCCGTTTCTGCTGGTTTTTCTTTCTATTTGCCTGTAACCCCAGTTCAGGCAGCCTTCTCGTCGTAGCAGTTCTTTACAATGCCCTTCTACTTTATCGCACTTCCAGCAGCGCATCCTTCGTCTCTCGCGCGGGATATTTCGTTGCATAGTAGTTGGTCTTGAGCAGGGGCATTCACCAGATACTATTTCCCTGACGAAATGCATTCCTTTGGAAGCCTGATTGGATGATTCCATCGCCAGAGCGAAGGCAAGTGCTTCAGCAAGGGTTTTTTCCCGGCCATCCTTACTGCTGATTGTAGCTTCAAATCTGCAATTCCCCCGATAAGTGCGTCCTTTGCCATTTCGTCGATTTTTTCTTGGCCTGCGGTGGGATATGACAAATGTGCCAGTCTACTCACGTCTGCTTGGAGCTGTTGCAGTGTTTCTCCTCGTTGCTGCATACGGGCTTGCAATTGAACCTTGTAAACTTCCCGCATGTGGCTATCCCCAAACCGTTTCTCGATAGCCTGCACTAAAGCCATATAGTCTCTATTCTTTTCGATATCGATTGTTTGTAACAATTCTGCCGCAGGACCGCGTAAGGCCATTGCTAGGGCAAAGCACTTTTCCTCATTGTCCCAGTCGTTTGCACAGGCAGCCATTTCAAACTGCTTCTTATAAGTAGACCATGAGGTCTGGCCATCGAATGAGGGAGGCTTCAAATCTTTTCTCCTTGGACCGCTTAAAGAACATTCCCGCAGTTTCTGTTTTCGCACTGTGTCGAGCTCTTTTGCCAGTTGCTGAACTTTGCTGTCCATTTCTTCGAATTTTTCACAAACATTCTTCTCTATTCTATCAAATTTGTCATCAACGTTCTTCTCTATTCTTTCAAATTTGTCATCGATTTCTTCGAATTTTTGCTGGAGAGTGTTATTTTGTTCTTCCAGTTTTTGTTCGAGACTATTCTTTTGTTCATCCAGCTTTTGCTCGAGACTATTCTTTTGTTGTTCCAGATTTTTCTTTTGTTCATCCATTTTTAACAAGAGGAGTTGCATCATCGCAGCCATATCACTGCCGGTACTTGTCTGTTCATCCTCGTCAACATCAAAGGAGTATGCATCAGGATCATGTCTCTCGTTGTTCAAAGCCTCTTGAAGTCTGAGCTCTGTGAATCTAGATGTCGCTGCTCACAATTAAGTGGTTATCACAATACTGATTGTATTATTGTTTTTTTGCTGTCGACTTGGAGTTTTTTGGAGTGGATTTAAATTTTCTCACATACAAATTGGCAGGCCAATTGTTTACATTTAAAGCAGAGATGCCAACTGTCGGCTGGGATGCCAACTTTGAAGTTGATAAATTTGAGCATTGATTCATCTGAGTGTTTTTTTATTAACTTAAAACAATGAATTTTGTTTGGTGGTATGTTCAGTTTAGAAGAAACATATGTTTTAATAGTGTCCACTGAAGTAGAGGCTGCGAATTTAGACACATGAAGCCATGTTATAGGGGTAATAACATTCATATTGTCAGGCATTATCATCAGCTATCAACTCCAACGATCGAATCGCGACGCTTTCGACGTTTATTTTCAACTTTATGCCATTCATTTCGTTCAGCCACTTTTTGAGGTAAAACACTTCTACTAGTCGAAGCGGCAGATACGGAATTTTCACTATTAAGCACAGAAGAAGTATTTAAAACAGGGGCAATGACTTTTGAGGTGTTAAACGAAAAATCCGATTTACAGGCATTGCAATATTTGTTGGCATCCACGGAGGAGTCGCTCGCAGAAGGGTTTACGGAGTTTAAAGGGTTTGGGGGAGTATTAATGATGAAATCACTCAAAGCTGATTTAAGAGAGTCTAATTCAGACACTTTTTCACAGAGCAATTAAACGATAAATTTGATTTTTTGTTTAAGAGTTCTTTAATAATTGTTTCAGACATTCCGGTACAAATTTTATGGTAAGATCTTCCACAAAACAAACCACATTTTATACCCTCATCAAGTAAAGGGTTAACAAGCCACTCTCTTCGACTAATCACTTATGAATTGGAAAGGGAATTGTAATCGCCGTTAACAGAGCAGCAGATGGACAAGCTCGCAGCGCTGCTGTAAGAACATCGCTTCTTAAACGTCCAGCTACAAAATTGGCAGTACTTGACATCAAGAAGAGTGAGGAGAGTGAAACTGCAGCAGGGCAGCAGCATTACGAGGGGGAGAATGTTGAAAATAAAAGCGCTGAATACAACCTGCAGCAATTTGAACATATCAGCTGTTGAGAAAAATCAACAATAAATGACAGCGCACATTGAAGACTTTTTTGATGAAATTTATTCGTTAATTTTTAAACTGATTCTGTTCTTGGATCGGATAAGACGTGGACAAATTTACTATTTTTGAAGTTCATTCTTACTTTCTTTTTTGCTTTCCTTTTTATAAATAAAGTAAATGTTCTATCAAAACGTTTGATTGTTTTTAAGTCAGTTGGTTCCAGAAGGCAAAGGAATTATCGGATAGACGTTTGGCTATAACAATTATAATAAAATAAAATTATAAATTGCAGATTTTTTTATTTTTCAGCAGCCGCCGCCACCATTACATAGGTACTCTAAATTATCTAATTTACGGTTAATCTGACAACGTGCATTTCAATAAAAACTTTTAAGTCTCTCGTAACATTTACCAGATTGCACTCGTACGTCGATTTTTCATTCACACTGTGACGATTATTAACAGATAAATTTGCAACTTGGATAACTCCTCTGTAAAGTCAGTTCGCATTATTTCAGTTTAATGAAGTGATCTTTCATGTAAGGTTCCCCTCTAGATCCTTCTGGGAGGAAGATGCTTTCATGGAGGACAAGTCAATCCACTTTTACACAGATGGATCTAAAACTGATAGCGGGGTTGGTGGCTATGTTTTCTCAGATAAGCTAAATCTAAGTCTCTCCCCCCGTCTTCCAAATCACTGTAGCATGTTTCAAGCGGAAAGCTCTATCCTGGCTAAAAACGTGATACCTGCAAGGGATATTCACATCTTTTCGAATAATCAGGTCGCTTTCAAATCTTTGGATACAGTCTCACAAAGTTCTAAAACCGCCCTTGACGGCCGATCATCTCTCAAGGAGATGGCGGATCAGTTCAATATTCATTTTTGTTTGGGTGCTGGGCCACATATTATTCCAGGGAATTGTAGGGCCGACAAAATCGCTAAAATTGGAACCATCCTACCGATCCTTCTTGAAAAAGTTATCATCGGTATACCAATCGCTACGTGCAAACTAAAACTGCAGCTGAATGCTATTAGAAGAACAAACATTAGGTGGATTGTTGGGTCAACATGCCTAGCCACGAGACACATCTGGACAAAACTGGATCGGAGTCACTCTAAGAGTTGCATCTTTCTAAATAGGAAACATCTCAGCGCCATCATAGGTATCATCACCGGACACTGCCTTATAGGCAAGCATGCAAGAAGGCTTGTCGCCTTTACAAACGATTTCTGTAGAAGCTGCATGGACAAGGAGGAAGAGGAGACAATCCTCCACCCACTCTGTACATGTCCAGCTCTCTCCCAAAGAAGAACACTTCATTTAGGAGCTTTTTTCTACAATGATCTAAAGAACTATCTAAAGAATATAGACATTGACAGTCTCCTATGCTTCATCATAAGCTCAAATTGGTTCCATGAGTGGGAAGATCACAGAGAAACGTGGCATCACAATGGTTCAATAGGCCAAATTGGGTTGGTCTTTCTAACAGCCACTTTTACTTACCTACCTTAGTGAGGTGCTCTTCTAATATTTCGACAGTGAGGGGAGTGTTGTCGCTGTTGAGGTGTTTTGTTGCAGGGGAGGATGACTGTGAAGGCGTTGTTGGGGGGCCTTTTGAGAAGACAGCTTTTGAATGAAGATTCGGAGCATACATGATAGGAGAAAGACTTATGTATGTATAAAGTGGGATGAGGAAAAAGAATGCTTCTTAGGATTTTGGTCACTAGTTGCAGCACAAAAAGAAAAAATAAAGCGCGGATAAGTTCAGGAAAGGTAAGGCTTTCACAAATAAAAGTGAGTCTATGCACTGCTCACTGTTACCAGACCATATTAGAAAACACCAAATGGTTCGACCTCCGAACGAGTCTGATTTTTGTGGATCTCCATGACCTCGTGGTTTCTAATTTTCGGTGTAGGTACACTAAGATTCTTTTGTGTTATAAAGGGGATTCTATAGCCTAACCTGCGCTGCGGTAATATTGTTTTAGCCGTTGACGAAACTAATGTTTGGCACAGAAAATCTTTGAAAGCAACATGGATCGCAAGCGAAATCAGGAAGTTAACCCGATTGACAAGGTTCGTTCAAAAGAGAATGAACAGACACTCATCTTAGAGATTTCTAATAGAGAAGAGCACGAAACTGTAATTTAGGAGCCAATAAAGCTAAGTTATCACAAATCATTTCACGCAAAGTCGTGGCATATAGTTAATAGGCGCCAGCAAATAACTTTCTCTCTGACGCCATCCCTTTGTGAAAAGGTTGTGGCAGCAATCGAGTGTAATTTATTATTGGCATTCAGGCATAAGCAAATTATCTTGCTGTGCTTTCTGTCGTATCACGTTTATTTTGAAGCTCTAAAGCGTAGGCAGATGTTCGACGAATGGTGCACTAGAAATGGGTATTCAGTCAGTCCTATATCAAATCTGAGGTTGGTTTCTCACGAGAAGGAGAAAGCTGACTGGTTTGATTCATCCCAACGTAGTTTAGTATCTGGGAGACATTCTGGGTAACAAACTTCTTTGCACTAAACATGCCACGTCGAAAAGCTGCATGGCACTGTACGCTTTCTGGTAGTGTAAGGAAACCCCATCCATTGCGCTTTTCACTGAGAAGAGTACTGTGGACTTTTATGGCTATGAAAGATCAATTATATCCTGGGCGTCGATTGCTTTCACCAAAATACGTCGCGCCAAAATGGCCTGGTGGACTATCCGACTCTGCTCTAGATACACTTGTGAACCTCTCCCTCTACTTGATATTTATATCATGGCTACACTCTCAAAGAATTGACCTTTTTCACAATAAGCCCAGAGTTTGATTCTGGTCTCAGGGACATGTCGTCTGATGCTACAACACCAGAACTCCTGTTGTTGCAAAAGTACATAGTTGACTTTCTCTGGGGCGAGGAATGATATAGTCGGGTCTTCATGGATTTCGTTCCTCGTCAGGAAAACTTGCGGTCGTTTTTCAAAGGAAGATATGAGAAATCTTACTGGCAACAAACTATATTGGTAACGATAGGAAAGCTGCATTTTAAACACTCTTACCACCTTAAGCTCGAAAAGGCAGTTGGAATACAAAATTCACTAAGTCTTGTCTCGGCTTCAAAGTCTTTAAGAGTTTAGCGGCTGCTTATAGGTGTCGTAACAAGGCAATACGCTTTCGCTAAGCACCTAAGTGGAGTGGACATACGTGACACAACGACGTTTGCTACGTATGACGTAACAATAATGATCACACCGCAGACGGCTTCCTTTGTAAGTGTACGGCCCCTACTAATGTATAAGGCCACAGGTACTTGCAACTGATTTTGCGGTTGGTAGTACTGTAGGTAGGTACAAAGAGCGTAATGATTTCTCCTTTCAGTGCTAGTTCCAATAGAAAAAAAATCGATTGTATGGATGACCCTAGTTGAATTCAATCAAAGGTTTTAAACAGGTCTTTTGGTCAATATATTTGCACAGAAAGAATTCAGCACATTGAATGGCCCACACCATTCCCATTCTAAACGCTGATTCAAAACAGTTGTTCGGAATCTTCAACTTGTTGGGATAATCGCTCGCAAAATCAATTCAAATCGAAACTCTGTCTGTCGAATCAAATCGAAAATATTCACAAAATCGAAGAACACATCTTATAAGAATCCAACAACCACATATTGCAGCTGAGGTGCATTCAACTTTACAACCTTTGGGCAGATTATCGACTTGCCATGATAATTTTCTCTGCGAATACGCCCCATTAACTTAGTAAATTTCACAGCACAAACGTGGAAGTGATATCGGGTGAAAAACACAATTTACTGATAAGTACCTCAACGAAGTTTGTGTGCTTTGCATCCCGCACCGTGACCACTGCATGGACTTCCTCAATTAATTTCTGCTTTTCGTCATCATCGAAATTCATATACCACTTGGCGAGACGGGTTTTCCCAGCACGATTTTGAATCAAAATGAATCGGATCTACGGACAAATTATGAATGAATGGAGTTTCTTAGATTTCTGTGAAATATGTTACCATTTCTGTAGTGAATTTGGAAGTTTCAGGTCAAAATTAGATGCAATCACTCCGATCCTTTGATTACTCAAAGGAATTAAATTACAAAATAAATGTATACCTATCAAAAAATTAATCTAGCTGTCAGTTGTCATCATCAAAAATCGTTCGTGTAACCGAAAGTATTGATGGGCTTGACGTTGCGGTATTTGACATGGTGGTGAATTGAAAATGACAGCTTCAAAATTTGTCAGTTGCGTTAAAACTGGAACGACTCCTTGTTATCTACTTTGAAATTAAATTGTAGGGACACAAGTATAGGAAAAACAGATATGAAGGGAAGTATCTTACAGGCAGTGGTAACGGTATCATATCCTTAAAGTAATCTAACTACATTTACAGCTTAAAGAAAATGGAAGCTTTTTATGTGACTACACTCTTCGACTGTCAAATGATAGTAGAACCAAAAACACAACCAAACATAATCGGCATATACTCGTACTATAAAACTCACCCTGTACTACAGTGGGGTTAAATAAATAAAATTTATTTATACAAATCTTGGAAGATTTTAGATTTTCTTACTTTTACTAACCGAAAAGTAAAGGCAAGGGAAGTAAAAGATTCATGTATTAGGTTGCAATCATATTTAATGAGTTTTTCCACCATGCGGCAGCGGCTCATAAAATATTGCCGCAGTTTGTACCTCTACTTGTCACGAAAGGCGAATAAATGTAGGAAATTCATAACATCTAATAAGTCTTCCCGATGTCTGTATGTGTTTTCGGGTTCCAATGTCTGAATAATAATAGTACGGGAAAGGAAAATTCGAATATGCATAAATACATAAATACTGTCAGTGCTTGTCAGTTTCCGGGGTCGATGATTTTCAGAAATAAATTACAAATCGCAAGGTGGAACGTCAAAACGATGTCATGCAAAAGTTTTGAACTAGGAAGTTTATTACGTCAACATAAGATGGATATAATACGCACTGAAGAAAGCAGGTGGCGACACTTGATCTTGCAAGCGAAGGCATACAAAATGTATTAATACAGAACAAAACAAAATTTTGACAGCTGAACTCCTAGGTAAGTTCTAGAAGTAAACTAGAATCTCTAGTCGAGCGCTTATTCGGATGAGGATTTGTCATACGGGAGTCTTGAGCTTCGGACACGTGGCCGAGTGTCTTATGACAATCTGCAAAAAGGCTAAATTCGCTAACATACGAGTACGATTAATATGCGTCCATGCCACTACGTAAGACAAGGACGACTAGACAAGACATCTAACCAATGTCTTAAGTATGGCAATAAAATCGTACTAGGCTATTTAAACGCCAGGGAAAGGAGGAAACTTTTGTTAGAACAGTTGATAAACATAGCCTACATGATAACACGGCTAGCAATGGAGTTTGGCTTATTGACTTTGCGGCGGGACGAAATATCACTATTCACATGCATTCCTCATGTCTCAGTATACACAAGGGGACATGGCGGACGACTTAAAGCTTGCCTCTAGTATTTTGGAAGACCGAACCCTTGGGCACCCAACACTAACTCGGATTATTACATTTTTGCAGCCAAGGAATGAATGCGAATCTCCCAAGCGGTGTAACAAAGAAGAACTATTGTGAGAAGATATAACGTAGAAAAGCTACAATCGCAAGAGACCTTCGTACCAAAGACCATTGGCAATACTGACAACGTGCTGTCAGAGACTCTGCAACTAATGTTCTGCTACACTCTGCACTTCCGAAGAAGAATGTGGAGCTAAATGTTTCCGCTGACCCATTCGAACCTCGTGTCTTACTAAGTACTCGTATGTTTGAGAAAGATCTCTTTGGACGAAGGGTGTTTCCGGAGTGGAGGCTTGTCTGTTTCCGGAGTAGGCAATCGGAAGCGCCATCTGCTGAAGGGGGTGTACACAGAGATTACCAAATCAGACAGTCGATATTGTTGCCCTAAAAGATCTTTACCCGCATCAGTGTGGACTTCCGTTTACTGATCTTTTCAATGCTAAGCCGAGGATTCTTGTCTGTCTTGGTAAAGCTAAATTCTGGCTACGACACGGGCAATTACACGGTATGCACAGAGAGCTGTGTGTATTGAAATTTCTACTGGGTTGGATAGTCTCCGGTCAATCAATATCCATAATTAGAGGGTCTTGCTTTCATCAGGTGGCTAAACCCTTTATGCATTTGGCATTTCATGACGCAGTTAAGAGTGAAGACGAGCTACACAACCTTGTAAAGTGCAGTAAATATGCAATGATGACTACGATTGATGACTACTTCAACAGCCACGCTACTATGGAGCTGGCAGTTGCAGTAACTCGCTGCGCGTTACGGATTTGCAGTTATATAGACCTCAGTCTCATTGGTGTACAATCAAATGTTTCTTCCAGATTTCCGATTTACCAAAAGGGGAGTGCTCTGAACCATTATGAAAACATTTGATCCACTTGGACTCATCTTACACTACATTATTCGCAGACGGTTTTCAATGGGATGAAGCCATTTTAAGTGAGTTGAAATAACAGTGGCTAGAGTTCGTCAAGGAGTTAAGGAATATCAATCAAATCAAAATCCCTAGACGCTATGTTTCTTGGAATCCTGATGTCACAAGATTCAGCCTTATAGTCCTTGTGGATGCTTTAGAGATGGCGTTCGCTGCCGTTGAACGAACTGGTACAGTGAAAGGCAGTGGCTATGGCCAAAGCAAAGGTAGCTCAAGTAAAAAAATTGTCTGTGCCACGTTTGGAGCTACAAGCCAAAGTCCTTGGAGCACGCCTGTTAGTCATGGTCAACGGTTCCCACACTGTCTCGATTCATGATGTAATTTTTCTTTCAAAAACTATTCTCGATTGGATGAACCCAACGACCAACAATGGTCTTATGTCAGAATCCTTGACAATTTGGTGAATGATGGTACCAGATGGGCTGATCCGTCGATGAGCAACCATGAGACGCGTTGGTTTAAGGGCCCCGGTTTCCTGAAGTTCATGTGCAGAGTGGCCAATCACTTCTGGAAGAACAGACGATGGAGATCAAAAGGCAAAAGTTCTCTTACACGAGGTGCAGCTTAGGTTCAGAAGAAGGTGATCTTTGTCCGCTAAAGTCATCGCCTTAATGCTTTGCTTCAAGGGCATTGGCCAACGAATTATTTTTTATGCCAAGAGAATTCATTAGAGGAAAGAAGTGGATATTCGGAAAGATACAGCAAGAAGCGTTTCAGAACAAGGTTGCGTCCTTACAAGTTAAAAGGAGGGTTGCTTTATGGATGACAAGGGCAGCATTCGTGTGATCTCCAGAGGTGAAAAGGCGCTTACTTCATAAGTCGCCCATAATCCTGTAATCATGCCGGAAAACCATCTACTGATAGATATTATCACGAACAAGATTTACATGTTGCATCAGCTTCGATAATTTCAGACACCAAGCATGGATCGATCAAGATGCAACATTTGCAAACGAGGGAAGGCACAACCAGAGACACCGTTGATAGGTAAACACCCGCGAGCTAGGCTAGCTTTTGAAGAGGAGTCTTTCATGCGCTCTGGCGTAGACAATCTCAGTCCAATACTTGTGAACTTTGGCCGAGGGACCGTAAAGAGGTATGGGATGATTTTGAAGTGCTTCAATTTTCGATCAGTTTAGATTGAGCTGTACTGTGGGACTTCGCCGCTTTCTTGACAACCAAGTTGAAACTCGTTATCAATATAGCGGCAATGGTTTGAATTTCATCGGATCCATAAACGTTCTGGAGAAGAACGTTAAGGAGATGGAAGCCGCGCTAAGTGAACACTCGACAAAATATGAGGGGATCCTCTGGCGACTTATCCTGACATGGCCTCTATGGACGGTTTCGCATGAGAAAGTCTAATTCATTCGATCAAAGCTAGTGTCGAAATCATTCATAGAGGCGCCATCGCCGGAGGAGATGTTCTGCGTAATGCCATAATCTAAGTCAAGGACAAATTAACCGTCGACCATTCACATATATCTATCCGGAGCATCCGATGCCGCTTACCCCAATTTCAATGCTCTTTGGTTGATAGAATGTTCACTGACGCCTTCTGTAAGATGTATTTATATTCGGCGGTAACAACAACTGATGAAACAACTTATAAGTCGCTGGTATATGAAGCATCTGCCTGAGATAACGAGGCGGTCAAAGTGGCATAAAATCACGAATCCAATAGAAGTCGGTTACGTGCTTATCCTTATCTAACCTAATGAAAATCGATCAGCATGGCAATTGGTCCGCATCGCCAGAGTTTTCTCTGTTTCAGAATGAGTCATCCGTTCCGCGGATGTGCGACTCCCTAACGGATCCGTTAAATTGAGAAGGACCATAGAAAAACTCGCTGTTTTAGGCTTGTCTTCACACTAGGCGTTCATGCGGCGCCCAGAGTGTCATCGAGCCACAGGGCATACACATTTTTTTTCTAAACTGTTAAATTGAATTACAAATGTTTTAATTTTAAGTTAACTGAATAAAAGCAGTAGTTCGGGAATTTGTGCGCGCTGGTAACATAAATCTTTCTCCCACACAGTTGGCAACACGTTCCAGCCAAGTTTCGAATTATTCTAACATTCAAATAGCTTTTTCTCTCTCTTCGGAGAATTTGCAAGTGCGGTATAGACTTATATTTTTAACTGTCATATCAATACGCTCATACGGGTTCCCTGGTGCATTGGAAATTTTACAGGTGACAGTTCTGCGAACGGAGTAAATTTCGACTTGGTCGGACATTTGTGTTTTGATACTGTCATGCGACGGTTTGGTTTAAAATTTCAATGAAATTGCTAGAAATAAAAGGAGTTGTTGTTGCCACTGGTTGAAGCTCAATGGTGCACGTTTCCGATACGTGTATAAGTTTATAAGGTAAATAGAAGGATCTGTTAACCATCACTACTTACACTTATACCGATCGATATTTGTTTTGAAAAAGGGACGAGTGGGTACTTCTGTGGCGTGTGGCAACAGCCATTTTGATAGCAGGCTGTAGTCTTCGCAAAATTGTCCGGTTTCACGTGGTATGTGGAGGGTCTAATTTACTTATCGCATTAAAAGTCATTGTAATTTCCGTGGGTTTAATCACTACTGACTCTATTTTCTGTTTCTGAAGACTCAAGCTTATAAATCGAGCAAGCCAAGTCGGGGTGTACAAGACCAGTAATCGGTGACTACAACGAGAATGTAAAATAAGCATAGCTGATGCGCGGTCATAGATACAGTACTGGACCGCTCTAAGTTAGCAGGGCTTAGCTACTACAATAGCTATATAACACCCAGGCATCATCCAAACAACCTACACGAGTATAAAACAGTCAATATCCCCTTGATCGTGATCACCCGATGAACTTGAAGTCTGTTTTTGTTTTCTGTTGCGAAAGAATTGTAAACAAATTTGTCATAATATAATGCAACCTTTCCCTCTAACCACATTTCATTCGCTTTCGATAAGCGATTTTTTGCATACTATCTGCTTATCTTTAAATATATTCTAGATTTTTTCACGACGTACCATGTTAGACCACGACACATGTATTCTTTCATTAAAGTAGATCTCCGCTGAACGCACACTTCCAAACTCCCCACACCCAGTCCGGCTGACTGTCATTCGCCAGTGCCAAATTGAATTGACTTTTATTTGTATTTCCACCGTTGCCGAGTCGAGAACGAAGAAAAAATTGCTAGATTTCCTTGCTTTTGTTACGTTTCCTCTCCTCCGTAATACCTTAATTAACCTCACGAGATTGAATATTTAATTTTCTTGAAGCGAATTGTAAGTTTTTTTCCTTAAACGAATCGATATACTAGTTGGAAGGCTCGGTCCAATTATGGTTTCGTACTTTATTCCGCGCGGTAAATTCCTCCTCAAGGCTGGCAACCTTCGCCAGAGTCAGAAGCAGGGCAAATGGCCTGTCAGATGGGCATTCCGTCGAACGATAACGACAAATCCGCCAGACAACAAGGTGGATACGATTATTCAGAAGACTCAAAGCACCTTACCGAACAAGAACCAACAACAGGATTCCTACAAAAAACAAAGAAATCCATGGTTCACATGGACTGGATTGTTTCTGAGATGGGCACCAATGGGATTCTGTGTATTTAGTGGATTAGAATGGCAACTACACAGGCTTAGAATTGACAAAGAGAAACTGCCCCGGATTGCATCAGATTTTCAAGCGAGAGTGTACTGTTCCCTTCCCCTTCGTATTCTAAGTCGTTGTTGGGGCTGGTTAGCTGGCTGTTATATTCCTACAAACTTTCGTCCGTACATCTACGGTTGGTACTCGAACACGTTCAATGTGAATATCGAGGAGGCGCTGTACTCGGACTTTAGGCACTACCGGAGTTTGGCAGAGTTCTTCACGAGGCCACTGAAAGATGGAATGCGGTACATCGATCCCAAGTGCTCATTAGTGTCGCCCGCTGATGGAAAGGTTCTCCATTTCAGCACAGCCTCACAGTCAGTAGTGGAACAAGTGAAGGGCATCAACTATCGTATTGACTCGTTTTTGGGACCACATACCTGGGTGAAGACGTCTAACGAGAAGGTTGACGACTATGCGGACATCATTCGACAGAAACGAGACGAACCAACAGCAATCTACCAGTGCGTGATCTACCTAGCCCCCGGTGACTATCATCGCTTTCACTCTCCGACTGATTGGGAACCTCAAATTCGTCGGCACTTCACCGGTGAGCTTCTTTCTGTCAGTCCGAAAGTCGCAACTTGGCTTCCTGGTCTATTCTGTGTGAACGAGCGCGCACTCTACCTCGGTAAATGGCAGCACGGATTCTTTAGCTTCACTGCAGTTGGAGCGACGAACGTGGGATCAGTGAAAATCTACGTCGACGATAAATTGAAAACAAATCGTTGGGTGGGCCTTAAAGTAGGTGCCCACAAGACATGCTCCGAATACGAAGAGCTACAGCTTCCTCCTAAGACAAAACTCACCAAAGGCGAGTTACTTGGACAATTTAACATGGGCAGCACAGTGGTGCTACTCTTTGAGGCCCCACGCAACTTCAAATTCAACATCAAAGAAGGACAGACGATCCGCATGGGTGAGCCATTGGGATCTGTGGAAAAATAGTCGAAAAACGGGGTCAAAATCCCTGTGTGTGCATGTGTATTGTGTAAACGAAAATGTATTTTTTCGAGAGATCTTAGGATATTTACTTTGCCAGGTGGCGTCTGCTCAAAGAGTGGGCGCACCTGCAGTCTGCAAGTGTTACCTATTTAATCATAGAGAGTTTTATTAGTCGCATAGGTACAAATAATTGTTCGTATTGATACGACAGTGATACTAGGTGGGCTTCGGCGTTTAAGCCTTTATTTTTATTTTGCTGTCTTCAACCCGAAGCTCAAGTTTGTCCTTACAGAGTTTTATTTTTGTTAAATTAATTTTTATTTGGTCTTTTCGTTTATTTAATAAATTATATTAATATTTTTATGAGAGAAACACGGTTGTATGTTTTGATCCCTTCCAATTGGATGGGGGACTCTTCGGTGGTTGTGTGAGAAAGGAACTCTTATTCAAATCAGAAAGAAGCTAACACTTTGCATGCGAACAGTTTGCCTTTTTTTTGCTTTAGATCTTGCTGAGATTGTTCGTTGTCTCTAAGTCAGTTATTGATTGCTTAGCTTATCTTTAAATCAGCAGCTTCAAGTCATGGCATATGTAAATATATTGAGTTATGCTACAAAAAGGTATAGACCAGCTGCTGGCAACTCTGAAGAAAATTTTCACAGCCAGCCTGCCACTGGTATACATTCCGAAACCCGGGAAAATACTGAGAGAAACTTTCATATCGAAAATCGGAAAATATGACCATAATCTCGGCAAGAGCTTCAGACCCTTCAGTGTGATTGCCTTTATGTTGAAGGGCGTAGAGAGAATGGTCGAGCTTCATGTGTGCAAAACTGCTTTGCGAATGCATCTTCTGTCTAACTGCAACATGCCTACCAACGGATGACGTTTAGGGACTGGGCTTCATAATCTGATGGGCAGAATCGAAGGCGCTTTCGACGAGAGGGATTATGCGCTTGGCATTTTCATCGATATTGAGGTTATCTTCGCCAACGCAACTTTTGACGACATGTGGACCTCGGCTTAGACGAATCATTCGCTGGTAAGTAGGACACCAATTACCGACACTGACAGGGGTCAATATATGTCAAGTGTTCTGTCTCCACTTGAATGTTAGTCGACTCACTGCCTAAAGCTCCCAATTGTGCTAACATCTACTCAGAGGTATATGCAAATAATGTAGCTATACTGACTGTTGGATCATGTTTAGCGATTGTCTGCTCTAAAGCGCAGGCAGCCTCATGTAGTGTTTAAAGGCATCGGCATCCGTTTCTCCAACGAAGCTAAGTATTTGGGCATCATTCTTGATAATAAAAATCTTTGAACATAACACATCACGACCGTTCGGCAAGACATGGGTCTTGTCACCGAGGGGGGTCCTCTGGATGTACGAGTACATCGCCATGATAACCATGAATATACGCATCGGTTGTCTTTTGGAACAACAGTTTACGAAAATACGTCAATGCCAGAGTCTGAGCCAGGAAAGGAATATTGTCGGGTCTTCACGAATGGCTTTTCACCTGATCTACGATGGTGCGCTGGAGCCTTATTGGAGGATAACAGCATAAGAGGAGCGAATCTTCGTTAGGAAAACTTTCGTGTGTCTTTTAAAGGCAGATATACCCGATCCTGATGGCATATTGCTAAGAATCGGTATAGTGGCCAACGCATCTGACAGCCAAGCTCCGTTACAGCCTAAACCCTCGAAAGACTTCTACATCAGTTCGAGAATACAAGACTTCATTGAACGCAGTCGGAAGGCTGAAGTAACAGAGTCATGTTTGTTTCCCAGGTCACAACAGGAATTTGATTAGCAAGGGTCAGAGGAGAGTGCTTCGGGCCCGAGCCAGCGTTAGGACTTCCTGCGTGTTCGTTTATTGCTTTCATTGATACTTGGGTTGCATATGAAAAACGCTGCAGATGGCATGACTTTTCAAGTTTCCAGCAGATCAAACGATCCCCGTGTTTGTGAAAGTTTAGTGAACATCTAAGTGTGCTGGGCCTAAGTGACACAACATGTGCGACTCACGTTTCCTGTGAGAGAGATGATGACCCCGCGGCTTCAATGTCAAGATGGTTTGCGCTGTAACTGTGACTACACATCAACTGTGGTTATATCGTCTCGAAGTGGCAGCCACCGGTCCCGAATTTTAAACAAGAGAAACCCTAGGAGGAAAACGTACGGCAGGGAGGATCTCTGAAGGCTGACTCTCCAGGTTTGGGGTTATTCGGAGCTCAGACTGCTGTGAAGCAGATATCATCGCCATCTGGCAAGCGCTTTCAGTTAGACCGGATAAAAATAGGATGACAGCTTAATCGTGATCGTGGATTTCTTACAAGTGACAGACTTGGGCAAGAAATCTTTAGTTTCCGGCACGTGAGTGAACATCTTGTAACAATCATATGCGTTTAAGACTTCACAGATGAACAGCTTTGATACCTGTTCTATGAGCATGCCCTTAGTATGGCGGTAAAATCGTTTTTGAAAGCCAAATTAATTTGTAAATCTATTGGAGGACTGAATATTACTGCAGGTAGCGCACGGTTTCCTCACCTTAATACATATTCGCAAGCGAACATAAAGTTGCCATAAAACAGTCAATCAAATTGGTCATATTGAGGTCGACACAAAGTACTTCTCCAATATTATTGATGTCAGAGCATTCTCTGACGTATGCTCCCTCAGCGTCACATCAACTCACTTTCTCGTTCAACCTGCATGAAGTGCTGAAGATCACTGAAGTAGTTTGGTGAAGAGTGTAGGAAAGCACTTGAAGCGCCTATGAAGCGGTGCTGCACAGAAGTGCAAAAATGGGTAGTATGCTCTATGAATAAAGAGGACAGAAGAAGGTCAGCTTGAATATGATAAATGAGCGATCAAGGAAATGGAGATGTTCTACTCCAGGAACAGCATTCAGAAGTTGTAAAGATGAGTAATACTACGATTACAGTCACAGTAGTTCTGAGGATATGGAAAAACCACTTCTGCAGACTGGGAAGACCCCCTAATTCCGGTGTCATGTAGAACCTAGGGCGACGAAAGCCAGCAATTCCATCCATCACATCAAAATTAAGCAAAGATAGCAACATGGCTGCTGCACCTATCCGTCGAGCTATTTAAAGCAACAGCAAATGATTTGGTAGAAAACATATAACAACTCATTTTTGAAGTGTTGTCGTTGGGAAGTATGCCAGCATATTCAGCAAGGAGGAGACTTTCTAAACTGCGGCAGATGTAAAGGCGTCAATGTCGTTAACATCGCGTACAAGATCTTGTCTACTGTATTGTGTGAAACCATTTGTCAATAATTTGTTCATTGGTTGAGGTACAAGCCCACCCCGGACTGTTGTAGAAATATTTTTCCATTCCATTCGGAGTTCAATAAGTCAAAATCTACCAAGATGCTCTTGAAAGACTGAATACAGTTCGGTTTACTTAGGCCATAATCTCTTGAGAGCGCATACAATTAAGACGCGCCTTAGTTACAACGACCTCTGCGAAAGGATGTCAAGAATCTACTGTCATGGCCTCGGGGAACTATCAATTTTTTCATTTACATATCTTTTCGGATTAGCAGATGCTGAAGTATAGCCGAGACCTATTCAAGAACTGGCATCAAAACGGCAAGCGGAATCATCGAATAAGCACCCGACATAAGTTTCCGATCCTATTTCCTCCCAATTTTTCAATTTGGGCTCTATCTACTTAAGACTCTATCTAATTTAAGTCCAAAAACGAACGGCTTTACTGTCGAGCCGCAGACAATGACTTGGTACGGAGCATATACCAACTCATCTGTAAAATATGGCATGACTAAAGTCGGCCCGATGAATGGAAACTCGGCACTGTTTGTCCGATCCTCAACCGTTTGAACTGCGTCAACTATAATACAAAGGCATTAGTTCTCTTAACATGAGGGCAAGACCAAGTATATGCTCTCAACAAGAAAGGACACCCAAAACCGATGTCTCGGATAGAATGCCACCCTCGACAGATATAACTTTGAGGCAGTTAAGGAATTTGGCTACCTAGGCTCCGCTACCGATCCAGACAACGACACTAGCACTGAGATCAAACGAAGAATTCTTCTTTGGCTAAGCAGGCAATTGACTAGCAAAGCCCTCTCTCGAATAACCACAACTGCCTTGAGAGAAAAATTCTTCTGGTGATTTTCGGTTCCGTCTGTAAGTGAAGGAGGAGCTGCAACGACGAACTGTACGTGGTATACAGTTACAGCGACTTAGCCAAAAGAGTGAAGGCCTAACGACTGATGTGGCTGGGCCATGTAGAGCAGATGGACACCAATGCTCCGATCTGAAAAATCTTCGAATCCGCTCCAGAGGCACAGAGCAGTAGAGGAAGAGCGCCACTCAGTTAGCGCACGCAAGTGGAAAGGAATCTCAACCAACTTAGCTTGCGAAATTGGAGATAGTGAAGACACTTGTTGGTTGAGGTAATACGAACACCCTACTCCACGTCCTTCTTTGCCTGTCTTATTTTGTACTCCAATAGAAATCAATATTAACAAAAATCAAACACGAAACATTCGATATATCCTATCGGTTACATAAGAACTTTTCTTATTTTCTAACTCGATTAACCGTAGATGCACTAAAGTCTCGAAGGCCGAGTGTCATGCCGATCTCAGGTTACTGTTAGATTATAAAGTTGATCATCGTTGCACTAAAGATTTACTTGGACATAATCTGAGCTAGGAAATGAACATATCAATCGCTGCGTCTTCATGGTGGATGATAACCTTAGACTTGGCTGATTGATAGGTTATCATGCTCTTGTCTGCTAAGCAGAGATACACTCAATCCCAATGGTATTAAAGTATATTGTGAAAAACGGGCAGAAGGGGCGTAGAAGGCAGCCAAACTGCGTTTAAAACATTGTAGAACACTTTGATGAATTGCAAACTAGTTCGAGAATGCAAGGCCTTTTTGAACAGTCGGAAGGCTTAGTTCCAGCTTATTTTCAAAAGCGGGAACGCTTACTAGGCAAGGTTCAGAGGAGGACTTCTTGTGACCTAAACCCGCGCTTGGATTGACGATGTCATTGGAATTGGGTTTCCCATAATCGCATGATTCTCTAGGATTAAAGAAGATCTAGCAAGAAGAGATACTAAGAGCTCTCTTTCTTTCCTCCCTAATTGTCCTTCGCCAGCACTGTGTGCAAAAATTTTATGGGTACCTTAACCCCTTGATTTATGTCGTTTTTGTTTTTTTTTTTAGAAAACATAGGCATTCTGCTTTCACCCCACAGAAAAGCCTTTAAACTGGTTACTTACGTTCTTAAGGGACTTAGTACCTTAGAGTGTACCTAGTATAAAAGCGCGAGCAGGAGGTGATAATGTGGTAGGCGCTGAGTATCAGCCACCTTATCGCTGTAGCATATACCCATCTTTCTATGAGAGACTGTGGATGTAGTTCCAAAGAAATATACTCGTATGAGTAGTGCAATGAATTGATCTGGTACTAAGCTTTAAGATGGCGCAAATAGACATGGAAATCGTAATTCAGGGCCAAGTCTATTTGATTTTTATCAACGTCGTATTACAATTTAGTTGTAGGAAAAGGTATCCGCAGGGTGAACTCCACAATTTTCAGCAGTTTTGATATGCTTCGACGGATTGGTGCCCCGTGTGGATATTTGTTGCTGCAGCTGTTAAAAGACAGTTCTGAAATATTTGTTAGTCTTTAGATGGCCCATATAATCCCCATCACTCATAAAGATAGGCCGTTGCGGATTTCCGAAAGCTTAAAGTTGTCAAAATCGTATGATTCATATTTTGGGACGCATCGCGTTTTCCATTACGGACTATACAGATATATTTTACTCATAAATTTTAATAATTTGTAAACGTGGCTCGTTCAAGTACTGAACCATGAATGCAAAACATTTGCAAGCAAAATTGTAATGACAGTTCACAAAAAAAAACATTAAGGTGCGTTCACATTTAAAACAAATTTGTAGTTCTTAATGGAAAGTTCTGTACATAGTTTGTGTTACAGGTGAAGTAGCATCACAAGGATGAGTATGCAGGGAAAAGTTGGCCAGAGAGACTGTATTGGTACCGCTACTAGGATTCAGTCAGGAGTAAATTAAAGTTAGGAAAAAACACGGTTTAAAGATAAATCAACTTCGGTAGTAGCCAATCTCAGTTAGAACCAAGGTGTTCAGCACTGACAAGTATCCTATACACCACTACGTAAAACACAGTTCTTGTAATAGCCGTTGGTCTGTCAAGTAAAATATTTTTTTTTATTGTATTTCACTTGATCAACTATCGACTATTGAGGGGTCTCAAGGTTTAAGTAGGTTTGAACTGAGCGTAACGGAAAAGTACCAACTTAAAACCGTACGGTTCGACATCAAATGTCCGAGTACACTTTTCTGCTTTTCTGTAATTTAGTGCTTTAACTGTTTTAAATTGAAAACCCCTTCGTGTAGAGGTTAGAATATACCCGAGGTAGGCAGTCCTGTCGTAAGAGGCTACTAAAATCCACCCTCTGTAAACCGAGCGCTTGGAGTATACAAAAAAATGCAATGAACAAAACAAAAGGTAATAATACCAGCTTCGCTGGAAAATCCACCCTCTTTAGTGGTCGGCTCGATGGATTCTGGGGCGAGCCAATTATTGCATCTTATAAGCCCGTTCGAAATGAGTTCGTTGGTTTCGAGATCTCCTCCACCTAGATCTCATACAAAGGAAATAAAAATAAAAAGTCCAACTACACAGAAAACGTCGGCACATGAACAATGGACTTCAGCGAAAGAAAATACCCTGAAGGACGAAAATATTGAACTTCGATCCAGGTTAACCAAATGCGAGGAGCTTAGAAAAGAGTTGGAAAAACTCAAATCTAAAGACAAGATCTATGAAGTTGACACCGAAAACGAAAAAGAAATTTACATAACAAACGAAGAAGACTTAGGAAGCGAAACCGATTGGATTTTGCAAAAACGTCCTCTCTCAAAATGATCGTTCAACGTGATGAAGTGATGGATAAGTCAAAGAGAAGAGAAGATAAGACAAAATAGAAACAGTTCCCGATATAAACCATAGAAATAAACAACGACCACCTCCGCCAATTCACGTAACCGAGATTGCAGATTTAAAAAAACTGCAAAACATTATGAAGACGTTGCCGCGTTCTGACTATATGGTAACATCGCGCAGCAACAACGTATGGAAAATTAAGGTCAAGGACGCTGACAACAATCGCCTACTGTCTCGGAAGTTAAATGCGGAAAAAATCCAATGGCACACTCTCGAGAATAAATGCGAAAGGCAGAATACGTGTTGTCGCTAGAGGACTACATCCGTCTTGTATAAAAGTAGATACCGTTAGTGAACAGCAAGTCAAGGGATTCAAAATCGTTGACGTAGTAAACATTGAAAAGCGTGAAAAAAAGAAATTAGAAGGGAAAGAAGTAGCGGTAAAACGCGGTCTTAATCTTTTCATGCTAACATTTAAAAAAAACAGAGAATATCCAAAAAATATACGACATAAAAGCACTCCTCAATATCGTCATTAAAATTGAGCCTTTGCGTAAAAACACAAAATTAATTCCGCAGTGCAAATGTTGCCAGGGATTTAACCACACGCAAGCGTATTATCAAAGAGAACCGCGTTGCGTCAAACTCATTCCTGCGCAGGAACTCATTTCTCAAACGATTGTGTTGTAAGCAGACAAATCCCTGCGATCTGTATTAACTGTAGAGGGAAACATGTAGCTAAGAGAATGCGAAGTAGCCAGAGAGCTGCAAAACAGACGAGATAAATTGCTCAAGGCACAAAAGGAACCCTCAAAAACTGTGCCCCGAAAAAAGCAAAAACTCGATAAAATAACAGAAACAAAACAAAAACCAAATGTCTCTATTATTAAAAACATTAAGGCGTAAATGTCTGAAGACATTACACGTAAATTATCGGGCAATCTAACATATGCCTAAGCCACAAAACTAAATTTTAAAAGGGTCGATGAATCAGGGGACTCTGCATCTCAAGTATTATCCTATAAACTCGCGAAACTTGAGCAGCAAATCAAAGTAAATTAACTTATTTTTGAAAAGTTAACAACGATTGAAGATAGGTTCAATAAAAAGGAGCTAACCCGAAAAAATAAACAAAGGAAAACTAAAATTACTTACTTGGAACGTTAACGGCGTTTTAGACAAACTCCTTTACCATTTCAGCTATTTACTTCCCTCCGCGATCCAAGGTCACAAAATATATTATCAAGAATATATTTATTTCGAAAAATAGTACAAATTACCATCCAGAGATAAAAGAAATGGTAAGGGAAAGGAGGAAAGCACTCAAGAAATGGCAATTTACTCGAGCTCAGCTAAAGGAGACTCTAAAAAACCACAAAAATTGCGTAGTAAATACGTATGTCGAAAACTTGACAGCAGGAAAAGAAACCAATTACTCGCTTTGGAAAGCATTTAAAGGCTTCAAAAGGCCCAAAACACCTGGGCGAAGGAGGAACTTTTAAGTTCTTTGATGGGCAAACACTAGTCCACTATACTAGTATATCAGAAAGGGTGTCTGATAACTTTACAATAGCAAACGCAAGTTTTGCTGAATTAAGGAATATAACCGGGATAACCGGAGAAGTCCTTAAAATGCTGCCCTTAAAACCACTCACTAAGCTTATACATATTATTAACACGGCTTTTAGGCTAGAATATGTTCAGTGCCAATGAAAAGTTGCAGAAGTAACTATGGTGCTAAAACTAGGTAAACCTCCGATTGATAAAAAATCGTATAGACCGATTTTTCTCCTTCCGATCCTATCAAAATTTTTTGAGAGGATCCTGCTCAAACGTTTAATGCCAATTATTGAAGACAAAAATCTTATCCCCAACCGTCAGTTTGGATTTCAGATTAAGCATTCAACTATTGACCAGGTGCATAGAATTATCGACGTAATTGAAAAAGCTCTGGAAGTGAAAAAGATTTACTCAAGCGTATTTCTTGACGTCTCACAAGCCTTTGACAAGGTTTGGCACGAAGGTCTAAAGTTAAAATTATGGCAAATGTTGCCATCGAAACCATGCAACATATTGACTAAGTACGAGTATATTGAAAATAGAATTTTTCGTGTTAGATACGGAAATGACGTATCGCAGTTTAAAGATATATTGGCCGGTGTACCGCAGGGCAGTGTGCTCGGATACTCCTGTATCTCTTAAACCACCTTATTCCCGGAAAAACACCGTGTGGCGCTCCCATTGCTCCGATTTGAGTTCTGTTTCTTTTTTGCTAAGTTGGTAAATCTGTTGTTGACATTCCCCCTAAATCTTAGCGTCATAGCTTGACATTTGCAAAAATTACGTAACCAAGAGTATATCTATCTCTGTGTATGGTGGCGATTTTTTACAATTTTAGAAATGGATTTAAATTTGCAACAACGAACTTGTTTTAAATTTTGCGTAAAAAACGGATTTAATGGTGCGCGAACGTTGGAAATATTGGAAAAGTGTTTCGGCAACGGTCGTTTACCAGTGACACGAACGGTTTAAAAGTGGTCGTGAGTCAATCGAAGACGATGAACGCAGTGGCAGACCATCGACATCGAAAACCGACGAAAACATTGATGGAGTAAAAGAAATGTTGGTCACTAACCGCAGAGAGATAGCGGAGGACTTGAACATTGCCTATGAATCCGTCCAAGACATTTTGGTTAATAATTTGGGTTTCCGTCGTGTAGCAGCAATGTTGGTGCCAGAAGACTTCAATTTCATGCAAAAAAGAGACCATGTTGACGTCGCAAAAGGGATGATTTGCGAGGCTGAATCCGATCCCACATTCATCAAAAGGATCATTACGACACGCAATACCGACATCAGGCAAGTGAATGGCGTTCACCAAATTAGCCGAGACCAAAAAATCCACGTCGTTTTCAGTCAAAAAACAAGGCAATGCTCACGGTTTTCATGGATTACAACGGTGTATTGCATCATGAATTTTTGCAAGAAGGCCAGACTGTAAACAAAGAGTATTATTTGGTTATTTGGGCGTTATGAGACGTTTGCGTGAAGCAATTCGCCGAAAGAGACCAGAATTGTGGGCAGAAAACGAGTGGATTTTGCACCATGATAACTTACCGTCGCACAGTGCCATCATTATTCGTAATTTTTTGACGAAAAATGCAACAAATACCATCTAAGAGCCACCGAATACACCTGATTTGGCTTCCTGTGACTTCTTTCTGTTCAATCGAGTTAAAAAACCACTACGGGGAACGCGTTTCAGCAGCCGAGAGGTAGTAATGGAAAAATCGCAGGAAGCACTGATGGACTTACCGAAAACCGAATATAAAAAATGTTTCGAGGATTGGATCAAGCGTTGGCATAAGTGTGTTGCAGTTGATGGGGATTACTTTGAAGGAGACAATATAGATTTAGATGAAATTTTTGATCATGGTGGTATACAAGAGATATGCCACAAGTCGATGGGACTATTCTTGCCACCTTTGCCGACGACACTGTCATCTTAGCTGTCGGAAAAACAATAGAAGAATCAACTTCGAAACTGCAAAGCGCTCTAGATAAAGTATATGACTGGACAAAAATCTGGCGAATCGGTCTCAACGAGATCAAATCTGTGAAAGAATTTTACTGGCCGTGGTGTAGTGGTAGTAGCAAACGCTTCTCACTCGGAGGGTCCAGGTTCGAATCCTGCCCATGGCAAGTCAGTTTTTCATTGTGTAATTGGAACTCAGGCAGAAAAATTCTGCGTGTGAAGGCATAACACTGACACGTAGATTTGGCTGTTGTAGAGTTTCAAGCACAGAAAAAGAAAAATACTGTGATATACCTCGAGTCACTCTGAGTGAAGAAAAAACTCTCCGTCCTATTCGGACTCCCACCCCTGGAGAGCAAACATAGAAACCAAACACACCTGAGTTTCAAACCACTACAAAAACAAATTTCCTTTCTCCCCCTTCTATCTTTCCGCCCGCGCCCAGGCAACAGTAAAAGGGTATCTAACCCCTTAGGCGCGCGTAAATTATAAAAAAAAAAAATAAAAAAAATAAGTCACCTGCCCATCCACATAAACTCGCTCTGTATTCCGTTTTCTAATTAGGCTAAATATTTGGGCATGACACTCTATGCAAAGCTCAAATGGAAGACGCACGTGAAAAAGGAACGTAAAGAACTAGAAACTGAATACAGAGAAATAAATATTCCAAGCGTAGAAAACAAGCTGCTTTTATATAAGCAGGTGCTAAAACCGGTATGGACTTATGGTATATAACTCTGGGGTTGTACCAAGAAAACTTACAAACTTTTGAAAATAAAGTGCTAAGAGAAATTGTACATGCTACGTGGCTTATAAGAAATAATGACCTGCATCGTGACCTTGGAGTTACTTCTGTCGAAGATGAAGCAAGAAACTTTGCAAGAAAACATAAGATCTGGTTAAACGGGCATATTAATAATACAGTCCTAGAAATTGTGGACGAACAAAATTTATTGCGCCGTTTTCAAAGAACTAAAGCTCTGGACCTGGCACGATAAATTGAAACCGCGTAAAAAAAACGGAACATGTAGGATCTTTCACTGTAAAGTCACCTACCAAACGAGCTTATATTCTGATGAAAAATCAGCTTGATAAGTTTTACTTAGTTGCGGTATTAAACATAATTATCGAAGGGAGGTGTTTTTAGCGAGTAAGAATCTCACCCTACTATTAGCAGGCGCCTGCGTTCCTCATAGTGTCTGATGGAAGATTTTCACCTGCCCTCGTCGGAAAACAAAAAATTTAAAACAAATCTCAATGAATGGGAAATTTACGATAGAACCACATAAAACTCCTGCCAATTAAAGAAAGGCGTAATTAGCTGGAAAACAATTTCTAACCTCGCAAGGCGCTGACCATTTTTGATATCTCCAACTCAGGTGAAGGTGCGCTGACTGATAATTTTCGGCTGACAATTTCGATAAGTTCATATCAAACTGAATATTATGTATTCTACTAAAACACCTGAAAAACCTTATCAGTGTCGTTGATTTGGAGCACTTTTTAGCAAAAGGGCTTATCTCCTCGTTACGCAATAGTTGTCATACGAACATTTATAAATATTCTTCTGACTTTGTTTTCATTTTGTTCTAATGAAGTGTTTCCGATCAGGGTTTTCCATTCAACAAATTGTTTGACCCTCTGTGACCACTTATACCGATAATGAATTCCGGGGAGCCATTTGGTTTTTCTTAGGAAAAAATTGTAAATAAACTTTTGATTCAGACGTAGAATGCACACTTGTATCTTAGGAAGAAAGAAATTGTAAATAAACTTTTGATTCAGACGAAACGTAATACGTAGGTTGCACATTTGTGTCAATAATTGCGAAGGTTACAACTGATAACAGTCTGATATTTGACGCTACGTCATTACAAATGTAATACGCAAATGAGTGATTTATTGTTGTACTAATCAAAGAAGTCTTATCAATAAAGTTTTTGTAAAGGCAGTTTCGGAAGTGTTGTAGAAAAAACTGTTTACTAACCCAACCGAAGGTCTACTTCTTATCAAAGTCGATTAACACGTTGAGTGCCACATGCGACCACTTTGGTCTCACATGAATTTGGGCCTCCTGTGCCGCGTGAGACCAGAGTGGTCTCACAGTAGGTTCACACATATTTGTGTACGCAGCATTGTATTGGACTCACAATATATATGTATTGAAGCCTATACCAAGTAAACTATACACCCAGGAGACTGTTAGAGTTGTCTTGGTTTCGGCTGTGAGACCAATGTGTCAATATACGGAGATTTGAACTTCTAATATTTATTAGAACACAAATAACGGGGTTATAAGAATAAATAGATACATGTACTCGTAAATACTCTAGGAATGTATTTATTTTATTTGTTTGGCCTTGTGCACATCAAAAAAACATTCCAATCAAAAATGTTTGTCGCAAGCAGTGCATTTCAATGTTGATTGTGGAGTTCTTGTTGATGCAAATGTTCTCCTCGATTCTGCTGTAATTTTCGGGTAACAGGTGACACATCTACGTCTATTAGGACGGGTTACATCTTCTAGTCTATGTTCTGGCTCGTTCTCTTCTTGTACATGTTTATCCTCTCCGGTATTTAGCAAACCCTTAGCAATCTTTTCCTTAAATAGGGTTATGGTCATTCTGTTGTTTGTTATTTCTCTATATGCCATACGAGTATGAGCGTTTACAACTGCAGTCCCCGTCAATAGCTCAAATGCTAATTTTCGATACCACTTTACGCTGCGTAGAAGGGCAGTGTTGTATGACTTCAGTTGGTCTGACAAGTCGATATATGCTTAATATTTGTTGTACTCAAGTACGTTTATGAGCTTTTCTATGCCCCTTTTCTGGATACTTATCATCTCACCTCCGTATCTTGTGCTGAGCATGAGTACATCTCTCTTGTCCTTCCATTTTTGGACGACAATACCTTGCTTATTCTCCTCAGCAATGGACCCTCCAATTTTGAATTTTTTTTCAATTACTTGTTTTGGGTTGAATTTTCTGTTTGCTCCCAATGTCCCAATAAGATGGGTTTTGCGCTGCAGGAGAGAACATACCAAGCTTACAGATGTGTAGTAGTTATCCGTGCACAGAGTACGTCCTTTATCCAAAAGATTCTCCATCATGTCCATTACAACCTTTGATGGTACCATTGTATTGGCATCTTCTGATTTGCCACAATTAACTTGAAAGTCAAGCGTATAGCCATCTTTCAGACATAATTTGAATAGTTTGATTCCAAACTTATGTCTTATTTTTTATAATGAGAGCGCTCTCAAGGGGTTTCTGTACTCTTAAGGTGATTTTTCACAGGGCGGTCAAAGGAAATTTAGGGAGGAAGAAAAGAGAGGTACCGATGTACATTGTTTTTAAATGTTTGCAAGTTATAACGACCAGGAAATACAGAGATCGGCAGGGCATTCCATAAGCGAGTTGTACGGCTTAGGAACGAATCACGATATTTTAGAGTACGTCCGAAAGTGGGCTGGAGGTTATACTGATGAGCATTCATAGCGAGACGGTTATTACGGTTGAAAGTTTGAAGGGGCGGAATGCTACTGGCTATTTCAGTGGAGCACTGGTTGTGGAAATAGCGATAAAACAAAGTGAGACAGGAGACATTACGTCGGTGTTCGAGGGTGTCAAGGGTTAGTATCTTCAATAAGTTTTATCGCACGATTTTGAATGATATCTAGCAGGTGCAGAGATGTTTTAGGAGCACCTGACCAGATGTGGGAGTTGTACTCCAATTTTGGGCGGATGAATGCCTTATATATTGAAGCTAGCTCAGAAGGGGAAAAGTATTTCTTACATCGTTGGAGGAAACCTAGACATTTCGCAGCATTTTTGGCGACATAGAATGTGTGGTCATTCCAACGTAAATTGGCATTGACACACATACCGAGAATGGAAAGTTTTTCGGTTTCGACAATGCAAGTGCCATTCATGGATAATAGCTGGGTGTTTAAATTTCACTATAGTGACAGCAGACAGCATTGTGTTTTGGAAGCATTAAATTCCACTCTGTTGATAGTTCCCCAATTGGTTATTCTGATGATATCGGAATTTAATGAGCTTAGCATACGCTGCCGTTCTCGTTCTACAGCCGAAGAGGAGGGCCATGAGTCCGGAAACGAATATGAAAAGCAGAGAGTATGTCATCAGCAAAGGAATATATTGGATTAGAAGTAGCAGACAAGAGATCATTAATGAAAATTAAAAAGAGTGTCGGAGATAGATCAGAGCCCTGGGGCACACCAGCATTTATTTTGTGAATATCAGACTTGAAAGTCCAAGACAACTTGAACTGAACGTTCCGAAATGTAATTTCTAATGCATTGAAGAAGAGCGTCGTCGATCCCAAAACATTGGCCCTAATTACGACCTGGACAGTCGCGTCTTGGTGCACGACTTCTGCATTCGAAATGAAATAGGGAACTGGCGATCCGAGGGCTCTGGTTTCACCCGGTTTAGCGACGAAAATATGGCAAATAACGTCATTGCCAGAGAGGGTGGCCTACCCCCGTTCATTTCGAAGGAAGGACTCCATGAGATCTTCGACACAATCAGGGCTAAGAAATCGGTGGGGACCGATGGTATTACGAACATCGTGCTTCGACATCTTCCTCTAGAAGCGGTGGACATTTACACCACCCTGTTTAATAATGCAATGAATAATGCACATTATCCAGTGCATTGGAAAACGGCGGTGGTTCAACCTATCCCCAAAAAGGGAAAGGATATATCCAATCCGGCGAATCTCCGGTCGATAAGTCTCCTTCCGAATATCAGTAAGGTTTTCGAAAAGGTAATCAATAGAGCTCTGTCTAGGTGGGTTGAGGACAAACACATAGTTCCGGATAATCAGTTCGGTTTTAAGGCGGGACATGATATCTCACATGCCGCGTCTAAACTGGTGTCCGATATCCAATGGAACAAAGGCAAGAAACAGTGCACTGGTGCCTGCCTTGTTGACTTGGAGAAGGCCTTCGACACCGTATGGTTAGAGGGTCTTTTCTATAAGCTGACTAGGCTGGGGATCAGTAAACCACTCTTGTACATTCTCTATAATATGCTAACCAACAGACAGTTCATCGTGAAAAATGGTGATGTGACTTCTGTTGGAATATTTCAAATTAAAAATGGTCTTCAGCAAGGCGCGGTCAATTCGCCGATTCTATTTAACATTTATACAAGCGACTTGATAGGTTCACTTCCCCATACTATTCCGTACGCAGACGATTTGGTAGCGTACAGAACAGGTCCAAAAATCGAGGTCATTAATACTCTCTTGCAGCGTGACTTTGATAAGATAAGACGATTTTGCGATGACTGGAAGTTGAAAATCAACTTTCAGAAGTCGGAAACCATTCTCTTTAGGACGCCGTTGTCTAGAGCCTCTAGGGATACCAGAAAAAATTGGAGAAAGTTCTCGATTATTGGACAACACGGACAGCCTCTTGCCTGTCGAAATGTAGTCAGATACCTTGGTATCTGGCTAGATCAGTTTCTGTATTTTGGCAAAAATGTAGATGCTGCTCTGGCCAGAGCTAAAGGTGCTTTTGCCCTCACAAAGAGACTGTTTTATAGCAGTCAACTCGATGCGAGAGTAAAGGTAATCTGCTACATGGCCCTTATCAGGCCCATGCTGGTATTTGGTTGTCCCGTGTGGTTCAATGTACGAGCAAGCTTAATGGAAAAGATTCGGGTGTTTGAGAGGGCTTGCCTTAGGGCTTGTCTTCGCTTGTACAGAACACCAGAGTCGGAGTACAAAAAATTTTATCCTAATGAGGTCCTTTACAACAGGGCGAACCTAATAAGAGTGGACAACTTCGTAATTAAGCTGACTCGAAGGCACATTGCAAGAGCAATGACATCGACGAATAACCTGATATCTGGGGCTTACTACCCCAATTACCTTTACCACGAGAGTGTGCGCTCTGACGGCTTCGTTCCACCGGAAGCATTCCTCTACCTAGATCAGATAGGGTTGATCCAGGATAGATCAGCGGTGCCGTTAATCTTCCATGTCGCTCGGACAGCTGGGGACAGGCGACTCAACTACAACAGAGACGTCGCACACGGCAGTGCGGATCGCCTCAGGTTCAGTAGGGCGGTGGGGAATCGCGATAAGAGGGATGTCGTTCGGCAGCACCAGCATTTCTGGTGGTTGAATGATGGAGAAGATGTTTCGTCGTCGTTTCCGTCAATTACGGACCAGCCTCAGTAATGAGGCAGAGCTGACCAATCTGTTTTCTCGGTAAATAGCGATGGCCAGCTTACATAGGTTTAGGTTAGCATTTAAGAAACATATACATATATCAGTGTATACAAAGTTGTATACTGACGTATGTATGTGATTGTGTATAATGTCTATGTGTGTTTATGTGTGTATTGTGCATTTAGGTTAGGTAGGCTAAGGTTTATTTTAAGTTAGATATTAAGTTTTTATAAGAAATAAAAAATTATGTCCATATGCTAAGTTTTTCTTAACAAATATTTTTTCTTAGCTTTAAGTATAGTAAATAATTATTAGTAAAGAAAATGTACATAAAGTCGAAAGACATAAATATAAGAATTTAGAGTAGCTTAGAGTGCCTGTGTGGGGCCAGTAAGTTAGTATAAGATTGTTAAGTAATTTTAAGCTAGCATTTAAGCATTTTTTGTTAGTATGTAAGAGTTAATGATTAAGGAAATAAAACTCGTCGATCCCAAATGCACGCATTTTCGACGAAAGAGCCCGATGCTTTAAGTACTCTTGCTACTACACAAGTGCGAAAGTGGATTCGTCCCATTGAAGATTCGACGCACTCATGTGTAGGCGGACACAAAGCACAATCTGGAAGTGTTGAGCTGGCCGCAAAGTGTGCAGCTAGCAGATTTGTTTTGTCTAAAGAGCTCACAACTGGAATGTCATTGTAGATGAGCGTTGGGATGGAGGATGAGGCAGAATTTCTGATGTTATTGACAAACAACCAAAAGCTTTTACTACCTTTGGCACATTGTAGTATTTTTTGCCTCAACTTTTGGTCGTATTGAAATTTCACACGCTTAAGAAAGACGTTGCAGTCATTCCTGGCTCGTTTAAACTTTCTACGGTTTTCCTCTGTTGGGTTGCTCTTGAAGGACCGAAAAAACATTTCTCTAACCCTGACAGCCCGAGTCGTACCACGCCTTTTCTTTTGGTTTGATACTCTGCTTGAGAAGTTGACTCCAATGAATCAGATGGTTGTTGTCTGACTTTTCTCGCTGGATGTTAATAATCTGATTCTGAATCCGGTTCGTATTCGTCTGATGAGCCATCTCCTTCGAAAGCACCCACTCCTCCAGTTTCTTCATCCGACATCAATTCTTGGAACATGGCGTTCCAGCGCCTTTCTCTTTCGTCGTAAGACTTTTTCCAAATTTGTAAATTCACTTTGATTGCTACAATACAACTGTTGTTAGTTCGCAGATTTCTGCACCGGGAAAACTACCTCACAGTGTTTGAAATGCGTAACTCATTAGCTCAGTTCGTTGGCACAATCAGAATGTTGCCAGAATAAAAAAACGTATTTTAGCTCACATCATATACACAATGATGCCAGAAAAAAAAAAACGTATTTGTATCGCTTTACACTTTATTACCACTCAAACTCAAACTAGAATCACTTACTAAAATCTTTTTCTCCCCTTCGAATTTGCGGTGACACATTGGCATCACGCGGCCTCTCGGAATTTACTACATACGTGGTGACCGCGTGAGACCAATGTGTCACCGCAAAATAATTCAGGTATAAACAAGCAAATAAATTTTTCTAAAATCATTTTCCGATTATAATAGATAAAATCTAATAGTACGTTTACACAGACCCGAAATTCAGCATTTCGGACAAATTCAACATTTCAGACGAAATGTTCCATACAATTTCCAACATTTCGAAATGTTGAATTTCAGTGAAATGCTGCATTTCGTCTCTGCATTTAGAAGGATGTCAAATTGAACAAGCCTTTTTAATTACGAGTATTCCGGACATCATTGTGCCTGTTTACATTGGCGACGGGTTGAAAGTCCTCGCCATGAACGTCGTGTTCACATTGTCATGGGGTTGAAAGACTTTTTGACAAGCGGAACACTTGAATCGGAGCATTTTTAATTTTTAAACTTGCGCAGCTGGCCTGAAACATACGTTTTTTCCTATTCTTCACACTTCCTTTCTCATCAAAGATCAAAACTAAAATGAAAAAATATGTCAGAAGTGGAAAGATATGGAAAAAAACGACGTGTTCCACGGCGGAAGTAACCCTTCTTCTTCCCACTTCAATAAAAAGCGTTCCCTCTCTTTCGGACAATCTTCCTGCCCGCGCCAATGTGAACACGCACATTCAGTGCTTACAAAAACAAATTTGAAAGAATTCAGCTGTTCCCATATTTACAATCATTCGACTATGTGCCTCAACCAAATGGACCAAAAAAATATATATAAGAAAAAGAGGAAGTGGGAAGACGCTGACGAGGAGTTTATTGTTAAACTCTGTGAAGAAAATATTGTTGGGCTCCGGGGGGACAAAAAAAGGGCATATACATAAAGAGATGTCCCTCTTGTTTAAAAATAAAGGGGTGGAGTTTTCACCAGGGGAAATTAAAACAAAAATTACGAATCTTTAGCTGACAGTAGCTGTCATATAAATATTTTGCGTTCAATGTAAACGGTGAAATGAAATTCCGAAATTTCATTTGGAATTGTTGAATTTCGGTTCGGTGTAAACGTACTATAAGTGTGAAAATAAAAAAAATCAGTGGCCTGTGGGGACAATTTTTCGGATTGCATGGTGGCACTAAACGTGTTAATGGACTGGTAAAATACGACCAGTGTGGTCTTATAGAGTAAAGATCATACATAATTTCTATGAGAAATTTAAACTACAGATCTGTGCATCTGGGTTGCTAATACTATGCTCCTTCTATGTAGAAATCAATATTTTTCAATCTACTGACGGGACAGATGTACTACTGTCATGGATCAAAGCAGCGACGAACTCTTTCCAGTCATCGAGAAGGCTCAGAAAACGTCAACCGTGTAGATTACGAAAGGAATCGCAGAAATGTGTTCACCTCTTAGCGGGTGGTAAGAACCTCAGACTCTAGAATCGGGTACAATCTCCCTATTAAGGAGTACAAAGCTATCTGCAAAACATAGAAGAATATATACATAGTAATGGCATGTATCTAGATGACGAGAAAACTAGCCAAAATGGGTGCGACCGATGAGACACTCCATCCTGATTTTTTATTTTTTTAAATTTTCTGACTCGCCAATTGCGAAGTAAGGCACTTTGACCTAAAAGATCTTTTGTACTGTAGGTAGGCTAGTAGGCACTACGAGCACCAGCATAGGAATTCATTAGTTCGTTGGAGCCGAATAGTTCTCTGAAGGAAATCTTTCGTCTAATTCTTTTGAGGGCTGTACATTCACATAAGATGTGTTCAACTGTTTCGTTTTCTTCAAGACAAAGTCGGCACTGCGGATGCAGTGCGTCGACTAGATGCGTTTTTGTAAAATTTTCCTCCCCGGCAAGCATCACCTCTAACCCACATTTCGTTAATCAAGCTTAGGGAAGTTGTTCTACATCCACTCTACAGTGGAGGCATTGGCGCAGTCGATCAAAAGCCAACTGGTTTGAAAGTCACATTTCTAAAGACGTAGCTCGATCGTGATATCCATAATCCTATCTTTTGGAATTTTAACTGGTTGTTATGTTCCCTTGATAACGATGTGGATGCCGCTGCTGATATGATCACAGATATGTACTATTCTCTTTGGAATGAGATCCTTTATCCCTCAACAGATGAAGAGTATCAAACCAAAAGAAAATGCATTGTACGACTCAAGCTGTAAAGAGGCTGTAAGGGTTAGAGAAATGTTTTTTCGGTCCTTCAAGACCAACCCGACAGAGGAAAACCGAAAAAAGTTTAAACGAGCCAGGAAAGACTGCAACGTCTTTCTCAAGCGTGTGAAATTTCAATACGACCAAACACTGAGGCATACAACAATGTCAAAAAGGTAGTAACATTTTTAGGTCGTTCGTCGAAAATATCAGAAATTCTGCCTCATCCTCCATCCCAATGCCCATTTACAATGACATTCCAGCTGTCAGTACTTTAGACAAGGCTAATCTGCTTGCTCAACACTTCCGGATCGTGCTTTGTTTCCGCCTGCACTTGAGTGAGTTCAATTTTCAATGGGACGAATCCACTTTTGCACTCGCGTAGTAGCAAGAGTTCTTAAAGATATACTAAAGACTGTATATCTCCCGTTCTTCTGAAGAGGTGTTCTTCCACGCTGGCAAAACCACTGCGTAAGCTTTTTCAACAATCTTGCTATTTAAGACTCTTTCCGAGCAGATGAAAACAGCATTTCTTCAGTCCGTTCCTAAAAGAGGCGAATCTCTTTCTATTTCCTCCTACGAACCCATTGAGCTTACGTCTCTTCTTTCCACGGTCATCGAAACGCAGAAAAACCGTCAGCTCTTGAAATATCTCGAAACACGAAAACTTCTAAATGAACGGAAGTATGATTTTCGTAGCAACAGGCCTACTGGTGATTTGATGGCATGTCTCAACGTGTACATCAATCTGGCCAAAGCAAGATTGTTGCACTTGATATTTCTAAAGCATTTGACAGAGTTTGGCATTAGGCTCTTTTGTCGAAAATGCGTGTATTTGGGATCGACGACTCTCTACTTCATTGGATTGGAAACTACCTTTCGGAACGTTCAATTTAAGTTGTCTTGGATGTATTCAAGACTAATATTCACAAAATAAATGCTGGTGTGCCCCAGGGCTCCGTTCTACTTCCGATGCTCTGTCTGCTTTTCGTATTCGTTCCCTGACTCACGTCAGGGTCTTGCTATGAATGCTCGTCAGTAAACCCTCAAGCCAACTTTCAGACGTAATCTAAAATATCGTGATTCGCTTCTAAGTCGTACAACTCTCTTATGGAATGCCCTGCCTAGCTCTTTATTTCCTAGTCATTATAACCTTCAAATATTTAAAACCAATGTTCATCGGTACCTCTCTTACTTTCCTCCCTGATTTTCTTTCACCAGTGCTGTGTGCAATCATTTTAAGGGTACTTAAATCCCTTGAGCGCGGGCGGAAATTATAAAATAGAGGATATTATGACATCTCAACAGAGATCAAACGTGAGAAGGCAAATGGATAATACAGTCTTGCCAAGAAATGCTAAGGGGACTCTATATATAAAGGGTCCGCCATCTAACGTTTTTTTTTCAACTAGTGCTTATTTCGTGAATGGTAACACTTAGCTCATGTCTGATTTGACAGATGGCGGACCCTTTACATCAAAGTTGGAAAACAGCCACAATAATTCCAATTCCAAAGCCTAAGAAAGACATCGCAAGTGTAAATGGATATCGTCCAATCTCACTGCTTCCTGTTTTTTATTAGAAAAAATAATTGCCAACAGAATTTTGAGGTTTGCAATCAAGTCGCCTTCAAACCAAAAACAGGGTGCATAGACGCCCTACTGCACATTGACTATGTTGTCTCAAATGCTCTCTCAGCTCGCAGCCATGTGACAATTCTGGCCTTAGATTTTGAAAAGGCATTCGACCGTGTCCTTAACAAATCAAGGGAATGTGAAGTTGGCCCAAAAATGTTTCGATACATAAAAGCATTCTTAACAAACAGAAAATGTTTCATTATAATTCGAAATAAATTTTCAAAAACCATGCCATTAGACAATGGTATCCCGCAAGGATCTCCCTTGTCTGTCATTTGCTTTGCAATCGCTTTTGACGAAATAAGTAGCATTATATTATACTCGTAATACAAAGATCTTGATCACTGTATCTATGCAGACGATGCATATATATTATGTAAATATAATGACCTAGATAAAACAAAATCAGTATTCTCTCTGTTGCTTAATGAGAGTAATCAATGGTCATATAAATTAAACTTTTATTAAGTTTTTTGTCTTAAAAAAAAACAACTTTATTCTTTGAATGTCAACTTAAAAACTGATTTACATTTCTCAAACTTAATTCTAAAGTAAACTAACCCAGACGCTGTGTTGACAGAAAACCGATGCTCGTGTGCATTGTTTCCACGAATGCTTTTTGTGCTGATTAAGTATTGTTCCCATGGGAATATTATTTGTAAGTTTTTAGGTTTTAGCTTACGCGTCGTTAACTCCTCCCTTCTTAAGATTATGCGTCCACGCATTGTTTACATAATGTTATGAAGGCTGGGATATCTTTGGAGGGATGCTGGATGGTCGGTCTCTCTTTGGTTTGTTATCGTGACCACAGGTGGCATTGGTACCAAGTTAACGGGGAGAGTTCTGGATTTCATATTGTATCCTATTGCTGTTATTACTAAGAATACGACTGCGAGGATTGCGTATGTTGTTATCTGGTGCACATCTTTGGTGCACATCCCACCACTCAATTCTTTGCCGAAGCCTCCCAAATATCTGTCCCTGTATTATCAAAACGTAAGAAGGTTTACGAACTAAGATTTCTGCTATATATCTTAATTCGCAGATTCTGCCATACGACATCTTTGCCCTCACAGAAACCAATCTCATCCCTGATATTAAGAATAATGAATTATTTTCCCAAGACTTCGATTTACACCGTGACGATGGTCTAGATAAAGAGGAGAATTTATATGGCCGTGGTGTACTTCTAGCTATACACTCTCGTCTCGAGTCTAGACCCTTTAAAAAATCGTCCACTGCATTCTTCGAATTTGTTTGCGCTAGAATTCCTATTTGCAAACGCAACCTATATATTTGTTGCTGCTATATTCGCCCCTCTCAACCAATTCAAGGTTACCAGCTAGCTGTTGATGCAATCGACTGCATTTTTAATGCTGCTGATCCCAATGACGTTGTTATTTTTTTAGGTGATTTTAATCTACCTAAGCTTCTATGGACTCAGACTGATCAGTGCTACTATACTGCAACAAATCCTACCTCTGATAAAGAGAATCTTTTCATCGACTGCCTAACTGACTCTGGTCTATATCAATTAAGTGGTGTCACCAATAACATCGGCAGACAACTCGACCTAGTCTTCGCCACTGATACAGATAACTGCGTCGTTTTAGAAAGTAAACATCTGCTTTCTAAGTTGGATAGTTACCACCCTCCCCTTTCTCTTACGCTGACATATGACAATGGTCTTAATCCCGTTTCCTATGAATATTCTTACAGTTTTAATTTTCATAGGGCTAACTACGCAAAACTGAACAACCTCCTCAGTATGGTCAATTTTAACTTTCTCTACAATAACCCTAACCTTACGGTTAACGATGCTCTTGCATCCTTTTATACCGAAATTTTAAAATGTCTCGCCCAATCTGTGCCTTTTTTACCCAAAAGGAATCCCTCATCGTCACCAAAGTGGTATAATAAAGAGCTGCGATCTCTTCGTAACAAGAGAAATAAGCTCTGGTATTCTTACTTAAAATCGCGTTCCGACACCGATTTCTTCTACTACCAGTCTGCCCAAATAAATTTCTCTGTACTTTGCCAAACTCTCTATAACAACTATTTAAACCGAATGGACCACACACTCATTTCCGACCCCAAAAGATTCTTTCAGTTCATCAAAACTAAAAGCAAATCGGATAACTATCCATCATCCCTAAATTTTCTTGATATGTCCTCGGGCGATCCCCAAATTATTGCAAATCTCTTCGCAATCTTTTTTAGCCAAGCGTTCGCCATCCATTCCCAAGAGCCAGACCATTCTTACTTTTCCTACTTAAACAGCTGCCCACAAACAACTTTGGAATCGGTGTCTATAACTTTAGAGCAAGTTAGAGATAAAATACTAAAACTATATTTTTAAAGAAATGTCAAATGCATCTAGCCCAACCTCTTACAGCTCTCTTTCAGCTTTGTATCACCCAGGGATTATTTCCATTAACCTGGAAAAGGTCGTTTATTATTCCCCTACATAAAAAAGGTAGAAAAGACGATATTTCCAACTATCGACCAATTGCTAAGTTATCCTGCATACCTAAGCTTTTTGAGAGCATTATCTATGACATAATGCTTTTCCATTGTAAATTGTTTCCCTAAACCAGCACGGATTTTTCAATGGCAGATCTACGACCACCAACTTAACGGAATTCGTATCAAGCACTTTATGTGCACTGGAATCTGGAAATGAAGTTGATGTGATTGCCACCGATTTCAGCAAAGCCTTTGATAGAATTTCTCATGATATAATCCTTCTAAAATTAAAGGCTCTTGGTTTCCAGATAAACTTTATAACTTGGGTTCAATCCTATTTAAATGAACGACTTTACTATGTTCTATTTAGGTCCATAGTTTCTGACCCAATTAAAGCCTCCTCTGGTGTACCCCAAGGCAGCCACCTTGGTCCCTTATTATTTATTCTGACCATTAATGATGTTGCTTGTATCATTAAAAATTCATACATATCTGTTTACGCAGATGATATGAAAATATTTAGATATATATCATCTTCCTCAGACAGCCTACTTCTGCAGCAAGATTTAGACAGGTTTTGTACTTGGTGTCAGAAGCATTTTCTTGAGCTTAACGTCAATAAGAGTCAGGCTATAACTTATACCCGTAAACGCCTCCCTACTTCACCTCGTTGCTATCTAATCTTTAATCTGCCTGTTCCCTTAGTGAATGAGTTGCGTGATTAAGGTGTTATCTGCAACAAGGAACTCAATTCCGTTCTCAAATTGATAATATAATAAAAACAGCCAACTCTGCCCTTGGTTTTATCAAGCGCTGGTCTAAGGAGATTTCCAATCCTTATGTTAGCAAATCTCTTTACATAACCTTTGTTAGGCCTCTTCTTGAATATGCCAGCCAAGTTTGGTCACCCTACTACAGAACTCACATCCTCCGGATAGAAGCTGTTCAACGCAGGTTTTTACGGTTTGCTTTACGTGCTCTTCCCTGGGATGATAGCCAAAACTTACCGCCTTACACTGATCGGCTGAAACTTATAAATTTACAACCCCTTTCTATACGCCGAAAAGTTGCCGACATTCTCTTTATTCATCAAATTTTAGTAGGTAATATCGACTGTCCTTCCTTACTTCAAATTATTTCTTTTAACACCAATCCCCGCAATCTTAGGTCTATGCCACTTTTCCGGCTCAATCTTCACAGAACGAATTACGGACACCTGGAGCCAATGTCTAGGATGATTCGCGAAGTTAACGATGTTCTGCCTCTCTTCGACTACCATCTCAGCAAACTCTCCCTCAAGAACATACTTATTTCCACCTATGCCTCTCGTCTTAACTTTCTTTAACCGCTCCCACCCTTTAGTTTTTTAAGTGAAAATGTTAGTTTTAAGTATATGTTTGCTTGCAATAAGCTTAATAAATCTGTCCGGGATTGACCCGGGCCGCAAAATCAAAAAAAATCAAGATCAAAAATCTTTCTCTATCTTTATCTTAGTAAGATGTTGCGTATTTCTTGTATGTAACTCTTTCATCAATTCTAAGGAAAGTACTTCTTCAACAGCTAGGTCTTCAGACGTTGGGTGTATTGTTGGTGGTAAGGCTTGAACATTCACAATTTCCTGGGCGACGTACCGTTGGTCATTGATTGTTACGGTATCGTTGGAAAATTTGACGACATACATAGTTTCCTCTTAGCGTTTGGGTTTTATTGTTAACTTTTATCGTACCATTGAATCGGTTGAGAATGACAAGTCCTGGTGATATTTCTTCTACTTGAGGAATGTGGTGGCTGTTTGTTGCGTTGCATGATGCATTTCTATTTTCTACTAAACCTGCTATACAATTATTATGACTTAAATCTAATAGATTTGACTGTTTACAGAATGACATTTCTTCAATTTTCTTACAGTTACTTAATGTTCCATATATTTTTTTATTTTTCTTTAATATATTTCTATTTGAAATTTTGTTTATTAAACCATTGTTTCTCTTTATTGGGATTAAAATTAGTTGTTCATAAATTTCCTTTTTTGTTTTTGGAATGCTTATTATGTAAAGTAATTTATTAAAATTAGAGGCGACTTTTACGTCTGCAAACTTAAGTGCTTGCTCTACATTTGAATATGGCAAGACATCTCTATCAATTTCTCTTATAATAACATTTAGTTCGTTCTTAGACATTACATATTGGAGTTCACAATATTTTCTTTAGCTAATTCTATTGCGTATATTATACTGATTAATTCTTCCTTTATTAGTTTCATTTTAAATAAGAATATAATATTAAATTTGGTATTCTATAGTACTATCTTTTTTCAATGTATTGTGATAACCACTCAAATGTGAGCAGCGACATCTAGCAGAAAATGTCGAAACTCGAAGACTAGAACATTTCGATACTGGATTAGCAAAGTCTCGACTGGAGAGTGGAATCGAATTTTCTAGCAAATTGGAAATTGTATGGGACGCTGGATGGCGAGGACTGTTCTCGAAGTATGTCATTAGAGTATAAATACCAGCATCCCCAAGGTATGCAAATCAGTTCTAAAGTGTAATTTGAAGTGTTAATTAGGAGAAGTGATTAAGTGGTTTAACTAAAAGATAATAAAAGTATAAGTGGTTGAGAAATTGGATTGTATTGAGAGAAAGAATTAAATAGTGAATTTTAACTGTACTGAATAAAGCGATTTGTATTGAAAAGAATAAGTTCTATTATTTGTACCCACACAAACATTCTACAGTATTAATTATTTCATTGGTTACATTAGTGAGTGTGTTAATTCTTTTTCTATATTCTTCATTGATTGTAATTTGATTGTTATTATTTTCAATTATATTATTAATTTTATTACTAAGAATGGTAAAGTCTTCGTGGTCGGGTGTTCCCGCTATCCACTTCTAACCTGTAGCTATGAAATCTAAGGATCTTTTTGTTTTACTAGTACTGTAACGCTGATAGTCTCGTTGACGATAATTCTGCCAATGAGTTGTATAGAGGCGGAGGAACTCTACCGAGCTAGGCAACTGGCAATGGTCTTATCTGTCGAAATCGCTGCGAGAGCTAAAATAGTTTTCAGGCAGAGGGTAAGGTTCGCTGCGGGTAAACGAAAAGGGAAGAAAAAGGCACAAAGGATAACTCTTTCTAAGGTTAATCAGAGGCTGAGGAACTCTGCCGAACTGATCGCCAAATCAAGAGTGATCATTTATTTCATGAGCTTGTCTTTTATACATTTTTCACAGAGCTTTAATATTTAGCTAGAAGAGCTTTTCCTTTGTTTAGCTTGAAGAGCTTTTTGTTTAGCATGAAGAGATTTTATAATTCAACATTAAAGAGGCAGCATTGCCAGTACTACATTTATTTATTAAGTGGCATTGCCTAGTATCAAATTTAATATATAAATAGAAATGTTTTGATTTTGTGATTATTGTTATATAAATCGTGTTGAAAGGTGTTGTTTGTGTTATGGGGTTGCTACAGTCTCCCCCTCTGGAGCATCAAATCGGCCCGATGATGTGACAGGAATTAGTTGTTCTTCGTAGGGCGTCCTCTTCTTCGAAGTCTTCGGATTGGGACGGCGCTTGTTGTATTCAAGTTGCCACGGGAACATTTGGTAATAGCCGATGCGTGATAGGTTCCGACTATTAGAGATGGCTCATCTTTGTTCGTGATTTGATATGTGGATGAGCCGATTTTACTTATGATTATATATGGCCCGTCTTTTCGCGGCACGAACTTTGATGTTAAATTTTTGGAAGACTGACTTACCACATGCGTTGTTACCAATACCTCGTCACCTACTTTTAGCTCTGGCGTGGGACGTCGCTTTTTATCGACATAATTTTTGTTTCGATCTTGTGTCCTTTCTGTTGATTCGCGAGCGTCATGCAGTGTTTTCGACAGTGATTTTAGTTTTGCTGTTATTTGAGGTATCAAATTATCAGACTCGGTAATTTTTCGTATATTGTTGCTTACATCGTTTAATGTACGAAACTCACGTCCGAAAGTTAAATATGCTGGAGTATAGCCTGTGCTCTGACATTTGGAAGTATTCATTGCAAATCTTATAGACGATAGATGATCTGCCCAAGTAGAATGATTGTTGCCAACTAAAATCGCGAGTTGCGTCTTCATAACTCTATTTCTTCTTTCGACGGGATTCGCTTCAGGGTGATAGACTGGAGTGAGAGTTTGCTGTACTCCAAGACAATGTAGTAATTGCTGCATTAACACTGAGATAAATTGGTCTCCATTGTCGGTTATGATTCGCCTGGGTGTTCCGTATCTCAAAAAAATTTCATTCAGAAGTATCGTTGCGCAGTTTTCTGAATTGGCTTCTTTTAGTGGGAACACTTCGGTCCACGTACTTGCAACGTCTTCGACAATTAAAATCCAGTAGTATCCCACCTGGGTTTTTAGTAGGGGTCCGAATAGGTCCACGGCTATAACTTCAAACCTTTTGTTACTTGAAATCGTCTGTAACAACCCAGTTGGTTTCATATTTGATGGCTTGTACCTTTGACAGGCTAGGCAGTTACCAATATGTTTTATTATGTCGATCCTCATTTTTGGCCAATAATGCCTGGATGTTATACGAGCTATAGTGCGGTCTACTCCATAGTGTCCCGCTGAGGCATCGTCGTGATATGTTTGCAGGATATCTTTGCGTTCTTGAGTTGATACTACTAACTGCGCATCTTCTGCGTCTGATTCAGGAGAAAATCTATACAGAACACCTTCGTTCATAATATAACCCCGAGAAGTCCATCGTGAAAGGTTTTCATTACACGTTTCGAAGGATTCGACAACTTTCTTTATCTCCAAATCTTGCAATTGAGATTGGCGAATTTCTTTTGGCTTTCGAGCCGGAATGTCAATATGTACATTGCATATTGTACACATCTCAGAACTATGTTCTGGGTTCGCGCATGGTGGTCTAGAAAGCATATCTGCGACTGTGTTCGTTTTTCCAGGAATATAGCGGATATCGATATTATATGGTTGTAACTGTAATGCCCATCTGGCGAGCCTTAGGTGGTGGATGGATCATTTTCCTGACGTTGTTATTCGTTGCTACCGCGTATTGTGTTCGAAAAGTTTGATTTTCGAGTTTCAGGCGTAGATGAAGTGCCTGAGGTAGATCTAAAGGTTCTCGGATACCGAGGAGCCTGGGCAAATCACCTCTTAAGCCTCTAATGAACGTGTCAAGGGCTTTTTCCCTGTAGGTATGCATCAGTAAATTTAGGGCTTCCCCACCGATATCCATTGAGGATATTTTATTTAGGATTAACGAAAGGTGTGAATATACCTCATGATAGAAATTTTGGATGGAGGAATTACCTTGTACCAGTGATGTCATTTGGTATTCTAATGTTCCTAAGTCTCTCATATCTGCGTAGTGCAGTGTGAGGCACCTAGAAATATTATCCCAGTTTAATGGGGTGTTATATGATTCAAGAACGTGGTCCGCATGACCGACAATCTTGTTTCTAATAACGTTTATGATTCCAAAATATTTTGGGGATCCTTTGATGGGATCGTAAATCCTAAGGATTCTCTCAACGCTCTTACGCCACGAACTAAATTCTCCCGGTTGTCCGGAGAATTCTCGAAGGCATCTAACCACGTCTGGTATTTTGTCGAGCTCGGATATATTTGCTCGTTGGTCTGCGTTTATTGTTTGATCAATTCCTGCGAATTGATCGGAGTTGGGATTCATAATTGACTGAATTATATTCCTACCTTCATTTTGCAATGTCTGGGTAACAATAGAAGTAATGAGGGCTTGGAGGGCTGGGGTTGGGACAGGTTGTTCGTTACCGAGATTGGTGTTTTGATTGAGGACCGGAGGACGAATGAGGTTAGGGTTCGCCATTATTAGAAACAGAAATTTTACGAATTAGATATATAAAAGGGGCAAAAAGAAAAATATTTAGAAGTCCTTAGATTTCAAAAAAAAATTACTGCTTTTATAAACACACTTTTTAGTTAAAGAATTCTTACTTATCTATTTCACATAGGTTCAAGTATTAGAACGGCGAGAGGTAAAAAATAAAATTTAGAATGAATTCATATTTATCTAGCTCACTTAATTTCAAGTATTAAAAGGGGCAAAAAATAATATATATTTATATATATATATTTTTTTTTTAAATTTCTTAGATTTCAACAATATTATATAATTTTATTAACACACTTTCTTATTCTTATTTTCACTTTATTTTGGTTTTTGTTTTTAAATTATAGCTTAGAAATGATATGTCTTAAAATTAAACTTACAACACTAAGATTTGCAGGCATGCCATCCTGTCTTGCTGCGTGGTTGTGGTGCGGCTGGCGGTCAACGCCTCCTGTTCCTTCGTCGGACGAGTGGTTGGCTGCCGACGACTACGAAGGGGCCCTTGTGATAGTCTTTATTTTTTTTTTCACTTTCACCACACACGCGGGGGAACCACAGGAGTTTCGAAAATTAAATTATTAATTTATCGGCGAGAATTACACGCGTAAGAACTGTTATGAACTACTTGAGGTCTTTTTTAACAAAATTTTCCGCGACACTCAGTACTACTTGAGGACTATACCGACTTGAAACTTTCTCCTGTGGTCCCTGCTCGGGCGCCAATTAAACTTTTATTAAGTTTTTTGTTTTAAAAAAAAAAACAACTTTATTCTTTGAATGTCAACTTAAAAACTGATTTACATTTTTCAAACTTAATTCTAAAGTAAACTACACTTAGCCTATTGCATCAGCATCAGGTGTCACTCAACCTGTTGTCGATTCGCAATTCCACTAACCCAGACGCTGCGTTGACAGAAAACCGATGCTCGTGTGCATTGTTCCCACGAATGCTTTTTGTGCTGATTAAGTATTGTTCCCATGGGAATATTATTTGTAAGTTTTTAGGTTTTAGCTTACGCGTCGTTAACTTATATGGTATTTCCGGCTCTAACCTATCTTTCGAAAAATGTAAGATAATTCATATATGTAGGAAAAAGAAATGTTCAAGCTTAAAATTAGTTATTAACAACCCAAAATTAGAAACAGTTACTAACATTAATGTTCTAGGACTTGTAATAAGCAATAGATATGTATAACTGGAAACAACACTGTATTTGTATCCTAAGAAGTCATTAGCAAGGCTTAATATTGTAAGGTATCTATCATCAAGTAGAAGTAATGTTCACGTTAATTCACTTTGTAACATAACTAAAACGTTAATCTTAAGTAAGATAGACTATGCTTTGGCCATCTATGGTTCCTGCCCTAAATCCACCAAAAATATTGTTCCACCAAACATACCACCAATCAGTAAGGATAAGGCTAGGCGTATTTCCAACTACCCCAATCAAAAACTTTCTCGCTTAGGCCGGACTACTGGCAATAGATGAGCGATACTTTGAAATCATCGGGAAACTATAGTAAATGTGAAGCTTTCTTTTCAAATTGGCTCGTTAATAAACAATGACACGAAAAAAGCCAGTAATCACAAACACAAAACAAGAATCCCCTCTGCAATACACAGGATCCTTGACGCTGGTATAAAGCTAAGCTTACCTCGGAATAAAAGAGCTAAATTCACTCCAACACAACCACCTTGGTTACTGCATAAAGACTCAGTGCTCCTCGATCTACATGAATTGCGTAAGGAAGTTACGAGCAATACCACTTATAAAGCACGATTCCTCGAAATGTCGATTGATCTGAAAGGCAAAGGCTGGAACTTCATATACACAGATGGTTCAAAAACAATAACAAACACAGCCTTCGTAGTTGTACCTGAAGCTGGTTCTATCATCACACAAAGAATTCTGCCAAATATTTCTTCCATTTACACCACTGAAGCACTAGCTATACTTGAAGCCGCAAACAAAATTTCACAAGTAGCAGGCAAACGAGTCATTTGCTCGAATAGCATGTCAGTACTACAAGGTATTGTGAATCCTAAAAATGACACATATATCAAAATCCGGGATATCCTAATAAAATCGAAATCGAAGATAAAGCTCATGTGGATACCTGTTCATGTTAAAATTAAAGGTAATGAACTCGCAGATGCTGCAACAAACTCCGCACTGAAAGCTCCCACCTACACCTACAACACTTTCTCCCGGCTCGATCTAAAGAGACACATAAATCAGGAATATCATAACCAACAGCTTCTTGAATGGGAACATTATCAGCATCACTACCATACAGTAAACTCACATAAAATTCTGCCAAAATACCCAACAAACACCTCTAAATCGGATTTAACTATGTTTATCAGACTCCGACTTGGCCACACCGCATATACTCACCTACACCTGCTCAAAAGGGAACCTCCACCCACCTGTCCCACCAGCCTCAGCAACATAACGGCAACGCATCTCCTCAACTCATGCTTCTTATCTTCATACCCATCACTGCAAATCAACCATAGCCAGAACCATAATCTAACATATTGGAACCTCTTAGAGAACCAAACCAAAGCAATATTGAGAAATTAAGAAAAAAACATAAGCGAACTTAAAATCATTGTATAATCTTTTATTACTTTCAAGAGCCGAAAGCCACTGCTGCTAGTTGCAACTTGCTATTAGTAACAATTTGTAATTGTGTATTGAAATTTTTCATAAGTAAATAAGTAAAATCAGGCTCTTTTTGTCGAAAATGCGAACCTTTGGGATCGGTGACTCTCTTCTTCAATGGATTAGAAATTACCTTTCGGAACGTTCAATTTAAGTTGTCTTGGACGGTTTCAAATCTGATATTCACAACATAAATGCTGGTGTGCCCCAGGGCTCCGTTCTACCTCCGATGCTCTGTCTGCTTTTCATACTCGTTCCCTGACTCACGTCATGGTCTTGTTATGAATGCTCATCAGTGCTCATGTGCTGTGAATGCTCAAGCCCACTTTCAGACGTACTCTAAAATATCGTGATTCGATTCTAAGTCGTACAACTGGGTTATGGAATGCCCTACCTAGCTCTTTATTTCCTAGTCATTATAACCTTCAAATATTTAAAACCAATGTTCATCGGTACCTCTCTTTCTTTCCTCCTTGATTTTCTTTCACCCGCGCTGTGCGCAAGCATTTTAAGGGTACTTAAATCCCTTGAGCGTGCGCGCAAATTATAAAAAAAAAGTATATAATGACATCTCATCAGAGATCAAACAAGAGAAGGCCCTAGCCAATCGCTGTTTCTAAGAAGGCAAATGGATAATACGGTCTTGCCAAGAAACGCTAAGGGGACTCTATATATATACGACTCTCATCATCCCAGTCCTGCTCTATGGTGGAAAAGCATAAAGATATCCTTGGCTGTCTCGAATGCAAAATTCTGCGAGTGGTTTTTGGTCTCGCTTGCATTAACAGGGTTTGGAGGAAAAGATGTAAGGGAGAACTCTAGGATCTGTGCAGTGAGATTGACCTTCATATAAAAGTGCACATTATATGAGGAATATCTCGGCTTAGGTGGCAAGCGCGAGTGGAACCATCTTGGAGTGCGCAACTGGATGGAGTAAACCAGAGACCGCGCCAACTGGAGAGGCCTATTTGTTGGGGCCCAGGCCTACTCCGGACCGTAGCCCAATCTAAGCAATTCTAAGGGATTAACTTAGACCTTGGAATAAAGCATCAACTAAGCCATCTTCGTGTGACGTGAGCTCGTTTTATGTCTTTTCATTTTGCATCCTATTAGAAAAGTGTCTTTAGTACTGAGCCTGCCGAAGGGCAATACATAGTTTTAATATTATGTTACTCGATTCCGCAACCATTGAGTCAAGCAGCAATAAATTGCTGATGGGATAAATGATCCGATATTTCATTTTCCACTAATCCAAAAGACAAATAAACCTACACAAGCTTGGTTTTGACGAAGAAGGCTGCTCGAAAGGTGTTCTCAAACATCGAAGATCTATTCAATCACTGAATGTCTTTATTGAGACCAACTTTTTCAGAACGCGCATGTTACGTTAGCTGATAACGATGATTGATTGTTCTTTTCACTTGGCGTTACCAAGTCTGGTGGCATACTTTCGAATGCACACGTCGCTTCCGTATCGCTGTTTATAGATTCAGATAAGCAATTGCAATGTTATTAAACTGCACTGACATCAGCGGATCTATTGGCCTTTGGCACGATTAAAAGCCACTGTGACGACACGTCTTTTGATCCGGTTTCATTTAATACAAAATCCGGGAGTACTGGCTTATCACCCCCGAATGGCGCAAACAACACAAACTACGAGTAATTGATAAAATGAAAACCTTCCGATTTTCTAATCATATCGTCCGACTTCTACTCTAACACAGAGACAAACATAATTCTATCGACCAAGTGAGTTGCTCGGGGCAAGTAATCGAGCATTTTTGTGATTCATGTGGGAGAGGTATTCGTTAGATAAAAGTTGGGGTACGAGCGCGAGTGTAATCACAATCGAGTTTAATAACCTATTAAATCGAGCGGAATACAACGGGAATCGGAACTGATACCCGTAGTCATCAGTTGATCGAAGTTCATTTTTGAAAAAATAACAAAAATAAGAAATTTTAATTTTAAGAAAAGGTAAATTGTACAGCACCCTATGAACTGACTTTCGTTTTATCGTAGCATACTTATTGGCTTAGTGGGCTTACGACCTGTGATAGATCTCTCACTACAGCGCAGTCACCTTCCACCCTTCCGGAGATCGGACACACTGCTTCAAACTTTTTACACTTAGAGTTCGGAAATCCGAGGTAGCTTGATCCTTAAAATTTAGTGTTCCTCCTTGTTTCCAATGTGGGAAATGGGACGTGAAGACCCTCTAAGTTCAAGCGTCGTCGGCCATTCCCTCGATGCGACCGAGTCAAAGTAGGCTTCCTGTCTCAGAGTCTTGGGATACATTTACATCTTGGTATACCCCATATTGTAGAATGTGTTCCGCGCACATCGGACCTAGTATAAGCAATTTTGCTTTCTCAAATGATTTTAGTAATAGCTCCGACTCTCTAAATGCTTATTGGGCAACATTTGTTCTGGTAAAATTGCAGTCGATGCAGATTTCGTCAGCATAGCTTAACAGCTTGACCGACTTGTTGGAGATTGTTGCTCGTGCAAAGGAGACATCGCCTCAAGGTGGGAATTGGAAATTGCTTTGCTGGTGAGGCAAGTGAATAACAACCCCTACCGGTTGATTTGACTTTTGCCTGCTAGACCAACATCGCTCTGAAATAGTCAATACCTACGAACGTAAATTCCGTTCAAAATAGTCTAAATCGGACCGGAGGTATGCAAACGGGTACTTTCCGAAGATGTTCCCTAGTAGAAAAACGATCAAAGTTCACCCACAGCGCCTGGATACCCCTGCTTGATCGGTAAACGTCCTCCCTCGTCACAATCACAGATTTAGCTCGCGACTCTTCTTGATTCAGATGAATTTCTATAGGACAAGTTTCCTATGGGTCAAGTAAGAAAGTAGGTTCAGAAAACTATCTGCTTTCCTTGTCGAAACGAGGTTCCTTCGTCCATTTCGTTGCTTTGTCGATGACGTTTAGCCTATGGGGTACTCATTGCCAGTTATCCACTTTTGTGTAGGTATCTAACCGCAACCAGTGCAATACAGTCCAGAGTCAGTCCAGAAACAAATTATTTTCGATCTTGGCTTGAAGCCATAGTAAGCCGTGAACAGATGAGCGCTGCCTCTAGCTCTAACCTTGGAATCGTTTCTGGGGACAAAGGAGACTCCTTGCTTTTTGCTGCCATGAGTGCACATTCCGTTGCATAACCATTGGAGGACCTAAGATACGCCACAGCCGCCATGGCTTCCTGATCAGCGTTCACAAAAACGTGTAGTTCCACTGAGGTGCCATATAGTTTCATTTATGTGTTATATCATCTTGGAATTCCGACGAGCTCCACTTTCGCCAGTAATCGCCGCCATGGCTCCCATTTGATTGCTACCGAGCCATCGATGGCGTCATCCCAGGACAAGTTTTGCCGTCACACGTCTTGGAGAAGTGCTTTGATTCTTACTAGATGATCAAAGATAGACACTAAGATTCTAAGTAATTCACACTTCGTCGGCAAATTGGAACCATACAAAACGTTGGAACCATACAAAACATTGGAACCATACAAAACATCATTCTACATCTTGATGAACCGCAAAATGTGAAAGTGTCATCACTCGGGAACCACCACAGACCCAAAACCTTGCCACAGTCTCAGTCCGACCTTCATTTTCAGTGGACTGTTCAAGAGCCTGAAGTACCTTCACGAAGTTCGACATCCAGCCTCTCATTCGAAACCCAGCCTTGCAATGTAGATATGTCTGGTACAGCCAATTCAATGATGTTTATGCTGTTCAATAAATTGTTCATATAATCGTAATGGTTTTTCAATCACTATGCAGTGGTGATGTCCTTGACATATAGTGCGATGCTCGGAGAAGAGGAAGCTCCGAAAATAAGTACCTTTATTTGATAGGCGTCTGGACGCTAGTCACCCTTAACAACAGCGCCATAGAAATCTTTGTGCATACTGATTCTCCTTGCGCACACGGATCTGGTGGAACATTTGTTCTATGTCCCCATTGATGAGGCCCCAGACCAATTAGCAAGGCTTCGCCCATCAATGACGTTGTCTAATAAAAAGCGGGGGCAGAGCAAAGTACTGTTCTTATTGTAAACATCTTCAGATGACCCTACCGAAGGTTTCTACGATTTGATCAGTTACAAGTTGCCGGTAAATAGGTCTTGTTGGCGGCTGGACCACCGGTAGTCCCTACCAGGACTTAAATCACGGTACCATGGGAGTAAGGAACCCCCCAGATCTCGGTCCGGGCCTGACTTGAAGAGATGGCTGTGGTTTAAACCCAAAGTTGCGGGAAGGGTTGGTTTTGACCCCATGTAGAGTTGCAATGAGTACTGGGTGCTGTGACAGAGCAGTAAGAGGTTTTAGGTCGTCCTCGACTCATACCAAGGGTGGAACTTGTGCCTCCAACATAGTTTCGAATTGGTATCAATGGAATGACGGAAAGCGATGGCAAGGCGTATTCTTACTCCCATGGACATCCCGTAAACTTAAGTCTACACAACAGACGTCTGCGCTAAAAACTAGAGACATTTGTCCCCAGTGACGGCCACCCTATTCAATCGAAAGAGAAAGAGCCAAAGAGAAATTTACCAAGCCCTGTCTGTTGGTCATGACCTTTCAAAATGAAACACCTTGTGTTAAAGCCGCAGCATCCCAGACCAACCAAACTTTGCCTGGCTTGTTCGGATTTGATACGATGAATGTCGGCAAATACCGAGTTCTAACTCTTTTTTTTCTTGTTGTTGTTGATTGTTGATTGAGGTTTCATATAACAGAGGGATCAGATCGCATTTTTGTCTATAAACAGCACAGTCGTTTGAGTGCCATTTGGTAACTGTTTGGCATTGAAAAGTTGTTGTGTTGCCACCGAAGTCCGGACTCAAAAGTTCCATCGACTCACTTCGTTGTACTTCCAGGAATATCTTTTGTTCTTAAGTCATCAGCTGATGTCGTCCGCACCAGAGCATTACTCATTCACACCAAAGTGTGAAAAGCGGCAATCGATGCTGCTGAAGGGGTTGGAACCGTCTTCTGATCCTGAGGAGATCCTGGCACTGCTCAAAGAGAAGGAGTGCGAGGGATCTTCCTGGTGCAGCTCAGTCCCGAAAGCCGTCTGGATAGTCTAAGGAGTATCAATGTCCTAGACCAGGTGGTTCACTGTGAAAAACTAAAAAGGAGCGAAGGCGTTATACAATGCGTTCGCTGCCAGAGGTTCTGGCATGCCGCGTCGAACTGCCAAATGCAGCCTCGATGCGTGAAGTGCGCTAAGAACCACAGTTCCGAGGAGTGTGCTCTGGGTATTGACGGAGCATCCGAATGGACGCCCAAATGGCGTCAGGTAGGGGGGCTACGGTACAGAAAGCGACTGTTGCTTCTCCGGCGCCGATGCCGAAAACAACGGAAGCTGCACCTAACATGCTGGCCATCTTGCTCGCAATCCAAGGGCAGATGGCTCAGCTGCAAAAGCAGGTTCAAGAACAGGCCAAGCGGGTGGACCAGATCTACGCGTTGCTGCCGGGCCTAACGCAACACATGCCGTAATGGGTACGCACATGGTGGAGCAAACTTTGAAGGTCCTTGCAGTGAATGTTAATTCACTGATTAGGATCGAACGAAGAGCCGCGATGTTTAAATTGCTACAAGACCAAACTCCGGATGTGCTTTTCGCTAGCGAAACCAAGCTAATCGATAAGCACAAACTGGAGTACAATAATTATATTGTTAGAAGAAGAAACCGGCCCAGATCCAAACGTGGAGGCGGTGTCGCGATCTTCATTAAGGAAGGTATAAAATTTCATAGTCGTCATTTACATCCCGCTCCGCAGTGGAAAGCGGCTGTACTTGGCCTCTGTTTACGAACCTGAGGCTTCACAATCCACTCTATTCATTACAGAGCTCGACACGCTTTTTCGACTTCTGAGGCTGGAATCGGGGGAGAATTATTTTATAATCGGCGGGGATTTCAACGCTAGACACAGAGATTGGGGAAATAATTCGCCAAATACTAGAGGGAACCTACTACTCGATTGGTGGGGTCAGCACGATGTCATGTACAGACTCGGTCTTAAAGCGACGGATAACCCGTCGTTCCCAAGAGGCGGGTCTTATTTGGATCTACTGCTGTACGACGAACGTATACGACTGACAGGTACGAATTTACAAACGCTAAACTTTCCGCAAATAAATAAACTATTTCGGAGAAAAAATCAAAACGACCTTCAGTGTCTTAAAATAGCCCGGACAACAGACAACGAACGGTTACTGACAATAGCAATTATTGATCCAAATGAAGCCGCTGACGACGACGACTTCTTTGTGATCGAGGATCCACAGGAGAAGGTCGAGGCCATAGCCCGACTTTCCAGGAAGTATACAAGGCCATTGATATCATTGGCCCTAATTACGACCTGGACAATCGCGTCTTGGTGCACGACTTCTGCATTCGAAATGAAATAGGGAACTGGCGATCCGAGGGCTCTGGTTTCACCCGGTTTAGCGACGAAAATATGGCAAATAACGTCATTGCCAGAGAGGGTGACCTACCCCCGTTCATTTCGAGGGAAGAACTCCATGAGATCTTCGACACAATCAGGGCTACGAAATCGGTCGGGACCGATGGTGTTCCGAACATCGTGCTTCGACATCTTCCTCTAGAAGCGGTGGACATTTACACCACCCTGTTTAATAATGCAATGAATAATGCACATTATCCAGCGCATTGGAAAACGGCGGTGGTTCAACCTATCCCCAAAAAGGGAAAGGATATATCCAATCCGGCGAATCTCCGGTCGATAAGTCTCCTTCCGAATATCAGTAAGGTTTTTGAAAAGGTAATCAATAGAGCTCTGTCTAGGTGGGTTGAGGACAAACATATAGTTCCGGATAATCAATTCGGTTTTAAGGCGGGACATGATATCTCACATGCCGCGTCTAAACTGGTTTCTGATATCCAATGGAACAAAGGCAAGAAACAGTGCACTGGAGCCTGCCTTGTTGACTTGGAGAAGGCCTTCGACACCGTATGGTTAGAGGGTCTTTTCTATAAGCTGACTAGGCTGGGGATCAGCAAACCTCTCTTGTAGCGACTTGATAGGTTCACTTCCCCTTACTATTGCTTACGCAGACGATTTGGTAGCGTACAGAACAGGTCCAAAAATTGAGGTCATTAATACTCTCTTGCAGCGTGACTTCGATACGATAAGACGATTTTGCGATTGAAAATCAACTTTCAGAAGTCGGAAACCATTCTCTTTAGGACGCCGTTGTCTGGAGCCTCTAGGGATACCAGAAAAAATTGGCGAAAGTTCTCAATCATTGGACAGCACGGACAGCCTCTTGCCTGTCGAAATGTAGTCAGATACCTTGGGATCTGGCTAGATCAGTTTCTGTATTTTGGCAAAAATGTAGATGCTGCTCTGGCCAGAGCTAAAGGTGCTTTTGCCCTTACAAAGAGACTGTTTTATAGCAGCCAACTCGATGCGAGGGTAAAGGTAATCTGCTACATGGCCCTTATCAGGTCCATGCTGGTATTTGGCTGTCCCGTGTGGTTCAATGTACGAGCAAGCTTAATGGAAAAGATTCGGGTGTTTGAGAGGGCTTGCCTTAGGGCTTGTCTTCGCTTGTACAGAACACCAGAATCGGAGTACAAGAAATTTTATCCTAATGAGATCCTTTACAACAGGGCGAACCTAATACGAGTGGACAACTTCGTAATTAAGCTGACTCGAAGGCACATTGCAAGAGCAATTACCTCGACGAATAGCCTGATATCTGGGGCTTACTACCCCAATTACCTTTACCACGAGAGTGTGCGCTCTGACGGCTTCGTTCCACCGGAAGCATTCCTCTATCTAGATCAGATAGGGTTGATCCAGGATAGTTCAGCGGTGCCGTTAATCTTCCATGTCGCTCGGACAGCTGGGGACAGGCGACTCAACTACGGCAGAGACGTCGCACACGGCAGTGTGGATCGCCTCAGGTTCAGTAGGGCGGTGGGGAATCGCGATAAGAGGGATGTCGTTAGGCAGCACCAGCATTTCTGTTGGTTGAATGAGGGGGAAGATGTTTCGTCGTCGTTTCCGTCAATTACGGACCAGCCTCACTAATGAGGCAGAGCTGACCAATCTGTTTTCTCGGTAAATAGCGATGGCCAGCTTACATAGGTTTAGGTTAGCATCTAAGAAATATATACAGGTATTAGTATATACAAAGGTATTACACAGTTGGCGACCTAGTTCCAAAGTATCCACGAGTATGAGAAGAAAAACACATGCACTTGCACTTGGCACTGCTTTTTCAATAATTAATTTCTTTTCCAATTAGATATATGATACGTCACAGTAGATGTCAGTCTGTCTACTATCCACAGACTGAAAATGGAACACAAATGATCTTGAACACTTCAATCAATCACGCAAACTACTCGTACCCGTACTCGAACCGCTACGCGCAATACCTCCTAAGACTTTGCGAACGCACTGCTTTTCCCAAGGATGCATACATAACAAAATGCCTTGGAACTGCTCTTTGCACATGTTACCACGGAACCATTGTATTAGACATGTGAATAAACATGCCCTGAACGTTTCTCTCCCTTGTTGCTATCTTCTGCATATTTAGTGACTGCTGTAGCTGGCTCAGGTCTCACAGAATCCCCCAATGTTTCTTTCCAGATCACTTGCCCTTGTTCACTGCCCATTCCAGTTCCATGGCCGATGGCAATTTATTAATTTCTTGAGCATCATCAGGTCTAGTACTTAGTTCTAATGCGTCAATACCATTCTGAAATCCTTCCTATCTTTTATAGGTATTCTCCATCGTACTGGTTTTCCCCAAGGGTTCTTCGAAGGCCGAAATTGTCTCGCAACTTGATGACCATGCAGTGATCCTCTTTTGTTGCCATTTTTTGTTTTTAAGGCAGTACCACATCACAGAGTTTTATGCTCACCGTGACCGTGGCTCAAGTGGCAGTAAACTGGCTTCCAAATCAGAAAGTTCTGTGTGGAATCCCAACCTAATCAAATAAGATGAGTAGTTGACTAGAAAACAACAAAAAGTCAGCTTCCTCTAACAATTTAGCCTCCCCATTAAATGTTGGATGCCACCCATGGACTGAAATAACCACTGAGCCCAAACATCTATCTTCGTTTTCCAAAAAAACTTAACACATGCTGAGGCATTAAAAGTTCATTCATACCCACTTGAGAGTTAAATACTAAAGGAAAAAAAAACAGGGTATGAATGCGAACATCATAGTCACAACGGAACCAAGTAAGGACACCAAAGTTCCACCTTGAAAAGCTGATTCGCAAGGGACTGCTAAAATCTTTCTCAAAACCCTAGCCCCCATACACAAACCGTCAAACATCCACACTACGGCCGATCTAGGAAACTGCCTGAGAGTTTCAGATCGACACTCACTACAAATATACTCGTATTTTTTGATAACAATGCCGCATATGACGGTGTGCATAGGGACGACCTATACAACGCCATGTCTAGTTTTGACACTGCGGCCAAACTCGCCAGATTGTGCGGGATGATTATGAAGCATTTTGATTATGATTGAACAAACAAACAAAATTGATGTTGACTCGCTGATGTCTCACAAACTAGTGGCTTTATTTTTCATTATAATAAAACATTACATCTAATGCGAGAAGCTAGCGTGTGACCAAAATTATAAAAAATATTAATTTGAGCCGTGGGACCAGGTAAAATGTACAAACCACACGGGCTTGTATTACAAATTGTCAGTACAGAGAAAATTTGGTTCCCACAGTTTTGATGTTGCCTATCACACGGTAGCTCTCGTTACAACAAACTTAATCTAGATATTTACAGTGTATACATAAAATATGATCCAAGTTTGAACAATGATTATGACATTGATGTGATTTAGCGAGCGCAGAGAGCCGTCAATGAAGCTTTCCTGAGTTTTGAGATGGAAACTCCCAGAACTGGTCTGACGGTAAGTCAGGGCTAAACAAAGTATATGGTGTCAAGAGAAAAGGACGCACACCACCGACGGCTTTGCCAGAACGTCAACATTGATAGTTATAAGTTCGATGTAGTTAAGGACTTCTTCTACCTTGGCTTAGCAATTACAAGCAGCACGACATCAGCCCAGACATCAGACGCAGAACTTCTCTTTCCAATCGCTGATTCGTTGGGCTCAGGAAGCAATTGAGTAACCGAGCCTTCTCTCGTAAGTCCAAGCTGGGTTTATACAACACCCTTATCGTACTACTCCAGCTCTATAGCATATAGTTTTGGGCTCTGTCAAAAGCGGATAACGAAGCACTTGGCCGTTTCGGAAGAAGAATGTTGCTTGTGATTTTCGGTCCCATTTGTATTGACGGAGAATGGAGGAGAAGATTCAACCACGAAGATTCAAAGCGTCAACGAATCTTACGTCTACACTCCGCCCCAAAGAGTTTTCGAATCTTATCCCTCAATCTCAATCAACTTAGAGTGCGGAACTGGAGGTAACGAACTAGAGTTCGTGCTAGTTGGAGAAGCTTTCTGATTGAGGCCCAGGTTCACTCCTTACTCTTAAGCAGACTTGGCTATCTCTTATTGTCAGTGCAGGATGTGTATACAGCGGACAATCGCTAGTCGTAGTCTATTTCGGCGTGCGTAAGTGTCAAATGTAAAGTCTCTTTCTTGAGCTATACCTATCACGTTTTCGGTAGACAGGATCAGAGTCGATCCTTGCTGATTTAAAAGGGCTCACATTCGGTATGCCTTGTCATGAACCCGTTGTCGATCTTACTCGCGGCTCGACCATCTGGAAAAAGTCTGATTTTTGAGTTGATTCCTAGTTTGACGACTCTAGTGCTACATATAATCGCATTTACTGGTTGCATTAAAGTCAAAAAATTGTCTGTTGTCATTTGGAGGAGACTGTGCTTTGCACACTTGTCTACCAAAGATGTTTTACTTATCGATTTTGGCGTTCAGATGTCTGGTGTACAATTTTGGCATTATACTCCAGATAAGCTACCCAAAAGGTCATAGAATTCCTCCTTGGAAAGGTCTTCAGCATCATCTATAGGGGTAAGTAGACATACTCGTATTAAGCTGGTATTGTTGAATGCTTTGGATCACAGTCAGACGATCGCTTATCTGTTAAAAGTCAATGGCTTCTGATGATTACATCCAATGAACTTCGAAATGTTTGTTTTTTTCTCTGTCGATGTGGTCTTTCTTCCCATTTAACTATTTTACCCCCTGCTGGCCCAAAATACGCCTAAGATAAGCTCTCTACCTCCCAGAACATAAGCTGCTTCGTCCGAAATGGTTTCACAGCCACTGATAATTCAGATTGTGCAGAGACTGTATGCTCACTACATTCTGCTTTTTAACTCCGCCACCACTAGTGCAGTAACTAGTAGTTCAATCCATATGAGAGCAGAGTATTTAATGGACCGAACTGGCCACCCTGGAGAGCAGGATCTTGTGGTCCAATCCAGTCACTGAAGTTAGAAAGAAAGTGGTATTGCCTGGGTCAGTGTTATGACTTGCTGGCATACTTGACTTGGGCCTTGAAGCACAGCCTGTTATCAAGCATCACTTCAGAACACGTTAGGGACTCCTTTGGCCTGTTTATTTGGTTTCTCACTCAAAAGATCGCATACTCCGTTATTGCGACTAGTTATTACAGCCTGTTTTGTGGTCAGATAGATCCAGACCAGCAGACTGCAACCAATCACTGATTCTTGCAGCTGTCGTCCGCGAATCCGATCTCTCACCCTTCCGAACAGTGTTAGTCACGGAGAGAGGAGAGGTTCGAGGACCAACCTTTGCGGACTCTCGCGACAACACTGTAGTATTTAGCGCCATAATCACTAAAATATTTTAGCCTTCTGTTGCTGAAGTAGTCGCTCACTATGTGTACACATTCTGGCCGAGAATTTCATAATGTACGGCCAGCTATCCGAGTTAAAGACTATTGCTGTATCTATTAGCGTTTTAATGGCATCAGCAGTAGAAGCCATACTGATGGTCTAGCAGAGAAGAGGTAGATTTTAGTAGATTTGTTAACATATCTCCATGGATTCCATAGAGAATTATTAAGGCGAAGAAGCTAAAGTCATATTTAAATGCATGTCCAATCGCTGCCACCCACGGTCAAAGCCGAAGAAGAAATAGAAGTCTGTCAAAGCAATAAGAATCTTCTTGTCTAGAGCAATCATTAATGCCTGCGCGCTATAGTTAAAAATAGAAATCATGCCATCAGACGTGGCATAGAGCTATCACAATTAAACTGGGGTGTCATCTAGGTCGTACGTTTTTCTCCTAAGAAGATCTGAAAGTGAATAGTAAGTGAACACATCTGGTGTACATCGCACGAAAGAAGAAAAACCAACAACAGGTCAAATCTACAAACAACGAAAGGCAGCAACAACCGGTTGCAACACTTCTGAAACCAAGGGCACGACGAGACAGTGCCGTTTTGTGCACTTGAAGACAGCACTGGCTATGCTTATTTGCTTGTCCTTTTATGACTGCCGACATTTTTGTTGCTCTAATAACCGAACCAAATACTTTCTTTTCCATTTCTATTGCGCCTTCGTTCTTATCAAACGTCTCGATCACACGGCATCGTCAGAAGCACCTGTGCTTGGATTGAGCTTGAAAATATGCAACTTGATTTGGTGGGTGTGCCCCATTGAATAAATTATCTGCATTCTTTAAAAATGGCTATCATCAAAGGTTGGCATTTAACTCAGTGGTTAAGAAAAAACCACATCATCAGTAGCTGCGCTTAACTATCATGTGGAGTAGTGTGGTGAGGGAGTTTAGTCTGTACAGCTTTACTTCAATACAATTTGATCTGGGATTGCATAGCTGTGCTCGGCGTTCCAATGCTATTGTTTTTCAGCATAAATATCAGATGACGTAGCCCATATTCTAATTTTTAATGGATCCAGCTTATTCAGAAACTACCTACGTCTTCTCATTATTCACGCTGAGAAAATGGTGTACACGAAGAGTTAAAAGTTTATCATCTTCTAAAAGAAATGCTTGAATAACCAAATGTACATTCGAACTAGTAGATTACCTTGTACATACCTGAATTAATTCCGTCGCAAAAATAAAAAAAGGCATCTCCTAGCGTTTTCTTTGCCTATTTAACAAAAGTTAGTTCTATCACCGTCATCTGGAGCTCAATTGAACGTATAATTTGCTAACCTCAAGAGTGCCATTTCTTAACTTAAATACGAGTACGCCAACCCCAATGCACAAGCATTGCAAGACTAGCATGCGAAATCGTTTTAGTTCACAACCAGGGCTATCTGTTCAAGACCAAAAGTCTACTTCCCAGATGGAATGAAGTGAAAACTGAAACTGTTCACGATTAACCAACACCATACTGCTGCTTAGCACACTTAACACAAAGGTACCACCTTATCGAAGATGTGTAGTTTTGCTGCCGTTCCGCTCCGCACCAAGTGATACAATAATTTAGAAACCTGTTCTGCTTCTCGTAAAGATAGAGAGTCAAACAAAACATATTTAACGACACTAGATGCGCCATTAAGACTTGAGTTTCACCTGAAATCCCCGGGCACAATAAATCATCACCAAATCCCAAAATTGATAGACACTACTCTCTCTGTTCAGTTATATTTGTTATTTGTATATATTTTTATTATCATAAAACTTAAACACAACAATTACACGAATCTATGGTCCTTTGGGGAGACCTTCACGTTCGGCCCAGTCCAGCCAGGATCCAACGTAGTTGTGAACATTTTTATAGCCAAGAGCTGCAGCGAGTTCAGCTGCTTTTTGAGATCTTTTACCACTGCGACACTGTACTATGATGTAGGAATCGAGATCAGGTTTTGTACGTCCATACTTTTTGAGGAACTGCTCTGACGGAACGTTAAGTGCTAGCTCCTGTTTTATAGTTGCAAGAGGAATGTTAATTGCTGTGGGGATAACTCCAGATTCTTGTAATTCCTGCGGTTCACGTACATCGATCAGTAATTTCTCTGGGTGATTGGGTAGATCCTTGACTTCAGCATACTCGACAACGGGAATATTGTAGGTTTTGGCTGAAGTACTCATTGCGGCTGGTATCACTTCACTGATACTGGGTCTCAGATTGGAAACATGATTAAACGCTGACACTTGACGAGCCGCCACCGAACTCAGACCAAGTATGAAGAGGTTACGCATTAGTTGGTTATTCTTGAACGCAATCTGGCGTAAAATGCTTGTTCTACAGCAAGCTCTTGCTATGGAATTCATGGCGGGTATTGATTGGACTTACTCTTTTTAATATAAATAGAGAAAAATGGGCAAAGTTATCTTCTTAACTGAAGACGGTTCGATTGGGAATTGTGATTTTATTGAACAGAAGTTATGTCACTTTGGAGAAGGCGCCGGTCAGCTGTAATGAAGCCAGAAATCAAAGAGAAATGTCAACAGAAGTTTCAAAAGTGGGGAGTAAACAGTTTAAGTGCCTTAATGTATGCAATGAAATTTTACATTCTCTTTACAGTAGCTTATATTGAAAGTGAACAGATTGGGTGAAAGTTTTATGTAAAACTTTTTAAACCAATTTGGAATTATATGTGATAATTCACATGGAACTGTGAGTGATATACTTGAATTTTGATAACGTGAGAACTGTTTTGTGGTTAAAACCATTTGGACAGACTTAAGCTGTGCTATAATCAGGGGTCGAATAGAGCCAAAAAGCGCTCTGCGCAAGTTTTTTTTCCTGTCCATAGTATCCCGAGGTAGGTAAGTCGGTTGGTTATTGTTCCTAAGCGTTGCACCCCTGAATTCGACTTCGAGTGGGAGATAGGCTAGATGGTTATTTGAGTGTAAACACCATGAATCAGTCTTGGTTAGACTATTCGCTAGTCTCCACTTCATAAAGTACCTTCCCAGCTCTTAGAGATCATTTGTAAGTGCGTCTTCAAGCAGCTAAGTCGTCAGCATGCCCGAGTAGATTGTACTCTATACTGTATGTCTTGAATGTAGAAGTTGATCAAGAGTGGTGAAAGAACTGACCCTTGTGGTAACCCATTGTTCAATTGTCTAGGCCTACTCACACTGTCGTCAAAAGGAAGTTGAAGGGTGCGGTTGCTAAGCATGATATTAATTAGATTTAATATCTTCAATCAGGGTACAATAGTTCAAAACTCATGCTTGCACGCCAGACTGCGTCGTAGGCGACTGTGAGGTCTTCGAATACAACTCATTTAAAAGCTTATTTTCGAACCTATTTTCGATACGTGTTGTTAGAGCTAATACTTAGCTTGCTCAATCGAAACTATTATACTTCATTTATCGCCCCTACAATCCTATCGTACATAAGACGCTCAAGGAGCTTATAGGAAATGCTTAAGAGAGCATTTGGTGTGTAGCTATCGGCCCTGTCATCCGGTTTCCCTGGTTTAAAGATCGCAATGATCTTAGATTTCTTGAATTCTTTAGTTAAGAATTCTGGCAACATAAAATTGCTAAAGAATTTGCACAACCAGATTTTGGCATTCTTGCCGCTATTTGGGGTAAATACCGTCAGTTCATGCAGCTTTCTCAGATTTGCTGCTGGCGATGGCAGTCTCTAGCAACGGTATTAACAATTTACGGGAAAAAGCAGAAGAAGTGATTTCTTAATGACTTGGGTGTGATTTTTATCGGACTTAGCTTTAGAAGTTTCCACTATCCGATTAGCGACAGGTTCTGGGTTGATTCTATGCTTTTGGGACGAGATGAAATTTGTTCCTACTAGTTTCCGGAGTAAGCCTTTCTGCTTGAGCGGGTGAAATTTAAGTTTTCGGTGGTTTTCTTCCAAAGTTTTAGGTGTGCTCTATCGAGCGACTGAAGTAGTTCTTCTGCAACTTTATGGTCACTGTATCGCGAGAATTCTTGGTAAAGTCTGTCGCTTTCTGCACTCCATCCGGGAATGTAGTTCTTACGGAAGCCACGTTAAACATGTTTCTTCGCGGTACTTATTACGATACCGACGAATCTCTCGTAGTTCCTGGGCGTCGGGGGGATCCAGCGAATATTAGAGTCGAGTTCTAAGGCGAAGTCTTGCCGAGATGTGATGTTGGCTGCAGGGGAAGTCGGGCAGAACTTGTCTGGATATCTACTGTGATCTTTCGCTTTGAACCGATGTAGGAAATCACAGATTGGGATCGAAACTCCTACACAATCTTCTTGAGTAAAATGTACCTCTGTACCTACCTCTGTATCCAGGGTAAGTACGTGCAATGCGGCTTGTGCGTTCAACGTAAGCACGACATTGCAGGAAACATGTGCATTGCGATGTCCCCACATCTTACGCATTCTTTGAAAATCAAACTGCTTTGATTTTGCCCGCATTGGATTGTGTTCGCTCCAGTAACGGCAATTTTGGTTGTTGACATAGCCGCTGAGCCAAAAATGGGCCTCGTCCGAGAAGATGATTTTTTGGCCAAAATCCGGATCTACGGCCAACATTCCCAGCGCCTAATTAGAGAACTTATGGCGTTGTCTATGGTCGTCCGGCTTCAATTTACGTGTCAGCACAATCTTATACGGATGTAGGCCCAAATCCAACTGGCGATGCCCAATTCAGCTGATCGACATTTCTGGGTCTTCTTCGGTACTGCCCGCTACGGCGGCTATGTTTTCTTCATTTCGCACCAATCTCTGTCTGGTTGGTGACTTAAGATCCAAAAGAGCCACGATGAGGATCGGCCTCACGACGAAATTCACGTTGCGTATTTACAACTTAGCCCGAGTTTCGACAATATTTTTTAATAATTTGCGTACCTTTGGCAAGCGTAAAACAATGCATGATAATGTGGCAAACCTTACTGAACAAATTGACCGCTGGATGTCATTGGTAACTTCGACAGCTGCTGTAACATACCATATTAGCTTTGTTCAGTGAGGAAAAACTAGAACAGAACAGCACGGATTTGTGAAAAACGTCAAATCAAATGAGAACGAAAAGTACAGCACAGCTGATTTTGACATTTTTCTCAATTTTATTCTACTTCGAAAGTAGGTGCAAGATTTTCTGTTCCGAACAGATTGGAACAGCCTCACTGAACACAGAGCAGAACAGATTCGGACAGAAATTTTTCTCACTGAACAAAGCTATTATAATAATTGGAAAAACTATCATTGCTATCTGGTCAACCGTTAGAATATCTGGCTGAGCATCGTTGTACTCGGCTACGGCAACGTCACACATCATTATGTACTCGTATGTCTATTTCGGTGGTAGTAAGGCTCTGATTCGGTAAGCATAACCCATCGTGCCCATTGGTCATCTCGTACCTTTCAGCCTCGTCCTGATCGGCGTTGATGTGAATATCTACAGCAAACGATTTATTTTGTAGAGTTTCATTGTTAAATCACTGCAGATCCAATACCTTAGACCTTCCTTTCAAATACAATCGTTTGGTTAAATCCGATTCATCATGGTGACAGATGGTCCTTCATCGTAAAGGGCATATGTTCTTATTACGACTTCACCGTTGTCGACACGTACAGGCAGCACTCGAAATAAAATCTTCTCCGTTGTGTCTTTACTACGGATGTCTTTCTTTTACGAGGGTTGTCTGAAAAGTTTCCGACCGCACTCGTCAATAAAAGCTAGTGAATTCTAGTTGTGCATCTTTTGACAGTTACTTACCGAAGTTTCAGTCATTTTGGATGCGCAGTTTTTAGTTGACAGTCGTTTGAGTGAGTCGATACGAGTGTTTTTTTGTGAAAATAGAAAAAATTGAGTATCGAGCTGTTACTAAATTCTTGTTTTAGAAATGGCAATTAAAGTGAGAGAGATAGAAGAGGTTATGAAAATGTCCAAAGAACGTGTTTGCTACATATTAAATCAAGATTTAGGCATGAGAAAGCTGTCCGCGCGTTGGGTGTCGCGTTTGCTTACTTTAGACCAAAAACGTGTTCGAATGAACATTTCCAACGCTCTGTTTTTTTTTTTTATAATTTACGAGCGCCTAAGGGGTTAGATACCCTTTTACTGTTGCCTGAGCGTGGGTGGAAAGATAGAAGGAGGAGAAAGGAAAAAGTGTTTTTGCAGTGGTTTGAAACTCAGGTGTATTTGGTTTCGATATTCGCTCGCCAGGGGTGAGAGTTCGAATAGGGCGGAGAGTTTTTTCTTCACTCAGAGTGATTCGAAGTTATACTCGTAATTCGCACTAGTTTTTTGTGGTTGAAACTTTACAACAGCAAAATCTACTTGTCAGTGTTATGCCTTCACACGCAGAATTTTTCTGTCTGAGTTCCAATTACACAAATGAAAAACTGACTTGTCATGGGCAGGATTCGAACCTGGACCCTGCGAGTGAGAAGCGATTAATAGTACCACTACACCACGGCCACCCGAGTTTCGGCGCCGATTAATTACTGTAGATGAAACTTGGATATACCATTATATAGTATGCCCGAAACAAAAATTCTGTCAAAACAGTGGACAGTGGACAGCAAAGGGCGAGCCGGCTGCAAAAAAAGCAAAAACTATTTTTTCGGCTGGGAAAGTGATGGCGACTGTTTTTTTGGGTTAGTCAAGGAGTTATCTTAATTGATTATCTTCTAAAAGGAAAAAGTATTACAGGAGCATACTACGCATCATTACTTGCCGATCTGAAGGCCGAAAAACGGCCACATTTGCAGAAAAAGAAAATCCTGTTTCACCAAGACAATGTGCCGTCTCACACCTCAGCGGTTGCCATGGCGAAAATGCATGAATTACGGTTTGAACTGCTTGACCATCCGCCTTATTCACTAGATCTAGCCCCAAGCGACTTCTTTTGGCTCCCTCATCTAAAAACTGCGCTCGGAGGACAGAGATTTTCGTCAAATGAGGAGGCAATCACCTTCGTGAACAATTATTTTGCAGAGAAAAACGCCAAGTACTATTTGGGCGGGTTAGAGAGATGGGAGCATCGCTGGGAGAAGTGTGTAGAGTTACAAGGAGACTATGTAGAAAAATAAAAAAAAAATTTGAGAAAAAGTGCTGTTGCTTTCTTCTCTTTTGCTTCGACTGCTTCCAGAGTCGATGTTTTCTTGTGTTCTTCCTCGCAGTTAGTGGTGCATTCTGTTACAGTTGCTGATTCGTCGGCGACACGTTCTTACTGCATGACCATATCTCAGGCAGCCGAAACACAGTCTGTTTGTCACGACGAATTCTCGTTTGGCGGCGAAGTCTGGTGGTGCAAAACTTCTACATTCGGTGAGCGCAGTTGGCTTCCTTTGCTATTTCTTACTCTTATCTATGATTAACGGTGAGTTCTCCATATCATAAATTCGTATTACTTCTACAACGGGCTTGCAAGGGCAATAAAGACGATGTGGCCACACATACTTGTGGGACACGGCTGAATAAGTATACAATTTTGCGTCCGGTCTAGTCTTTTGCTTACAAGCTCGTCCATTAGGGAACGATTAGCGATAGCCAAGTGCTGGTACATGCTCGCTTCAAAAAAAAAAACTGTCAGGTTCTGCACTTGTACTTGGAAAATTGTACAAGTAAATCCAACCTAACTTCTGGAATCTGTTTAATATATCTCACCTTCTTTAAATGGATCAGCATTGAGCATTCTGCACGACCGAAACGAAATTCTATAAGAGATAAGAGAGATAAAATCTCTCATCGGTTAATCATCTTTAAATTGTCTGCCCTCGGCTTTGAACCCATACTGTTAAAATGGATATCCTCTTACCTCGAAAACCGTTTTTACAGTGTTCGTTTTAGGTCAGCCCACTCGGCTCCATTTTTGGCCACCTCTGGAGTTCCACAAGGCAGCCACCTCGGTCCTCTTCTTTTTATATTAACAATAAATGATCTCGATACGATCATCAAACACTCGTCTGTCTCCCTTTACGCCGACGATACCAAATTTTTCAAAACCATTTCCTCTCCCCATGACTCTTTCCTCCTTCAACAAGATCTTGATAGTTTTTCGATCTGGTGCCTTAAAAATTCTTTGGAACTTAACATCGCCAAATGCCAATCCATCACCTTCTCACATAAGCGGAACCAATCTCCTCCCCGACTCTACCTTCTCCATAACCAACCTATCTCCTCCGTACAATCTCTTCGTGACCTCGGCATTTTGTGTGATAGCGAGCTCAACTTCCGTTTACATATGGATGAGATAATCCTCAAAGCCAACTCTGCACTAGGTTTTGTAAAACGGTGGTCCAAAGAATTCGACAACCCATACGTGACCAGGTCCCTCTATATTACCTTTGTTCGCCCCCTCCTAGAGTACGCCAGTCAAGTATGGTCCCCATATCATAGTGTTCATATCTCGAGAATTGAAGGCATTCAGCGCCGTTTTCTTCGATTTGCTCTCCGAGGTATGCCCTGGGACGATCCTTTTAATCTGCCCCCTATCAAAACCGTCTCAACCTTATCAACTTAAACACCCTTGAAGATCGCAGAGATGCTGCAAACTTTCTCTTCATTCATCGACTCCTTTCAGGTCACGTTGAATGCGCGTCCCTTCACAACTCCATTTTCCTCAACACTAACCCTCGTAATCTACGTACCCCTCGACTCTTCTATCTACCAACCCACCACACCTCCTATGGCGCGAACGAACCAATCTCCCGCCCCCACCAAAATTAGAGTTGCCATGACCTGCTCGACATTATTGGGATGTGTAGGAGGAGATTCGACGACTTCCTTTTGAATTGTTGAACGTATTGCTGGATTTGAGGAAAGTGGTGCAAAACATTGGCCATTCCTCGGGTTTTCCATGGAATTCGGGACGGTCAAGTACCTTTCGGTGATTTCCGTAGTTGGATGATGATGCTTCTATTTAATGGACTGGTGGGAATGCTAAACGTTGTTGGTATCGTTGAGGTTCCAAGACTTGAAGAGGTGGAAGAAGGGTCGGCAACGTATCCGTGTCAAAACTGTGTTGAATGACGCAGTATTACCAATGCAGGTGGCTGTTGTCTAGCTGGTGTGCTGTTCGAAAGGACTATGTAGTTCTCGGCCATGGATATGACGCACTTGACGTGGGTTGCCTTGTGTTATTCGACTGGACGAAAAAACACTATTTAAATGCGTAGCACTAAAAGCAGAAGAAATGATTGAAGAACTGCACAGAGCGGGATCGTTGACTATTGTTACGGTACATGTAGTGGCGCTTAACACTTAACTGGGTATGAATACACTTATAATGCCTCAGCATGTGTTAGGATTTTTGGAAAACGGGATAGAATGAGGAAGAGAGATGTTTTGATGTTTTGGCTCAGTGGTTATATCTTAGTGGAAGTTGGCTTGTTGTCGATTTTTAGTCAACTACTCATCTTACTTGAATAGGTTGGGATTCCACACCGAGCCTTCTGATTTGGAAACCAGTTCACTGCCACTTGAGCAGTTGAAGTAACGGTGATAGGAGCGAGCGGTTGTATCTGTGGTAATAGACACATTTGTCATGGCAGCTGTATCTAGAAGCACGGATGAAACGGCAACGCCACTGGCTTTATTTGGCTGATGGATGGCTAAGCAACTCCTCAAACAATTGTTGCTCCCGTCTCTCGGCGGCTACCGATGCTGTCGTTGCTTCTAAAAGGTAAATGCTGGAATTCCGCATCGGACAGAGAGCACTGTCGTCAGCAAAGAAATATACGAATATTGGATTAGAAGTAGCAGACAAAGAAATCATTGATAAAAATTAAAAAGAGTGTCGGTGTCAGAACGGGGCTCTGCGGCACACCAACATTTATTTTGTGAAAACACTTGATACCATTCAAGACAAGTTGAATTGAGCGTTCCGAAAGGTAGTTTTTAATCCATTGCAGAAGAGAAGAGTCATCGATCCCAAAAGTACGCATTTTCGACAAAAGAGCCGGATGCCAAACTCTGTCAAATGCCTTAGAAATATCAAGTGCAACTATCTTGCTTTCGCCAGATTGATGTATGCTTTGGTTACACTTTTCGGTGAGTTTCGTGTTTCGACATATTTCTAACATTTTGGTGGGTGCTGGTACTGTAGGCACTTTATCACTGAAGCACTTGCTCATTTTTCTTCGAAAGACTGAAAGATTCAATTAAAAGGAACTTATGTTACAAGGTGTACAATGGACTAGTTCTTTGTCTGAATCCTCTGTTCCGACAGAAAGAAAAAAGTATATACCATATACTGTTGTCATATGACACCTGAATATTTCTAATGTCCCGCAGCTCGTTTAATTGAAACTATCTATCTGATAGTGTTCAGACCATGAAAGTTTACTTCTAATTGAGGTACCCATCAAAGTTTATCAGGCCAGAACAATCATTAACGATATCCAACAAAACAATCTGAATATGGTACGTGTACGAGCATATTATTAGCATATATTAGTAACAACTCCAACAACAGAGTACTCGTATTTGTATCTTTTGCTGGCTGAGAGTTAAGAGGGGGTTTGGTTTGGTTCCATCAAGTGTTATAATCACCAAGGTGGTAGTTAACTTTATCGATTAATAAAGTACACACAATCGATTGGCAATATTATTTATCTGTAAATTTTTATTCAATCAAAATAGGATCCGTTGGTATCTATGACATATTTCCAACATGATACAATGTCAAATATTCCTTTTACGTAGAAGTACTGACTTTTTGAGGCAATGAATTCTTCAAAGGCTTTTATGACCTCTGCTCGGTTCCGGAAGACCTTCTGCCGGCAAAATGAATCCAGATTGCGGAAAAGATGGTAATCCGTTGGGGAAATATCAGGAGAGTACGGTGGATGTGGAAGAATTTCAAATCCCAACTGCAACAGTTTTTGCACCGTTACTTGTGAGGTATAGGGTCTAGCATTGTCATGCAAAAGGATCGGATCTTGCCTATTGACCAACGCAGGTTGCTTTTCAGTCAATTTGGCGTGCAATATGTCGATTTCTTCACAATATTTGATCGCGTTAATCGTTTCTCCTGGTTAAAGCAATGAAAAGTGGATTGGTCCTTTCGACGTCCACCAAATTGTCACCATCACCTTTTTTGGGTGAAGATCTTGCTTGATGGTGTATTTTAGTTATTCATTTGCATCCATCCACTGCCCAGATCTTTCACGATTATCATACAGAATCCACTTTTTAGCAGGTGAAGCTACAAGCACAAGCTTGAACGTCTAAAGTCCCATTTACAATGCTCCGAGATCCGATACGTTGTTCGAAAAAGAGAGCGCATGAACTGTCAAAAATATTTCCGTAACATGTATTTCAATGTGTTTGTTTACAAAAATGCGAGTCTCGCAGACAATTTCGAAAATCTGGAAAACTCTCGCATCTCGCAATGCGTGACAGATAAATTTTTTTTGTTTTCATTTTGAGCTTGTCATTTGTGAGTGGTGTTTCAATTAATTATTTGCGAAGATTTGTGAAGACACAAATTATAGTTTTTCGAGTTATTTTTCCCATGATTAGCACTTCATTTCACAATTGTTCGTTGCCTTTTGACGTATCATTGTAAACAGACATCCGATATACGAATGCGAGAGCTCTCTGTACCATATTGCTCAATAGTTTGAACAGTATGTACATGGTTTGTAGAAAAATGCTTGAAACATTCCGCCCAGCGCTTATCACTTCTTTTTCAACACACGGACAGCCTGAAAGGCGGCTCTGAAATGTGGCCACTAACTACAGTTGGTGGAAGTTGCAACTGTGAAGATGGTGCTGGTTGTGAGGACACTGCCGTTGATGTTGTTGGTGTGCAGACTTTGCTTGACTCCTGCGGGTTCTGGACTACGTTCGTGGTGTTTGAGGCGTGTAATTGCACGCAGCTGTCGCACATCCAATCTGTTTGGGCGACACTTTCATCGACGCCGACACATGTGAAATGGTACCAAGTTTCACACACATAGCACTGAACCATTTCCTCGGCGCTATCCTCGCGTTTGCACTTAGGGCAACTGTGTTGGGCTTTTACATTTTCGGGGCGTAGGAAAATTGCTCTTCTACAAGTATTGCTAGAAATTGCTAGAAATAATAATGACTTACCCCAGACTCCATGCGATAGCGGCAGCAAATGAAGATCTGATGCGATCTGATTGTTGGCCGATGATGATGATCTGAACGGATGAGGCTTCGATAAATTTCTGTCTGAAGACTTATTCTTCGCGTCTGTTCTTTCGACAATTTAATTTGAAAAAGAAAATAAAAGTTATTTTTGAGAAATGCCCAGTCGTTATTCTAATCCATTTCTCCCTCTCACTGCCGGGCTGTGGTGTCAAGCTATAATACACTTTAGGTGCTGCCAGGCGTGCTAACACCAGGGTTATGGAAGAGGGTTTGAATTTGAACTGACGACAGCATGGTAAATAATTGCTAGAAAAAAAAACATGGTACTTGTAACGAACCCTAAAATTCTCACACGTCAAACACACGTACCACTTTATTTTATAAAAAAAAGGAAATTCACTTGAAAGCTTCTTGTGTCGGATTGATCGAAAATGGGACATTGCATGTGGTATAGAGTTTTCCAATAAGGACTTGGCAACTTTTTTTTTAAATAAAACGCAAACCATTTGAGATATTTCAAAAACTTTATTATCGGCTTGAAGTACAATCAAAACATTTATGAATGGAACTCGACTTCGTTCATATGGCCACCGCGGGCCCTTTTGCAGCGGTCGATTCGTTGGACCCAATTTTCAACGACTTGGCAACATATTTCGGCCGAAACGGCCGCTATTTCGCGTTCAATGTTGGCTCTGAGCTCTTCTAACGTCGTCGGGGTGTTGGCATAAACCAATGACTTAACGTAACCCCACAGAGAATAGTCAAGCGGCGTTAAATCGCACGAGCGAGGCGGCCAATCGGCTGGCCCATTTCTTGAGATAACACGCTCACCATACTTACTCTTCAACAAATCGATTGTAGCGTGTTCTGTGTGGCTTGTGGCATCATCCTGTTGAAACCACGTGTTGTCCAAGTCCATATCTTCCAATTCGGGTCAAGTGATTCATGAAGCACATGTGGATTTTCACCCGACCAATAACGCATATTTTGCTTATTAACGAACCCATTGAGCCGTAAATGAGCTTCGTCACTGAACAAAAGCACTCATTATAAATTTATATTACTGACAACTCTTATTACGATACAATCTAAAATAAATCCCGAGCTCACGACAGATTGAAATCAAGTGAGTGCAAATAAATTAAGCCTAACTTCTTAAATCCTCAAAAACGGGAAATGTGCAGTTACTAGCCATTGAAGAAATAAAACAAGCACAGTGGCGTTTTTTTTCTAAAACAAAAAACAGCTATGCACTTATGTATGTTACAGTATTGTGCAAAACTAAAGCAACTTTTTCATAAATCCTATTGAGAGCTATTTTTCTTTTATTTTTACTTAATAAAATTTAATACAGATTATGCGGGACTATGCTTTGAGGGTTCCTTAACATTATTATATACTTAAAAAAAAATAGCAGTTATGCGGAAATGGATAAGAAATGGTAAAGCAAAAAATATGGATTTATGCCTGTGCAAAACTAAAGCAACTGTATTATGTTTTCCCGTTAGTTTTTGCACGCTATGCAAAACATACAAAATTTCAACAGTTCCCATTCATTTGGCTTAGTTAAGTCATGTATAACCTGCTCTACCACTATGGCGCGAAATAAGTTTAATACAAGCTTTAAAATCAAAATATTAAGTGATTATTTTGGCGGAGAGTCCCAGATATCGATAGCTAAAAAATACGGGATAAATAAATCTATAATTTCGCGACTAATTAAAAAATATAAAGCATCGGGAAACATTGAAGTGCTGCATTTAGGTGGTCGACCGCCTAAACCAACACCACGCGCAGATCGACAAATTTGTAATCTCATAAAAAAGAACCCATTCACATCTTCACAACATATTGTAAAGAAGCTAAATTTAACTATGGAAGCTAGTACTGTTAAGAGGCGGTCTATAGAAAATAATCTACCAAGCTTCAGGCCTTGCAAAAAACCAGTGCTAACGAAGAAGCACTTGGCAAAAAGGTAGCATAAAATTTATTAACAAAATACGGTAAATTGAAACTTTTATTTAAATAAACAGGTTACAGTTTGCAAAAGCACATCTTCACTGGTTCACTGAAAAGTGGAAAACTGTGCTATTCAGTGACGAATCTAAATTTAATCTTATAAACTCCAATGGAATTTGTACTGTCCGGCGAGGTAAAGTTCAGCGACTCAATCCCCGTCACTGCACTGTCACAGCTAAGCACGGAGGGGGTTTTGTCATGATTTGGACTTGTTTTTCTGGGTATTGTCGCGGTCCTTTCTATGAAATTACTGGCATCATGGATCGCTTTATGTATAGGGACATTTTAGAAACACAAATGTTACCTTATGCGGAGTGGGACATGCCTCTTCGATGGGTGTTTCAACATGACACGGACCCGAAACACACATCAAAGCTGGTAAGGGAGTGGATTACTAACAGGTGGATTCAAGTTCTTGATTAGCCGGCTCAATCCGTCGACCTGAATCTCATTGAACATCTGTTTGGGATACTCAAGAGGCGAGTTACAGGGCAACGATTCCGGAACAAACTAGAGCTGCTTCAATCATTAAAAGAGGAGTGGGGAAATACACCCCAAAACATAATTGATAATTTAATATCATCCATGCCTCGCAGATGTGCCGAGGTTGTTAAAAATAAGGGACATTACACAAAATGTTGAAATAGTCGCTATAGTTTTGCACAGCCATAAGTAAGGTATGGTATGGTAAGGTTTTTATTATTTTGTTAATTTTTTTTGTAATTTTATTATTATTTTTTTTAAAGTTCATAAATATAATTCAGTGTTCATAAAATATAACCCCAAATAATTTGTTTCTTTCTAAAAAAAATTAATACGGTAACGAAAACGCTTTTTAACGCAGGTGTTGAATGGTTGCTTTTGTTTTGCACAATACTGTGTGTGCACTCGGGTTATATGTGAGGATGGTAAAAAACAAAATAACACTTTTTGAATGTCCTTAGTCCTTGAAAATAAAAATTATTCCAAATCTTTGAAAGTTCACCTTTTTCTGAATTCAACAAGGTATATTTTATCAAATTCTGATGAGCAGAGCCAAAGTTATGATATTTTTAAATATAAAAGAAAGCATAAATTTTGATTTTTTGCCAATTTTTGGAGTTCCGTTACACGCAAACTATATCGAATTCTGCAAAACTTTTTTTGCCTTATGATTCGTACCACTCCAATGAGTATTTCTACCACTATTCAGCCAAATTGGAAAGATGTCGTTCAGAGCTCCCCATATAGCTTCGGCGATTTATCGTGGAATGACCCTTAGGTTTGAACGGAATAGTGACATTTGGGCTTGGTGATCAGTAAATGGAAGACAGTACCCAATTTTGTTCAAATTTGCCAAAACTTATCTTTCATCTCCATGTAGCAGTGTATACAGTGAGAGACTCTTTTCTGAAGCAGGCATCGTATACGAAAATAAACGTATAATAATAAACGTTTATTACCCGTGAATGCAGAAAAACTAATTTTCATTCACCATAATTTGGCTTTAGTAAACTTCCAATAAAGCGTTTTCCAATAGGGACTTGACAACTTTGAATTTAATTCGTGAACGCACTCTCAATAATCATCATACTGTCACTGTCAATTTATTCAGTAAACTCAACATTTTCATCATGGTAAAGTACACGAACGAGCAACGTCTGCAAATTATAAAAATTTTCTACCGAAATTCGGAGTCGGTGACTGCAACTTTAACAGCGTTAACTCCAATTTTCGGGCAATCACAAGCTTAGTGCAAAACTTTGAGTCTACATATTCGTTGTGTGATGTTGCCGTGTCAGTGAGACAACGGGTTGGTCGAAGTGTCGAAAATATCGCTGCCGTTCAGGCATCCGTAGCAAACGATCCAAATCAGTCAATTCCACGGCGTTCTCAATAATTGGGCATCGCTCAGACCACATTATGGCGTATTTTGCGTAAGGACCTTGGTTTACACCCATACAAGATCAAGCTGACTCATGAATTGAAGCCGATGGACCATTTGAAGCGACGTACGTTTTTCGATTGGGTTCTGGAGAAAATGCGCCAAGATGATGAATTTCATCGCAAAATCATCATCAGACGAAGCTCATTTTTGGCTTAATGGGTTCGTCAATAAGCAAAATATGCGTTATTGGTCGGGTGAAAATCCACATGTGCTTCATGTATCACCACTTCATCCACAAAAAAATAACTGTTTGGTGCGGTTTGCATGCCGGCGGCGTTACTGGGCCATATTTTTTCGTCGACGATAACGATCGCCACGTTACTGTGAATGGTCAGCGTTATCGCGCCATGATCACCGATTATTTTTGGCCCGAATTGGAAGATATGGACTTGGACGAGATGTGGTTTTAACAGGATGATGCCACAAGCCACACAGCACACGCTGCAATCGATTTATTGAAGAGTAAGTATGGTGAGCGTGTTATCTCAAGAAATGGGCCAGTCGATTGGCCGCCTCGCTCGTGCGGTTTAACGCCGCTTGACTATTTTCTGTGGGGCTAGGTTAAGTCATTGGTTTATGCCAACACGCCGACGACGTTGGAAGAGCTCAGAGCCAACATTGAACGCGAAATAGCGGCCGTTTCGGCCGTGTCGTTGAAAATTGGGTCCAACGAATCGACCGCTGCAAACGTGCCCGCGGTGGCCGTATGAACGAAGTCGAGTTCCATTCATAAATGTTTTGATTGTACTTCAAGCCGATAATAAAGTTTTTGAAATATCTCAAATGGTTTGCGTTTTATTTAAAAAAAAAAAGTTGTCAAGTCCTTATTGGAAAACCCTATATTATGTGCACGAAATTTCGTTTTGCAGTTCTTTTACGACTGTTAGCGACTGTGCACCAACGATGACCGTTTTGCCTCTAAGACTTACATTTTCTCTTTCCCTTTGACGTCGCCAAGATTCTTAGTTTCTTAGCCACTTCCTTGTATTTCGTCGAGTTCTTCTGCTAGTGTAGCTTCAACCTCCTTCAAATTTAGTGGTCGACTATATTCTCTACGTGTTACCATAATTCTAATAAAATAAAACGTAAAATAAACCACTGAATCTATAGCCTATGATGGTACTCTTGTCGATCTTATCTCAAATACAATTTGAATAAAAACTTGCAATAATAGTAAGTATTCGTAAAATTTACGAAGTAACCGCAATTTCGCATATATTCGTACCGCTAAGTAACAACCTCTCACCAGGAAAAAAAGTTAAGATACACTGACATTCAGTAAGAGTAACGGCGTAAGATGTTGCCAGATGCAAATTCTAATTTTCCATTCGTAGAATTTACGAATGGTTAGTATCTAAGGGTTAAATTCGTAATGGAAGAGGGTTCGAATTTGAACTGCCGACACCATGGTAAATTCAATTCAATTCAATTTATTGCAATAAACAAGTTGTACATTAAGACAATGTCTCTTATAGTACTAAGTGATAATATTTAGTTACAAAATGTTAAGTTTAAACAGAAAGAAGAGAAAAAATCATAAGTAGTGCTTATTTCGTGAGCGGTAACACTTAGCTCATGTCTGATTTGACAGATAATTAGTTTTATCCTTCCGCTGAACGAATATGGTTGTATATACGCTTGAACAATGCTGGGAAATATTGCGTCATTACTTTGAAAATCATGGTAATGTTGCAGAATGTGTGCGAAAATTGCGTACGGATTTTGGAAGAAGAGAAGCACCGTCAGATCCGTATTGTAAAATGTTTGTGTGGGTATAAATAATAGAACTTATTCTTTTCAATTCAAATCCCTTTATTCAGTACAGTTACAATTCACTATTTAATTGTTTCTCTCAATACAATCCAGTTTCTCAACCACTTATACTTTTCTTATCTTTTACTTAAACCACTTAATCACTTCTCCTAATTAACACTTCAAATTTAACTTTAGAACTGATTTGCATACCTTGGGGATGCTGGTATTTATACTCGAATGACATACTTCGAGAACAATCCTCGCCATCCAGCGTCCCATACAATTTCCAATTTGCTAGAAAATTCGATTCCACTCTCCAGTCGAGACTTTGTTATTCCAGTATCGAAATCTTCTGGTATCGAGTATCGACATTTTCTGCTCTGTGAATCTAGATGTCGCTGCTCACATTTAAGTGGCTATCACATTGCTCCCTCCCTACAGTTGTTCGTCCCGAACAACTTCGTCATTCAGCATCCCGTTGAAATGACACATTCTATCCAAATGGACCACTTTCAATTTTCCTCGATCCCCACGCTGGATCCGGTAGACAACGTCATTAATGAGGGTTATCACCTTGTATGGACCTTCCCAGTCCTGTTGCAATTTTGGTGACTTGCCTTTCTTACGCTGAGGATTATACAGCCAAACCAGATCTCCTTCGTTGAAACCGGAAGATTTCGCCTTGATATCGTTCCTAGTCTTCATGCGGCTGCTTGCTAGCTTCATCTTTTCTCTGGTGTCTTCATGCAATTTACGAATCCTGCTGCATAAGTCATTCACGTACTCGTTCACCTCTTTGGGCTCCGTCGGTGGGGATCCGAATTTTGCTTCACTTGGCAACCGAATTGTTTGACCAAATAAGATCTCGGATGGTGTGTGCCCTGTTGAGCTATGGACCGCGTTTCGGTAGGCCATTAAGAAGAGGGGTATGTGTCGATCCCAATCCCGCTGGCAGTTGCTGACAACCTTAGATAGATGCTCATTCAAGGTCCGATTGAATCGCTCGACCATTCCATCAGATTGAGGGTGTAGTGGCGTTGTCCTTGTCTTTCTTATTCCCAAATATTGGCATATTTCCTGGAAGACTTTTGATTCAAAGTTTCGCCCTTGATCAGAGTGCAGCTCCATTGGGACCTCAAATCTGCTCACCCAGTTGTTGACTATCTGTTCGGCTACGGACTTAGCCTCTTGATTTGGGATGGCAAACACTTCCGGCCACTTACTGAAGTAATCCATGACTACGAGGGTATATCGGTTACCATTAAAGGTTTCGGGAAACGGCCCAGCAATGTCGATGGCTATTCGTTCGAAAGGTGCTCCGACACTGTATTGTTGCATTTGTCCATGTGGCTTTACTTTTGGACCCTTGGTAGCCGCACATCTTATGCACTTTTTGCACCAATTCTCGACATCTTGTTTAGCGCTTAGCCAATAGAAACGTTCCCTTACCTTTTCCAATGTCTTGTTTATTCCCAAATGGCCTCCTGAGATTCCGTCATGTATTTCATGGAGTACTTGGCTGACTCTGGACCGTAGCACAATTAGCTGCATACGAGATGTTGTCCCATCTGCACTTTCCCATTTTCTCTTCAGCAATCCGTCTTGCACAAAAAGCGAGTCCCACTGTGCCCAGTATGCCTTCAGAGTTTGGCTCCGATCTGATATCTGCTGCCAGCTTGGTCTTTCCTCGTGTTCCTTCCAGGCCAATATTGGTTCGATGTCATTGTCTGCCTGTTGGGAGGAACGGATTTCGTCTATACTCCAACCCTCTATTGGCTCAGTCCTGATCGTTTGGATAGTTGCCTATTCTTTCTCTTCTTTACCACTGACTACTTTTGCTGGGAGGCTTTCATTGCATTGTTTTACCTGTGAGACTGGGATAATTACCCTGGAGTCGACTCCTGCTACAGACTTCTGCCCCGCGAAGTAAGCATTTCCTAACTGATGGCTTCTGGAAATTTGACCGGTTTCTTCGTAGCCGTTTTTGCCGGTTTTTCTTTTTATTTGCCTGGAACCCCAGTGCAGGTAGTCTTCTCGTCGTACCGGTTCTTTTCAATGCCCTTGCAAATGTCCTACTTTATCGCAGTTCCAGCAGCGCATCCTTCGTCTCTCCCGCGGGATATTTCGTTGCACGGTAGTTGGTCTTGAGCAGGAGCATTCACCAGATTCTATTTCCCTGACGAAATGCATTCCTTTGGAAGCCTGATTGGATGCTTCCATCGCCAGAGCGAAGGCAAGTGCTTCAGCAAGGGTTCTTTTCCCGGCCATCCTTACTGCTGATTGTAGCTTCAAATCTGCAATTCCCCTGATGAATGCATCCTTTGCCGTTTCGTCGATTATTTCTTGGCCTGCGGTGGGATATGACAAATGTGCCAGTCTACTCACGTATGCTTGGAGCTGTTGCAGTGTTTCTCCTCGCTGCTGCATACGGCCTTGCAATTGAACCTTGTAAACTTCCCGCATGTGGCTATCCCCAAACCGTTTTTCGATAGCCTGCACTAAAGCCATATACGAGTATGTATCTAGGAATATTGCTATCATTGTTTATGACAGAGAGCTCTGGGAACTCATCTCCTGAGTGTTTGCGTTTTGTCTTTTTGGTATGGTTCTGGTTAAGGCTAACCTCAGGTTGTAAGCCTTTGAACCAGTTTTTTCTAGGGGGATCTGGGCCCCCGTCCATAATTTTTTACCGCACTTGTAGTAGTTTGTTATTTATGTAGATATGTAGGTAAGTAATTAAATTTCACTTACCCCGAGGAGTAAAATAAAGAGACGTCAAATGAGAGAGCGTCAGAGAAAGTCAACCAAATTAAATTCGTTAAGCAATACGTATAGATACGGCGCTTGCCCGAACTGAACTGACCTTATATTTATGAAACGCTTTAATTGATATATTACTGATTTTTTCGTTTGTGCTCGCCTTAGAATCTTTTGTGAAATTTTAAAATTATTGTATTTGCTCTTCAAAAGTTGTGTTCCAATAACTCTTAACCTTATTTTGACAAGAAAAAAATGTTGTTGATAAAAAACAAAAGTTTTTGTCTTGACCTTATAATTATGAAACGCACTGTATGTTCACTATGACGGACGAGATTGTGAGGCACGACTATTCACTTGGACAACTCATAGTTCCTAGAAAAAAAATAATGGTACTTGTAACGAACCCTAAAATTCTCACACGTCAAGCACACGTACCACTTTATTTTATATAAAAAAAAGGAAAATTCACTCGAGAACTTCTTATTTCCGACTGAGCGAAAATCGGACATTTCATGTGGTGCAACTCAATAGATACAGATACGAGTACTCGTACTTTCAAATAACGTTTGTTTATTCGTTTTCAATGAACATTTCCTGTTTATTATTATTATCATTTCATTTATTAATTGTTTTTTTGTTTATTTTATTTTCTCATACAGTATATAATAATTTGTTTTGTTTTGTTTTTTTGTAATAACAATTCTTATACATAATAAGTTCTGCATTTGTGCCAGCCATTATAATTTTTTGTTTTTGTTTTTGTTTAAATAATCTATTTATTAAGTTTTGTTGTTTATATATATTTTTTTAATTTACCTATTATAATGTAGTTTATAAATATTGCGTTTTTTATTCGCATCGGAATATATATATGTATATATATGTATGTGCGTGCTCTTTCGACTTAAAAACCTTTCTTAAAAAAATTGTATGAAATGTATTTCTGTTTCTGTTTCGGTTTCTGTTTCGGTTTCGGTTTCTATTCGTTTGTTTGTATTTTTTATTTGTAGCTTATTCTTAAGTCTGTACCCTCGACACCGTGTCCTATTTCTGTTTCATTTGTTGGTGCACTTTTTTCACTTTTTTTTTTTTTTCATATATAATATAATATATATTTTATTATAAAATACATAGATGTAGTTACAGCACAGTTGAAACTTTTTTATTATTATTTATTATCCTTATGCGTTATTCTATATAATATGCGCATGGTTTTTGGTTTTTGTTTTTTTTTTGTAATTTTATTTCCTAAATAAATATTTTGTTGTATTGTAGAGTAGATCTGTGCTTACTTTTGATATATACTATATGTTTTATTAATTTTACTTTAAATAAAATATGTAATTATTAATTTGTTGCTTATTTGATATATTATAAATAAATAATTTTGTTTGTTTGTTTGTTGGTTTGTTGTAGTTGTTGCTGGCTGATTGATATACGAGTACGTTTAATGATGGATTTGTTAAAATTCGATGTGAGTGTAAATATGGGCGGTGAAAGTGGGTGTATAGACGCGATATAGGATGTGATGAAGGAGGAGAATTTGCTTAGTTTTGCAAAAAAACATAAATAAAGTTTTCTGTTTTTTTTTCTTAAATACTTATTCAAGGATTCGGTTTTGTGTGTTTGTTTGTGTTATATTGGCTAGTAGGTAGGTTTGTTTAGTTGGTAGGTAGGTCGTTACTTGTGGTAAATCTGAAATTTTCATTCCAAAACAATAAACACTACTTAAAGGTTGATTTTGAATCGATCAATTGGAAACTAGAAAAGGATTTTTTTTTGGTTTTTTTATTTTCGTTTTTTGTTTTTGAGTAACGTATAGATAAAATGCATCCTGTTTCACAGTTTCTTTTAGAATGTATGAGTTTTTTTGTTTTTTTTTTGTTTTAAATGTGTCGACACTGTAACACATTGGTTATTTAATTTATTTAATAGTACAGTGAAGTGCAAAAATATTTGTAGACTTAAACTGTGACTTTTGAAGTCATAATTCTTGTTTTTTTTGAAAAATTGTTTACAAAATATGTTTCTTTATAGAAAAGATATGAGTCATCTCTATGTAATATCAATTTTATTGATATTTTTTTTTTTAATAATATTTTCTAATATCTTAAATACAAAATGTTGATATAGATCTATGTATGATATAACATGTTAAACTCTAACAAGAAAAAAAAGCCTTCAGTCTGTGGAAGAAATTTTTGCAATAGTCAGGAATATAATTCAGAGGATGAAGGATCTCCTGAAAAATCTAGAAAGATAAGGTCGATATTCTACACGGCTTTTCAAAAACTGGCTGTTTGTGTTTGGAATACCAAATTCCGCCCAAGCATGTTCGACCCTGTTTGACAAGTCTGGCACGCCGATATAACGATATAATGTCTGCTCTACGTTGAATGAGGTTAATCTGAAGATTCTTGCGTTAAATTTTAACTCACTAATCAGGATCGAGAGAAGCGCCAACCTACAAAATCTGTTGTTAAGTGAATGCCCAGATGTGCTTTTGGTAAGCGAAACTAAGCTTAACCAGAATCACAAAATTGGCTACAGTGGCTACAATATACGAGGGGCGTTCACCATATTCTCGGTATCGGGGTGAAGCTGTGGTTGTATATATAAATTGACTTATTTATCAAGTAATACTATTATTTTAGTGCATTCATGTAAAATTTCATATAAATGTGATTATTAATTCGCGTTTTATCTCTAGTTAAACAGAATCATAATGGCAACTGAGGCGATGATGGTGAAAATTGAGCATCGCGCTGTAATTAAATTTCTCACTAAGCAAGGAAAAAGTCAAAAAACTATTCATGAAGAGATGGTGGCTGTTTACCAGGGTTCCGCACCTTCATTATCAACTGTGCAAAAGTGGTCAAGTGAGTTCAAGAGAGGCAGAGAGAGCATTGAAGACGACCCCCGCTCCGGCGCCCCGGCTACTGCTTGTACGGGAGAAAGCATCAAAGAAGTCGAAAAACTTGTTCTTGAGGATGCCCGAATAAAGGTGAAAATGATGGCAGAGATCACCAAGCTTTCAATTGGTACCATTCACACCATTCTTCATGACCATCTTAACCTTTCAAAGGTCAGTGCAAGGTGGGTGCCACGAATGCTCACAGCGCCTCAGAAAAAAGTGAGAATCGCATGCTGTAGAGAGCTTTTGGAGATGTGTAGTGAGAACGCGGACGGTGTTATGGATCGAATTGTTAATGGGGACGAAACATGGGTCCACCGCTATGACCCTGAAAGCAAACAAGAGTCCATGCAGTGGCATAAAAAAGGAACAGACCCTCCGAAGAAGTTCAAAGTCACTCCGTCTGCCGGGAAGCTCATGGCCACAGTTTTTTGGGACTCAAAGGGAATCTTGCTCATTGAGTACAAAAAAAGAGGTGAAACCATCAACGCCACATCCTACGCTTCCACTTTGCATAATTTGCGGGAGGAAATTAAAAAGAAAAGACGGGGTAAACTCGCAGCGGGTGTGTTGCTTCTTCATGACAACGCTCCTGTTCACACGGCGCGAGTTTCCAAGGCTGCTGCGCGAGATTGTGGTTTCGAAGAAATCCAACACCCACCCTATAGTCCAGACCTTGCCCCTAGTGATTATTTCCTGTTTCCGGATTTGAAAAAATGTCTTCGTGGAAAAAGATTTTCGGATGATGAAGAACTCAAGTCGGCAATAAATGGGTATTTTGCAGAGAAAGAGGAAATTTATTTTTTTGAGGGTTTAAAAAAGCTAATCTCAAGATGTAACAAATGCATTGATGTTAGGGGAGATTGTATTGAAAAATAAAAACAATTTAAATTGAATTCGCATTTTCCTTCATATCGATACCGAGAATATATTGAACACCCCTCGTATATAAAGGGTCCGCCATCTAACGTTTTTTTTTCAACTAGTGCTTATTTCGTAAATGGTAACACTTAGCTCATGTTTGATTTGACAGATAATTAGTTGTATCCTTCTGGTTAATAATGGAAAATAATTCCATTCAAATGGCTGTCTCGGCTGGCCATGCAGTAGCCTACACGATCGGTCCAATTTTTAAGCACATTATCGATTGTGTACAGCTGTATTTCACCAATGGCTTCACGAATATTGTCCTTTAAAGCGTCAATTGTCTCTGGCTTGTCGGCGTAGCACTTATCTTTTACGACACCCCACAAATAATAGTCCAACGATGTCAAATCGCAGCTCCGAGGTGGCCAAACGTCATCAGCTCTGCGGCTGATAATGCTATCTTCAAAAACAGGGCGCAAAACATCGAGTGTAGCTTCGGCTGTGTGGCACGTAGCGCCGTCCTGTTGAAACCAAATGTTGCCAATATCCTCCTCTTCAATTTTTGTGAACAAAAATTCGTTCAACATGGCCCGATAACGATCGCCATTGACTGTAACGGCCACTCCTTGCTCATTTTCGAAGTTAAATGGCCCAATTATGCCTCTGGACCAAAATCCGCACCAAACAGTGACTCGTTTTGGGTGTATCTGTGCCCCAAATGCGACAATTTTGCTTGTTTACATACCCGCCAAGATCAGAATGAGCTTCATCTGAAAAGATGATTTTTTTGGCAAAATCGGCATCTTCTCTAAGTCGATCGCAGGCCCACTTAGCGAAGCGAAAACGCATTGGCTTCTACTCCTGAACTAATTGGATTTTGTATGGCGTCATACCAAGGTCTTTATGCAAAATTCGTCTCAATGATGTCTCCGAAATGTTCAATTGTTGAGAACGACGGTGAATTGATGTTGATGGCGCTTCACGCACACTTTCTGCCACAGCAGCAATATTCTCGGGTGTACGCACTATTTTTGGCTTTTCACGCTTTGGTTTATCGATGAGGATGCCAGTTTCTTTTACTTTTTTCACAAGATAACGAACATACGGAGCTGACGGTGCTTCTCTTCTTCCAAAATCCGTACGCAATTTTCGCACACATTCTGCAACATTACCATGATTTTCAAAGTAATGTCGCAATATTTCGCGTAGACACAACCATATTCGTTACGAAATAAGCACTAGTTGAAAAAAAAAACGTTAGATGGCGGACCCTTTAGAAGGGACCGTCCACACTCCTCACAAGGGGGTGGGGTTGGTATCTTATTACGCAAAGGTGTGCGCCATAGGGTCATATATAGCGGAGATTTAATGAGGTTCCGGGTGTTGGAAGTCTGCATCGTATGCATTCCTGTTCATAGTCGAAGGCGAGTGTATGTGGTGTCGCTTTATGCACCCGAAGCACCTAATCCCATTCAATTTATAACTGAGCTCGAATTCCTTTTTCGTTGCCTTCAGCTCCAATCGGAGGAAATTTATTATTTTTTGGCCGGAGATCTTAATGCTAGACATGCGGTATGGGGAAATAATCCGCCAAACATCAGAGGCAACCAGTTATACTACTGGTGGGGTCAAAATATGATTAAGTACAGACTTGATCTGTACGCGACGAATATCCCATCTTTCCCATCAGCCGGTTCTTTCCTGGACTTAGCATTAATAGACAGTAGACTAGAACTGACTAACGTGGATCGAAACACAAGGAACTGTTGGCGTGCGTTCGAGTACGATAGTGATCACTACGAACTTGCCGCCATAATACGGATCCCAAACGAGCAAACGCAGCTGAAGCAGTACGATCAAGTGTATCCATACGACTATGGGTGCTTCTCCAGAATCCTAAAGCGTAATTTACGTTTGAATGGAATCGATCCCCCCACTAACAGAAACTTGACAAACGAAGAAGTCGACCGTAGTTTACTGATAATGCAAGACGTTATCAAACGAACTATGGAGCAGACTATCCCTCGGATAGAATACTCCGACGAAAGCCAGGTGGAAAAATACAGAACTCCAACTATCAACGCATTATACGCACACAAAAGTAGACTGCTCTCCAGGCTTAAGCAGTTGTACAGACAGTTTACTGACTGAAACGACCCGGAAATAAGAACACTAAAGTCACTGATCAAAAACCTAAAACAATTAATTAAAGAAAATTACAGTAAGTCTGTAGTCCGAATATGTTCCCACAGATAAATAAATTGTTCAGGAGGAAAGATCACAATGACATTCAGTGTGTCCGAATTCCACAAACGACAGAAAACAGACAGCCGACTCAGGCGACGGTCTTTTCGTGGTCGAGGACCCACAGGAGAAAGTAGATTTGTTGGGAGTCTTTTTCGAGGCCGTGTATACGGTGAACAATCCGGTTCACCGTAATCACGACATTGTCTGCGTAACGAACTTCAAAATTGGCGATCCGAGAATCACGGTTTCACCGTATTCAGTGAAGAAAACGCTGCAAACGTTATCATCGCCAATGAGCGAGCTTCCTCGCATTTGTTCGTGCGTAAAGATGAACTCCTATGCATCCTCGAGTCTCTGAAAAACAAAAAGTCGTCGGGAGTAGACGGTATTCCAAACGTCGTATTAAGACACCTGCCCTTGGAAGCCGTGGATATATTTACTACGCTGTTTAACAATGCGCTGAATAACGCATTGGAAAACAGCAGTGGTACATCCAATCCCGAAAAGGGATAAAGTAAGAACTAACCCTGCAAATCTCCAGTTAATTAGTTTGCTTCCGAATATTAGCAAGGTATTCGAAAAAGTGGTTAATAGAACGCTGTTATTGTGGGTTGAGGAAAACAATATAATTCCGGAAAATTAGTTTGGTTTTAGGGCGAGGCATGACACTATTCATGCTGCGTCAAAGCTGGTCTCCGACATACAATGGAATAAATGCAAGAACCAGTGTACGGGTGCCTGCCTCGTTGACTTTGGGAAAGCCTTCGACACCGTATGGTTAGAGGAGCTTTTCTATAAGTTGACGAGAATGGGTATGCCGAAACCTCTGCTATATATGATTTACGACATGCTTATGGGAAAGAAGTTCGTTGTTAAATGTAACAATGTTATTTCGAGGAAGATCTTTGACATTAAAAACGGCTTACAACAGGGGGCTGTGATTTCTCCGATACTGTTTAACATTTACACAAGTGATCTAGTAGGTTCCCTCAATCATGCCATAGCGTACGCAGACGATTTCATCAATACTCTTCTGCAGCGTGATTTCGATCATATTAAGGCGTAATTGAAAATCAATTTTCAAAAGTCGGAAACAATCTTGTTCAGGACTCCATTGAGATGGGCTTCTAGGGATACCAGACATAACTGGCGAAATTTGACCATCATTGGACAGCACGGACTGCCATTAGCGGTGAGAAGCGTAGTGAGATACCTTGGTATTTGGCTCGATAAGCATTTGTATTTTGACAAAGATATAGTTGCTTATCTTGCTGGAACCAAGAAGGCTTTAGCCCTGACAAGAAGGCTGTTTCACAGCAGTCAACTTGTCTCCAGGGTGAGAGTCATATGCTATGTGGCCGTAATCAGGCCAGTCATCGCGTATGGTTGTCCCGTGTGGTTCAATGTAGCGCCGTATCAGATGGAAAGGATTCGGGTGTTTGAAAGGCAGTGTCTTAGGACTTGTCTTGGCTTGTACAGAACACCAGAATCGGAGTACACAAAATATTATCCCAACAAAGTGCTTTACGATGGGGCTAATCTGAATAGGATTGACAATTTCCTGATTAAGGTGATTCGAAGACACGTTGCAAGGGCAATGACCAACGATAATGGCCTGATCTTTGGGGCTTATAACTCCAATGAAATGTGCCACGAGAGCTCACTGCTATCGGGCTTTATTCCGCCTGAGGCTTTTCTCTATATTGATGCTAAAGGGTTAATACAAAGTAGGGATTGTATCCCGGTAATATACCACCGCCACCGCGGTGCGAGGTTCACGCGGCTCACCTACGACGGGTATGTTGCCAATGCTCAGGAGCTCCTCCGTTTTAGTCCCGCAATTGCGGACAGGGATCGGATCGATGCCGAGAAACAGTACACCGAATTCTGGTGGCTTCAAGAAGGAGAAAGGGTTGGTTCGCTCTCCTAGGTCGGTAAGTTACTAAGGTAACATATTCCTCTTAGTTGTAAGTTAGAGTAGGAATAGTTAGGGGAATCTCTTGGAAAGGCCGCGTTCGTTAACATGAGGCCGCACCTCTGAGAAGTGACCAGTGGTTTATCGCATTGGTTAAATCTTGGTGGTGCGTGTGCACGATGTTGACGAATGACGGGCGCCCGAAATCGCAATTGGGATGGTGACCACTCTGTGCGAGAGGCTACGAGTGCTCACCAACTGGCAACACTGTTTGTATAGATTTTCAATTTGACAGTTGAAAGTTGATTTGTGGTTAGTACGTTTTGCCATTTTATGGTAAATAGATTAACGCCAGAACAGCTCGTGCAAATTGTGCAAACTTATTTTGAAAACCATGGTTCGGTTCGCCAAACTTACCTACGTCCATTTTACGACAAAATCGTCCATCTGAGCAAGTTATTCGGAACACGATGAATCTCTAATGGATAATGCGCATCCCCGAAGACGACAAACAGTGCGAACAGAAGAAGTTATTGCCGTTGAGGAGCACGGTGTTGAGGAGAATCCGAATGAGACGATTCGCTATCGTGTACAGCAATTGGAGCTATGCCTATCCACTATCAACACATCGATATGCTCATCGGAGCGGATATATTCTTTGATGTTTTGGTTGATGGACAAATAAAGTTGGGAGAAGTCCTTCCTGCATTGCAAAGTACTGTGCTTGGGTGGATTGTTGTCGGACAGTTCAACCCTCATAGCGCACTTCGTCGAGCTTGCATTTTTTTTTTTTTTATAATTTACGCGCACCTAAGGGGTTAAATACCCTTTTACTGTTGGCGGGGCGCGGGCGGAAAGGTAGAAGGAAGAGAAAGCAAAATTGTTTTGTAGTGGTTTGAAACTCAGGTGTGTTTGGTTTCGATATTCGCTCTCCAGGGGTGGGAGTCCGAATAGGACGGAGAGTTTTTTCTACACTCAGAGTGATTCGAGGTATAACACATAGTATTTTTTTCTGTGCTTGAAACTCTACAACAGCCAAATCTACGTGTCAGTGTTATGCCTTCACACGCAGAATTTTTCTGTCTGAGTTCCAATTACACAAATGAAAAACTGACTTGCCATGGGCAGGATTCGAACCTTGGACCGTCCAAGTGAGAAGCGATTGCTAGTACCACTACACCACGCCCACCCCCAATGCAGTTTCGAATGCAGATACCAGTGGTTACGACAAAACAACACCTACAGACCATTCACTCAACGACATGTTCGAGCAATTCTTAGCCATAGAAGAAGTTCAAAAAAATACCCCGAACTGGACCGAAGAACAGATTGCATGCGAGAAGGTGTTTTGCAACACAATTCATCAAAGAGTGGATGGGGGGCTCGTGGTACAGTTACCGTTTAAAGAGAGCGCAAGCGTTTTAGGTGATTCGAGAAGAATAGCTGAAAGGAGATTTCTATCCTTGGAAAAACGTTTGGCAAGGTTGCCGGAAATAAAGCAGCAATAAATTTCTTTCATGAAGGAATACGAAGATCTCGGACACATGCAAGCTGTTCCAAAGGATGAGATATCGGATATTCGGTATTACATGCCCCACCAATTTGTGGGGTTGTATTCGACGCGTAGTGCAGAACATCGGCAAATGTGTAGCTCAATGACATCCTAATGGTAGGTCCAACAGTGCAGCAGGACTTGTATTCCATCTCGATTCGCTTCCGTTCGCATAAAATATGCCTGACTGCAGATGTGCCAAAAATTTTTGTGCAGCCTACTGATTCTAACTTCCAGGCAATTTTATGGCGATCAGATCCAAATACAAATGTTGGCGTGTTTAGACTGATTACTGTTACGTATGGGACCATACCATGCCACCCGCTGTTTGCTGTACTTAGCTGAACAAAACCAAGAAAAATATCCACTGGGATCTGCGGTAATTAAACGCGATTTTTATATCGACGATCTGATCTCTGGTGCTGATACGTTGGAACAAGCTGAACGGATTCGTGTCGAGATTGAACTCATTCTCAATAGTGCGGGACTAGAGCTAAAGAAGTGGTATTCCAACGAGGCTAGGGTAATGGATACCATACCAGCCTCAGATCGCAAGAAAACTTTGCGTATAAATGATAGCGATGTCATCAAGGCACTTAGCATTATGTGGGAGCCTATCCAGGATGAGTTGCTATTCATCAACCCATTAGAAGGGGTGCTTGGTGTCAATGTCATCACCAAAAGGACAGTTTTAGCGGATGTTGCCCGGTTGTTCGATCCCTTGGGGCTGGTACTCGTAAATCCAGTTACAGTCATAGGAAAGATATTTCTTCAACGCCTTTGGAAAGCGAAGGTTGGCTGGGATGAGGAAATTGATGAAGATATGCAAGAAGAATGGGTCAGTTATCGATCACAACTCGGCGAATTTACAAAGGTGCGTATTCCACGATATATATTTTCAACAGATGGTATTTTCGGATGGTTCGCTTATAGCATTTGGAGGATGCCTTTATGTCTGTGTGGAGGACTCGCTTGGAAACATCTCTATTCACCTGCTAAGCGCGAAATCAAAGGTAGCGCCCGTCTCCACGCAGATCTTGCTAAGGCTGGAATTGTGCGCAGTCTTACTTCTTTCAAGATTGCTTCATCGTATTTAAGATGCCCTTGGAAATAGGTTCGATTAAGTTATTTTGTGGATTCTGAGGTTCTGGTTCTGCTTCCAAGTTTACAATCTGAAAACAGTTTCGTTGGTTCAAAAAGTCGGATTAAAAAACTGAATCCGTTTTTACAACCTGAGTCGGTGCGAGTAGGAGGACGTCTTACAAATGCAGAGTTGCCATCCGATGCTAAACATCCTATATTGCTGCCTAAATCGCATCTCTTCGTTAAAAGCAAATCTAACTCATTTGCATCGATACAATTGCCACGCGGGAGCTCAAGCTCTGGTGTCCATTTCACGACAGAGGTTTTGGATCATCGGTGTTCGAAGTTTGACGACGAATGTGGTCCACAACTGCTTGCGATGTTTTCGAATGCGGCCAAGATTGCGAGACCAGGTCATGGGTGATCTCCCAGCTTCAAGAGTTTGTAGCGCACGCCCCTTTTTGAAGTTTGGTGTTGATTTTTGTGGTCCATTTCACACCAGTTTGAGAATGCGAGGACATCGTACCACTAAGTCATACATGGCAGTCTTCGTCTGCTTTATAACTAAGGCGGTCCATTTGGAAATAGTGTCTGACCTGTCGTGGAAAGGATTCCTGGCTGTTTTAAAAAGATTCGTTGCTCGTTGTGGGATTTGTCGTCACCTCTACTGCGACAATGCCACCAACTTTGTGGGAGCTAGGAATGAGTTGGCCGAGCTACGGAAGCAGTTTTATAATGAGCACACTCAGTCATTGATTTATAGGATCTGAGCAGAAGACAACATCGAATTTCATCAAATACCACCTCGTTCGCCGCACTTTGGCGGCTTGTGGGAGTCGGCTGTTAAGTCAGCAAAAAGTTTTCTGATAAGAACGTGTGATCCCACCACATTGAGCTTTGAGGAGCTTTCTACGGTAGCAGCAGAAATCGAGGCCATACTCAATTCGAGGCCTCTTACACCACTTACAGCAGATCCGAGTGACGAGGTAGCATTGACACCAGGGCACTTTATTGTTGGTGGTGCTCTAAACTCATTTGTGGAGCCTGACGTCACAAATGTTTCCCGCTTATCACGCTGGCTGCAACTTCTGGAAGCGATGGTCCCGCGAATACATTACGCAATTGCAACATCGGCACAAATGGAGTACTACCTCGAAGGATATGAGGTTGGGTACTATGGTACTTGTTTCCGACGACACTTCTAAAATAGCTTCTTGGGCGCATTGTGGAAGTCATTGCTGGAAAGGATGGTCATGTTCGGGTTATAAACATCAAAACCAAGAACGGTGTCATCTCTAGAGCAAAAACAAGGTGGCGCCACTTCCATTTGAATCTTAAAGCATCGGTGATCTTTCAGAGGCGGCTGTATGTTCAATCTCAACTCGAATATGCAATATAATCACATCCGTAAAGTAAATTTCGCTACCTACTTTCTTTAATCTAGTACAGTCCACTAAGGAAAACGAGTTTTGTTGGTTGAGGTTTTTGTCTTTCGCTAGAAGTCGAACCGTCGAGGTCGAGAGCAATAAATTTATTTTGTTAAAACCAAATCGTGGAGTTTTTTTTTTACTTTCGATCTAACAACCAGATTGGCCTTGGACATACTCCATGTAGAAACAATGATAGCACACTGTATTGAGAACAGAATTTAGAACAGATTTATCAATTCAGAATTTTATAGAGATGCAGTCAGCAAAACGGCTACAAGAGGAACTCCACAAAGAGGAGTGATTTCTCCCTTTCTGTCGCTTCCCGTTGTGAACGAGATCCTGATAAGTTTCGAAGAGAAGGGTGTTCCTCCTGGTGGGAGGAAGCTCTCAGTCTCAAAAACTCAAATTTCAGAAAACTCATACAAGTTCAAGGACTGGCTTGTGTAGCACTAACAGGAGCGTTATGAGACCTTAACTCCTCCAGCTGCACTAGAGATAATACTCATCTACTTCCATTAGATGGCTGCCTTGAATGTACGGCTTGTATAAGTTCGATCAGAATATAAATACTCAGACCTATGGACACACTGCAATTTAGGGCATATGTCTATAATACAGGAGTACGACTATAACGTGCCTCACACTTCTACATGGACGGCTCGAAAATGGAGAAAGGCACTGGAGCTGAAGTCCACTGTGAAATGCTACAGATCTAAGACTCCTTCAAGATTCCGGACGAATGTAGTATTTTTCAGGAAGACATATTTGCTATTCGTAAAGATGCACAGGCTGTACTATTCATGGGATTTCCTCAGAGATCTCTATATTTGTGGCAAGTAAAACTAACAACTCGATAGAGGTAGAAAAATATCGACGCACTCTAAGTAAAGTCAGCGAATAGCACTGAGTGGATATCTGCTGGGTGATGGACACACAAAAGTGAAAGGGAATGAGCAATCGCACACCACACACAGAACTTATATCAATAGACCGACTGCATCATCTCACGCTCTATTTGGCAAAACCTAGACACATTTCTCGGACTCAACAAAGTAGACATTCATTTCGCTACGGTTGTACAAACTGGGCACTTCTTCATTGTCAGGTTGGCCAGCGGAATAGGAGCCTTTTCTCAAGATTACAGAGACTATCACACACTTGCTGTGCGATTACCCTAACCTCGAAGTACGCCGTGACTTTTTGGATTTCCTGACGACGTCAGTAAAGCAATACTGATAGATCTCATTAGAATTGTTGAAAGTTCTGGCTGGTAGTCAGCCAACACAAGCTAGGCAGAACACACCATAGTAATAATATAACACTCCAACAACATCAACAGGGAATCATAATAGGCATAATGTATGCCTGTAAGATATGTGCGCATCCCTTATTACATAACCTCACTTTGCCATATGCAACATATAACGTGGCGCTCTTTAGAGAAGGACGAGAGTTGCTTCCCAAATATAAGACCAAATGAGACGAGAGTGATATCAATTTTAAACCCCTAGCTATTTTTACCGAAAACGTACAGGATTAACCCTGGGGACGTTTAAACAGCAATAATAACTGCATTAGAGAGCTAACCTCTCAATATGATCGACGACTGAAAGGAATTCCGATCACCTAATTGAGAAAAGGTTTGATTAGCGATATTCAAACTAATAATAAGGCTGTAAAGGCATGCCGGGGTTAGCACCGTGCTATTGCAGACAGGTGTATTGCAGGTGTTTATTTGGAAAGCAACAATCAGGTCCATCAGGCAAAATTTGCCAAGTTATCAAGTTGGAAAGCCTTCCAACTATAGAGGCATTATTCTCCTTAACATGGCTTAGAAGATACTGTCAATAGATTTTAGTTTCTCTCGTCAAAAAGCCCTTGTAAGGCTAGTTTTACGCTTTGTTACCCAACAACCACGGCCCACAAAAAGGATCAAAGATTGAAATAACTAACTACCGTCACATTGCTGAACTTTTTCACATACCTAAAATTTTTGAAAGTTTTTTATATGAAGTTCAAAGCTTTCTGTGCAAGTCGCTTATATCACCCAGTCAGCACGGATTTCTGAAAGGTAAATCAACTATCACAAACTTAGTTGAATTCGTATACTTTGCTCTTTCACACTTAGAAATTGATTGCGAAATGGATGCTATTGCTATAGATTTTGCTAAGGCCTTCGATAAAATATCACATTAACTTATCCTTTTCAAATGGATATTTTCTTATCTGGAGCAACGTTATTATAGCGTTCGTCATACGTCAGCCTTCTAAACCCCGTTTTCGGCCACTTCTGGTGTCCCACAAGGCAGCCATCTAGGTCCCCTTCTTTTCATTTTAACTATAAACGATCTTGAGATGATTATGAAACATAGCCCCTTATCCATTTACTATTTCTTCACCCCAAGACTCTATTATCCTTTAAGAAGACCTCGATAGGTTTTCCACTTGTTGTCTAAAAAATTGCTTAGAGCTTAATGATGAACCTATATCCCATGTTCAATCCTTTCGTGACCTTGGAATATAATACTATAGAGAGTTTGACTTCTGTTCGTATATTGATGAGACAATCTTTAAAGCTAACTCATCGCTCGGTTTTATCAAACGATGGTTCAAAGAATTTTGTAGCCGCTATGTGACAAGGCCACTTTACATTACCCTTGTCCGGTCACTTTTCGAATATGCCAGCCAAATATTATTCAGCTTTCAGCTAGTACCCGAATCGAGAATATTCAACGTCGTTTTCTTCGATTTGCCCTTAATCTGAATGTCCTCGAAGAACGTAGAGACGTAGATGACTTTCTCTTCATTCATCGACTGCTCTCTGGTTCTGTGGATTGCGAAATCCCTTTACAATTATATTTCCTTCAACACTAAACCTCGTAATTTAAGCTGTCCTCATCTCTGCTATATTCCAACCCATCGCACCTCTTATGGTTCTGACGAACCAAACTCTCCCATGCTCCGTAAGGACAACTAAAACTTCCCACTTTTTGATTTTAACCTGAGCACTTCTCGTCTCAAACTTGATCTTGATCTCCTCCACCGTTCCCCTGTTTGCTAACCCTTCATTTTTGTTAGTTTTCAAGTAAGTTTAAGCATTTAAGCCAAATAAATGGGAGGCCGTTCTCACCAAAATTTAAAATTAAAAATCAATGAAACAACAGAATAGACAAATCGGGCTTAGCGGCTCCAAGTACGTTGAGGTAGGCTCCTATAACTTTAAGTTACCAATAGAGTTGTCTATCTGCGCTCTGATGCTAACTTGTATAACCCTACAATGAAAAGTTCTTAAGCCAGACTCAATCTCGTTAATCACTGTTCCTTTGTTGAGAGTCTAAGTTCCTTATAAGACTCTTATTGTTCCAGTTCCTCTGTATGGCGCAGAAGAAAAGACTCGGTTTTTTTTGTAATTTGCGCGCTCAAGGGATATAAGTACATTTACAATGTTTGCACTCAGCGCGGGTGAAGGAAAATTAGGGAGGGAAGAAAGATAGGTACCGATGTACGTTGGTTTTAAATGTCTGAATATTATAATGATTATGAAATAGTGAGCTCGGCAGGGCATTCCACAAGCGAGTTGTTCGGCTTGGGAACGAATCACGATATTCGAATCACGTCCGAAAGTGGGCTTGAGGATATACTGATGAGCATTCATAGCGAGACGGGTGTTACAGTTAAAGGTTTGAAGGGGCGTTATGATACTGGTGATTTCAATGGAGCACTGATGGTGGTAATAGTGATAATACAAAGTGAGGCACAAGACATTTCGTCGGTGTTCGGGGGTGTCTATGGACTGGGTGATGTTATTTTTGTTTTTGAGTTTCATTGCACGGTTTTGAATCTTATCCAGCAGGTGCAGAGATGTTTCAGCCGAAGCTGACCAGATGTGTTCATTGTACTCCAATTTCGGGCGGATGGATGCCTTATAAGTATATTGAGGCCAGCTCAGAAGGTGAAAAGTATTTCTTACATCGTTTGAGGAAACCTAGACATTTCGCAGCATTTTTGGCGACATCGAATATGTGGTCATTCCAACGTAAGTTGAGTTTTGGAAGCATTAAATTCGACGCTGTTGATAGTTCCCCAATTGCTTATGCTGTTGATATCGGAATTTAATGAGCTTAACATACGCTGCCGTTCCTGTTCTACAGCCGAAGAATATGGACGTGAGTCCGGAAACGAATATGAAAAGCAGAGAGTACTGTCGTCAGCAAAGGAATATGTTGGATTAAAAATAGCAGACAAGAGATCGTTAATGAAAATTAAAAAGAGTGTCGGTGACAGAACAGAGCCCTGGGGCACACCAGCATTTATTTTGTGAATATCAGACTTGAAACCGTCCAAGACAACTTGAATTGAACGTTCCGAAAGGTAGTTTCTAATCCATTGAAGAAGAGAGTCGTCGATCCCAAATGCACGCATTTTCGACAAAAGAGCCTGATGCCAAACTCTGTCAAATGCCTTAGAAATATCAAGTGCAACTATCTTGCTTTCGCCAGATTGATGTACGCTTTGGTTCCACTTTTCGGTGAGACATGCCATCAAATCACCAGTGGATCTGTTGCTACGACAACCATATTGCCGGTCATTGAGAAGTTTTCGTGTTTCGAGGTATTTCATTAGCTGACGGTTTATCAGCGCTTCCATGACCTAGGAAGGAAGGGATGTAAGTACAATGGGTCTGTAGGAGGAGAGAGAAGATGATTCGCCTTTTTTAGGGACGGGCTGGACAAATGCTGAGTTCCATCTGCTCGGAAAGAGTCTTGAAGAGTAGGATTGATGAAAAAGCTTAGGCAGTGGTTTTCCCAGTGTGGAAGAACACCTCTTCGGAAGGGAGATATACCATCTGGACCAGCGGCTTTATGTATGTGTAGATCTTTAAGTAGTCTTGCTACTACGCGAGTGCGAGAGTGGATTCGTCCCATTGAAGACTCAACGAACTCAAGTGAAGGCGGTGACAAAGCACAATCTGGGCAGCAAAGTGTGCAGCAAGCAGATTGGCCTTGTCTAAAAAGCTGACAGCTGGAAGGTCATTGTAAATGGGCGTTGGGATGGAGGATGAGGTAGAATTTCTGATATTTTCGACGAACGACTAAAAATTCTTACTACCTTTGGGACATTGATGTATTTTTTGCCTCAGTTTTTGGTCGTATTGGAATCATACATACTTAAGAAAGACGTTGCAGTCTTTCCTGGCTCGTTTAAACTTTCTTCGGTTTTCCTCTGTCGGGTTGGTCTTGAAGGACCGAAAAAAACATTTCTCTAACCCTTACAGCCTCTTTACAGCTTGAGTCGTACCATGCCTTTTCTTTTGGCTTGATACTCTTCATCCGATGGTGAAGGAGAATGGTGTCTGTGATCATATCAGCAGCGGCATCCACGTCGTTATCGAGGACACATAACAACCAGTTAAAATTCCTAAAGAAGCTGTTAAGACCGCTGCAGTTGGCTGGTAGAAGTCATGTTATAACTTTTCTATATTACCAGCGAGAAGAAGTCGATTCAACGACTTTTGCAAAGAAAGTTTTGGCCTTGTTTAGCCTGCAAAAGCAATCATAACATCCACGATGTTTGAATAGTTTTATTATGGTTGGAATGCCAAGGTCCTTTGTAAAATTGCAATGAAAAGTTCGTAAAATTCCTCGAAATTCCTTTGGCTACAAACTTTCCAATCACAACCAAGAGCAAATTAATCGTAAATGCAAAGAAAGAAACATGCATTGTCCATTAAAACACGCTCGAGTCCGAAAACTTATCCTCCTTTGCAATCAAACAAACAAGAATACACATGAATATGTATCAATATCTTGATTACAAAGCAAAGTCCTTTCCAAATCAGATCGTATAGATGCGAAATTTACGAGAGTTCCTTTTCAAACCCCGCCACACTCAAATAAACCAAATATCCGCTGAGAACCAATCACTGATTAGCACAATGGCTTGAGTAAAAGCCCTTCAAACAATCCTTACAACAACGATGATTTTGATGACATCAATTTCGGGGTTGTTGCCACAATTGCCCCAACACAAGAGGCGTGGTTTTAACACTTCTTAAGGACTCTCCACAATAAAGTCTGTACATTTCCTTCCACAAGAAACCCTAATAAAGAAATTACTATCTCACAGTCGTAAAACAAACAACAACAAAAAAAAGGGATGATGCAAGGAAGGAAAACATATATTTTTTTACGATCCACAAGAAACCCGCGAAGTAACAAAATTCCAAATCATCAACTTTATCAACTCTAATATTGAGTGGCAATTCGTCAGAATATTTACTCCAACATCAACACTACCATCACCACCATCGGAATCCTCTCTATCCACTGTATCCTTAAAAGTATCTCTTCCATCCATCTGTCGTGTTGGGGGTGGGGGATAAATTTAATTTTATTTAAATCAAATCTTCTGATATGAACTTGAGAGATTGGATGTTTTCGAAAGCATGCCAAAGTGTGCTTAGTCGAAATTTTTGAAAAACAACACACAGCCACTTTAACACTAATCCAGAGACAATGCGCAGAGTTGGTAATATCGTAAAGTGATTGCTTTTCAATTTGCATACTCGTATCCAAACGTGCGCGCGTACGAAACGGGTTATTCGGCATTTTTAATGCAAAATAATAAGTTTTCCAAATGGCGAATCGTGTGCTATTTGACATTTAAAAGTCCACCGTCGCTACCATTCTCTGCCATCAGAACCGCCTCCATCGCGGAAAAAAAGGTCCAAATTTATTGCTCATCTGAATGCGGGGATACCCAAAGAGAGACGACACTCCTTGCAAGTGTTCCGACGCCAAATTAAATTCCAATCAAAAGTTATTTATCCTTGATTTATTCAGACATGAAATTTGAATTTAGGTAAAAAGTCAGGCCCAACTCCTGAGGGTTGCCGCATCTTGACGGTTAGTGGATAATTTATTGAGTTGTCGTTTCGTAAAGAAAATATATGGCCTACTTTATGACTGTAATATCCGGATATTTGCCATTCAAGGGATATTTCCGTCATGGTTTTGGCGATGTGAAGATTGAAGTGATGATGGCGGTTGTAGATGAAAAATGTGTCAACTCATTTTCAGTAAGCAGTTCGGTTTTAAATGGTGTCACTGTGCATTCAAAGCGATATTCTTGCTACAATGTGACACAAAAGTCACTGACTCCTTTAAAAGATATCACAATTCTCCTCTTTTTATTGTTAGTTTGGCTATTTCAATGAGTATGTGGCGGTTTTAACATTGCAAAAACCTTACAAATGTAAATGTAACTTTTATGTAAACGAAGTACTGAAAAAACCTTGCTTATGACAGTGCAAACGTAGGAAGATAGAGTTCAGTGAATACTGTGCGAGCGTCTTTTCCTTCTCGATAATTTAATCATTTTTTATTAATGTAATCTCTACATAATTGGTGACCCCGACAAGTAATTTACACGGAAAGCGACATTCTAACTTATTTCAAATTAATATTTTGACATTAATTCGTCCAATTTGTTTTTTTTCCCATCGTTTTTAAAATGGCCACTTCGCCAAGTCAGAACGACTCACCATGTGTTCCCAACGCAGCAGCTTCAAAAATAGCCCGAGTCTCCATAAAAATTCCACCGTTCTGGAGTGCCAAACCACAGCTATGGTTCGCGCAAGTAGAATCCCAATACTTCGCAGTAGGAATCTCAAAAGACGATACGAAATACCACACCGTCGTTGCGGCAATAGAGAGCAGCGTCCTTTCATATGTCTCCGACATAATTCTAAACCCACCCCCGTCGGACATGTATAAAACTCTGAAGGTGAGGCTTATCGAACAAATCGCCGACTCGGAACAAAAACGAATTAAAAAACTTCTCCAAGATGTGGAACTCGGCGACATGCGACCATCACAACTGTTGCGAGAAATGCGCGAATTAGCTGGCGCAAACATGAACGAGGAAATGCTTAAATCAATTTGGCTTCAACGTTTGCCAACCAACGTACGTAGCATCATTTCGATAAGCATGGAAGGTCTGCAACAGATGGCTACTCTAGCAGACAAAATCGTCGAAGTAAGTGACATCTCACAAATATCCGAGTGCACAACGGCCACAGCTCCATCTCGAACTAGTTCTCTAGAATCGCAAGTAGCAGAACTATCGTGCCAGCTATCAGAGATAAAAACAGCATTTATGCGCTATCCACATCAACGCAATCGTTCCCGTACGAGAAAATTCACGAGGTCAGCTCGCCACACTTCTTCAGAAAGATCCGACACAAATATCTGCTGGTATCACAAGAAATATGGCGACGAAGCTCTTAAATGTAGCCCACCATGCAAACACAGTTCGGAAAACTAAAATCTCTGTCACATTCGGCGGTAAACGACAGAGGTTTAATCGCAAACCGACGACTCTTCATCATCGACACGAATACTAAGTTAAAATTCTTGGTTGACACCGGAGCCGACATATCTGTCATACCACCAACTCGAAACCAACGCAACCTGCCAGACAACCGAACTTTTCTCTACGCGGCGAATAAAACTGCAATAAAAACCTTCGGAGAAAAACTACTCACGCTTAACCTTGGACTGAGACGGCCTTTTCAATGGTTATTCACAATCGCTGAAGTTACCCAACCCATTCTCGGTGCAGATTTTTTGCAGCACTTTAACCTACAAGTCGACTTACGAAGAAAAAAACTATTTGATTGCCAAACACAAGTCGCATTTTACTGCAACTTAGCAAACGGGAATGAGGTAATAAAAAACCTATCTACAATCGATAAATCTCTGCCATTTCAGAAGCTTCTTTACGAGTTTAAGGACATTACACGAAGCACTTTATCGCCGACGAAAGCCCGTCATCAGGTAACTCATCACATTGTAACGAAAGGTCCACCGCTCTTCTGTCACCCACGTCGTTTGTGCCCAGAAAAACTGAAAGCTGCCAAAGAAGAATTTTACGCAATGGTATCACAAGGTATTTGCCGCCCGTCCCGCAGTCCTTGGGCTGCTCCTCTTCACCTCGTCAAAAAATCCAATGATGAGTGGAGACCGTGTGGTGATTTTAGACGCCTCAACGCGGTAACAGAACCCGACCGTTACCCAATCCCACACATCCACGACTTCACTCACACACTAGAGGGCAAGCAGATTTTCTCGAAAATAGATCTAAAGCGAGCTTACCATCAGATACCAGTGGAGCCAAGCGACATACCCAAGACGGCCATTACCACCCCATTCGACATGTTCGAATTTGTACGAATGACTTTTGGCCTGAGGAATGCTGGGCAGACCTTTCAGAGATTTATGGATGAAGTTTTAAAAGATTTCGACTTCGCAAACGCCTACCTAGATGACATCCTCGTGGCATCCGACAACACTGAGCAGCATGAACATCACCTCCGTCGTTTGTTTCAAAAGTTACGCGAGAATGGACTAGTAGTGAACGTTTCGAAGTGCATGATAGGCCAGCCAAGTGTGACGTTCTTGGGTTACGCAATCGACAAATATGGAACACGTCCACCACCACATCGAGTCGAAGCCCTTATGGATATCACTTATCCTAAAACTGTAAGCGAGCTCCGAAGATTCCTCGCAATGCTCAATTTTTATCGAAGATTCATACCAAAAGCAGCCGAAAATCAACAATTAGTTTTCCAACTCGTTAAAGGCAACAAGAAGAACGACCAAACCCTAGTTCAATGGACCGAGGAGGCCAAAACAGCTTTCCATCAGTGCAAAAGCGATTTGGAAAATGCTACGCTTTTAGCATTCCCCAGGACAGATTCGCAGTTAGCCCTAATGGTCGACGCATCGGAAAAGGCTGTAGAATGCGACATTGCAGCAACTCGCAAGTGACGATTCATGGCAACCCTTGGGTTTTTATTCGGAAAAATTAACACCTGCCCAAACTACCTACAGCACTTACGATCGCGAACTACTTGCCGCTTACAAGTCCGTGAAGCATTTTAGGCATATGCTGGAAGGACGGAAATTTACTATTTTTTCGGACTAGAAGTCGTTGTCTTATGCGTTCGAACAAAAATTGGATAAGGCATCGCCGAGGCAGTTACGGCACCTGGATTTTCTTGGCCAGTTCACTACTGACATTCGGTTTATTCCTGGACGCGAAAACATTGTTGCCGATACATTCTCACGTGTTGAGGCAATCCAGATACCTGCCACTGTTAACTATGAACTGCTATCCAAAGCGCAAGAGGCGGACGAACACTTACAAAAAATTTTATTATCTGATAATTCACTTAAATGAAAGCCTTTTATTGTTCCAGGTACAACCAGAAAAATTTACTGCGATACTTCTACAGCAGTGCTGCGTCCCTACTTAACCGAAGCGTTTCGGAAAATAGCTTTTACGAGTGTTCATGGGCTAAGCCACCCCGGCATCAACAAAACAGCAAAAATGGTTTCCGAGAGGTTCGTTTGGCCTTCGATTAATGCAGATTGTCGGCACCGCGCGCTGACGACTGCAAGTAAATGCCACAACACCGAACGTTGGACAGAAGTACTACCGATGATTCTACACGGATTCAGGTCGACGGCTAAAGAGGACTTAAAAGCATCCCCTGCTGAAATGGTTTATGGGAGTCAAATGCGACTGCCTGGTGAATTTTTTGTGGACAATTCAAAGGAAATCCAGGAACATGAATTCGTCAAACAACTCAGAAACACAATGAAGTCACTGAGGCCATCTCCAATGAGTAACCACTCAACACGCACAGTTTTCGTCGAGAAGGAACTTCGAACTTCACCATTCGTATTTGTGCGAACTGATGCTGTCAGGAAACCGCTTCAAACCCCCTACGAAGGCCCATTTCGCGTTTTGGATCGAGCGGATAAATACTTCACATTAGATGTAAACAACGAGCAAAAAAAAATATCCATCGATCGTTTGAAAGCTGCACATCTGACAATAGAGGATGAAGAAAAAACAACAACAGCTGACGTGCGACAAACAACCACAGCTGACGCCAATACACAGGAATACAGAACCCGTTCTGGAAGAAGAGTCAAATTCAACATACGATGAGACATATCGTAGGAGGGGAGTATTGTGGCGGTTTTAACATTGCAAAAACCTTACAAATGTAAATGTAACTTTTATGTAAACGAAGTACTGAAAAAACCTTGCTTATGACAGTGCAAACGTAGGAAGATAGAGTTCAGTGTAAAATAAAGACTTGAGTTTTGAAATTTGATTGAATACTGTGCGAGCGTCTTTTTCTTCTCGATAATTTAATCATTTTTTATTAATGTAATCTCTACAAGTACAACAAACTTGGGAGACTAAAATTTTATTTTCCAAATAATTGCTCAATTTTTGAAATCGAGGTCTATGAACGGGCACCGGTGGCGCTATTTCATCAAAAGGGGGCTGCAACTGATTTTCTTCCAACTAGAAGATGTTGAATTCATCAGAGGAATCAATGGTGTGAGCACCAGTACCAGCAAAGGCAGTAGACGAACTTATTGAATTCTGTAATTCCAGGAAGATTCACTGCGATAGTATGCATACTTTGAGTACTTTGCAGTAGAAAATACCACGTGAGAAGCAATCATTGTTGAAATATTGGATTGCCAAATTATAAACTGTATTACCAATGGTACTAGCAATTTAGAAGGCTATATAAAGTCACACATAATAAAAGTCTGTCACAGTCGTTAACAACTTCTCACCGTGTTTTTCTTTTCTCTGCTGCAAACCCTTCACTTCTGCTAATAATCATCTACTTTAGTTCAACTGTCGCCTAACCTAGTTATCAACTGAGAGTCAATATTCGTTACGAAAGCAAGACTATCCACCAGGTACTAATCGGTTGAAAAGTACTATCAGAGACTTCCATATTAGACAATCGGTAAACTGCCTTGTTAAAGAGGTGGAATACGGCGAAAATCAATTAAACACGCTTTAAGGAGGAGTTCGGCAGGTCCGTCAATGCTCCATTTTAATTCAGAACGAAACAAAATGTTCAAAATCTCTAAGGTGCCCTCACCAAATTGTTTGAACTGACTTATCCAACCTTCTGCAGGTTGCCCGTTCAATTGTTGAATTCAGAATATGTACGAGTACATACCAACACGAAAGATCCTGCCAGAGTGCACTTCAAAATCTTGAGGGTGCTTCCACAGCGCAACTTTGTGTAATTTGGTCAGACAACACGACATAGACAAATAACTAGTTTTAGGGATCAAAGCACTGGCAAGGTGTCGTCCATTTTCTACTGCTGTATATTCTTAATGGTTCTACCGTCTATGCTCTGGCAGCCAATAGCTACATATGCTGTCTATTGGATAATGCCTACCGACTGTCTGCTTTAAAGCGCAGGCAGCAGTAGGCGTGATCTAGTTTTCAGTCAAATCTCTCAAAACCGTGGTTAATTGGTGCGCGCTCAATGTCTATACACGCCCCGGGATCTACCCGATTGATAAGTCCAGTTGCATCATTTTGATTACCTTGCGCTTGGACAATCTTTTGATTCTGTTCTTGTAGCTATTTTTTTCGACAATTATTGCACACTCAGTGGATAAGGAGCGAATCTGCGTGGCGATTAATCGGGAAACTGCTGACTATCGTATAACATGAATTGGCAAAGCAGCTCAACAATCAAATTTATAGCGCATTGCTTGCAACTGCTTCTAATTGTGGTCCCCGGTAGAAGCAACAATACTCATTCAGGCTAGAATTGCCGGTGCAAGATCGACAACAAGGCACAGCCAAGGACTCATTACCCTGCACCATTATAGGCAGGGATGCTAAGAGGAAAAAGAACTCATCCGAAGGCAACGAAAGCTTCCGGATTTCAATAGTCAACCCAATGGCGGCTTCTAGAACTAATAATTCTAAACGGTGTCAATGAGACTGCGGACAGCTGATCACCTTAGAATGATTCAAGCTCATACAGCGCGACAACATAACTTTACTGGAATGGCTGAGAGAGTTCGTCGGCAATACGAAATTTCCATGACCAGAGCCGAACTTCGTACGGATCTCATCAGACCGAAAAGGCGGTTGAACATTACTAGTGCCTACATACCGAAGGACAGGATAGAACGCAACCCCTAACATCTCAATCCAGAGTTTAGCAACGAGCAGTGGGAGTTAATTGAAATGGGAAACCACACCAAAGATGCCATAGGAGTTGTGGCTAAACTAAGCTGCAAATCTATGACACTACAACGCACAACCAACTACAAGGTCGGGATTGTGATAAGGTGATGCAAGATCAGATCCTTCCCAGTCACCTTGCGTAGGAAACCTACGAGTAACACGACGCGCCATGCTGAAGATAGTACAAATAAATTTTCATTGTAGTAAAGCATCCAGCGCCAAATTTGCTTACCTTAAAGTACAGGGACTAGCCTGCGTCTGCGCAACTAAACATCCTAAACATCCCACCACTTCACCTTCAATTCTTCATTAATTAAAAAAAAAAAGACCAGCTACTTGGAATACACTTAATAGGCAAAATGTCTCCCACTATATAACTACATTTCGAGACCGTCTTAACTGGGAACAGAAAATACCAAGGACTCACATGTACGGAGTGTTCAGAAGAGAGCGGAAATTTTTAAATTTCGCAGGATTGGAGAGTCCGATTATCAACATTTTTTTCTATTATGTTGGTATACATGCCCCTGAAGTATGATACAATTTTCTGTATTCATTGTTTACTTTGTCTGTAGCAGCCGCTAAGGTTAGACGTGTTGTTATGAGCTCGGCGATTTTCGTTTGTTAAAAGAAATGGATCAACGAGTTTGTATAAAATTTTGCGTAAAAAATGAAATAAAGTCTAAAAGAGTGTGTGAAATGTTAACAACGGCCTATGGTGATTCTGCTATGAGTAGAACAAGTGTTTGCGAGTAGTATAAGGGCTTCCGTGAAGACGTTGAAGATGACGAACGCCCCGGGCGCCACAGCACATCAACTGATGAAAACGTGGAAAAAGTGAAAGAAATGGTTATGAACGATCGCCGAATCACAATTACAGAAGTCGCTGATGATGTTGGCATATCGATTGGCACATGCCATGAATTTTTTTCGAATCTTTTAGGTATGAAACGCGTGGCAGTAAAATTTGTTCCAAAATTGTTGAAGAAACACAGCGGCGACTGGAAATTGCTCAGGAGTCATTAAATGAAGTCAACGACAATGCAGAATTACAGAAACGTGTTATAACAGGTGACGAAACATGGGTTTATGGATATGACGTCGAAACTAAGGCTCAATCGTTCCACTGGAGGCTCGCCAAGACCGAAAAAGGCTCCACAAGTGCGGTCAAACGAACACGTATTCTCACTGTGTACTTCGATTTTAATGGCATAGTGCATCATGAATTCTTGCCATGAGGTCAAACGGTCAATAAGGAGTACTACCTACAATTTCTACGCCGTTTGAGTGAAGCAATCCGAAAAAAACCTCCAGAAAAACAATTCATGGCTTTTGCACGACGATAATGAACCTGCTCACACTTCATTGCTTGTTCGTAAATTTTTGGCAAAAAAAAAAATACTGTAACGATGCCTCAGCCTCCATATTCTCCAGACATGGTTCCGTGTGATTTTTTCTATTTTCAAAAATAAAGAAAACCTTAAGGGGCCGCCGTTTTACAAGCATACGAGTAGATGACGTTAAAAGCGCACCGCTGAAAGAGCTGAAGGGTATCCCAACGTTTGAGAAGTGTTTAGAGGATTGGAAGAAGCGGTACCATAAGCGCTACTGGCATATGCCAGTATGGATACAATTAGCTCCGTATTTCAAACAAATAAAAACATTTGGATTCTCTCCGACAGCAGAGCAGCCCTAATTGCAATTAACGCCTTTGAATTAAAATCAAAATTGGTTTGGGATTGCTTTCAACTCCTACAACTACTGGCCAGCACAAACAAAGTCCATCTGATTTGAGTGCCAGGACATAGTGGATCTGCATCTCAATTTATGATGCCTAGACCATTCTGTGGTCTGTGGAAGTATTAAAACCTTGTTAGAGGAAAAGAAGCTTCATTTCTGGAAGGAAACCGAAGGAAACAGACAAGCCAACAACTTTAAGCCAAGCTGTTGCCACAAGAAAACGAAACAACTACTACAATTAAGTAGGAGTCAAATTCGAGTGACCACAGGTTTTCTCACAGGGCACTGCCATGGGCAATACATGCAGATTGTGCAACAAGGACGTGGAAACAAAAGAATCACTGTAAGATACTCGTATTTCATTTCATAGCGGTGTTGATCCAAATTACACACCTTCATGGTGGTACGAGTATGTTTTGCTAGAAAATTAACAACACTTTCAGATCCTTCGAAGCGACATGTTAAGTCCAAGAAAGTTTATTACCCAGGTTAATACGAAGGCACTTAGCTTGCAAAACTGATGTTCATGCATTTTACTGTTAGTTATTTCATGTCTGATTTGACAGATAATTAGATTTATCCTTCCGCTGAACGAATATGGTTGTGTATACGCTTGAACAACGCTGGGAAATATTGCGAAATTACTTTGAAAATCATGGTAATGATGCAGAATGTGTGCGAAAATTGCGTACGGATTTTGGAAGAAGAGAAGCACTGTCAGCTCCGTATGTTCGTTATCTTGTGAAAAAAGTGAAAGAAACTGGCATCCTCATCGATAAACCAAAGCGTGAAAAGCCAAAAACAATGCGTACACCCGAGAATATTGCTACTGTGGCAGAAAGTGTGCGTGAAGCGCCATCAACATCAATTCACCGTCGTTCTCAACAATTGAACATTTCGGAGACATCATTGAGACGAATTTTGCATAAAGACCTTGGTATGACGCCATACAAAGTCCAATTGGTTCAGGAGTTGAAGCCAACTGACCATCCAATGCGTTTTCGCTTCGCTAAGTGGGTCTGCGATCGACTTAGAGATGATGCCGATTTTGCCAAAAAAATCATCTTTTCAGATGAAGCTCATTTTGATCTTGGCGGGTATGTAAACAAGCAAAATTGTCGCATTTGGGGCACAGAAAACCCGCACGCATACATTGAAAAGCCGATACACCCAAAACGAGTCACTGTTTGGTGCGGATTTTGGTCCAGAGGCATAATTGGGCCATTTTTATTCGAAAATGAGCAAGGAGTAGCCGTTACAGTCAATGGCGATCGTTATCGGGCCATGTTGAACGAATTTTTGTTCACAAAAATTGAAGAGGAGGATATTGGCAACATTTGGTTTCAACAGGACGGCGCTACGTGCCACACAGCCGAAGCTACACTCGATGTTTTGCGCCCTGTTTTTGAAGATCGCATTATCAGCCGCAGAGCTGATGTCGTTTGGCCACCTCGGAGCTGCGATTTGACACCGTTGGACTATTATTTGTGGGGTGCCGTAAAAGATAAGTGTTACGCCGACAAGCCAGAGACAATTGACGTTTTAAAGGACAATATTCGTGAAGCCATTGGTGAAATACAGCTGCACACAATCGATAATGTGCTTAAAAATTGGACCGATCGTGTAGGCTACTGCATAGCCAGCCGAGGCAGCAATTTGAATGAAATTATTTTCCATTATTAACCGGAAGGATAAAACTAATTATCTGTCAAATCAGACATGAGCTAAGTGTTACCATTCACGAAATAAGCACTAGTTGAAAAAAAAAACGTTAGATGGCGGACCCTATATTATCAAAAATTAGAGAAAACAAACACATTTTATCACTCGCTCATCATGCACACTTCCCGGCCAGTTAGCACTGACATAATAGAATCTTAGGTCGGGTTCACATCCTGCCATACAATTAATTGAGTATCTGCCATGTCGGTCAACGCAAACTGATTCATTATCATCATGCATCAATGTTAATTAAAATACCATCGATTGCACCACACACTTCCGGCATATCACCTTTCTCAAAAAGTCTTCAATCGTAAGGTGTAGACTTTCGGGCCAACACACTTGATAATTCACTCATACTCTAAACAAAGAGATTGTGGAGTAACACTAAACTGTTAATGGTATTCCATTAAATTGGAAGTTTGACGAAGGCACATTAAATTGTGGGGAGAGAAAGGGAAATTTGTTGAAGGCATATTAAATTATGCAGCCAACTAAAACAAAAACAAAAAAAAAACAAAGAGTAGAAGCCGGTAAAGACATTGAATTGTGCAACAGAAGAAACGTCACATTAAATTGTGAATGTAAACAGTTTCGCTGGAAAAGGTGGCCGCATTGAATTGTGCTAAAGAAGTAGAAAAAAAAATCGGCAAGGAAAAATAAGGACATTAACCATGAGCGAAATCAAACCATTTTTATGTGAAGTGATCGATAAGGTGATAATAAGATCAGAATGCGAGAAGTGGTACCGTTCATTCTCACTTTATTTGGCGGCAGAGGAAATAAAAGACAATGTAAAGAGGAAAAATAAACTTCTGCATTTAGGGGGGCCACAACTTTAAGAGGTAGAATTTAATATACCGGGTGCTCTAGTTGAGCCAGTGGAGGGAAAAAAGGTCGACGTGTTCGAAGTGCTAGTCAACAAGCTTGGCCAATATTTCTCAACACAAAGAAATGCTACTTTCGAACGTCATCTATTTCGATCATTGAGACCAGAACAAAGGGAGAATTTAAACAAGTTTATGATAAAACTAAGGAATCAGACGGCAAAATGTTCATTCGGAGAAACCAAAGAAGAAATTCTTGAGATATGCCTAAAAGATGAGATCATAGATTCGTGGGCACCAAATGATCTAAAGAAAAGATTGCTGGAAAAAGAATATTCCGTGGCAGAAATCACTGAAATGTGTCAGGTTTACGAGCAGATCAATAATCAATCTGAAGTGATGTTACCACCAACCTCAAGTACATATATTAATAAAATATCTCCTCGGCATGAGGGCAGAAAGGAAGACGATGAGTGTAGTAGATGTGGTAGGCAAGTCCATTTGGGGAACTTTCCAAACTGTCCGGCGAAAAACATGAGAAGCAACAAGTGCGGGCTAATGGGGCACTATGCGTGTAAGTGCAAAACAAAATTGATCAAGCGTAAAGCATATGATGAAAGGGAACGATTCACAAAACGACAGAGGTCTGGTTCTTCAAGAGTGCGCTTCATCGAGGAAGAAACCCGAAAAACAACTGAGCGGGAAGGAAATGACCAATTGACAGAACATGATTGCTTCCAAGTTGTAGAGGGGGACGAGGATAGTGCCGGTGGAATCATAAATTGTCATATCGGAGGGCATCAGATACAGATGGTCATCGACTCGGGGTCACGATTCAACCTTCTTAGCGAATCGGATTAGCAGCGGCTTTAGAAGAGAAGTTCGAAGCAAAACTAAAGGAGGCAATGGAACAAGATATCATCGAGCCTCTATCTGGACCGAGTTATTGGATTTCGCCAATTGTAGTAGCGTTTAAAATGATGGAGATATCCGAATTTGTATTGACATGCGACGAGCGAATTCGGCCATACAACGCGAAAATTTTCGCACATTTGAAGCTGTGATGACTAAGTTAAAAGGCGCAAAATACTTTTCAAGACTATACTTAAAGAATGCGTACAACCAGCTGGAACTGGACGAAGATAGTAGATACATAACTATAAACGTAGTTAAAGGTATGTTTAGGTATAAGAGACTACTATTTGGGCTTAATTCGGCCCCGAAAATATTCCAAAAAGTAATGGAGAACCTTTTGGCCCCTTTCGAAAACGTTTTTAATTATTTAGATGACGTGATTGTGTCCGGGCGCGACAAAAAAGAACATGATGTGGGGTTGAAGAGGGTGTTAGACATATTTAAGAAAGCCGATGTAAACCTTAACAAAGAGAAGTGTATGTGGAAAGTCCAGAAACTTAAGTTCTTGGGGCATATCATTATCCACTGAAGGGATAAGCCCAGACCCAGAGAAAATAAAGAGCGTACTAGAATGTCGTTCGCCGGAAAGTAAAGAAGAATTTTGGAAAAATTCGTTCCTGATTTAGCTGATACTACAGAGCCACTCAGAGCCCTCATAAAGAAAGATGACAAGTTTAAGTGGGCGGAAGCTCAACAACAATCATTTCAACATCTGGAGAAACTGCTGGCACAATGTTCCACCCTTTCTTATTTTGTTCTCAGAAACCGCACGCGAATAATAGCAGATGCGAGTCCGGTAACATTAGGTACAGTGCTCATCCAATTTGAAACCGAAATTCCAAAACTAATATCATTTGCCAGCAAAAGCTTATCCGAATATTCTCAAACGGAGAAAGAGGGCCTCGCCTTAGTGTGGGCGGTTGAAAGGTTTTCGTATTATTTGGCGGGAACAGAATTTGAGCTGGTGACAGATCACAAACCGCTGGAGGCTATTTTTAAACCAACATCAAGGCCACCAGCCCGTATTGAAAGGTGGGTGTTAAGCTTGCAGGCATTTAAGTTCAAGGTAATATATCAGCCCGGTAAACTTAACATCACAGATTCGGTTTCACGACTCTGTAAGATACAAACTTCCGACACTTTCGATGAAGAAGGGGAACATAACATTTTCACTATAGTTGAAAAATCCATCCCCAAAGCAGTCACTAGATCAGAGATCTGTGCTGATAATGCGGTCGACCAAGAACTCATGGAAGCTGTGACTAACGTTAAGAATGATACATGGAACTCGAGGACGCCGATCAATTATTTTCCTTTTCGACTGGAGCTTTGTACATTTTCACGAAGGCCACCCTGGGGAAACGGTAATGAAGAGAAGAGTCCGTTCAAAAGTGTGGTGGCCATTGGTAGATAGAGATGTCGAGCAGTTTGTGAAAAACTGTAGGGATTGCCTATTCGTATCAAAACCTGTCCAACCAGTGCCCATGGATAGGCATGCGTTCCCAGATAGACCGTGGAGCAACTTGGCGATGGATTTATTGGGGCCGCTGCCCAAACATGATTATATCCTAGTGGTAATTGACTATTACTCCAGATAGCAAGATCTTAAGTTTTTAAGGAGGATAACATCCAGAGATGTGATAAACTTTTTGAAAAAGATATTTTGCAGACTTTTGTATCCTAAGGTGATCACGGCGAACAATGGGCGGCAGTTTATCAGCAAAGAGTTTAGAAGCTACTGCAACGAGAATAACATCGATCTCATAACGTCACCCCTGTATTGGCCATAAGCAAACGGAGAGGTGGAAAATATGAACCGCTCAATTTTAAAACGCCTAAAAATAGCTCATGCCAATGGAAATGACTACAAAGATGAAATACAAAAATTCGTCCTGATGTATAATGTGACCCCACACGGTACAACAGGGAAAGCTCCTTCGGAGCTTATTTACAATCGCTTGATCCGGGACAAAATCCCTTCGATACAAGACATAGAAGAACCAATGCTTGACTTGGAAGCAAAAGATCGCGACGCAATAAACAAATACAAGGGAAAGGAAAGGGAAGATAAGGAACGGGGAGGTAAACCTTCAGAAATCAGGGTAGCGGATAAGGTAGTCGGATAGTCAAAACCGTAGCATTCCCAACTTTGATCCAACTGAATTTGAAGTGGTAGACCTAATATAAGCCATGTTAAAAAGATTCCTAATTCTCAATTAGAATTGGGGCCTAGTTGTACACCTAATATGTCTCCTTCACATCTTACAGGTACCGAGATTTCGACAGGATCAAACAGGAATTCGCTGATCACAACTACTGTACAACCAATACCTGAAATGGCAGAAGCACCCAGAGATGCCGAAAGCAGCGATTCCCGATTAACCTTGAAGCTGAAAAACGTAGGAGGGATGTGGAGACCGGTTCAACGAGAGAGAGAGAGACTGAGTAGCAAGAGAGCGATCGTGTGTGGGAACTAGTGCCATGATGCGTGGGAGTCAGTCGTGTGTTAGGGGTCGAACCATTCAGAGCTTACAAATAAAGAAGTGCTTTACTTACTAACTACCTTAAGACATTGGTGTTTAATTAGTAGAAGACAGGTTTACACAATCCGCATAAACACATTGATCTAATAGCTTATGTTTAGCAATTCTGGCTGAAAGATCGTTAAAGGCTATCATAAATAACACCACAGAGAGCGGGGATCCATGAGGGATACCATTGAAAAGTGGAAAAGTGCAGGAATAGCAATTGTTAGCTTTTACGGAAATTTTCCTGTTGGTCAAAAAGGATTTCACATAATTAAAAATGTTTGGGCCAACTCCCCAATCTTTCAATTTATTAACCACTAGATGGGATACCTACTCTATCGTTACATTATTGCGGGCGGAAAGAGCGTTGGATATATAAAAGTCCATATGTACAAGAGCGTCGGCACAGCCTTTGTTTGGTCTGAATGCTACTTGGCTTGGACTTAAAAGATTTTTTGATTCGATGAACCACAATAAGCGCCGGGCAACTAGTTTTTCAAGAGCCTTTGCTATGCAGGGGATAAGCGAGATCGGACGATAGCTTTCCACGATATTCAAGTTTTTCTTTGGCTTACGGAAGGGCAGAATTGTTGTTTGTTTCCAATTTTGTGGGATTATACCGGTCTCCAAGATGTTGTTATACAAGCAGATCAGCCTACATTTTGTGGACTGAGGAAGGTTTTTTTATCATTGGGTATGATATACGGTCTGCTTGGTTGTTTTCCCCTTTAGTTTTCTTAAGTTGCATTCAAGTTGAATTTTGGTAATTTGGGCTTCAATGTGTTTGGCTGGACCTGTGATAGTGCTAAGTTTAGATAGAGGAGAGGAGGCTGAAGTTTGTGGGGAAAAAATCATCCTTAGAAAGATTTGACCATCTCTGTGCGAAGAAGTTGCATATATCTTGAGGAACTGATATTTGCCCTTGTGGTGTTGAAAGGGAACTGATAATGTGCGGGGAAGAGTTGCTTGTTAGAGTAAGAATTTAGAGTAAGGTGACGATTTTGGGTTAAGGGTTGGGGTAAAATCAAAAACAATTGTTTTCAGACCTAGTAGACGATATTTCGTCATGGTCCGAATTTTCTGGAGCAAGGCTCTCTTTGGATAAATGCCAAACATTGCATATTTGTCGTAAGAAATCGTGCTGTAGTTTGTCACTTAAAATTAAGAATAGTATCATAACAAATGTAAATAGTTTTAAATAACAAATACAATTGGAAATCGCATTGTGTAGAACTTAAAAAGAGCCTATCTGCTAAAGCAAATATTATCAACTATCTTGCGAGCAAAATATGTAACACTCACATTAAGACATTATGTAACATAACCAGATCACTAGTGCTAAGTAAAATTGACTACGGCTTATTCATCTATGGCAACTCACCGAAATCAACAATCAACTCCATCAAACCCCATACCATCAGGTGGCCCGCAGAAGTATCAACGCCTTCAGAACAACTCCTATGAAAAACGTACCGGTTGAAGCTGGGCTGGACACAGTAGAAGAGCGATTTAAAGCTTCTCTTGCCAAATTTTTTGTAAAGCTTGTACGCGAAAAACATTCGATAATAGCCAAGGACTTCGCTTCGTCAAAGAACAGAAAAATACATAAACGCATTCCATCAGCCATAGCAGAAGCTCTTCTTGTCGCCAAACACCAGGATCTGCCTCAGAAGATAACCAACAAAGATGTCTCTCTATCTCCACCCTGGAGCATCAACCCTGAGTCTAACTAACACATCAAACGAAGTATTTCGAGTGTCGTTTCTGCGCATTTCTACAACGCTCAGAGCGGATAAATGGGTTCTGGTTTTACAGACGATTCCAAAACCACCGACTGCACATCTTTCGCAGCGTGCAAGGAAAACGGCTCATTGATTATCATAGGCATGCATCTTTAATCGCATGCATCTTTACTGCAGAAACCTTAGCCATCTACAAAGCTCCAACGTTATGCCTAAAAGATCGTGGTAAGCATGTCATCTGCTGCGATAGCTTCTCTAACATAGGAAATTGTTTAATTAGAGCAAAAAAAAAAACATCAAAGTCATGTGGTGTTAGATATTAAGATAACAATTCTTTATACTTTGTTATGAATAAGTAAAATATTGCTGAATGTTACCAATGAGCATTGTCAAATGATTCCATTGAATGAAATGTCATTGCTCGGACAGTTGTGAAATAAAAGTCACTTTGGATTGGAGTATCGAACCCCGAGGTTTTTCTTTGTTCTTCCGCTAACATACAGGATTAAGGACAATCTTTACAATGCCAGAATCTGCGGAAGGAATTTTACAAGCGTTAACAACAGCTCCACAGAGTCTTCAAACTTCACAAATTTCCCCTAACCTACATTTCGAACAATTTCAAGAAAGTCAAAAACTTTTCCCCAGCTATATTAAAAGGCTAGAAAATTATCTAGCATTGAAGAACATAACAGATGGTGTAAAAAAACGGCAAGTATTAATTAATTGTGTGGGAGCTAAATACTACCAACTTTTTTCGAATTTAGTAGCTCCAGAAGAACCTGAAAGAAAGTCTTACGACAAGTTTGGTAAAAACGCTAAAAGATCATCTTAGTCCTAAGCCAAACGAGATCACAGAGGAGCACAAATTTCTACTTATGTAGATGAGAGGGAGTCTATAGCGAACTATTTGGCGGATTTAAAAAAAACTCTGTGTATATTGCAATTTTAATTGCGAGTCATACACACCTTCGGTCAAAGTTTATTCGCGGAACTAGAGATTCTGATATCAAAGAGAGGCTCTTAGAAACCAATCTTTCTTTGGAAAAAATCATTCAAAGTGCTTTGGCAATGGAGACTTCGAAACTGGAAAGCAGTACAATGAATAATATTCACCAGTTACAGGTCAAAACAAGATCGTCCAATAAAAAAACATCGAATATATCAAAAAGAAATTCATACAGACCCTAAATAATTTGTTACAGATGTGGTAGGCAGAACCACCTAGCAAACAACTGCAAAGAAAAAAATCTGCAATGTGACATTTGTAGAAGAAAACGCCACGTGTCCGCGGTCATGCATACCGCCAAAGTCAAAGTTATCAGCCATTTACCCAGTTTATCCGACAGCTCAGTTTGCACTGAAGCAATCTGCATTGGTTTAATACGATCATATAAACACCACTTCTAACCGCATTGAAATATTCAACACGCATACGTTCATTCCTGCTTATAAAACGCATTGAAAATTTGTAACCGCTATGAAATATCGTATAGACATTTTCAAATCGCATAGAAACATTTTATTCTCTCGCGCTCTCATCATTCTTTAATCATCGGGCAGGTATTAGTTGTGTATTTAAAAGCGCCCTGTAGACGCTAAAACCTGGTACTAGTAAACATGGTACCACCAACCAAGTTTTAGCTGATGTTGATCGTCTGCGGGCTGGTACGCGTACCAATTTTTTGGTCTCACCAACATCAGAATTTGGTCTCACTAAAATCAAAACTGGTTTGATTTTTGTCGATGTTTGTGGGCGGAGTTTTGTGTTGCTGATACTATGTTTCAGTGTCTGCGCTCTCATCTCTCAACATTTACTCGAGCAAGCTATTTTATCAGTGAATTTCGTCGTGTGCATAGACTAACTATACCTAGATATCAAACTTTCCAGATATTGGAAAATCAAAACCGGTTTTCTACTGATCGTTACTATCCGTGAGACTCTGTCCGTGAATACATGTGAATTATGATCAATGGCAATTTTTCTCCTTTTTTATACAAACCACGCCCATTTGAACCAAAAAACGTCAACCACATTACACACACTCGTGCAAATCGCTCTCATTCTAGCAATTTTACTTGTAAATTGCTCTCATTCTAGCAAATTCTGACAAAGTTATAGAGATACAAAAGTGTTGGGATTCACTTACAGTGTGTCTGTGCGAAAGTTAAGGGTTTGCAAAAGTATTAGTAGAGTCTGACATCTAGTTTAGTTTATCTATGGTCGTGTGAATACACAAAATAATCGGGAAAAAATGGCGAATATTCCAAATTCTGATGTTTGTATAGAATTTTTCAAGTGTTTTCACAGCCTACCATCTTTGTGGAGAGATTTGTTCTATTATGTTGGAGTGAATTGGTCTCAGCGTCTGCGGGTTTTAGTGTTACCAAGTTTACTATTACCAGGTTTTAGCGTCTTCAGGGCGCTTAAAATATGGGTTTGCAAACGAAATATTTTGAAAGAGAAAGAAATAAGAACAATGTATCAGTGTTAGTGTGAGTGGCAGTTCAACCAGCTGTTTGTTAACTTTCTCTCAATTTTCTCTCGCTCATTTTGGATAATTTCATATAAACACCTGCATTTCTACGGGCATTGAACCATTGCGGATTGCTTCGACGCAAATCGAGTTGTTGGATAAACTGGGTAAGAGAGACGAATACCTTGGAACTGGTGAACACGGTTGCTGAGAATAGGCAGGAAATCAATCGATTTGATAGAAGAGAAGACACGAAAGGTACATTCTATGCAGTTGCACCCAAAACCAGTTTGTAAAGGCATTCAGGTTAAGTACTTTGTTACTTTAACCCTTTAGTTCCCAAGCAGGCCCCTAGACCGCCTGCACCTACACACATGTGTAAGTCACACAAATTCTTGTTTCCTATGCATGTTTACAGCTGTTTATCGAAGAATTTTCAAACTTGCATACAGGCAAAAAAATTTCCACTTGCATTGCGTAGAACGGGTGCTGATGGCAGTTAAAGTTGAAGTTTTGCGAAAAACCGAGGAAATAATTGTTTTGTAATTTATGCCAACTAAAATAATAATAATAAAATACTCGTACTTTCAGTGCTCATAGTTCAGTTAAAAAATTACCGGTGAATAGCTGTGAATGTACTTTTTCAGCAAAAGTGTTTGTGCGAAGAAAAGGGATGTTTCCCAAGTACCGAAACTAACCAACAAGCTGGACGGTCTACAGGCAGTCTTGGGATGAAAAGTGTAAACAAATTGTAACCGTTTTTTTTTTAATTGGGTTTTTGTTTTACATTTATTCACGAATGAAGCGTTGAAAAGTATACAGACTGCATGAAGATTGAGTCTGATTTTATGTAATCACTCAATAAGTTATATTTTTTGCTGAAATTTAGCTTTTTTGCATTTTTTTACAAGTTATCGTCGTTGTCTGATGAAGAAATACAAAAAATCATGGAAGCTCTTGACTCTGAAGTCGATACTGATGGAGAGGTGGATGGAGAGACAGATTTTGAAAGCGATGATGATTTGAACTTCGACCTATATAGTGATTATATAGAAGTGATTTATGAAGCATTAAACATGCCTAAGTCTACCTTAGCTACTGAGACAGTTGTGGGTACAAACGTAAGAAAAGCGTCGCTCTGTGATATGCCTTCTACGTCTGGCATTTATTCTACTCCTACTGACTTACCACTACTGAAGCGTACGCGATTTGAGCCTGCTGAACAAATATCGAACCAGCAAGCGGTTATTGGTGAAGGTGTGAATCAAGTGAAACAAGTGGCAGTGGAAGGCTCAGACATTTTTGTTGGATCTGTTTTAGCTATCAACCCTAAATCGAGCGAGTTCAAGAAGAAGTTGTGGAGACAGAAAAACCTGTTACTTAAAAAGTCTGCTTTAGCATTTCGTGATACGGAGTTAGGAGATGAGTTCAAGGCTTTAGATACTCCATACAAATGCTTCACTTATTTTTTAGACGACGTCATAGTGGAACACATTGCCCTTCAGACTAACCTTTATGCAGCTCAAAAAAATATTACGACGTCTTTCTCCGTATACAAATACGGCAATATATTGGCATCTTGTTTTTCATGTCAGTTTATAAATATCAAAACGTTCGCTCATACTGGAGCGAATATGCTTTCCAAGCTATACAAAACACAATGTCCAGAAATCGTTTTGACCAAATTCAGAGCAATCTGCATTTCAACGACAACAGCAAATTGCTGTTGTACCGGGATATGATCAGCTGTATAAAATTCGACCTATCATCGAGCATTTCAATAATAAGTTTAAGTCAGTCCCGATGACGCAGCGCATTTGTGTGGATGAACAAACGTGTGGTACAAAGATGAGAACGTTTCTTCGACAATACATGCCGAACAAACCACACAAATTGGGCATCAAGCTTTTCGTGTTGTCAGATTCTCAAGGATTTTCTTATAGCTTCGAAGTATATTGCTGTGCAAGTGACAATGTAGTGCAGCCAGGTACACCTGATTTAGGAGCTTCTTCGAATGTGGTTATTCGCCTGTCGAAAATTGTTCCCGATTACAAAAACCACATAATATACTTCGACAATTTTTATACATCATTGCCCTTACTTGTATATTTAAGATCTCGAGGTATTTATTCTTTGGGGACGATTCACACAAACCGCATTCCTAACTCTAGGTTGCCCTGCGAAAGCGAACTCAACTCCACTGAATTTTGTAGCTCTGCTTTTGGTGTCGAAATCTCGACATCTGTATGAAAAGGCAACAAAGCTGTTCGATTAGCTTCAACCTATGTAGGTGTACAGCCGTTTAAAGATCAAGAAAATGTACAACCAACAGTTTCAAGATATGAACTATCGAACAAGAAATATATAAACGTCGAATGCCCTAACATAATTCGGGAGTATAATCCTCATATGGGTGGAGTAGACCTCATGGATGGGCTCATTGGTCGATATAAAATCCGTTTGAAGACATCTAAATACACAAATCGATTATTTTACCATCTACTCGACCTTGCTATGGTTAATGCTTATATTTTGTTTAGGCGGATTAACAAATCAAATCCACATGACAAAAGTTATCAATTGCCGAATTTCGGAGCGCAGGTGGCACATGTGCTGTGTATATTTCAGGAACCGGGATTGCACAAAATTGCTGGGCGTCCGCGCTTAAGAGGTATACCGCATCAGGTATACCTACTTTTTTGCCACCCTCGGACGTGCGTCACTATGGAGTTTATCATTTTCCACAATTTTTGACGCGCACTGCCAAAAGGACATGCAATTTTCTTGGCTGTACATCACAAACCCAAATAATGTACAGAAAATGCAATAAAAATCTTTGTTTCACACAGCAGAAGGACTGCTTTTATGCCTTTCACCATAAATAAATTGATTATTCAAGAATTAATTTATATCATTATTTTCCTAGTTATTTCCATAAAAATATAGAGAATAAATGAATATAACAACCAAATGCACAGTGTTTTTGTTTTTGACATAGTCTGCCTCAAGACAGCTTGCCTCTCCCACCTCCTAAAACGCACGCCTACTCATTTTTCCACTTTTCTATCATTCGATTCGAGTTTCTCTCTCCAACATTAGTCTCCACTAATTTTTTTAGTCAAAATATTAGCCACCGAGGTTATGTTAAGAACCTACAACAAAGAAATATTCCCTGCATACGGGAAGTCGAAGGTTAGTGTCCATACAAAGGCAGAGAAGTAGTTTGTGATTTATACATATTTGAAGGACAATTAGATACTATATTACGCCGTGAATGGGTTCATATGCTAAATGTTTTAGATACAAACGTAATTGAAATACATACAGAGGCGGATGTAACCCGACTAAAGAAGCAGATATTTGAAAAGTACGCAAATGTCTTCGAACAGAAGATTGGAAACATACCAAACGTCAAAGGTATTTTGAAATTAGGGGAAGGAGCTACACCAGTTTTTGTAAAGCCAAGACCTGTACCATATGCCATTCGTCCCTTAATTGAAACTGAGTTAAACAGATTAGAGGAATGCGGTATTATCGAGAAGATTGAACATTCTGATTGGGGAACTCCTGTGGTACCCGTAATAAAGTCTGATAAGTCTATTCGGTTATGCGCTTACTATAAGGTTACTCTGAACAAGTACTTGGTGAACGATGGTTATCAAATTCATAAGATTGAAGATTTATTTCAAAAACTGAAAGACGGACGATATTATTGCACCTTTGACATACACAAAGCATATTTGCATCTAAACATGACGGAGGAAAGAGCACTTTTACAAACAATTAATACAATTAAAGGGTTTTATAAAGTAAAAAAATTGCCAAAGATTTATGGATGAACATATAACGAATGGCCTCGAAGGTACTGCATGTTTCATTGATGATTTCATCGCAGTGGATAAGTGCATAACTGAGCTTTTTGAAAGGTGCATGCACTTACTAAATAAGTTACAGAAATTTGATCTCCATTTAAATAAGTCAAAGTGAAGCTATTTGAGGAAAGTGTAACGTACGTAGGCCATAAAATAGATAAGGAGGGTGTTCAGTCTAAAATGCAGAAGTAGTAGTTTGGAGTTTTGACACATGGATGGCGTGCGGAGCGACAGCGCTTCGCAAAAATTCGCTTTCGTGGAATATTCTTCTTGGCATTCTAAGAGAGGCAGCTGTATCCTGAAGTCAATTTTATTTTTAACTGTATATCCTGAATGTGAATTTATATTCCAAGATCCTGTATATGACGAATATTTGATTTCATAAATAAAATAACTTTATAATTAGTAAAAACGCTTACTAACAAATTCAGAGGGTTTACATAAAACTCCAGAAAAAGTAGAAGCCATTTCCAAACTTAAACCAAACTTAAAATTACGGAATTTTATTGGAATGGTAAACTATTATCATAAATTTATTCCAGATTTATCAACAAAACTTCACCCGCTTTATCAGCTTCTAAGGAAGGACCAATCATTCAATTCAAATCAACTGTCAACATTCATTTATGCTTATAAAAAAATAGATGATGAGCGACAACGTTTTGGTATCCTTTAATGAAAAGCTTCCACTTATTTTAGCTACAGATGCGTCTCCAGTTAGGTTATCAGCTATTTTATCTCATGAAACAAAGGATGGAGAGCGCCCGATCGCTTTTGCCTCGAGAAGCTTCACGAAGGCAGAAGCTAATTACAGCCAGTTAGATAAAGAAGCGACTGCGATCTACTGGGGCTTACACAAGTTTTTTTAATTACTGCTATGGGCGAGAATTTACTTTGATCACTGATAATAGGCCGTTAACTGCAATATTTCACCCGCATAAACATTTACCACTCCTAACAGCTCAAAGATTGCTGCACTATGCCCAGTTTCTGAGTGGATTAGATTTCTTACCTATAACGAATTCGGTTATAGCAAAGTAGACAAAGCGTGATAAGGATCTATCTTCACTTCAGATACTCCTACAGACAGGAGCATCTTTAAGAAACACATCGTACAAACATATGGAAGATGAACTTATGAAAAACGAAGGCTGTATTTATCGTGGACTAGGAATACTAATACCTCAAGTACTACGCACCCATGTTTTGAACGAGTTACATGCAGCTTTGGAATTATAAAAATGTATCAATAAAAATTGATCGCAATATTGAGGAGTTTGTAAAGGGGTGCCGAGACTGTGCAATGGTTTTACAGGAGCCATCCCGATCAAACACCCATACATGAGATGTACCAGTACAACCGTGGCAACGTTTGCACATTGATTTTGCCGGGCCCTTTGTGCAGCAATATTTCTTGATTGTAGTTGACGCCAAAACCAAGTGATTAGAAGTAATCCCAATAAAAAGAATAACGAGTTTTAATACCATAAGAGCGATGAGAGAACTTTTCGCAAGATTTGGAATTCCTCAAACAATTGTTTCTGACAATGGAACAAATTTTACTTCGAAGGAGTATGAGCTAACTTTACCGGAGCATCCATCTACGAACGGACAAGCGGAGCGCTACGTTCAAATTTTGAAAAATGGTCTACGATCGGCAACAAATGATCCAGGGGATCTACATACAAAGCTACAACGATTATTAATGCAATATAGGAAATCAGTAAGCTCTACTATAGGCAAGAGTCCAGCCGAAATGATGTTCAAATTCAACTTACGCACCAGAATTGATCTATTGCGGGTCGTCAGCCCAGACCATACATTGGAAGTTGGGAAATCCGAAAGAAGTTTTGAAATTGGTCAATCAGTGCAAGTACGCTACTACCAAAATAAGAACTGTAAATGAAAGTTTTGTAGAGTTACTGATAGAGTGGGTCGACTACATTACATCGTGGACATTGACGGAAGTCCTTGTCGACGGCATATTGATCAAATGAGATCTACCAACGTTGAAAGTCATAATTCGGAACTTATAACTACCTTTGTTTCTATGAACTCACAGCCTACAGCAAGCGATGCAATTTCAACACAGAAAGAAGATTCTCCGAATGAGGAATTCGAAAATCCTAAGGGTAAGGCAGGAAGCAGTGAGGAAACAGATTCTGAAAAAGTTGCAACAAAACGTAGAAGTGTTAATGTTCCAAATGAAAATTTAGGGCAGCATATAGCCCCCAATCTTTCGGTAAGTGACATGAATTATGCACACAATCAAGGAAAGGTCAGTGAAGCAGCTGATCAACCACCAGTACAACCTTGTTGAACCTAGGCGTTCAAATAGAGTACGTCGTCAAGCCATACCTTATCAATATAAATATTAATTTAGGGGGGAAAACTATTAGATATTAAGATAACAATCCTTTATACTTTGTTATGAATAAGTAAAATATTGCTGAATGTTACCAATGAGTATTGTCAAATGATTCCATTGAATGAAATGTCATTGTTCGGACAGTTGTGAAATAAAAGTCACTTTGGATTGGAGTATCGAACCCCGAAGTTTTTCTTTGTTCTTACGCTAACATACATTTTCCCCACGCATCCATATTTCAAGCTGTTCCCAATTGGATATTTATGATGTGGATTCCGAGTCATGTCGGCATAAAAGGGAATGAACTTGCTGACTTAGAGGCTAGTCTCTCTCACCGTGCCCCAGTATACCACTTTGACTGTTTCACTGAACTCGACATTTTGCGGTTAACAAGAAACTCATTCCAAGCTGAATTAGAAGCTGATTGGCGTAACTACCACCATCATTACGCCTCTATAAATCCCAGACGCTCCCATCCGCTCTACCCTAACGCTACAAAGCTTTCAAACACCACTTTTACAAGGACATACAGCTTTTACGCACCAGCATTTATTGAAAGGGCAACCGCCTCCAACATGTATCTTCTGTCGTTCACGCTACCATGTTGACCAACCATGTACTAGGAACATCAGGCTGTTCAGGCAAAACTCCTAGTCATAGAAATATTTGCATTGTTTTCAATTTAGTTAAGAAACTTAATATAGACATACATATACTAGGTGGGGTGAAAAGTAACTCCTCGCGTGAGCTGAATTTTTTATTGATGAGCCATCATTTGAGGTTTGGGAAGAGATAATAGTCGGAGGGAGCCAAATCGGGCGAATACGGTGGTTGCGACAGCTATTGGAGTCATTGATCTTAGCCGTCGTTGCGATGCTCTTGTGAGCCGGCGCATTGTCTTGCAAAAACAAAATTTTTTTTTCGCTTCATGCGGCCTCACATTTCGGCCTTCAATCGCTCCAATAATGCACAGTAATACTCGCTGTTGATGGTTTTTCCTTTTTCGAGGTAGTCCACGAAGAGTATGCCATGACAATCCCAGAAAACCGACGCCATAACCTTTCCGACCCATCGAGCCTCCCTCGGCCGCTTTGGAGCACTCGTGCCGGGCACTCATTCTGTTCTCTGGTGTGTAATAGTGGCTCCAAACACTCTTTCGAAGTGCTCTCGCGTTCGTGTTTTTGGTCAGGAGTGAACATGCGCGTCACCCAGCGGCAGGATAACTTTTTCATATGCAGAATATTGCCCAAAATATGGCGTGTGCGCTCAGTACTAATCTTTGTGGTATCTGCTAGCTCGCACACCTTCACTTTCCGGTCAGCCAACACCATTTCATGTATTTTTTTGACATTGTCCTGTGTAACCGTGGAGTGGAGTTGTGGCCACCACAAAACTCTCGAAACCAATATTTGACGGTGTAATCCGACGGAGCATTAGCCCCATAATATTTATCGAACTTTTCTTTTATTTCCTTCGCCGTTTTGCCTCTCAAAAAATAATGTTTTATGAGAGAACGAAAGTCGTTTTTGTCCATACTCAAAATGATGCCAAACACGTCAACAACAATCAGCTGTCACAACAAAACTAAAGACAGTATCGCACTGAAATTTGGCACGTCTGCCTAAATATGAACGGACTTCAAGGCACCATAACATTTTTTGCTGTAGCAGCGCATTTTGGCGGTCAAGTAGGTTACATTTCACCCCACCTGTTAGAAATTTAGAATCATTTATATAAAACTCAGAGTCAAAAGCCTCAGCAGCAGCTAGCGCTCTCTCAATGTTAGCTAAGTAATTTTAAATATGTACTAATAAATAATAATAATAATAATAATAACAATATTATTTTTTTTTAATTAACTACGCCTACTACATAAATTATTTTTAAATATTTTTGTTTTTCCTACTCTTACTAAGTAAAAAAGCGATAATTTTGCACTTCACTGTAAGCCTAACTCAATTACCGTTGTTGGCATAATAATAATAATAAATTCATAATAATATATATATGTATATGTATATAATTTTTTGTTAGTTTTGCATTTTGCATTTTGCTATAAAATTTAATTATTTTTGTTTTCAACAAAAACTAATAAACTTTGATTACTATATTATTTGTTTCAAGTATTTAATACGTAATATAATATGTAATATGTATATAAGCATTTATTTGTTTTTTTTCTCTTTTTGTTTGTTGGTTTTAATTTGTTGTTGTTGTTGGTTTTAGATGCGAGATAATTAAATGCATGCAAATACACTTATTCACATCAACTCTACTTGTATTTTGAATTCATTTGTTTTTTTTGTTTTTTTTAAATATGCGTGTGGTTCTTGTATTTTGTTTATATTTTTTTTTTTTGTTTATAGTTTTGTGTATAATATTCTGTGGACAATATTATTATTAATTAATTTATTATTGTTGTTTTACTATTTGTTTAACAAACAGGGGAAAAAAGCTCAAAGGTTGTGGCTCCATTTTTAGTTTTGTTACAATACATCATATCATGTATTTTGTATTATTTTGTTTAAAATATAATTTATATTTTTGCATTTAGTTATTTTTAAAAATATATATAATATATGTATTGTATATAATGTATTTTGTTTAAACATTTTTTAATCTTTGTTTCGAAGACGGTTTGTTTTCTCTTTTAAATATGCATGTACGTAAGTATTTGTTTTTAACGGGTACTCGTTACAAAGTGCCCCCCTAAAAGAAAAAAATAGTTTCTTTGTTTTTGTTTTATTCATTTCATTGGACAAATAACAATTGTTTTTTTTTTTCTAATTTGTTAAAATATTTATTTGTTGAATTTTTCATTGTTGGCAGTGTTTATAGTCGACAGAGCAAAAACGTCTTAATATTTTGGTTGGTGTTGGTGTTTTTATTTTTTTTTTAAATTGTGTTGTTTTCCTGAATTTGGTAGTTCCCTAAGTTTTTTTTTAAAAATAAGAAGAAAAAGTCAGGTTAAATGGTTACTTCCTGAAAATGAATGGACAGACAGACATGCGAGTCATAAAGTGATGAAGTTGGAAAGTATCTATATTAAAGGGTGTTTTTTTTATAAGTTTTGTTTTTTGCAATATGGCAACACTCAAGCAGCTGATAGTTAATCTTTTCATTCCGTATTGTTTGGCAAATCACCATGAATGTCTATCGGAGCCCACTTAAGGTTTTACAATTCCCGGAAACAATTTTTTACCGGGGGCCCTTGTATTTTGCAAATGGCGTCGTACGTCAATCTTATTTGGCATTTGTGAACTAGACCGCTGCAGTATACTCGTACAAATAGACAAGCAATGGAGCGCTATACTCCGCAAGAGCGTGGAATAATTGTTTCGATATTTCTGACCAATAATCGGTGGGCGGTTTTAGCGCAGCGTGAATTTCGACGTGGATTTCCTAATCGTTTCGCGCCAACTGGGCAAATATTAGCTACTCGACTCGAACAGAGTGGAACCATAGGAGACCATGCAGGGAGCGGCCGTCACCGGACTGGTCGTGGCTGTGGCTGGCGATGTCGCTGAGAACGAAGAAACATCAACCAGACAACGGACCACGCAATTGGGCATCACCAGATGGGCCCTACAGCGAATTTTAGTGAAAGACTTACACATGTTTACGTACTGTGCAAATCGTGCATCAGTTAATGCCTCCTGACCGTCAGTCGCGTGTGAGTTATTGTAAAGCCATCCTCAATCTCAACAATGAAGAGGACGATTTTGTTTCGAAAATCATCATGAGCGATGAGAATCATTTCCACTTAAGCTTTTACGACAATAAGCAAAATCTTCATTTCTGGGCCACTGAAAATTCGCATGTGATGTAAGAAGAAACCATTACATCCACAAAGCTACATCGGAAATACGGTCATTGTTACTGGCGAACGCTACGCCGGAATTGGATGAGCAGGGCTTGATAAACATGTGCTTTCAACAAGACGGTGCAACCGCACACACAGCAGGAGGCACAATGGATATTGTGAAGGAAGCGTTTCCTGGTCGCGTAATCTATTATTTTGGTGATTTGACATGGCCAGCAAGGTCGTCCGATTTAACCATCCCAGACTTCTTTCTTTGGGGCTACTTGAAATCGCGGGTTTATGTCAACAAGCCTCAGATAATCGCAGCCTTTAAGGAGAGAATTCGACAGGAATGCGAACAATTATCACCGGAAATCTTGCGAAAAGCCATGGAAAATGCGATAAAACGGGCACAAATGTGTATCAAACACTGGCGGCAGCCACTTGACGGATATCATATTTTCCACTTAACAGAAACAATTATAAAGGTCAAAATCATACTCAAAATCATTTCTTTTTTATTTAGTAAAAAAGTAATTCAAAAACAAAATTGGATGCTTATATAGTAAACTACTAGGCCCATCATAATGTCAAAATTTCAACAAACCGTTTTTAAAAAAAATACTGATGTCGACCATCATTTTCCACCAGAACATACGAAAAGTGTTTTAGCAAATTGCTCGACAGTTTTCCGCGATTGGCTATTATTTTCGCCATAGAAACAATTAGTTTTTTTGCTTCGTTTGTCGTTCTTACGGAAGCCAAAATGAATGTGATGCATTCAGCCAAACTGTGCCAGCGTCTTACACTTACAATAACGGGGCATTTGTTTGATGTGTGACAGTTGTTGCTTCAAAATAAAATGGCATTTACATCAGTCCCCTCATGCATACTCGTATAGTCACAGCAAGCTGTAAAATTTTCGAATCATATTTAAAGTACAAGAAAAGTGCATTATGGCAAACATGAAAAAGTAAGTAATCATTTTTTACTTATATTTTTCCAGTTATTTCTATAATATGTATATCAATCAAAGCTAATAACTTTGTGTTTATGCATATTATTTAGTTCATAAAGAAAAAAGCTATTTTTTACTAGTTTTGAGTATTTTTTTTGAGGGTGTGACCGTTCAGTCACGTTAGCACCTCTGTGTTTTTTTTAACGATATGACTGTACGGTGACGTTAGCACATTTTTTCTTCAGAAAACTATCACTTCAGGAGGCTGTAGACTATCTTCAGCAGCTACATGAGGAAGAAAATGCATTTGGTGACTTGGTCGATGCTATTTACATTGAACCGGAAAGGATGATGCCGATGAAAATGAAGGCGACACGATTGATGATCTGAATGGGAATCAATTGATAGCCGGTTGTGAATTAGTATTAAGAAATGGTCAACATATTGATACAATTCAGATAGGAGAGCAGCCTATTCCAAACGAGAACGTGGAGGACGTTCTCATTGCTACTCGTATCTTAGATGAGTCGCAACTGAACTTATCAGTTGACCAACCTAACTAAGAGAAACAACAGGAGCGAATAGATGCTTCAAGTACAGTAGAAGCAATAGAAGAAGAGAAAGGAGAAAATTGATGCTGTCGATTGCTACATCTGTCTGATGTGCCGATACCTGCTTCCAACAAAGCAACAACTTTCAAATGGTCAAATGATATTACAAGTGCTGGAATACCAATGTTTCCTGAAGCAAACTTCCATGAATGTCGTGATGTGCAGTCGCATAAACTTTTCGAACGGTTTTTTGATGATGAGTTACTGGAACAAATCAACCATTGCTCAGCACTATATGCCATAAAAAAAGAAGGAAAGCCAATTCAAAAATTTTCGATTCGTGAAATGCGGACTTTCATTGGCATTCTGATGGTGACTGGGTACAATTCGATTCCTAGCTCTGACGATCTACGCAACGAATTAATTTACAAGTCAATGCGGCGAGGACGATTTGAAGAAATTGTTAGTTGCTTACATTTTGAATCAAACTTGGTTGCACCGCATGGATATAAGGACAAGCTATGGAAGTTGCGTCACATGACATACCATTTATGGAAGACATGGTTGCAAGCAATTTATTAAAGGTAAAGCAATAAGATTTGGTTTCAAAGCCCGTACGCTGGGTACGCCCTCTGGTTAACAAGGAAAAAATTATTGATCAAACCCGGAATATGAAGAACAATTTGGTAAATGTTCGGCACTTCTCTTGTCAATGATTGATGACTTCCCAGAAAATATCAGAGGCCTGCCGTTTTTCTTTAACTTTGGCAACTTCTTTACATCCTTTCCATTTCTTACATATCTGAAAGCAAGAGGCTACAATGCAACACGTAAGATTCATGAAAAGTGTTGTCCTATAGAACACAAAAATAAATTAAAAAAATTTTCTCGGGGAACGTATTAATCGACCAAAATGTCAAAAACAGGGATAGCGTTAACAAATTCTGTTGTTTGCATTGCCTCAATTTGTTATGGTGATTTGCCAACTTCAACAGCACCTTGTTATTCGAGAGAAAATGGAAGGAAAGTGGGTATTGTTCTACCATGTGTCGAATCGTGAAAAAAGTGGTGGAGCTCAATTTTTACTTGGTTTGTTGACTTCGCAGTAAATAATGATTGGCAACTGCAACAAAGATTTAAGCCATTATCCCAGCTGGAATTCAAACGATCAACTGCTGTTTATTACTTAGTACACACTACGGTAAAGTACCAATTCAACCTGGGCCAAAGCGAAAACAACTTCAAGATGATTTGACGAAAAACATTCGATATGAGAGAACTGACCATTTTTTAGGTATCACTTGCGCAGGTGATAATTGCAAAAGTGTTATGAGAACGTGTTGTATCAAATGCAATATTGGCCTTTGTGTCAAATGTTTTTAACACTTTCACATCCCAAATAAGTAACTTTTGTTGACTTTTGACTGTATTAATAAAAATACTGTTTAATTCAATGAAATTTATTCGTTAGTTTAGGTAATCCTAAACACGTGCCCCAGCAGTGCCAGCGTAATCATACGATCACAGCACAGAAATCGCTTGGGCACCAGAGGGTTGGCATTTCGTGGCAGCGATTAAATTATTGGATCAAAACGCAATGGCAATTTTTTCGAAATTATTGAATTGATTAGTGAATTCGAGCCAGTTTTATCACCACATTTATCACGATATGTAAATAAAGGAAAAGGTGAACAGAATTATGTAATATGTCGATTGTGAACAATTATTAACTCGCTTTTATTACCCCTATTCACAAAAAAAGGACCAAAGCACGATATCACCAATTATCGCCCCATTGCTAAACTATTCTGCATCCCCAAGATTTTTGAAAGTATTCTTTATGATGCTTATTTTCAATGTAAATCTATATTTGCAACCAACCAACAACGATCACCAACCTCACTAAGTTTGTTTCTAGTAGACTGTGCGCCCTAGAGCAAGGAAAAGAAATTGATGTAATCATCCCGGACTTCAGTAAGGCCTTTGATAAAATCGCGCACAAGTTAATTCTATTCAAACTCAAAGCTCTTGGTTTCGAACCCAGACTGACCTCTTGGATTAATTCCTACATTAAAAACCGCTGCTATCTTGTTTATTTTCGTTTCCATTTTTCTGACCCAATTCTCGCCACTTCGGGTGTTCCACAAGGCCGAGATCACTGCCATTAATTTTTATTTGGACTATTAACGATGTTGTTAACGTCATAAAGCACTCCCACATATCTATCTATGCCGATGATATGAAAATCTATAGACAGCTCTCAAGCCTCTCTGACTCTCAACCTTTACAAGATGATCTTAATAGATTCTCGATATGCTGTCATAAAAACTTACTCGAGCTCAACATAGAAAAAATGCCAAGCCATTTCTTACTCCCGGAGGCGTTTGACACTTCCAACCCGCACCTAATATTTATCAAATAGAAAAGTAGCTGTAGTTACTTCAATGCGGGACTTGGGTGTCATTTGTGATACACAGCTCAATTTTTGCATCCATATTGGCTCCGTAATTAGCAAAGCTAACTCCCCTCTGGGATTTGTTAAACGATGGTCAAAATAATTCTCCGACCCCTATGTCACCAAATCCCTGTACATAACCTTTGTTCGTCCACTTCTCGACTACGCCAGCGAGATATGGTCCATTTACTACGATTTACATATTCTGCGCATTGAAGCTGTCCAATGTAGATTTCTGCGATTCGCATTACGTGGGCTACGATGGTCTGATCACACCAGAATGCATTTCAAGGAGCCGTGGTTTGATCCGGACTGTGAGATGGCGAGACAGTTATATTTTACTTGGCTTAAACTATTTCGCCTGATCAACGATGAGTCCATGAAAGATTTATATTTTCAATCAAATAGGGAATGTAAAGTCTTATGCAAGACGAAGAGGACTCAACTCTATGAAGTGATGCAAACCGCATCATGCCCTTCTGGATATTGAACCAACGACGAGCTTATACTGAGTCTGACTGTGTGGAGCCGAACACTCGGCACTGAGCACTGTCCAAACGAGGCATCTCTTACTGACCTGATGGACAAGTGCCCTCAGACCTTCAACAAGAGGTAATTAAAAGGAGCACGTGCAGCAGAGGAATTTCCCTCGATGGAATCAATGGTGACGTTTACAGCCGGACTAGTGGAGACTTTATTCTAGCTAATCCGACATATGCGGAGTTTATGCCAATAAGGAACTTCTAGGACTGAGGCAGGGTCTTAAAAAAGAGATGGTGGCGGATGAGCCGGTGATTGGCAGCACTTGCATCCCCGAAGTGGCTTCTTGTCTCAGGGGTTAAAACCAAGGACTAGGCCCTTCATGGATGATCTTACTGTTGACGACCCCAGCCAATGAAAACGTGACAACGATCTACAGATCGGCAATGTTCGGACTCTTAACATGCCATGTACTGCCGAACAATTAGCAGAAGCCCTTGATTTCCATCATGCAGATGTCCCTGATATCCACGATGTCCGATAAGATGGGTCTAGCAAAAGGAGGGTGAAATACTGTGATATTCACATACATTGTGGACCAGAATGTATGATCCTATCGGAAGGAGCCTTCGATTTTACAAACGGCGTCGATTGTCAATTTGGTTTTAACATTTGTGAAGCAAACAGAGTTAAAATTTGTGTGAATAAGCGTCACGATGTTTTTGATGAACAACTCGTGATTTTGTGATTTTGTCGTAAGGTTCAACTCGGCTCGCACTGGTCGTTCAATGCAGCGTTCAGCCGCACGACTCTTAGAGGCTGCAACAACACGGGACCGATCAGGCTCTGGAAGGCCTCGTGCTTCTCCTTCGGCCGAGAATATCGCTACCATGACTGAAGATGTAGTAGAGTCTCCGTTAACATCGACCAGACGACGTGCCACGCAATTTGCAATTCCACGCACGTCTCTGCGGCACATTTTGGTGAAAGACTTAAAGATTTTTCCTTACAAGGTGCAGACAGTCCATCTGCTGAACAAACAAAATTTGCTGTTCTGGGGCACTGTAAATGCGCGGAGAGTCATTGCATAGAGGAGATTTGTTTTTAAGAACGGCGTAGGCCAAATGGTCACTCTGAATGGTGAGGGCTACAGAGCCATGATCAATGAATTATTCATTGGTCAATTGGATGAATGCGGATTGGAGGACATGTGGTTTCAGTATTCTGCACGAGCCACAACCGACATTCTAAAGCAAAGGGTCATACATTATGACCCACTTTGTACTATGGTGATTGCTATAGGGAACAGAAACAACGCTTATTCGAGTGCCGGCTTATGCAGACATATGACGTTAAAATCATACTAATCAATTTCAACGTCAGGATATTGAAGGAGGACATCTTTGGTCGGACAGTTGATAAGCACTACACGACACCACGTCGGCGGAACAAAATTTTATTACGAGTATATGAAGCACATGGTATCCTTATGTCAATATACAGAAGGGGACATGGCGCTTTCCGGATTATGAAATGTTAATCCAAATTGATCATTTTGCGATCGATTTAATGCACGTTTCCAGTATTCTGGACGTCTGACGGACGTCTGCAGCTACCTTTCTGCAACCAAGGTACGAATGCAGATTTCTCAAGTATGCATATGGATGGATTGCTGCAAGAATCGATGACAGGCGCTGATCGTTGGCGTTTTGACTTCCCTGATTAATCGCTTGAATAGTCGGAAGTCTATCTACTTTTTACCATCAAATTTTGTTCAGTGATGAGGCTCACTTCTGTGGAAGCACTTCAGAAGCAATATTAATAAGCACAATTGTCAGATTTGGATCGAGTTGATCAATCAGCTCTCCATTTGCTAGTCGTTATAACTTGCAAACATTCAAGACCAATGTACATTGGTACCTCTCTTTTCATCCTCCCTACGTTTCCTTCGCCCGCTGTGGATGCATCCCATGAGACGGCGGCATCATTGAACTGCACTTCAATGATATTTTGTTTCCGAAAGTACGAGAACATAACCTACAGAATATTTGGTTTCAATAGGGTGTTGTCGGCGAAACCACCGAGATATAAAATGAAGTGTTCCATGGCATTATCCCCAGAAATGGGCCTGTGGCCTGGCCTCTAAGATTGTGTCATTCTAAGCTGCAAAAATCATATTCAGTCACGTTTACACCTAAGACGAGCTTGAGACGCATTAACATCTTATAAGTCTGTATGGGTGACCGGGTTCCACGTCTACAGACTATCGGTAAGGCAAAGGAAAATCGGAGATACGTACAGTCCGCATACTGGCGACACATGCATGAAAGGAGAATAGTACGCATGGACGGCATCATGGAAATAAACGTACCAGTATGTAACATACATATGTGAATAAACTATGTGAATAAACGCAGGGCACTCCTTCTTCCAGCGGGACAAACAGAAATATTCGTGGCACAACTCGACGGTTTCTGGAGGCGAGTAATATGATGCTTTTCTAAACTGAAATGAATGAACTTCAGCACAATGACGGGAAAAGGTTTCCAATTCGAAAAAGTAAACCGAGAAAGTGCGTCTTGAATTTGACTTTGAACGTTGCAAAAAAGAGGTGAAAATAGCGGTAACAAGAGCACGTGCGATAGCGAGGGATTGTACTGGGAATTAGGAGTGATATCTCATAAACATGCATGCAGTAGAATAACTGCAATATCGAAGCTCATTCTGAAGACTGCGGTGCAACGAAGCAGAAATATATTCAATCGCCGAAATATATTGGAGATGAACAGTGAAACATACTAACAGGGGACAGCGATTTTTTTTAAAAAACTGATCAGAGGCGATCGGACACTTTATCATGGAAGAGTTTTCTTATTCCACTGTATAAAGGCAAAGGCGACACGTGAAATTGCAACAAATACCGGTCAGTGAAACTAGTAACAATAGAATGCGTTAAAACGAAAGTTAAGTGCACTGGGGGTATAACCGGAGAATTCGGAGTTAAAGGTGTAGTACCCCAAGGCAGTGTACAAAGTCCGGTACTTTTTAGAAGCATAACATCAATGAGTCCGGAGTATCTTTTCTTCTTTTTACCAATGATAACCTTTTATGGACAACGATGTGACGGCTCTTCAAGTAACTCTTTAAAGGGTCACGAATCTTAGATCAAATATGTTTCTTCGTAACAGCAAACCCAACTCCTGACATCTACTCAGAAAGAGTCATCGTGCCGAAGTGCGACCAATTTAAATATTAAGGCTCTGTCTGGGATAGAAATGAATATGTTACGAATGTCAGCGAGTGTAACAAAACGTGATCTTGTAAGAAGTAAGTCTTCAGATTAAGAAACGGTGGTAGAGAAACTTCAGGCTGAGCCAGTCAGCAGGTTTTGCCATGTTTAACGAAGGTCGTCCGGAAATCTTGCCCAAAAAGCAATAGAAGAATTCGAAGATGTAACAGCTCTTGGCTTCATTAACGAGATGATCCAAAATATAGTGGCCCCTAGATCGGTTCTAAGGTCTGAAAACAGCGCAGTAGCAGGGAAGATACGCGAGTGAAATATGTCAAACATGGTATGGTCGGATAACATCGAACGCATTATTCGCGAAATACGGCCTTAAATGCTCGACCAAGTGGTCGAAAATAGGATGCAGTCCGTAGACGCTTAGACATGGCCTGTTCGGATAATCTCGAACGCATTTTTCGCGAAATACGGCCTTAAATGCTCGACCAAGTGGTCGGAAATAGGATGCAGTCCTTAGACGCTTAGACATGGCCTGTTCGGATAACATCGAACGCATTATTCGCGAAAAACGGTCTTAAATGCTCGACAAAGTGGTCGAAAATTGGATGCAGTCCGCAGACGCTTAGACATGGTCTGTTCGGATAATATCGAAGGCATTATTCGCGAAATACGGCCTTAAATGCTCGATCAAGTGGTCGAAAATAGGATGCAGTCCTTAAACGCTTAGACATGGCCTGTTCGGATAACATCGAACGCATTATTCGCGAAATACGGCCTTAAATGCTCGAACAAGTGGTCGAAAATAGGATGCAGTCCTTAGACGATTAGACATGGCCTGTTCGGATAATATCGAACGCATTATTCGCGAAATACGGCCTTAAATGCTCGAACAAGTGGTCGAAAATAGGGTGCAGTCCGTAGACGCTTAGACATGGCCTGTTCGGATAACATCGAACGCATTATTCGCGAAATACGGCCTTAAATGCTCGACCAAGTGGCGAAAATAGGATGCAGTCCTTAAACGCTTAGACATGGCCTGTTCGGATAACATCGAACGCATTATTCGCGAAAAACGGTCTTAAATGCTCGACAAAGTGGTCGAAAATTGGATGCAGTCCGCAGACGCTTAGACATGGTCTGTTCGGATAATATCGAACGCATTATTCGCGAAATACGGCCTTAAATGCTCGACCAAGTGGCGAAAATAGGATGCAGTCCTTAAACGCTTAGACATGGCCTGTTCGGATAACATCGAACGCATTATTCGCGAAATACGGTCTTAAATGCTTGACAAAGTGGTCGAAAATAGGATGCAGTCCGTAGACGCTTAGGCATGACCTGTTCAGATAACACGAACGCATTATTCGCAAAATACGGCCTTAAATGCTCGAACAAGTGGTCGAAAATAGGATGCAGTCCTTAGACTCTTAGACAGGGCCTGTTCGGATAACATCGAACGCATTATTCGCGAAATACGGCCTTAAATGCTCGACAAAGTGGTCGAAAATAGGATGCAGTCCGTAGACGCTTAGGCATGACCTGTTCAGATAACACGAACGCATTATTCGCAAAATACGGCCTTAAATGCTCGAACAAGTGGTCGAAAATAGGATGCAGTCCTTAGACTCTTAGACAGGGCCTGTTCGGATAACATCGAACGCATTATTCGCGAAATACGGTCTTAAATGCTTGACAAAGTGGTCGAAAATAGGATGCAGTCCGTAGACGCTTAGGCATGACCTGTTCAGATAACACGAACGCATTATTCGCAAAATACGGCCTTAAATGCTCGAACAAGTGGTCGAAAATAGGATGCAGTCCTTAGACTCTTAGACATGGCCTGTTCGGATAACATCGAAAGCATTATTCGCGAAATACGGCCTTAAACGCTCGAACAAGTGGTCGGAAATAGAATGCAGTCCGTAGACGCTTAGACATGACCAGTTCGGATAACATCAAAAGCGTTATTCGCGAAATACGGCCTTAAATGCTCGACCAAGTGGCGAAAATAGGATGCAGTCCGTAGACGCTTAGACATGGCCTGCTCGGATAACATCGAACGCATTATTCGCGAAATACGGCCTTAAATGCCCGACCAAGTGGTCGGAAATAGGATGCAGTCCTTAGACGCTTAGACATGGCCTGCTCGGATAACATCGAACGCATTATTCGCGAAATACGGCCTTAAATGCTCGACCAAGTGGTCGAAAATAGGATGCAGTCCGTAGACGCTTAGACATGGCCTGTTCGGATAACATCGAAAGCATTATTCGCGAAATACGGCCTTAAACGCTCGAACAAGTGGTCGGAAATAGAATGCAGTCCGTAGACGCTTAGACATGACCAGTTCGGATAACATCAAAAGCGTTATTCGCGAAATACGGCCTTAAATGCTCGACCAAGTGGCGAAAATAGGATGCAGTCCGTAGACGCTTAGACATGGCCTGCTCGGATAACATCGAACGCATTATTCGCGAAATACGGCCTTAAATGCTCGACCAAGTGGCGAAAATAGGATGCAGTCCGTAGACGCTTAGACATGGTCTGCTCGGATAACATCGAACGCATTATTCGCGAAATACGGCCTTAAATGCTCGACCAAGTGGTCGAAAATAGGATGCAGTCCGTAGACGCTTAGACATGGCCTGTTCGGATAATCTCGAACGCATTTTTCGCGAAATACGGCCTTAAATGCCCGACCAAGTGGTCGGAAATAGGATGCAGTCCTTAGACGCTTAGACATGGCCTGCTCGGATAACATCGAACGCATTATTCGCGAAATACGGCATTAAATACTCGACAAAGTGGTAGAAAATAGGATGCAGTCCTTAGACGCTGTGTGGTGGCCATATGCCCGAAATTATTGACGCCATAAATTTATCTATCGAATAAAAAAAACCTTGGCACTCAGAGCTCTTAAAAACAAAAAAAAAACACCCTTTGTCAGCAAAGTATGATGTCTTGAATAGTGTATGATATATATTGTACGGGTAACAAGTTTAAGGTAACAAAAAGTGGGAACTCCATATTCTCGTAATCCAGCCCGTTATCGGTGTTTTTTTTTCTGAATTGGATATGCTCTTTTCTGTTCCTCTACTGTCACTAAAAGTATCTGCGGCGGTTTGCTTATTGCTATTTGCTTAAAGCTGCCCTTCAATGATGTTACAACGATTCTTTTACAATAAATTGAATTTCATCTATTTTCTTAGTTTTTTGTTTTTTGATTTTTCTTTTTGTTTTCATCTACAAACTTCTACAAAATTACAATTAGGTACATTTCTCTAGAACTTGCAAGTAGCATGTGTACTCGTATGTATCGTGGACAAAATCACAATAGCGGTTATTTCGTTTCAATTCTTCTCATTTCTCTTTGTTTTATTTTGTTTGTGTTTACTTTTGTTTGCTTCTTAGAGTTTAAAATATTACCAAACGCTTTCTTACCGAACGTTTTCCCTGAGCCGACTATAGTTAGTTGTAAACGGTAGCAGCAAATATTGGATTGTATCAAATTTAATTTTAGTTTTGTTTTTTCGATTTTTTTTTTATTTTTTTAAATTAATTTTTGGGTCCTGTGCGGGATGGATTCACTCAGAAAATTCAATATTTCTGCGGGGTGAATTGCCATTGCTCGACTGGGAGTCGGTCTTCTTTAAAATCGATACGTGATGACCAGCGGCGGCTCCTTCACTGCGACCGGGACATGCTACGATGGAGTCTTGTTTTTGTAGAAAACCTCGACGTTGGTCGGCAAATGATATAACTGAGTCCTGCTTAACTAATTGATGTCTTCTTGGTTCTGGAAGAGACAAGAGAAAATAAAAATAAAAATTGATTCCTTCATTATTCGGCAGAGCTATGGGGCGGAAAGTGATAATCATAAAAAATGTTTGAAAGTTACGGAGTTACCCGTACTGTTTTTATGGCGGAATATAGGAAACATTAAAAAGAAATTTGGAAATAGGATGATGGCGAGTTGTTAGTTAAAGGACGAGATTTTATGGGATTTCTTTAAATGTTATTACTTTGCGATGATGGTGTGTGTCTTTGTATCAAAGTTGCTAAGAGACGACGAGTTTTTGAATTCCATTCGGTAAATGAAGAAAGGTTTGGAGAACTTTGTGTTGTTTCAGACGACTGTAGATGGATAGTTCTAATGTAAGGGTAGGGCCAGTGGTGCTAAAAGGATATCTTACTTATGTGGTAAGGAATAATAAGACGAAGGTAGGGCAAAGGCCTTTGTAAAAAGCTATTAAAAGTCTGCCACTACATCATACATAGTGTTGAATACAAAACCTCATATAATATCCACACAGGAACCATGGGCGTGGAATAAACGCATCTGTGATTAGCATGTTTAAGGAATTTCACTCCTCGTGCGGGTGCATAAGGTTGCAATGCGTTGGAATACTCTTAAAACTCATGTTATTCTGCCGAAGCTTCACTGCATTACTTTTTTGTTAATCGACTCTTAACATCGAAAATATTGCCACTGCAATGATGAGACCGTTCTCAATGAAATTGTACAGACATATTACATCGCTAACTTAAGATCTTGCGGAAGTTGGTCCGTCAGCACTCTCAGTGCTGCCCATCCCATTGTACCAGAAATGGCAAGCCTGCCCATTGCACGGATTAGTGCCTGTTTGAAAGAAGGTTTTTCTTTAGAACTTGAGAAGAAGCGAAAAGAAAGAAACGTAACCTCTTGCTTGAAACACGTTTTATTTTATTGTAATGACATATTCTTGACATTGCGATGAATCTGTTATCTAGCTTTGGTATTGCCAGATATGGGGCAATAGTGAGAACTACTGTTTATAATAATATTTTCCAACATTCCGCCCACCTAGTCCAGTTATTGTGACGAAACGCCTGGTCGCCCACCGTGTTCATCCGTAGGCTCATCGTCAATTGGAAGCACCACCAACTTTGAGATAGCTCGTTTCAATATCGATGATTGTGTACGGATCGTAGCTACTCGCACCAGATCGTCGTCTCCAGAATGTACCTCCAAAACTCGGCCTAGTGGCCATTGAGTGGGTGGTGCACGTTCATCACGAACCAGGACCAGGTCGTCCGCTTTAATGTTCCTTTTGGCTTGTTTCCACTTACCTTAGCTCATGTAAATACTCACAACTCCACCTTTTCCAAAAATCCTGCTGCATTTGTTGGAGCTGTCTCCACCGTGAAAGTCTACCGGTCTTGATATCTAACATGTTTGGTTCCGGAGTGGCAGTGATGGGGCCACCTACCAAGAAGTGCCCAGGGGTCACGGCGGCTAAGTCATTAGCCGATCATCAGACAGTGCTGACAGAGGTCTCGAATTAAGCACAATTTCAATCTGCTTGAGCACGGTATACAATTCCTCAAAAGTCAGACTTGCTTCGCCGATGGTTCGCTTCAGATGATGTTTCATGCTCTTGACGCCGGCCTCCCATATCCCTCCGAAGTTCGGAGACCCAGGTGGAATGAAGTCCCATGAAACACCGTTGGACGCAATGGACCGCGCACCTTCCTCTAACTGCTTTCGAAACGCTGCAAAATCTTCCTTGAGTGCCGCATTTGCACCAGAGAATGTCGTTGCACAGTCGCTATAGATGCTAGAGCTGTATCCTCGTGTGGAAAAGAAGAGTCGCAAAGCCGCAAGGAACATCTCGGTGGTCATGTCGCTCACGAGTTCGAGATGGATAGCTCTAGTGCTCAGGCAGACAAAGAGAGCAACCCATCCTTTGTTACTACGATGACCTCGGCCTTTTGTGGTTCGAATGGCGTAAGGTCCAGCATAATCTAACCCAGAATGCTTGAACGGAGCAGCAGCTGTACAACGAGGAGTGGGAAGACTTCCCATAATTTGGGTTGTAATTAGTGGTTTTTGACGAAAACATGTCAGACAATGACGAATGAACTTCTGAACTGAAGCCCGACGATCGATTATCCAATAGCGTCTTCGGAGAAAGTTTAGCGTTGTTTGCTTGCCACCATGCATAGTACACGAATGTCCTTGACCTATTTTTTGAGCATACCTTATCCAGAAATGTAAGGCCACTCGTCGTTCCGAGGCTGTGCACCAGGGTGATTTAGAATGTTGTCTTCCTAGTTTGATGCCACTAAAACGATGGCACAAGCATGTAACTCCAACTAATGTGCTCCAACATTCTCCGTCAATTTGGAAGGGGCTTGCGTAAGTAATGAAGTTACCTCAAGTACCTCTTTGACGTCACCACCTTGTGTCGGCCATTCGTTTTCGTCATTCTTTAGCCAGTCTGGACCAGTCCACCATATGTCGAGGTTCCCTAGCTGGGACGGATACACACCACGGGAGGCTACGTCAGCAGGGTTACTATCAGTGGGAACATACCTCCAACCATCAATAGCTGTCAGCTCTTGGATTTTGGTAATTCGGTAATTCGGTTGGCAACATATTGCTTATGCTTTCCAGGATTTGACCGGATCCAGCTGAGAATTGTCTTCGAGTCAGACCAGCAGTAAGTCGTAATTGACGTCAGCTTTAAGGTGTCGAGCATTTTGGTAGCTACTTTCGAAGCAAGAAGTGCTCCATTGAGTTCGAAACATGGGACAGTGACCTTCTTTAACTGTGCTACTTTAGTTTTGGCCATGAGAATCGACACTTTAATTTCACTATCAACTGTTTTGACTCGTAGATAGGAAACGTCAGCATAACCAGAGGTAGATGCGTCGGAGAAAACATGTAGTTGGTAGTTCGAGGCCTCTGGTGACGAGAAAACCCACCTAGAAACTTGGAGGTCATCTATCCATGGAAGATCTTCTCGAAATCGAACCCAGTTCTGCTGATGAGGTTCCGGAAGTGGATCATCCCAGGAAATACCAGAAAGCCACAATTGTTGACAGATTATTTTGCCTGTTATCAGGACTGGAGCCAGCAGGCAAGATGGGTCATACATTTTGGCGACATCGGAAAGTTGTTGACGTTTTGTAATTGCTGACGAGACTTTAGTGACGTTCACTTTGTAGCCTATGCAATCACTTTTACAATACCAGTAGATCCCAAGTGCCTTGGTTTCACGGTCCAAATTCAAATCACAGCAAGGGTCGCTCAACTTGTCGTAAGTGCTTATTCTTTTTAGAAACTCAGTCGAATTTGAGTTCCATTTTCGTAGCAAGAATCCTCCTCGTTGTAGCAATTTCTGTAGTTCTATCTGAAATTGTTGTGCAGTCTCAACCGAATCAGTGCCGTGGAGGCAGTCATCCATGTAAAATGATTCCCGGAGCACTTTAGCAGCTTGAGGAAATTCAGCTTCTTCATCATTGGCCAGGGTGTGGAGCACCTTTATTGTAAGATACGGCGAGCAGTTTAAACCATAGGTGACCGTAAGTAGTCTGAAAATAGCTGGGCTACCCTCGTTATCCGTCCATATGATTCGCTGCATATCGGCATCATCTCGCTGCACAAGTATTTGCCTGTAGCATTTTTCAATTTGATGGAAAAGTTTCAAGGCGTCTCCTCTTGAATTCCCTACTTGACGATGTATCGTCCAGATCTGGTTGAAGAATTTTCTTGAAGAATTCTTCGCAGTAGAGTTCATCTTGAGTCATTTTGGAAACAGTTTTCATGTCCTCGTGCTCGTTGAATTTCCACATACACTGAATTAAGTCAGCGAGTTCAGTTTGCGAAAATGCACAAAGACTTGAAGGTAACTCGCGAGTTACTGTTTCGGGTAAGCGCCCGTAGATGACCCACCCTAAATGGGTACGTTGTGCTACAGGAGCACCAGCAGATGATTGCATAATTTCTCCGTGTAGAAGAGAGCCATAAAGATCAGCTCCCAAAATTACGTCGATAGAGCCGGGCTCATGAAATGTTGGATCAGCCAGATCAAGATCCAACAATTTAGAAAATGGTTTGATGTCAATTCGCATAGTGGGCATGAGATGACCCAAGCGTGGTAAAATTAGTGCTTTACAGTTAATGTTGAAATCAGGTTCTCTGAGAGAGTTCACAGAGATATCGACCAGACCTGTTGATTTACCAACGCTCGATCCACCTACCCCAGTCACAGGCACAACGTCGAAGACGAAGTTGTTGAACCGCATACACACTAATAAATGAAGCTTGGGAACCGCTGTCCAAAAGAGCTCGAAGTTTTAAATGATGTCCAGTAGCAGATCGTACTCCAATTTGAGCTGTAGCTAGGACAACCGGTTCTAGCTTTACAAGTGAATTTTCGTCGACACATTCACAGAGTGAATTATGAGGGTGACGGGGGTCCCAGGTGTTATTTGTCCGCAAATGGTTTGTGATTACGTTGGGCTCTTGAACCTGTATGCTGTCGTGTAACATTGTGTGGTGGTTTTGGTGACATCTTAAGTAGGAAAAATCCGATGGACAGTGCTGTTGTGTATGGTTATCTTTGAGAAAATTTTTGCACACCTTCGCTTTCATTACACACGTCAGTCTATGTCCTGGGGTTTGTTTTCTGAAATCAGGGCAAAACATTAGAGCATGCTTACCAAAGCAACTTGGACATCGATATACATTTGCTTGATGGCTGTGGACCGGTTGTGTTTTGGATGGTTTTGTTTGGCAGCCATTGCATCCAGTCCTTGAAGGCGGTTTTCCAAAAACTTTTCCAGCTCTGCGTACGTGGGAATGGAATTCGGGCTATCAAGTGAAGTTTCCCAGTCTTTAATTATGACAGGATCCAGTTTTTCTGTCACATGCACAATTAACCAATCGTCCCACTGCTCGGTTGGTCGCCCTAGTTGCTTCAGAGCCCGAACAGCTTCCGTGATTCCATCAAGAATTTGACGTAAACTCCAAGACGACTCGGTAGTCATGATTGGCAGCTTTACGATGTCCCGAAGGTACTGTTTAACAAGCCTACGCTTGTTGTCATATCGACTTTGTAAAATATCCCGTTTGAAAGTTGTCATCTCTAATCGGGATATTTTTTAACACGCTCGTAGCACTACCACGAAGGCTACAATTGAGATAATGTAATCGTTGCACATTGGAGAGCACTGTATCACTGATTACACAGCTGGTAAACATGTCTTTGAAGTTCAGCCACTCGTTAAACGATCCATCGAAGGTGGGCAGCTGAAGCTTTGGCAAAGTTGAGTTGACGTTGCTGCCCCTGCTTATAACGGGACGGGTTGGTGTTGAATGAGACATAACTATGATATCATGCGCAGTCGTGGACATCTCGTCGATGAGATCATTGAGTTCTCCTAAGGCTTCGCAATACGCAGATTCAATTTTGGCAAAATGCTCACCCGATAGCAACCTCTGAAGGTCTTTTTCATGAGAGATGAGATGATATCATGGGCATCATTGAATTTGCTCCAGTAGTCGTCCAGGAATTTTCTTCGGCCCACGAAGTACCCTTTTGTCTGCTTCGCCCTGGCGACTTTTTGTGAATTCCAAGAGAAGTTACAAATTAGCTTCGCAATATATTCTTCCTTAGCCAGTGCTATTGTTCTTTGAAAAATCCTTTTTACTATGAAACACGAATATTTTCTACGGAAGAATCAGGTTCCCCGCAAGGGATGCCAATGTTTTGGAAGAAGGTTTTTCTTTAGAACTTGAGAAGAAGCGAAAAGAAAGAAACGTAACCTCTTGCTTGAAACACTTTTTATTTTATTGTAATGACATATTCTTGACATTGCGATGAATCTGTTATCTAGCTTTGGTATTGCCAGATATGGGGCAATAGTGAGAACTACTTTTTATAATAATATTTTCCAACATGACCTTATTTTGGTCCAATTTTAGTGTGGAGTCATATTTACGTTCCTAACGATAGGAACAGTGTATATAGAGCAGCATCATATGCCTGAAGACTTTATAGGAACGTAGCTGGAAACTAGAGATGACGCAAGAAGTGGCCGGCCCCCTATTGCACATTCGACAGCCGAGGATATCAATGCTGTGGCCGAGGACGTCCGAGAGAGTCTACAAGCATCAACGAGACAACGATGGACACAATTTGGCATCAGCAGACGTTCGTTGCGTCAAATTTTGGTGAAAGACGTGAAGATATTCCCTCAAAAAGTGCAGACCGTTCACCATTTGACCCCTGCTGACCGTCAAGTGAGGTTAACTTACTCCAATGCTCTCTCAAACCAGGTGCAAGAAAAGCATGATTTCGTATCTAAAATCATAATGAGCGACGAAGTCCATTTCCACTTAAGTGGTTTACTGAATAAGCTAAATTTGCGTTTCTGGGGTACGGAGAATCCACATGAAATGCACGAAGAGCATCCTCTCAAAGTGACTGTTTGGTGTGGCAATTTCAGTGAAAAAGTGATTGACCTACCATCGTAACCGTAACTGGCGAGCGCTGCAGACAGATGTTAAACGAGTTTTGTTTGCTGCAATTTGGCCGGCCAGATCGCCAGATCAGATTTCGTCCCTCGGGGCTTTTTGAAATATCGCATTTACCACAACAAACCACAAATGTTGCAAATCTTGAAAGCCAACGTTGAAGAAGAAATCAACAATTTGGAGCCAGATGTTCTGCGAGCAACATTGACGTAAAACGAGTGCAAATGTGCATCAACTCAGGAGGTGCTCATTTGAGCGATATCATTTCTTGAACTTAATGTCATCAATTTTATATCTTCGGGTAAACTTTTCGTGGAAACAGAGCCAATTTTTTTTTATTTCTAACAAAATGGCATCAAATTCACATTATAACATTACTTTTGCCCCATCTTTAATGATTTACGTCTTGCTTATGGAAAACAAGTTCGCTGTCAAATGTGACAACGCGATTTCGAGCAAACGGCTTACAATGGGTGGCCGTAATCTCTCTGATACTGTTTAACATTTACACCAGTGGTCTAATGGGTTCCCACATTCAAGCTACATATGCAGACGATTTAGTGTCGAACAGATGGTTGGCTTTAGTCCCGACAAGAAGATTGCTTCGTAGCAGTCAACTCGACTCCAGTCATATGCTACGGCGGCTCTAATAAGGCCAATTATCGCTTATACCTGGTCCTTGTGGTTCAATATAGCGCTTTACTACATGGAAACAATTCCGGTATTCGAAAGGCAGTGTCTTAGATTCTGTCTCGGCCTATACAGAACCCCGAATCAGAATACAAGAAACATTGTCCCAAAAAGTCTCTTAGCAATGGGGCTCGTCTGAACAGGATTGACAATTTCCTGATTATGGTGACTCGAAGACACGTTGCAAGGGCGATGGGGCTTATTACCCCAATGAAAGGCACCATGAGAGTACGCTCATTCGGCTTTATTCCGCCGGAGGCATTTCTCCATATTGATGCTAAAGGATTAGTGCAGAGTAGGGATGGTATCCCGGTAATATACCACTGTTTCCACGATGCGAAGGACAGGCGGCTCAAATACAACGGGTACGTTGTTAATGCTCTAGACCTGTTACGGTTTAATGCCACAATTGGGAACAGGGATCGGATCGATGCTGAAAAGCAGTTATTCGAATATTGTTGGCTAGGACAGTGCATTACTTAGGTAACATACTTCTTCTAGTTATAAGTTAAGTTATGAGATACCCCAGTTAATAACGACACACTCTATATAACAACTAAATCTCCCTCATTGTAAATGGTAGGACCTTTATGCTTTGCATCGAAGCTTCCACCTCTCCTTCTCATCGGCTATTCGTAGGGCGAATTCTGCACGTCGCTGTCGCTGTCCGTTGTTGGGCATCCTCCATGCCATGCATAGCTTGTACAAAGTGATTGATGGAAGCATACTTCAGCTTGAAGTCGAATACGATTTGGTTTGGCCCATACCGTATAGTCGAACTCCTCTGAGTATTAACTGCCCCTTGGAGATTACGAAGATCTAAGTCCCAATCACCGATCGGAGTGTTCGAGGTCCGTAAGGACTATAAAATCGTTTGATTGATGCGCTCGATCTGTCCGTTGGCCCTCGGCGTATTTACAGCGGTCTTATTGTGACGTATTCCGTTGTCTTCGCAGAAATTCTCGAAAGCAGTTCTGCTGAAGGCCGTATCGCGATGACTTATTATCGTATCGGGTAGACCAAAGTACGAAGTCAAATCGATAAGCATTTCAATCACCGGCTTAGTTTAGGAGGGTTCGAATTGGAACTGCTGTATCCTACACGATGTGCCTTTCCCCGTTTCTGGTTCTTATGGAAACAACATTCCACGCAAGTGGCGATGTACGACTTCATATAAGTTTCCCTTTATTCGCTGCAATACCCTCTAAACTCCTTCGAACGCTAGATGGCACAAGCAATTTCAACTTTCCCTCGTCACGCCGATACAGCTTTGCGTTCTTACAAGAGAATTCGAGTTGGAATTGTTGTTTGGCTTCGGACTCTTCTCGACCTTGAAGTGGGTACATCGATCATCGTGGCAAGCCTTGGATTCTGATGCTGGCAACCCAATCATCTTGTGAAATTTTAACCCGCAAGACACTAGAAGCAACTGTATCCATCTCTTGTCCTGCCTCGACATGCATCCGAATTAACGCGTCTACGTGCGCCTTCGATTTTAGCTTCGGTGGACGACTTCGAAATAGAATTCTTGTAGCTGCAACCACCACCTGGTTACAAGTGGAACAAGCGATGACGTAGCTTTAATTGCACTCACAGCAGAGCAATCCGTAATGACGCGAAACTTTCGACCAAGCAAATACATCCGGAAGAGTTCCAAGCTCTCTACCACTGCAAGCAATTCGAGTTCGTAGCTTGGGTATCTTGAGTCAGCGGCCGTGTACATGCGTCTGTGCACATGATAGGTTCGGCGGAATCGTACGTCGCTTGAACTACGAGGGCGGGTCAATAAGTCCGTGACTTTTGGAATAAAACACAGATTTTTTGATAAAAAAATAATTTTATTTTTCAACGTAGTCTCCCTTGAGCTCTATACACTTTGTCCAACGCTTCTCCAATTTTTTTATCCCTTCCAAAAAAAATGATTTGTCGAGGTCCTCAAAATAGGCCTTTGTTTGCGAGATGACTTCATCATTGGAGTCAAATCTTTTTCCACCAAGCCATTTCTTCAGGTTTGGAAACAAGAAGTAGTCGCTCGGAGCCAAATCTGGAGAATAGGGTGGATGAGGGAGCAATTCATAGCCCAATTCATGGATTTTTGCCATGGCAACTGCACATGTGTGCACCCTTGCATTGTCTTGGTGGAAAAGAACTTTTTTCTTGGCCAAATGAGGTCGGTTTTTTTTTCAAATCGTCATTGAATCGGTCCAATAAGTTGGCATAATATTCCACATTGATTGTTCTTCCCTTTTGAAGGTAGTCAATGTGGATTATCCCGCGTGCATCCCAAAAAACAGTCGCCATAACTTTATTGGCTGACAAACCCACCTTGGCCTTTTTTGGCTCCGATTCACCCTAAGAAACCCACTGTTTTGACTGTTGTTTGTTCTCTGGTGTGTTGTGATGGATCCATGTTTCGTCCACGGTTACAAAACGGCGCAAAAACTCCTCCATATTGCGATTAAACAACGCCAAACCTTCCTGTGAAGTTGTTACACGATTTTTCACTTTTTTCCATTTTCTCCTCAAATTAGTGAGTAGTCTGATAAAAATAGCTGTCAAACACAAACTAACTGACGCAGCAAGTTTAAATTTTGACAGGAGTCAACTGACAGATGCCTGTTGACAGGAGCAGTGTTGCTGTTTCAGTAAAGAGGTCAGAAATTCAAAAAGTCACGGACTTATTGACCCGCCCTCGTAATATTCCGATTAACCTACCCGACCTGGCATCGGTATGGACTTCATGCATTTTGTCTGGATCATGTGTCTGTGTGCTCATCCTACCATCGGAATGGTGACTCCGCTCTCTCTTTTTTCAACACCAATAATTGCAAAATCCATAACAAACTTCCTGAAATAGCTCACCAGGACCAAAAATCTTCTAATTCCGTGACGTTTTTGGGTTCGTGGATAGTCTAGATGTGTTCTCGGCACTAGCTTTGATACCTCCCTCGGCAAGTCCTAAAAATATGATTTCCGTTGCCAGGAACACACATTTTCCCATTCGAAGAGATAGGCCACCTTCTTTTAACAGCTGCGAAAACTCTTCCAGATTGCTAAGCCCCGCATCAACGCTGCAACTCGGAACAATAATTTCATCCCCATTTTGTTATGCTCGTCCTTTCATCGGTTTTACGAGCTTGGAAATTGTTTCGGAGAACAGGTACGCTTGGAGCATTGACCAAACCAAACGGCATACGATAAACTTGTACTGACTCGTCGGCACCCGTCTTCGATCCGGATTTCGTAATAACCAGACATCAGATCCAGTATCGTGAAACGAGCTATTCCTGCAGTCTTTGAAAGAATTTGCTTCACCGTCGGCATCAGGTACGCACTCTTTAGAGTGGTGGCATTCAGTGTTCGGAAATCAACGCATATTCGGTCTTCCCCCGATGACTTCTTTACCAGCACAGCAGGCGACGAATATAAAGATGTGCTAGGTTGAATGACATCATATTCCAATAGCTCTTCGATGGCGTTCTCAATGACTTCCCTTTTCGCGAAAGGCACACGATACGGCTTCTTTACTCTCGGCCAAAACACATAGAAAACACAGATTTCGTTCAACTCCTTTTCCGCATCAGACGATAACCCTTCACCCGTCTTTATTTTGTTTCCACCAACTTCCTCAGGACGACGAGTTTTTTTTTACGAAGACTAGGCGCCGATTGTCTTTACACAAATTATCATTCCAAAGGAAAAGAGAATACGACATTATCTCGTCCTTAACAATAAAACAAAGAGTGATCATCTTCTTCCTCCATTCCATCTGTTTGTATCGTCGAAATAATACAGCTATTTCCATGCCATGCTCCGCCGGCAAAACTGTTTAATGTGAGTGATTCACGTGGTTGAAAACGAAACTTTCTGCGAGTGAATGCTGTATGAGAGACCGATCGATGCCTGGGTCAATGAACGCCAGCATCGTGTGTTCATTTAGTCTAACATCCTTCGTTCGGTTGTTGTCGTTACCTTCGTCGTTCGAAATCTTGTTTGACCTAGCTACGAACAGCTACCCCCGAATGGTTTGTGTTTCAAGAGATATTACATCGTGGTCTCTTGTGTGACCTCGTGCAGTTTATAGAAACGTGTCCTGTTTCAGTTGTAGCATACCAGTGCGGATGAAGAATCCAGGGCTGTAGTTGTTGGTAGGTTTTCGAATATGTTGGCGATCCTTAGCGAGCTGTTCATTGAATTTTCAATCCTCGAGGTTGTTTTTCGCGGTCTCTTGGGGGACGATTGACAAAATAACGTTCGATAGCATTGCAAAGGTAATTTCATCGCGAAAGGTGCATGCCTACCAGTGTTTTTAATTAAAGCTGAATCACTAAATCGACGTTTCTGTTCAAGAGCTTGCATGCGAAAAAAAAAAATCAATGACCTGTTCCCCCTTTTTTCGTATGTGCGATGACATTTTGAGATGAATATCCCCTTCGGTTGGAAAACTCTTGCCAAGATTGTAAAGAGTATTTCCGTTTCCGTGGAATATAACATCGTTTAAATGTCGGCCGCGGCTTCTCTAGGTGGCGCGCATTCGAAATGTCAAATTTTCCATGACTCTGGCGCATAAATCAGGCTGAATTTGACCGATGGCATGGGTTATGTTGGTTTTGAGGGCCGCTGTGGTTTGCAGCTTATTCGCGTAGGCCTGAGATTTCAGACAACCCCACAAGAAAAAGATCGCGCAATCTTGGTGGCCAGTTCACATCACCGCCACATGAGATGACCATGCCCTCGAATCGCTCTTGCAGTATTTAGAATGTAGCGTGAGCTCTGTAGCGCAGTCCTGTTGGAACCACATGTCATTGGTGTCCACATCTTCCAATTGGGGCCAAAAGAAGTTGGTAATCATCGACCTATAGCCCTCGCCGTTGACGCCGTTGACAAATATGGACCAGTCCAAACTCCACACCAAACAGTGACTTTTTCGGGATGCATTGGACGCTCTTGGATCTCGTGTAGATTGGTATCATCACAAATTCAACAATTTTGTTGATTGACGTACGCATTCATTCAGAAATGAGCCTCATCGCTGAAAATCATTTTTCGATGAAAATTAGGGTCAGTTTAAAACTGCACCAGAGTCCATTCAGCGAACACACGTCGTTGTCTATGGTCGTTTACCTTCAACTCCTGGGTCAGTTAAATTTTGTACGGGTGCAGGCCCATGTCACGACGCAAAATTCGCCAAGTTTTGGCCGAGTTCTTGTGAGCAACGCGAAATCGATTGCCTTGGATTCTCCTGAACACTCTCACGGATAGCGGCGATGTTTTGGGCAGATCTTGCGTTTCGTCGGCCTACAGGTGTTGGTTTATCTTTTACATAACCAAATTTATCCACCACACTGGGAATAGTCGTCTTGGTAGGACGATTATGGTTACCGTAATGATGGATGAAGCGCGCGGAACGTTACCCGAAAAGAACACCCATTTTGATAAAACAATTTTATCATTTCCATGCATTGCTGAACGCTATGTTCGTCCATGGTCATTTGACAAAACAGATTGACAGCCAATTTGACAGACGTAGCTTCAACAATATGGCCGCTATCAACTGCCAAAGTTCGGAAGTCCCTAACGGAAGCCCCCTGTAATTCTCCTAATAGAGAGTCCGACCACTGCTTCGCTGTACCACGTATTTTTGTTAGAACTTCTTTCAACCCAAGAATGCATCTATATAAGAGTATTGGTTCGATTGACATATTGTTCAGCTGACAGAGAGAGTTCTTCCGAAGGGTTGTTTTTGGGGATGGGCTTCTGGATTTCTGTTGTGGAGAATTGCGTTACCGTGGACGTTGATGACGAGATATCACTGCGTTCGTGTGCGCTCGCTGCACCTGCTGCCCCAGAGCACTTTGGCCAATTCTTTCTGGTATCTGTACAGGCCCCAGACAAAGGCGTCCTAAAAAGAATGGTTTCCGACTTCTGAAAGTTGATTTTCAACTTCCAGTCGTCGAAATATCGCTTAATTTTGTCGAAGTCACGCTGCAAAAGCATATTAATGACCTCAATCTTTGAACCTATCAAATCGCTTGTGTAAATGTTGAATAGGATCGGCGAATTCACCGCACCTTGTTGCAGACCGTTTTCAATGTTAAATGTTCCAGCAGAAGTCACATCGCCATTTTTCACGATGAACTGTCTACTGGAGAGCATATCAAAAAGAATATACAGCAGTGGTTTACTAATGCCCAACCTGTCCAGCTTGAAAAAGAGTCCTTCTAACCATACGGTATCAAAGGCTTTCTCCAAGTCAATCAGGCAGGCACCAGTGCACTGTTTCTTGCCTTTGTTCCATTGGATATCAGAAACCAGTTTAGACGCAGCATGAATGATATCATGTCCCGCCTTGAAACCGAGCTGATTATCCGGAACTATATGTTTGTCCTCAACCCACTTAGTCAGAACTCTATTGATCACCTTCTCGAAAACCTTACTGATGTTTGGAAGAAGACTGATCGAGCGGAGATTCGCCGGATTGGAAGTGTCTTTATCCCTTTTGGGGATGGGATGTACCACCGCTGTTTTCAAACACGCTGGACAATGTGCATTATTCATTGCATTATTAAACAGGGTGGTACAAATGTTCACCACTTCTAGAGGAAGATGTCGAACTGCGATGTTCGGTATTTCATCGGTTCCCGCTGATTTCTGACTTCTAAGTGATTCGAAGATCGTTTGGAGCTCTTCCTTCGAAATGAACACTTGATGACATTATTTGCCATATTCTCGTCACTGAACTGGGTGAACCCCGAGGTCTCGAATCGCCAATTCACAATTTCATTT